>CM027118.1:59115928-59715928 GCA_015476505.1 Urochloa ruziziensis
CTCCACGGTCGTCGTGCGGTTCCCCGCCGACGACAGCTCGTCCGCCGCCGTGTCCAGCTGCCCTAGTATGCGCACGAATAGCTCTAGGCAGTCGGACAGGTGAGGCGGTCACCGTCGAACCCGCCACCATGGCGGAGATCACGTCGTGCGCTGGCTTCCGTGCCAGGTTCGGTATGGACGCCAGCGTCGACACGCGCACGTTGTGGTGCAGCGTCCCAGCGTAGCGCCACTCCACGGCGGCCGCGTGCTCCTCTGCATCAACCGCTCTGGGCTTGGGCAAAGAGATAAGCCAGGAGGTAAGGGGTGAACCGACATTTCCAATGAAATGCTGATCTGGACGACTACGAGGACACCAGCGCGGCGGCCTAAGGACTAAATTGTGTCGATTCCAATAGTTCGGGGATGAAACGACCGTTTTGTAGTTAAGGGAGGAAACTGAGCTCCCCTGGATAGTTTAGGGAACAATTTGGCTATTCCGCTTTTAAGATATGAATCCCGCTTGGCAATTTTCTTGGCTAGACTGGGTTGAAAATTTTAGGCTGAATCAATAGTATTAGTGAGGAGAATAATCCGCTCGGCTAGGCTGATAAGCCAAGAGAATAGACTTCTATTACCCAAATAAAGCCAAGCGTCCTTGTTTCTTTCTCTTGCGAAGGATGGTGCTTATGGTGGTTTAGCGACTTTAAAAGATACAAAAGCCAAAGTATTATTTCCCACTACCAGGCTTAATAAACAAGGAAGTAACTTGAAATAGCAACTTTTTGTTCAAGAAATATAGTACAGACGTAGATACTCACACATAAACTGACATTTGAAATAACACATGTCATTATGAACCACATGCAGTGGAAAATTATGAGGGTTAGAATGAGTCATTCAAATAGCGGGCTAAAAGGTACAGAGTTTTGGATCCTCAAAATTCCCCAAACACAAACCACCGCCGATAGCAGAAATTGTTGTCATGTATACAGTATAGCACTTAGCAGATGGCAGGGACCTAGCTACACCACACATTGAACTGTATTGTGACTTCAACATCTATGGTTAACATATATCATATTATTTTACGCCTTTGGACAACAAAGAAAAGGCCAGGTGCTTCGTTCATAATATTTTGAATTTGGAATAAGTATGGTTCAAAATTATCTCAATATATGCAAGTTTATAAACTGAAAATTGTACCAACGGAGTTGGAAATTTGGATATTATTGCAAGTTACACAATTTTTATATTTCTTAAGTTTTGGATTTTTGGATATTCTTTTGATTTGATTTGGCAGGTGCCTAATGGACATTGGTTCTTCAGGAAAATTATTTCCCGACATAACGAAATAAAATATCTTTTTGTGTAAGAATATAGTTCTTATCATGAAGCTTCGAAATTGAAAAAAGCAATTATATCTTATTTTTGAATTCGACTTTTTTTGCGAATTTTTTGAATTCGACTTACAGTAGTTTATATTTGAATTTTGAAACGCTTATGTACTTAAGGCTAGAACTAAACACATATATATACATACATATATAATAGCAATCACTGTCGTAGCATTTGTAACTACAACCGGATAAAGCATAACTATCTAAACAAATTTCCTAAAACCCTGTCATAATCTCATAAACGGCTTGCAACGAGCTAGTCAGGGCCTTAGGGGTGCACTCATGGTCATATTTATTAGATAAAAACAACCTTCTTCAGGTGGACTATGAGAGTGGATGGAAGCCAAAATGGCTGTAAAAGGCTAGGTGAATTCAATTTCAATGAGCTATTGTTCAAGAAAAAGGAATGATCAGTTTGTTTGTATTGGTGATTGCTACACACTAGTTTTTGAAGATGAGGAAGAGGCGTACCGCGTACGTTTTTGATACAAATATATGTAGTTAGTAGCGACAAGAAGAACTTGTATTAGTGTCTGCATCATAGAAACAAGCATGGGCATTTTGCTGATCCAACAAGCAAGAGCACTATCAGAATAGCCGTTCAGGTCGCATGATAGGGACTTGCAGCGCATGTCAGGATCAATTGAGCTGAGCCGCAGGTTAGGTTCGTCGCTTTGGTGCATCCGGCGACCATGTGCCATCAACAAGTAAGTGCGTTGAAGCCTAGCCTGCCTAAGCTCTGTTTTGTCGATTATTACTGACCAAATGACAGCAACGTCCCCGTTCGGTCAGTCCCTTTGACTGGTCGTGCGTGATTCCTGAACCCGCATGCTTCTGCTTGCACGGCCCGACACTATCTTTTTTATTGGAATTTCACCGACACGGATTGTAATAATCTCATTACTGTAGTGCAGGTTCAGTGAATGGCACGATGCGCTGATGCAGCAGGGGAGCAGCCGTGACCACACAGTCTAGTTCCTAGCAGGTTTGGTTTTCTCAGTGCGAAGTCTCAAGTTGACATTTGACAACGCTGCTCTTCTGCATTATCAATAAAAAAAGACATGGGGAAAGGACAAAATGAGGATTATTATTTCATCAAGACACCAATGGGAAGCATTTGAGCTATAGAAATTTAAAGCGATTTAGTGCCTATGTTTTACACATTCCATCAAATTTTATTGTTGACTCTAAAAACCCTCCATGTGAATATATGCACAAAGATGATTGGCGTTCCATTTAATTCAAATTTCAAATTTTGTTGTAGACCCTGTTATCAACATAACTTCGCCTTATCTTACAACCGGCTACCTAACCTTATAAAAGACTAAAAGAAAGTTTTTCAATTGGTCATATGGGAATATTATCATTACATTTCTTGCAAAATTTAATTCCATATTATATTCGTTTTAGAAATTTTCATTGTCATGACATAAAAAGTTATGGGCAAAGTGACCTATTCTATCTGAAACAGGTGCCATTTACCAAGGTACAACTTTCTCTGATCGTTAGCACAAGCCACAAAAAGGCACCAAGACATAAACTCTAACAAGAAAGTATATTTTTTATACAAAGACCATATCATTACGAAGTTACCTTTTCTTGATCAGCATAAACGTTTTTCCCTTTTGTCAAAAAATGTTCAATTTTTTTTTTTGAAAAAGTCAAAAACTCAAGTTTTAGCTGCACACGCAACGCAACGGCAAATGGAGTGATTAGTACGTAAGTAATGGTGCTCCTTATCTACCCATACTTATCAATGGACCTGTAAACACGATAACATGAATTGGCTAGTGACATCATCATTATCCTTAACTATGCTGAATGGGACGACCTCTGGGTGGCAAACAAATACAATGCAAAAATAAACCTTTTCAATTAGATGTCTGACATGAGAGTGTCATTCTTCTTTGGTCTTGATTGGAGAATAAACGTGATTAGTACAAGGATTACATTATGCGACTCCACCACTACTCAAGAGGGGCTTTTTGGGAGATTAATATGCAAGTTGCATTCTAGCCGCTATTCTCAACTGAAAGCCACCGTAATCAACAGCAAAGCTGCCCGTTCAAGCAAACTTTTTCTTTTTTATTCGAGGAAAAGCAAACCCTTTCTTTATTGGCAGTATGTGGGAAAACAATTCCATGAATGAGTAGACGATAAGGATAAAGTCATGGAGTACAAAACTCCCCTCCCAACCCCCCCCCCCCCCCCCGCGATTTGCCACTCCGGGACAAAAAATCCATGATCAAGGAATAATTTAGACGGAATGCCTGTTTCAGCTTAGTTTACTTGCTGCTGACTAGCCAAGCTAATGAAGCCATTCTCAATGCATGTTTCATAGACACAATTAATTAGAGTGACACATCATCTAAAAATATTTGAAACTATGATGAAACACTCTCTCTCAATGAATATGTTTCATCTTGTTGTTTCCCTAGGTTACTGCAAGATACAGGTGTCTAGGTAACTGCGTAAAGATGGTTTCATCATCACCATAAAACTCATTTCACCTCTCTCTTCATTAATATACTGCCACATCATCAAAAATTCTTACATGGCAGCTAATAAAATTTTGACTGAGACTGGCCTTATAGGTACATTGAGTTGGCATTTCAGTACTTTTAATATATTTGATATTTCAGTTGGCCCCACTTTTCATTGAATAACTGGCTGGCCCAACATGCATATATTGGGATATAGATTTCAGATGGTTCACATGTCGAAGTCCTGTTTTATCTAATTGTTGTTGGTACTAGGTTAAATGGAAGCCATCAAATTTACTTAGATCAGTAATTAGGTGGGTCATTACCATTAATCAAGATAATTGACCCCAATCAGTCCCGCATCAATCAATGGGGGCCATTCCAAGCAATGCTATATTGATGTTATGCTCTGGCCCCTTTCCAAACCAGAGCATTTTTTTACTAGAACACCCTTTGTTCGGGCTTTCATACTCTCAATTCCTTTTTTTTCCCACAAGCCTCGTTTGCTTATCAAGCTAGTAACTCTTTTTTTTTCAGTATCTACAGTTGGGATCCAGGATTTTTTTGCAAATATTTTTAGGACTATGCTCTAAGATCCTTGCGTGTACTATTTTTGTGGAGTTAGTGACATTATTTTTAATAAAATTCATTACATAGTATATGAATCTTGATAGAAATCCATATTATGGCACTCCTACAAATGTTACTACTTTTTTTGCACATAGGATACTGCAAAAATCAAAATAACCCCAATTAATAATTTACTATTATCCGTCAGAATGTTACCGCAATATCATTAAGCATAATTTTGTTTCTTTCTTCATTAAGCACAACAATTGTGTCCACCACTAGGGAGGGATCTAAATCTCATCTTTTTCAAATTAAAATTACACAGTACACATGTGTCTCGTTGTCGACGAAACGTCGACTACCACTAAAAGCAGACTCCCATGGGAGTCGAACTCAGGATCTAGAGACTTTTGTAGCCACTAGTCTCCATATCTCCCTTCTCCCAGCAGGTAATCAGGGAGGATTTGGATTTTGGTGCCATCATTAAAATAGCAATTAGCACCTTCAAAAGTGCTACAAACAGTGGTAGGCTTTGTTGTTTGCCAAAGCAAGGGCTAGTCTCGTAATTAGCGCCGCCACCAAGATTCTTCTCCCTCTCTTTATTTTCGTTTTTATTTTTCTCTCGCTCGCTTTTTATCTCCTTTTTTTCTCTCACTTCCTTTCGGCCCCTCCGTTGCGCTCGTTGTTCGGTGCAACAGCAAATCGCTGCTCGCAATGCCTTGCGTGCCAGCTCCGATCTCCTGACCCTAATCCAACCCGCAGCCCCAATCCGACTCCACCTCCCAAACAAATCCGTATCAGCCTCCGATTATACGGGACCGTTGCACTGCCAATCTTTGGGGAGTTGGGGGTTTAACTCGATCGCTTCGTGGCCTGTCTTCCAATCCGCTGGCCCGCCGTCAAGAACTCACAGTAAGAATCGAGTCGCAAAAATGAGTCTTTTTTGTTATTTGTTGAGTAATTGCAGCTGCAGCAGTAGCACTAAGTCACTTGCGCCGCCGCACTCGCCGCCGTCACCGCAGCCGTAGCCTCGGCGACTGATCCTTTAATTGGCAAGTGTTTCCCAGATACGCGCGACGAAGGGAAGGGAAATCTGCGCTGATTTGTGGAAGCGATTCGAGTTCTGCTCTGCCCTTTTATCGCGATCGATCGGATTTCCCGTTCTTTCTTATCCCTGAACCTGCGGGGCAAACAGCTGATAGTTCAAGAATTGGAGGAGGCGCCTCCGGCGATAGTAGAATCTGCCCGGTTCCAACTTGGGAGGAGAGAGGCGGGGATGGGATCCCTGATGTGCTGCCTGCGCTTCCCGGAGGACGGCTCGGCGGCGCCGCCCACCTGCTGCTTCTGCCTGCCATGGCCTTTCGCGTACCACGGCGTCGACTCGGTATGCTCCTACCACTGCTACTGCTATGTATCTCCCACCCTCTGTCACTGCAACTGTTGTGTGTTGGCTTGTTGTGGACTTGTGGTAAGGCCTGACTGAAATTGTGGTGCATTTAGGTTAGTGGTCTGCATGTGGCAGTTGGGTTCTCTCAAAGATGCTCATGTACTGCAAAGTAAGTGTTAGGATTTGGGGATCTATGCCTTCACTGTCAGGTGGTTCCTGTTTCCATGTTCTTTGATCTTGCATGCATTAGGCCGTTCTCGAGATGACCTGTTGCAATGGACTCAATGTAGTTTCAGCTTACATTGTTGGATGGAAGCATTGTTGTCACAGTAAGGAGGGTGAGTGGAACAGAAAAGGATTATAACAGGTTTTCAATTTCTAATAGAATGCCATAATTGTTTGCAGCTCATCCAGTTTGTTATCAGTGATTATGGAAACATATTTTCAGATCTAGTTTGGAAGGTTAAGCTCACATGACTTATGTAGAAGTTTTAGCTCACATGACTAAACATGTGTTCACATCATTCTGTCATCTTTGTTGTTCTGGTTCACATACATTTTCTCTGCATTTGGTCTTTCAGTCAGCTGTTATGCACTGCTCTTCTAATCACTTCCTTCTCAGGGCTCTGCTGCTCGTCATAGAGGCGATACAACGGTCGCTCCTGATCGTGTGAGGATTCCTCTTGCAGCTTGCAACCTCTGCAGGACAAGTGGATTCAATGGATACTTCCGTGCCCCTCCAAGGCCTTTGTCTTATGATGAGTCCCGAGTCAGCCCTCGTATGGTGCACACCCAATAGTGTCAGGACTGACAAGAGCATCACCACATTTCCAGAAATCTGGACAGCTTACAGAAAGAAAGAATAATATGAATATTGGATCAACTTGCACACATCAAAAAGATTGATGGTTCATCAGTAAAACACCACTCAGGAGGCGGTTCGAGAATTGATGGAAGACAAGTCTCTAAGTCTTCTGACAGTGAGGATGACTGTCCGATATGCCTAGAAGGTAGGTGGAAACAATTGAAACATCTCTCCCCTATTCAAAATTGTCTTTTTGTTCAGCAGATATTGGCGTTACAATTTACAGTCTCAAGTGTCCTAGCATGCATGAATAGAAGGTGATCAGTTAAACTTGTAGTTTAAGTTGCAGAAGGAAATACAGGCTCATTCATTTGAATCATCCTAAATATGGACATGCTAAGTGCTCGGTTATGGATCATGATTGGGTATTATATTACTGATTTGCTTCAATGATAATATGAACGGAAGAACATGTTAGCTCATTTATAGCTTGGGAAAAGAGGGGTAACAATGTTGCAAAGATGTCCTAACTATAGTAATACTTGCCATTATAGTTTATGTGCAAACACCATGGCATTTTTTCTTCAGTATTTCTTGTGTTCTGAATTACTTCTTTATCTGCGCAGAATATGATTATGAGAATCCAAAGATTGCATTGCAGTGCAACCATAATTTCCATCTTAGTTGCATTTACGAGTGGATGGAAAGAAGTCAAGCTTGCCCTGTCTGTGCAAAGGTACCTAGCTTCATCCAAAATTATTTCACATTGAGAAGTG
This sequence comes from Urochloa ruziziensis, assembly GCA_015476505.1. Classification (NCBI taxonomy): domain Eukaryota; kingdom Viridiplantae; phylum Streptophyta; class Magnoliopsida; order Poales; family Poaceae; genus Urochloa; species Urochloa ruziziensis. The sequence continues at coordinate 59,123,326 of CM027118.1, forward strand.
AAGATTACTTGTACTTGATCATATTGTTATTTTAAGGAGGCGAAGAACATTTGTAAGATCTCTAACAATAGAATGCCCCATTGCAGGTTATGTTGTTCAATGAGGATGAATGACCCTGCTGAGGTAAAGGTCTTCACCGATGGCAAGTGAAAGATCCAGGCTAAATCCAATATGATGTGTACATAGCACTGATGGAATACAGTCGCTAGATTGTTCGCTGAAACCTCGAGCGGCGCGAAGATTTCACAATTTTTTTATAGAGTAGAGGATCCTCCCCCCTTTTCTTTCTGACAAAGTTGATGGGTTTGTGCCAGTTTACATTTGATATTTCAAATTGATGGTCATTGGTCTTACATGTCCACGAGGATGATTACATTAGGTTTTCATGCTGAAAATCTTAGGTTCCTCAGTTTGTGGCTGACATCCAAAGTGAATTAAACGAACACATTAGTGACCATTAGTGTCACCTCTTGGCCAATGATTTGCAGGAGGGCCCTGTCTGAAGTGTTTTTTTTACAAAATGTCAATGTTCAATCAAGTTGTAACTATCTATTGCCATCGCAGAAATTTCTCTAGGTAAATAAAATGATATACGCCAGATAGATGGCGTGATATTTAGTGTAAATGACAACAGATCAATCAATTTTGATACTGTGTATTTAAGGCTATTTCATTCCTTAAACTTGTGTTATAAAAAACTAAATTTTGCTTTTGTCGGATATATTTTCCAAATATCCCGTTCCCATCAGATAGGAATACAGAGTAGACCTCAGCTTTTGCGGCGTTCTGATCCATCTACCATATCCTATCACCTCAGAATTTTATTGGAATGTGTTCATCACATAAAAATTATGGAAATACAAATATTTCCACATATTCTTTCGCAAATCAGCTATATATTAATTATACTCCAACTTATTGTTAAATTCTGGACTCCAATTTTTATTCGTTCAAACATACATAAGCACACTAGGAGTTCCTTAGACCACCGTTAAGCTTCTTTTGCAGCCATCTCAAACGCCCTCATGAATGTACTTGGAGGCTGGCCACCACTGAGTTGATATTTTCCATTGATCTGAAAGGTAGTGCAGTGAAGAACAGATGGATAAATCATTACATTGACTGGATCAAAGATCACAAATATCATTATCAATTAGTCCTCATACCACAAAGTGAGGAACCCCGGAAATGCCAGATGAATGCTTGTTGAGTTCTTCCTGAACCTTTGACAGCAAAAAGGATATGTGAGCCCTGTTATAACAGGGATATGGCACCGAGGACAGAGTTAACTGGAAGCATACCTCATCGACTCCTCTGCTAGGGTCTTCAAGCAGCTCTTCTGCCCCTTCTATGCCCACCTTTCTTGCGGCATCCAACAAAACCTGCCTGCGATACATGAACTAATTTAATTTGACGTCTTAACACTAATAGAGAAAAAACATCCTGAAATAGAAAGGACGCAATGTGCAAACTATTCAGTTTGCATGATAAATTTGTGGTTGAGGAAATCGGAGAAAGAACCCCAAGCATATAATGCTCAAGTCTAAAACTGTTGATAACCAGCACCTTAGTTGTGTCCATCATGATTTGACAGCTATAATCCTTTGTAAATTGCGATGCGGTTCATATAAACATTCAAAAAAACGTTGCAAAGTTGTTTTTAAGAAGGAACTCTCTCTTCTCCTGCTGAGAGTTAAACCCACAACGAAAGAAGCAACGTGCAACTGGCTCAATCAGTTGTAATTTTTCTTTTTCCTAGTTGTTTCCCTTGGTCCTTTTCCCTTTCTTCTTTAGCTGCCTTTCGATTCCCCTGCCTTGTATTAACTTTGGCCGTTTCTTTTATACATAATTTTCAGTAGGGGTTTGCCCCTCCTGTTTGTTTCAAACAAAAAAATAAACATTCAAAAAATGGTCCAGAGATTATATGATTTTTTTCTCACAGTCCCGTACAAAAAATGAATATCAAATGTACCAGTAAAACAGATCTAGCACATGATCTACTGCAAATTTGTCTTATTCATCAGTACATTTTCAATAAAACTTGTACAGAAGTGTTTCAATTAACTCAACTTAAATATGAAAATATATATGCTTACATTAGATAGTGTAAGGAATACTCAACCACAGCGTGGTTGTGTTTTGAGAAAGAAATTGTGCAACTGCAAACACTCCCAATATTGTCGAATGTCAATTCTGAAAGCCTTATTTACACAAACTGATGCGGCTTCAAGATTTCTAGCGGATGACCAATGACTCAAATATGATTTTCCCCCCATATGGCCCCATTAATAACGGAGCCAGATAAAAGTTTATCTAGGAGAAAAATAAAATAAATTACAGATCACACAGGCTAAGGTAGCAACAAGCATGAATGCACAACAAGATATTATGATCAATACCATAATCAACAAGTTCTATGCATACTCACTTGTCACCGATATACTTTCCTTGGCAAAAGTAACTCTGGAATAATTCTTCTACAAGAGCATTTTGCTTGTCATAGCCTTGATGGGCAGCAAGTGTTATGAGCCTATGGCTATCCATTGTATTCCCACTGGATTAAAATATTTACATCAGCACGCGTGGTGTTGCATGACATGAACTTAAGAAGCAATAGAATTAAATCCATGTACTTACGTCAACCCTGACATGTCATATTCAAGTCCGAGTCCTCGAAATATCTGAAACATGAGCATGTCAAACAGCTAAATACATTTTCTGCAAAGTAAACAAAGTAAACTATGGCAAGGTCAGATGAAAGAACCTCTGTCATGCGAGATGTTGCACGCTCAAATTGGACAGGGCCGAATTTCATCTTGTAGAAGTCAGATTTCCTGATGCCTTCCTTAGGTGCATCAGGGTTTAGAAAGAATGGATGCCAACGAACCTATCAAGCAAACATGTTAACACTAAGTTAAAACACTGCAGAAACAAGATTCTGAACCCAGATCATGACGGTGATTTCAAGAAGAGTGAAACCTCAAAATCAAACTTGGCCTTGCTTTGCTCCATCGCTTTCTCGAGGTTCTTTTTACCAACAAAACACCAAGGGCACACTGTATCTGAGCTCACATCGATCTGCATGAGCTTCTTCCCAGTGTCTGAAGCCATGAATCTTGTGCACCTACAGATTAAACCAGTCAACAATCAAATTGGTTTAGCTTCTCCCCCTAAGAAAGATTTGATAAAAAATTTGGTAGTATGCAGCAAGATGCTTGTTAATAATTCCAGTGTGCTGAAAATTACTAGATGAAAGATCGATAATTTCCATGACACTGAGAAGTCGGGGACATTTTCCCCTTCCAGTAAGATTTTGGTTGGAGGAACCGCCTCATGCATGATAGATTGTCTCATTATAGCGCATTTCAATCCCATGCTTTTGCTGAGATGACCATATGCTCAATTTATTTTTCCAGTGTTCTATAAAAAAACATTGGAGAACACAATACATTTCTCATACCAAGAAAGTGTTCTGAATTCAAAACTAGGATCAAATTGTTGTTCACTACCAGGTATCTGTAACCAAAACACCCAACAAATAACGCATCAATATTGGTCTCTAGTAAGCTTAAAAAAATATTGGTCTCTAGTAAGATAATAACAGTCAAAATCGCGGTAGCCCCCCAATGATGGATGGTATCAACATGCCCAGAAAGAATTGCGCTCCATCTTTTTACTAAAATCCTTACAAACTATGCAGCAGCAAACACCATAGTTTCTTACCGTAACTAACAAACCGAACCTAAAGCAACTAACACCGCCATCTTTTGAAGCAAAGGCGCTTAAATACTTATATAGCATATAAACGACGAAATGAATAACAAACCGAATCTGAGACCGCTGGGTTTCGCGGGTGACGGGATGCGAACAGAGAGGAGGAGGCGACTTAGCATACAAAGCACGGAGAAATTTCTTGGTTTCCCCACCCCTTTGTTGCTAGGGATTTGATCCGCGTTCTCCCCTCTTGTAATTTGTGGAAGGAGGAAGAAGCAGAGGTGGGTAGCTGACATCACAAGGAGTTTGGTGGGCGTTGGTGAGCTCGGTCCACGGCTCGCTCCGTGCACCCGGCGACCTACCATTACCAACTTTCCCTGGACCGGGCTCACGTTGGGCACGTGACCTGCGCTCTCCGCCGTTCCTGTCTATCCTTTCCGGGACCTCGGGAATCCAGAATTTCCAGAAAAATCCGGTGGTCGGTGCCCATAGACAAGTGCGTGTGCCACGAGGAGGAACAAGGAAGCGAGGCCATCCTGCCGCGGGTCAAACGAAGGGAAGCAAGCCAAAGCTCCCACCTTTCGCTGAATCCGCCCGAAAGACTGCGCTGTTCTTCCTCCTCGTCGTTCCTTCCATCCAGGTGAGCGCCGGAGCCTCTTCTGCTCTCCCGGATTTCTTTTCTGCAGCGCTTGGCGTTGTTTCTTGCGCTAATCGGCTGCTAATTTGCTGCCTGATTGATTTGAGGAAACAGAGGTTAGGGAAATCGAGGACCTTGGTGGGTAGGGGAAAGATTGGCTGTTGCCTGTTGATACAATTTATTGGAATTATGTATAGTTAGAATTTAAGCTTGGTGTCCTCAAAAAAGAATTTAAGCTTGGTGGGGGAGCCCCCTTTCTCTTGTAGATTAGGGGAACGATTGGTTGTCTGTATCCCGATTCCTGAACCACTTGCATGTCCTGATGGCCATTTCGAGAACTATTGGGGGAATGGTTCTCGATGCCTTAAGCCTATTCTTCCTGCCGTTTCCTTTGTACGCCATGTTGAGCTGCAGTTGTAGTCTCTAACAAATTGAGACCTTTTAACCAATTTGCTCTACTTGCACCAAATTGTCAATTTTATGACATATTGGTTGAATGTTCGGTTCCAAAGGGTATATTTTTTGTCCTCTGTATATCTACTGTAGGATTAGCAGGTCAGATGATCTCGCTGATGGCAATTCTATCTTTTGATGATGATATGAGTTATTAACAAGAACTTGAAAAAAAAGACATGAATTTGTGAATGGAAACAACCATTCGTGTCATGGATAGTTTCAATTTTAAGCTTGGCGTGGCAGCCCCCTTTCTCTTGTTGAAATGATTGTTTGTTATATCCGGATTCCTAAACCAGTTGCCATGTCCTGATGGGCCATTTCGCGGGCTATTTGGAAGGAGTGGCTCTCCATGCCTTTAGCTTGTTCTTTCTGCAGTTTCCTTGTTTACCCTGTGTTGAGCTGTGGTGTTGTATGCTCATATAGCTCCATTGGCTGCACCGTCTTTGACAAGTTGGGACCTTGTTAGTCAGGGCGGTTTAGTTTGCAGCTTCAGTTTGCCCTGTTTGTGAAATATTGTAAATCTGAATTGGAAACCTTTTCTCATTTTGAGGGAACTGACTTGGGAATTAAAAGATCATCATTGTGGTAGTGGATTAGGGAAAATTTTGCTCATCCTACCAAACTTCCTGCACAAATTAATTATTTGATGGTGTAATTGTTTTAAGTTCAGTTCCAAAAGGTGTATTTGTTATCTACTGTAGGATTAGCAGGCAGTATGGTCTCAATAACGGTAATTTTATCTTTTGATGATAATGTGACTATGTGAGTTATTAACAAGAACTTGAAACAAGACATGAACACCCTAATGCCGATAATGGAAATAAACATTCATCAAAGCTGTGAAGTTTATCTTTTTTTTGGCAAAATTTGTTACATCATTTTAGGCTACGAAATAGCATATCTACAGACTCACTTGCACTGTTCTGTCTGCCTGTTTATTAATTTAATTGTTCCACTGTTCTGTCTGTTTGTTGACCTACTTGTCTTGTATGCATCATAATCAACCAGGGGACATGGATGTAGATGATGTGCTCTGCAACCTGCGTGTTGTTGGTGTCCCAACAAAAAGCGCAATTTACATATGGGGTTACAACCACAGTGGCCAGACTGCACGAAAGGGCAAGGAGTGCCACTTGAGGATCCCCAAGAGCCTCCCTCCTAAACTATTCAAATTGGGGAATGGGGAGAGCCTAAGGTGGATCGATATTGCATGTGGCCGTGAGCACACTGCTGCAGTTGCTTCTGATGGATCACTCTTCACCTGGGGTAAGTCCTTTCTGCTCAATTTGTTCGCAGACTCAATAGATGCACAGTGAAGTGAAATGAATTAACAACATTGAAATGAGAGAGCGAGCACCTTATTATTATTATTAATTTTTTTTTTTGGACTGAGATGATACAGTTGGCGAAAGGGCCTCTAGCTGACTTGGTTAGATGGCCTCAGTAGCACTCCTCAGGTCCTGGGTTCGACTCCCCATGGGAGCGAATTTCAGGCTGAGGTTAAAAAAATCCCCTCGTCTGTCACCATAACCAAAGCACAGGTCAAGGCCCGGCCCAGGTCGTATCTGTGGCTGGGGTAGTTGCAGAAGCCGTCAGCCCAGTTGTTGTCTCACAAGGGCTACGGGCCCCCTGTGTAAGGGCGGGGCAGAGATTCGGGGGTTTTCTCGACCTGCGTGAGAAGGTCTTCTCTCTTAGCAAAAAGCCCGGGGGCTGCCTTAACCCCCGCAGGTCGAGTTTTTTTTAGATGATACGGTTGAGCTATTATATTTCTTTGTTTGCAAGGACATTAAATGTTAGTTGCAACTGTATATAAACTTCTCTGTAGTGAAATCTACCGACCAAAAAAGAAAGCGATATGCTTCTATTCATGTGTACTGGTGCAATTACATTTCTTAGAAATTGTTTTCTCGTGCTTCTGTTATCAGTTATGTTTGTGTCATTAATTTCAGTGACTTTGTTGTTCACATTAATTTTACCACCTTGTTTGCTGTTCTAAGATGGTTCTTTGATCGTCTGCTGTCGTGCAACTCCAATATGTGTAGTTTAATGACAAGTTCCAAGTAATTGTAAACACTACTACTATTCTTCAGAAGGTGCATCTAATTCAGTACTGTGATTTAAATTGGCTTCATTCAATGAGGATTAGAGCATGAGGATTTTTTTTTTCCTATTGGAGTGCTTCATTGACAGTGATAAAAGGTACTGCTTGATGTACAGGGATTCTTTTTGTGACTGAAATGAGTTACTTATAGTTCAACTCGAATGCATACAGGTGCTAATGACTTTGGCCAGTTGGGAGATGGGACAGAGGAGAGTGCAAAGGAACCCAAGAAAGTCAAGTCACTGGAGACAGAGCTTGTAAAATCAGTATCTTGTGGTGCACATTGTACAGCTGCTGTTGCTGAGCCTCGAGAAAATGATGGCACGGTATCCAAAAGCAGACTTTGGGTTTGGGGACAAAATCAGGTTTGCTGCAATAACTTTTCACTTGGTCAGCAATCCTTGAGAAGTTAATACAATTATTTGATAAAGTATTCACCATTTGCGATTGTTTCAGGGTTCAGATTATCCTCGTCTTTTTTGGGGGGCTTTCACACCAGACACAGTAAGTTCATTTTAATGACTTATGGCTCAAGTAGATACCAATGGGGCATAGGTTTATCTAGTTAGACAGTGCAGCAAAATAGTGTCAACATTTTGATGCAGTGATATGCCTGGTCACTGTATTCTGTTTTCCTGTTAGTTTGCCAAGCTCATTCGATTGGGGGAAAAAGAACATAGAAACTTGTGCTAACGTGCTGCATTGCATTAAGTAGGTTGATCCTTATGGGAGTATATGGCCTATCTGGGTGGAATGAATTTATATATTACATGAATTTTTGTTTCTTTGCTTCTACTATTCGCTGGGTTTACTTTCAGTGGAAAATTTTCCAATTTTTGCTCAATGAAAACTCATGTAGAATTTTCTCACCCATGAAGCATGTCTATATCCTTGTCTTATTTTCATGAAAACTCATGTAGAATTTTCTCACCCATGAAGCATGTCTATATCCTTGTCTTATTTTCATCTGCATTTTAATCAAGGAGTCAAGGTGTCTTTTTTTTTTTCTTTTTGTGTCCTTGTTCCAGTTGACAAATATAGGCACTATGTATGCTTTCCAGTCAGATTTGACTATATTTTATGTTTTATCATTCTAGAACCAAATATAGGCGTACATTCTGGCATTGTACATCAATAATCACATCATAATATATTAGTACTGGAGAGTGTGGATAGGGGCATGGATTTGCTCTCGGTGCCACTATTCTCTCATCTGTATCTATAGACAGATCTGTTTCTTAGTGCTAGTTTGTATACTTATAGTGTATATAGGTTTGTATCATAAGTCTTTAGATGCTTTAGCTTTGCTCAAGTAATTCTGTAATCCAGAATGAGTATGTTAGCGAGATGGTTAGGGTTATGGTTTAGGGGCCCATTGGGCCCAAGGTGGCTGGCGCCCAAGCCTCCCTGGCTTGGGCGCCGCCCCTCCTGATAGGTGTGGCAGCAGGGTTCCCTTCTAGGGTTCCCTGCCTATATATGTACATGTATATCCCCCCTATCAATCAATCCATTATTTCCCTACAATTACATTGCTTACATGGTATCACGAGTTAGGGTTTCTCCCTGCTCCTTCCGCTGCCATCTCTAGCGCCGCCTCCTGGCCGCGCGCCGCCGGTCACCACCATGACCGGCACCCCCCCTCCTTCTCCGATGGCCAAGACCAGCGACCCCAAGGCCGCCGGTGCTGTCCTCTCCACGCCGTCCGACGTCGCCAACGCCGAGCGCGACGAGCACGCCAAGGCCCTCCTCGCCAAGCGCGAGGCAGCCCTCCGCCGTGCTGAGGAGGTAGAGAAGGAGGCCGCCGACGCCGCCGCCATACGCGACGCCGCCGCCGAGCGCGTCCGCGCTGCCCACGCCAGGGCAGCTCGCGAACGCGCGATCGCCGCCCAGGGCGTCCACGACGCCCCGTTCGACGACGCCAAGGACGAGGACGCCGCTTCCGACGGCGCCCCCTCCGATCATGCCGGCCACCTTCATCACGCCATCCTGGCCCATGAAACTGCCGCCATTGTCAATCTGCACGCTCAGGCGATCAACGTGCAGAATATTCGGAGCCTGGTCCCCATCGTCCTCGACCTCGCCGCCGGGAACTATACCCGCTGGCGCGATCAGATCCTCCTCGTCATCGGCAAGTACTCGCTGGAGGATCACGTTCTTGCTGATCTCCCGGCACCCGCGTTCCCGGACTGGACTCGCATGGACTACGTCGTCAAGTCCTGGATCACCGGCACGATCTCCTCCGACCTCGCCGAGACGATCGTCGACGGCGACGCCACTGCTCGCACCATGTGGCTCGCCCTCGAATCTCAGTTCCTCGGCAACCAGGAGACCCGCGCCCTCCACCTCGACGCCCGCTTCCGCACCTTCGTCCAAGGTGATCTTTCTGTTGCAGATTACAGCAGGCAACTCAAGGGGATGGCACAGCAGCTCGGCGCTCTCGGGGAGCCTGTCCCCGACCGCACGTTGACCCTCAACCTCATCCGAGGCCTCAACGAGCGCTTCCAGGACCTCGGGCGCCACCTTCGTCGCGGCCGCCCCTTCCCCAAGTTCAAGGACGCCGTCGCCGAACTCGCCCTGGAGGAGATGACCATCGCCCATCAGGCCGTGGCGCCGACGGCTCTCGTCGCCACCTCTTCCACCAAGGGCGCCACCACGGGGGCGCCCTCCTCTTCTGGCTCGCGCCAACCCCAGCAGCCCCCCCGCCACGGGGGCTCCAGTTCCGGGGGCGGCCACTCCCGCGCCAACAGCAGCAGCAAGAAGGGCGCCAAGAGGAACAGCAAGGGGGGTGGCGGGGGCAAACCACGCCATCCCGGAGGCACCCCCTCCACCGCGGCGCCCCAGGCCGCACCACCGTCGACCGTCGGCAGCGCCACCTCCCTCCCCTGGCCATCCTTCATCCACCCATGGTCAGGGGCGATCCAGATGTGGCCTGGACCACGCCCCGGCTCGGTGCCCCCTCCGGCACCGACACAGCAGCAGCAGCAGCAGCAGGCCATGGTGGCCCAGCAGGCGCAGGCGCAAGCCCTGCTGGCCCACCAGGCTCAGGCGCATGCCATCCAGGCGGCTCAGGCGCAGGCGTATGCCCAGGCGCAGGCCGCCCAGGGACAGCAGATGGCGCACTTCCCCTGGGCGCCTGGGTACTTCAACCCCGTCACCTCGCCAGCAGGATGGGATCAGCAGTCCCTCGCGTCCGCCTTCAGCACCGTCTCCTTAGACCAGCCACCGTCGACCGACTGGGTTCTCGACTCAGGTGCTACCTCTCACATGACCTCAGACCCTTCTACTCTCACTTCTACTTTCACCATGCGGTATCCCTCGTCCATTGTTGTCGGTAACGGTTCCTTGCTTCCCGTTACGTCTACTGGCACAGTATCCCTTCCGGGTTCCTTTTCTCTTAATAATGTCTTAGTTTCACCTAGCCTTATTAAGAATCTTATCTCTGTGCGTCAGTTTACTTCTGATAACAATGTTTCTGTCGAATTTGACCCCGCTGGTTGTTCTGTGAAGGATCTGGTGTCTCGGCGAACCATCATCAGGTGCAATAGTGCCGGGCCTCTCTATTCTCTGCGCATACCCACAGCCGCTGCTGCTCTCGTCACTGGTCCCGCGCCCCCATGGCACCGCCGTCTTGGTCACCCCGGTCATGAAGTCATGTCTAAGCTAGTCTCTGCCATACCTTCATGTAATAAAGAATCTAGCAATACTCTCTGTCATGCTTGTCAACTTGGTCGCCACATTAAGTCTCCTTTTTCGTCATCCACTTCGCGAGCTTCTAATAAGTTTGATCTTATTCATTGTGATCTTTGGACCTCGCCTGTTGCTAGTGTCTCCGGTTACAAGTATTATCTAGTCATTCTTGACGATTGCTCGCATTACTTATGGACTTTTCCGTTGCGACTTAAGTCTGACACCTTCTTGACTATTGCTAACTTCTTTGCTCATGTGACCACCCAGTATGGCGCCACAGTAAAGGCAGTTCAATGCGATAACGGCCGCGAGTTTGATAATTCCAGCGCCCGCACGTTCTTCCTCACCCACGGCGCCCACCTGCGGATGTCTTGCCCCTACACCTCCTCCCAAAACGGTAAAGCCGAGCGCATAATTCGTTCCACAAACAACATTATTCGCTCTCTCCTTTTCCAAGCCAGCATGCCGCCGGCTTACTGGGTCGAGGCTCTCAACGCCGCCACAAGCTTGCTCAACATATTGCCCACCAAAACCTTAGGTTTCGTCACGCCACACTTCGCTCTTCATGGGGTGCTGCCGTCATACGATCACCTTCGTGTTTTTGGTTGTGCTTGCTACCCAAACCTGGCATCCACCGCTGCTCACAAGCTTGCACCTCGCTCCACGCTTTGTGTTTTTCTTGGCTACTCTGCACATCATAAGGGATACCGCTGTCTTGACCGTTCCTCGAACAAAGTCATTATATCTCGTCATGTCTCCTTTGACGAGACACAGTTTCCCTTTGCCGACACTGCACGCTCCCCGTGCGCAGCGGACTTTGAGTTCTTGGATGATCATGTGACTAACGTGCCGGTTCCCATTGGACCGTCACAGCTTGTTTCTCCTACAGGACCTCCTGGTGGCACTTCCGCGCAGCCACGCGCGGCCGTCGACATCCCTGCCGCGCCCGCGCAGCCACGCGCGGCACCGGACGTCGCCACGCCGGCCCCCTCCAGTCGGGCCGGTCCTCCTCCCGGCTTCCCGCCGCTGCCTGCGTCGCCAGCCAGCCGCGTCGGGCCTCCACCGGGCTTCCCGCCGCTGGGTGGCTCCCCAGCCGGCCATGTCGAGTCACCACTCGGCCACTCGACGCCCCCCAGGGCGTCTCCAGCCACCTCCAGGCAGCCGCAGCTGCCTCGGGATGGCCCCTCTCCGACCGTCGCTCGTCATCGCCCTCTCTCCGAGTTCCCGAACGTCTACGTCCGTCGCCATGCACCAGCAGCTGGTGCCTCTCCAGCGCTGGCCCCTCCTCGACCGTCGGCATCGACATCAGGACCAGCACCCTTGCCCAAGGGTGCCGTTCCTGTCGCCGCGCCCGTGGTCAACCAGCACGGCATGACTACTAGGGCGAAGACCGGGTTTCGACTGCCTGCGGTTTACCACACCGCTCCACTGTCGCCGATCCCGAAGACCTTCCGTAGCGCTCTCGCTGATCCGAATTGGCGAGCGGCTATGGAGGAAGAATATGGTGCCTTGCTGACTAACGAGACCTGGACTCTCGTTCCTCGGCCCCCTCGCGCCAACATCGTCACCGGGAAGTGGATCTTCAAGCACAAGTTCCATGCAGACGGCACTCTGGAGAGGTACAAGGCACGCTGGGTCCTTCGTGGCTTCACCCAGCGTCCCGGCGTGGACTTCGACGAGACCTTCAGCCCGGTTGTCAAACCGGCCACAGTCCGCACAGTGCTGTCACTTGCACTCTCCCGTGCGTGGCCTATCCACCAGCTGGACGTGAAGAACGCCTTTCTTCATGGCACTCTCTCCGAGACGGTCTACTGCGCCCAGCCCTCCGGCTTCGAGGACACTGCTCATCCCGACTTCGTCTGCCGCCTGAATAAGTCTCTTTATGGACTTAAACAGGCGCCTCGTGCTTGGTACAGTCGCTTCGCTACATATCTGCTGTCATTGGGATTCATGGAGGCCAAGACCGACACTTCGCTGTTCATCTTCCATCGTGGCACCGACACGGTCTATTTGCTCCTCTACGTCGACGACATTGTTCTCACGGCATCTTCTACTGAGCTCTTGCAGCGTACCATCACTGCACTTCAGTCTGAGTTCGCCATGAAGGACCTGGGCCAGCTTCACCACTTCCTGGGGATGCATGTTCAGCGCCATGGGGCAGGGCTGTTACTTTCCCAACGTCAGTACATGCTGGAGATACTAGATCGTGCAGGGATGGCTGAGTGCAAGCCCTCCTCTACTCCGGTGACCATCAACGCCAAGCTCCCTGCAGACGGCGCTCCTATTCAGGACCCCACCGACTATCGCAGCATTGCCGGTGCTCTCCAGTGGCTGACCTTCACTCGTCCTGATCTGTCATTTGCCGTTCAGCAGGTGTGTCTCTACATGCACGACCCGCGGGAGCCTCATCTTGCCGCTTTGAAGCGGATACTTCGCTATGTACGTGGCACCTTGGACCTCGGCCTCGTCCTTCAGCCTTCATCCTACAACGACTTGGTTGTCTATACAGATGCAGATTGGGCTGGCTGTCCCGACACTCGGCGTTCTACCTCTGGATACGCCGTCTTCCTTGGGGACAATTTGGTTTCGTGGTCGTCGAAGCGGCAGAATACAGTCTCCCGGTCCAGTGCAGAGGCAGAGTATCGCGCCGTAGCAAACGGCGTGGCCGAGGCCACATGGCTGCGCCAGCTTCTTCGCGAATTGCATGCTCCACCTCGTCGAGCCACGCTGGTATATTGTGACAACATCAGCGCGGTCTACATGTCCTCCAATCCAGTCCAGCATCAGCGCACCAAACATATTGAGATTGATCTCCACTTTGTTCGGGAGCGCGTCGCCATTGGTGATGTCCGCGTCGTCCACATTCCGACGGCTGCTCAGTACGCCGACATCTTCACCAAAGGACTGCCTTCATCTCTTTTTCAGGAGTTTAGGTCCAGTCTTAACGTCAGAGGCACCGACGTTCAGACTGCGGGGGCGTGTTAGCGAGATGGTTAGGGTTATGGTTTAGGGGCCCATTGGGCCCAAGGTGGCTGGCGCCCAAGCCTCCCTGGCTTGGGCGCCGCCCCTCCTGATAGGTGTGGCAGCAGGGTTCCCTTCTAGGGTTCCCTGCCTATATATGTACATGTATATCCCCCCTATCAATCAATCCATTATTTCCCTACAATTACATTGCTTACAGAGTAACAGTCTGGAAGTTATTTACACTGCATTTGGTGTGTAATTCTTTTGTCTGAATTTTTTCTATTATATTTTGCATATTCATAGGTGATTAAGCAGGTTTCTTGTGGAGCTGTTCATGTCATGGCTCTATCTGAGGATGGTTTACTGCAAGCATGGGGTAATGCACAACCTGAGTCTTAGAAGACACATTTCTTACTCATGATTTATTAAGACAAATGTACTGCCTGTTCTTTACTGACTTGGTGCAAACCTTGTCAATCAGCAGTGATAGAACTCAATGTTTAGGCTATCAAGATATTTTACTTTGACTATGTGGAAAGTGCTTTTGTAAAGCCATCAATGGGATGCACGCCCACTTGGTTTCATTTTTTTCGTTCCTGACTATTAACGGGGCATGTGCTATTTTCTTACTAACCAGGCTACAATGAGTATGGTCAGCTTGGCAGAGGTTGTACTTCTCAAGGACTTCAGGGAGCTCGTGTATTAACTGCTTATGCAAGATTCCTTGATGACGCCCCTGAACAAGTGAAGATTGTTAGGGTGTCATGTGGCGAGTACCATACAGCAGCTATATCAGAAAATGGGGAGGTGTAAGTCATCTCAAGGGAGCTGTTCTCTGCTGTCAGTGACTTTTGTGTGGTTTCTCACGAGACAACAATAGAAGCGTTTTGGAGTATTGAAGACTAACCACGACTAACTGTAGGACTGACTGCAAGAAAACAAGCCAGTTTTTATTTTATCTAGATCTCGCTCAGTGTTGCCCCATGCATTTTTGCTGCTATTACGATATTTGAATGCATAGATGCAAATCGTATCATCTTGAATGCCTCGATTTGGTCAAAGAAATATGTCTAATACTTTAGGACTTAAGCAATTGCATTACTGTAGTTGAATAATAACTCGTTCCATACTCTACCGAGTCTATCGATTACTAAGATTGTTAGCTTTCACTTTTCAAATTCTTCACGGCAAGTCAAAATCATAACCATTTCATATCTTAACTCTTACCATTACACACCTATTCCAAGCATGAACTTGATTGTCTCTACTTATAATATCTTTGAGTGTTTCAGGTATACTTGGGGACTGGGAAGCATGGGGCAGCTTGGGCATTGCTCCCTCCAGTCTGGAGACAAGGAGCTGATCCCCAGGAGAATTGTTGCCCTTGATAGAATAATAGTTAGAGACGTGTCTTGTGGAGGCGTCCACTCTTGTGCTGTAACTGAAGGTGGAGCTCTCTATGCATGGGGTGGAGGACATGTGGGCCAGCTGGGTGTCGGGCCCCAGAATGGTTTCTTCTCTTCCTCCGTTAGTGGATCTGACATGCTACTTCGTAACATCCCAGTCCTGGTCATACCATCAGGTGTTCGTCTTGCTACCTGTGGGCACTCTCACACACTTGTATCTATGAAAGATGGCCGTATATATGGGTGGGGCTATAACAGTTATGGTCAGGCGGCAAATGCAAAATCTACTTATGCTTGGTTCCCCTCTCCAGTTGATTGGTAGGTTCCAATAGCACCATCCCATTTCCCTTTTTGGGTTAAACATAGGACTGTTTTGTTCCTACCTTTGTTACAATCAACTCTAGGTCCTTTATTATCTTTTGGGCGATGCAGGTGCGTTGGTGAGGTGAGGAGACTTGCTGCTGGAGGTGGACATTCAGCTGTTCTGACTGATGCATGTTCGTTAAAAGAGCTGTGTGAGTTCAAGCTAGCAGAGACTCTAAACTTTTCTAATGCTGAGCTAATAGAAGATGTTGCATCACGGACTGGAGCTGATGCCTTGGCACGCTTGTGTGAGAAACTAAGGTACACATAAAGAAATTTGAAGGCAGGTTGTAATGGTTTTTGTTGCTCCCATACTGAATTTAATTTACGAGTATAGTATGTCTTTTGGAGCTAATTTCCAAGAAGGCAAGAAAAGCTAAATAACTATATATACATTATAGTGAGAGCTGGTTGTCAATGATCAATTAGTGCAGTAGCACAAAGTTTGCAATACCAGTTTCAAATTTCTTTTTTGAGGCCTTTTGTTCATTGTATTTTATCAAGCCAAGCAATACGTTCTTTGTTACTGATTTTTGGCATTATTGCACAGGGAACATGTGCATGAGCAAGGAGAATGCGAACTCCTGCAAAAGCAAGTTCCTGAAGAAGTCGAAGCCAAGGTCGGCTAGACAACTGACGAATGGATCAAGGCTGAAGCCAATTAAACCGATAGCAATTCATCTAAAACCTCAATATCTTCGACCTCCCATTAATGTTATTGATTCAGACATTAATTGTTGTGGTCTATGCGAGGGTGTATGGACCTCATCAATTTATTCTGATTGGTATGTGAACTTCCATTCGTGTGCCTCAAGTGTATCGAAGGGCCAGAGAGGCTCTGTGTGTATCATGAACTGAGTCCAACAACAGTCAGGTTGTTGTAGAACCTAATGGAAACCTGTGTATGCTTGTAACTTGAAAGGTTTGTGCGTGCAACTATAAGTGTGATAAACTGAAACCTGCGCCAATGCTTGTGCACATGTTTTGCTAGGGTTGGCTGTTATGGATAGTCTATAAAGGACCGATGCTAAATTTATTGTATGGTGGCTGTTGCTTATCTGTGATTTCTGTTCTTGTGACGTGGTACGCCCTTTTTCTACCGTTGGTTATTTTGTGCTGTATTGTCATGCTTCTGAACTTGATAACATCAGTATCGGCTCTTATTTGTAATTTTGAAGTATTCACATGGGTTTATGTACGAGAAATGATTTGCGCTGGGAAACAAAAAGATACTTTTAAAATAGATATATTGCAGCTACACAACAAAAGTCGTTGTAGTATAGTGGTGAGTATTCCCGCCTGTCACGCGGGTGACCCGGGTTCGATCCCCGGCAACGGCGTTTTATTTTTGAAATTTTGTTTTTTCTTTCGGTTCTGTTATTTACCTAGTCGGAAGTTCTCGGCTTCCAAAACCACTCGGGATGAAAGTCTGCCCCGTTAGCCTACCATCAATTCGACAAATACGCCCTTGTAAGTCCAATCCACAGACAGGCGTTGATGATTGATGTTCGGAAATTCTAAGCAGGGGTGAAGCTTTGCATAAACTGCATTCGTGGGATTTCGTCTGTTCGTCCTGACGCAAGACTCAACCAGCCCCAGGTTAAGCAGCTGCAATGGTGTATTTTTCTTATGTAAATTCTGCCCCAGTTCAGATTTCTGAGTCAGCATCCTAGAACTCAAAAGTCAGAATCAGAGCTACTGAAGTTTCCCCAGATCGATCATCGATGGGCATTGGGCAATTGATTACAGGCATTCAGGGCGAGGAAACTACCCACAACATGCCAACAATCTGAAACATGAACCGGTCGCTAAGTTGGCAACGTAAGACAAAAGAGTAGCAGTCCACACCAAGACACAATGCTTCATCACAAACAGTGCTTTGATTCTCAAAATTACACGATAAATTATTGTCTTGAATTATGTAAATGATAGTAACGACAAATCCCTTTCATCAACTACAAAAGAACCACGGTATCATAACAACAAAGAATTATAAAAGCTGCTGCTGAATTAATCTCTCTTCCCTCTCAAAAAGAGCTATATCTATGGGGCCTAGGCAGGCCCCAAATCATACTTCATCACTTCAAAGGGGAAGTGAAGACTCCAGGGGCTCCCTCTACTTGGCCTTGCCGTTCCCAGCGGCGGCAGCGGTTGGGTTCAGCTCATCCCAGGCCTCGATCCAGGTGACCATGGCGTCGGCGAGCTTGACGAAGTAGGGGTCAATCTTGCCCAGCTTCTCCTTCACCTGCCCAGAGAGGTAGATGTAGCACTTCTGGACTGTGTCGCATTCCTTGGGGATGGTCACGTTCTGGAAGAAGGGGATGATGTCCTCCTGCCAGAAGATGCCCTTGTATTCCTTCTTCAAGTTGACAAAGGGGTTGCTAGCCTTGCTGTGCCAGATGTATGGCAGGCCAGTCTTGACACCCAGGCTCAAGTGGTCGCAGATGACCTGAATTTTATTTGCAAAGGTGTTAATACAATGCCATCAACCAAAAAACATTGACTTGTAAAGAAAGAAACTAATGTAAATGCAGCATAAAGAATAGAAAGGCCACACACCTTAACACACCACCCGGCCCACATGTCGTCGTAGCGACCAATAGGCTGGCCGTCACCCATGAGACCAAAGTACATAGCAGGGCCAATGAGATCCCTGTCGAAGCAAAGGTTCATGCCGCACATGGGGAACAAGGTTCCCTTGGGGATTGTCATGACAGCATCCACATACCTGAAACCAAGAGAGGAGTAAGCTATGCAGCAAAACAGTTGCCAGAATGTCAGATCGAAAACAAGAACAAAATGCAGTACCTTTCATTCCTCTCCTTAGGCTTGACCAGCTGTGTGGGAGCATCATAGTCAGGGATGTTCAGCCACAGGCCGTGGGAGACAGCAGTGTGGGCACCCTCCCTGAGGCTGAAGGGGTATCCACGCACAAAGTCAGCACCCTCACGGTAGGGGTCGTACAGGGTGTTGAAGAAGAATGGGGTGGATGGGCTGAGGATGTTCTTGATGTGCTGCTCAAGGGCGTTGATGTCCTTGCCAGTTGGGTCCTTGGCAACCTAAATGACAAACAAATACATTTAGTTATAATGTGATAAAATAGCATGAGTGCAATGATCTTGCTACTTGTAATCACGATTTTGCTAGTTCTGATGATAAGAGGTCAGAATTTGAACGCCATTACTGGGTATTACTGCATTTGTTTCCACAGATCACGATGTTACTAGTTTCCACCCTCAGGGGATGTGTGGATCTTACAAGGTGAACCGTGAAAATTGAAACAATGTTTAACCTGGCAAGGGTGAAATTTTTTTTACCCAGGCGTGAATTATAAAGTGCTAAACTTAGAGTTGACCTGAATTGTGTGGGATCAGATCTGATGGACTATCCTAGTACTAGATCCAATGACAATATAGCTGTTCAGCATGTTTTGTCTAATGCATGCCAAGTTGTGATCAACGACGGGATCACATAAACAAGGACCCCAGACCAATTGAAAAGGACCCCTCTCTAACGACAAAGGCACTAGCTACCAGCACTAAGCCGGGCAGAGGAGGGATGGCTGCTCCTCTGTTCCCTCGGAACGAAGCCGCTACAGTTGCTGAATGAGCACACCCTGATATCGCGGATCGAGATCCGCAATGGGAAACCACTACCCAAGCTACGGATCAAACGAAATTGACCGCGCGTGCCGAGATCCAGATCTGATCCGGCCAGATCTGGGCGAATTCGAACGAATTGACCCAGATCCGGCGCCAAGATCCCGGCTTTCCATCGGATCCAATCGTCAATTCAACCGGAACGAGATCAGTAATAACGAAAACAGAGAGAGGAGAGTGCATACGAAGCAGTCGTCGTCGATGGTGTAGATGTACTTCTTCTTGGAGACCATGTAGCCGAAGCAGCGGCAGGCGGAGTCCTTGAAGGAGATGCAGGAGGCCTTGGGGCCGAGGATGCGGTTGATGTCGTTGCGGTTGTAGAGCTCGTAGTCGAAGCCCTCCGGCACCTTGATGGTCTTGGTCGGATCGCCGTCCTGCACGATGATGAGGTGATACGGCTGGAAGAAGGGCCTCCACATCTCCAGGAAGTCGAGGTTGCGGATCGTCGGGATCACGATGTCGAGCTCGTCCTTGAGCAGCGGCGTGGAGGGGACGTTGGCCCCCGGGACGGTCACCGTGCCCGCCATTGCTGGTGCCGCGAGCTTCCGCGCCTCCTCCGGATCGAGATCTCGATCTCTCTCTCGGCACCCCCGCGCTCAGCTGCCGGGAGATGAGGAGATCTTGGGTGCAGAGGGGTTGGGAGGCGTGGGGTGAGCGGTGGGAGGGAGGAGGTGGCGTTTATATAGGAGGAAGCGTAGGGAGGAAGATGACTTTTAATTTCCTCCTCTATCTCTAGTCTTCCCTGCCCCCCTTTGTTTTTATTTAATTTTTTGTTTGTTAGCTTTCCGAGTAGGAGTAGTAATTCTTTTTTGCGTCATACGTTCGCTGAATTTTCTAACGGGTCCGAAAGAGGTTTGGATCTGGGGCAGGCATGTCGGTGCGTCGGAAGCTACCGCCGCAGGTGCAGTCCGTATGGTTTTATGTGAATTCACTCTACGAAATTTCAATCTACTCTTACTGTTATTGGCAGTAACTAAAAAGCCCGGAGCTGTCTTACCCGTAGGTCGAGTTTTTTTTTTTTTTGTTATTGGCGTGCCTCTATCGCATGGCAGCATTTAGTATTGAATTTAAATACGTGTTTCTTTATCTTGGTGTCTAAATACGTGCCTCCTTGCTGTACATGAATATATATTTTTCTCTTTGTACTTGAATAATAAAATGTGAATTTTACCATTTTACTAGTGCGCATATATGGGAATTACCAATATTGCTTGATCAACCAGCAAAGTTCATTGTAAAGATGGGTATAGGTGCTCCATTTAGTCATGCAAGGAGCACCGTGTGATCCGTGGTTGCACCAATGGTTCTGGTGGGTCGAACCGTTTCTTAGTCCATGCGCAGCAGTCAAGTGTTCACGGCCCGCTCAAAGACTGTGCCGACCACATCGTTGTCTACCTCTCCCACGAGCCCACGTCGCCGTCGAACTTCCTCTCTGTCTGAGGCTTCTACGACTTCGTCAAGCGGGCGTGTCTGGAACTTGGAAGCTCGCCGCTCCTCAACGACGACGGCTTCGACATCCAGTGCGACGTCTTCGTCTACAGCTTGGATGCGGCGTCAGCGGCGGCAACGCAGACGCGTGGCATTCAGGGTCACTGGCGTCGGCCTGCATAGCCTCGAGGATGAGCACCGTCGAACCCAATGGTTGTAGCGTTGTGTGGACGGCGGCGGCGGCGACGTTGCCTTCAGGATCCGAGCGCGTGTGGGTCGAACCCCGTGACCCTTCGGTTATATGGTTTCTAGCCTCGGACCCAAAAGGGCCCGTTGGGGTCAAATTGGTGGTTCGGTTTGGCGATCCAGTGGATCGATCCGCTCCATGGTCATGTTTAGTTCATTGTAAGTATACTGGCTTGGTGAGAGTTCCCCCGCTACCATCCTTCTTACTGTAACATTCATTGAAACTTCGGAAAGGATAGGGGCTCCGTGAGAGTTTCTATTCTACTGTTCTTCTTCTTACTAAGAAGTAACATTTATTATAAGCAACATTGAATAGATGGCATTTCTTAAAATGACATTGAATGGATGACATTTTTTAAAAAAAATAACATTTAATAGTGTATCTTCATAAGTAGACTTACATAAGTGGTAAAGATAAAAATAACCATGCTATTATCTATTTCGACAACAATAATATAGATAATATAGTAGGGAATGCCTCGACAATGGCTATGAGGTGGAGATTAGAGTTTGAAGGATCCAACTCCGACCAGATCGAGCCAGGTAAACGACGGCGGACGCGTCCGCCGCGGCGACTGAGCTGGCCGGGTCCAACTCCGACCCCAGACGGCGTGCAAACGGAACTGCGCGTGGAGACAGCCGGGTGGTAGGCGCGGCCGGGCAAAGGGGATCACCGCCACGCCGCGTCCTAGACACGGCTGCTAGCTAGCTGTCAGGCTCACCGCTCGCCTGTGCAGGACAGCGGTTAGGCCTGGTTCGGCTCGGTTTGGTAGGCGGGGCGAGCAGAGCACGCTGCCTCGGTGGTTTGGCCAGATCTCACCCGGTGGAAACGGGGGAATCGAATAACGGGTCAAACGGTACTCTCCCGTGCCCAACGCTCTCGCTCTCCAGCTCCAGCTGGGTCCTCCACTTGACTCCTGCTGCTACGAGCCGCTTCGCATCTCCTCCTCTCTCTGACTCGGCTGCTCCTTTTCCACGCTGGCTGGCTGGCTGGCCAGTTCCGTTCCGCACCCCGGGGCGTCGCTATCACTGTCATCGTCACAGGACCCCTTCCCTCCTTCCGCGATCCGTGCTATTTGTTGACCTGTTGCGTATACTACCACTACTCAGCGAGTGTTAATTAGAAATATCCTTTCTGTATACTACTACTTCCGTTTCAAATCATAAGCCGTTCTGGCTTTTCTAGGCTCATGATCTTTGTTATGCGTTGGATAACGTTATGTCTAGATTTATAACAAAGTTCATGAAGGTAAAAGAAAAAAAAATCAAAACGACCTGTAACTTGGAACGGAGGAAATACTACGTACTACTATAGTTGTGCTAATTCCCAAGAATTGCCGTCTTCCCTTTCACTTGATCTATACAAGTGGTTTCATTACACTATCTTTTTTTTTGACGGGAAATTTCATTACACTATCATGGATGATATAGGCGTTTTTCGTATTTGTAAGGGTACTACGTCCTCTTTTGTTCCTTGCGATCGGGAAGACAATCAAGGGATGATTTACTCAAAAAAAAAAAGAGAAGGCAATCATGGGATGATGTAAGGAGGTCAATCATTCATTGGAGTGACCACCGACGTCCTCAGCTCACCGCTTGTCGTCGTCACAGCTAGCTGGAGTTTGGAGAGGCTGCTTGGAGCAACTACTATCTCCAATGAAGGGAGGAGGCACCACGTACGTCGTGGTCTCGTATCGTGGACCATGCATTGCCTCGTTGCATTTGATCACCACCAGCAAACCTTAGCGTGTCCGAATGCATGCATGGCATGACGAGCGATCGGTCGGTTCAGCTTGCGCATCCATCATGTGGGCAGGCATAAGCCCACCTGCCATACATACGGTCGAAATGCAACGTATTGCAGTTTGCTCACGGTGCGCATTAATTGCTGGGGTCTTAGAACTCTCCCGTCAAGACAAAACCAAATGGCCACAACCAGTTATCAAAGAAGAAATGGTAAGGCAAAATAATTGACTAATCCAGCCTGTAGAATATAGTAGTTTATAAAATTATTTCTCACCATAAGTTACATAGATAATTTTGATGTTCTAAGTTACGTAGAGAATTATGAGGAACAAAACACTTTATGGTACAAAATAATCAGTAAATCACTGTATCTGATGAGAGCAATACTTGTAATTTGTCATAATTTCTTAAAACTATTTTGGTGTCATAAAAATGCATATAAGTTTCATAAATAGTCCAATTTGGTGGATTTAAGTTTCAAAACCGTAAAGGTACATGCGTGCTTGTAAATAGAAATGGATTTATCCTCATCTTTTCTTTCACTAAAAAAAGTTTCATGATTTTTATGGCGATTTGAAGGTCGTTTTTGTAAGTGATAAAAAATGTCAAATAAAGCACGAAAGTTAGAACTCGGTATCATATATCAGGGGTGGAAAATTTTTTTGTGTCAAGAAAAAAATTGATTTATCTTTTGGTGTCAAATAAGGAATTTCCTCTATTTTGTATAAGGACCAACACACCAATTGAGTTGTGCTATGGACCGGAACTCTACCCCCTCTAATGGCAATATTGAGTTGGGCCGGTCCGCTGCAAAAACCATGGCCACTGTAGTTAATCAACATGTGTCTTATCATGTACTATTCCCACCGTCCCAAAAAACTACAACTCTTGTTTCAGTCAAATGATTTCAAATTTGACTAGATTTACATTGAAAGTACTAGCATTAGGTCTCAAACCAGATTAAGTATTAAAACGTATTACATTTAATCTAATTTAATAACTTTTTGCTATAAAATTGATTAAATTTGAAACTGCTTGACTTGTAAGAATTGTTTCCATTCTGGGACACGGAGAGACTACTCCGTAACTATAGTATCAGAGGAGCAGCAAATCAGCTGTCTCCGTAACTAGAGACCCCTCTAATTGTAACCGGTTGTTGGATGGACTGATGGAGCAATTTATTGGCATCCGCTTCTGAATCAGCTGTGCCAGTAATGTGGCACCAAATCAGTCGTCTCCTTCGTATCCTTGCTGCAGGGAGAGTTAGGCTGCAAAAGCGACGCACCACCACCCCAAACCCAACGCACCAGCAGCCATTCCGTGCGTGTCTGGGCTGGGGCCACAAAGCCCAACCCGAACCCTGCGAGTCAAAAGGCCTCCCCGTCCCGCCCGCTCGGCATCTATTTCCAGCCAAACCAAGTAGTTGTTGCTGTTGTGTGGTGTGAAGCCGCGCGCCCTTTTTCCTTCCGTGACGGTGGTGGTGGTGGCAGCACCACCGCGAACGGTGGAATCGATCACGCACGGACACGGCGGCAACGCGTGCAGGTTCGTTTCACAGGCGCGTGAACGCAAACCAGGCAGACAGAAATATCCACCGCGCGCTGCTGCTCTCTCTGGCATCCCAGGAGCGAGTGATTATTTTATCGATCCGGGTAATTTCCAGAAACCGAATACAGTATATATACTGTCACAGTGTACTGTACAGCATGCATGCAAGGTCCGCGCTTGCACATGGGAAGGTGACATTGTAGCATGTGTCTCGCCCCTATTTTTAATTCTCTCCGCTGGCTTTATAAAGCATGGGCATGGAGTATGGTAAAAGAAACGTTTTTGCCCCCACTTAATTTGGTCGCTATATATATTTTAGCCTGTTTATTAATCTGTGTGGTTTTGTTTCTTAGCAGCAAGTTACAATTACTATTACTATGTGTGCATGCATGCTGTTAGCAGCAGCACTGCAGTGTAGAAGAATGGCATCGGCCTGGCTAACTAGACGCCTAACATTATATGTTCCACATGGGTGGTATGGATTTCCATATTCCGGCCGGTGTCGCGGTCCACATGGAACCACAGGAAAAACGCAGGCAGGCAGACCAACTGGGGCCGACGACCGACACCCATGACCATTCCATTCTGCACCTAATAGTAGCTTAGCTAGGATAATCCAACCTAACAATGCATTCTTTAACCCCAGCACGTATAGTACATAGCTGGTCCTAATACATACTACCACCAGCAGTTCTGTACAATAACACATGGTGTTGGCGTGGATCAGATCACCTCACCAACCTGTTCTAATTTTTGCTTCCACGCGCCCAACAATGATTGTGCCATGCGCCCTAGGAGTGCCGCGCCACTCTCGCGCCACATGCGTCCCTCGATCCCTGCTGTGCTGTACTGTACGGAGTACCACCCATCTCCCCTCGTTGAAACGCCTTTGACATGCTTGCACTTCTCCCCGTTTTTTCTCTCTCTCTCGATAAAGTCACTTCTCCCCGTTGAAAGCATGCATGCATCGTAAACGTAGCGCGATCAAGTCACTTCTCCCTTTGCGCCTTTTCCACGCTGTACCGCCGTGCGTGCATGGATCGGGATCTATCACGGCCGGGAGCTGAGCGAGCAGCGTGGCATCTCGGATCTGATGCCCATGCATCTCCTGCTTCCTTCTTGCCGAGCCCGCGAGCGAAACGAACGCACATGCGCCTTCGCGCGCATTGCCGCCCGGGCATGCATGCCAGTGCCACCGCCCACCGACAACCAGCAGGTGCCAAGGTGTACGTTTCAGCTAGCCCCGCCGACAGCTTGCTGTTTCAGTACACAGTACTTTGTATGGCTGCACTGTTTTGGGAGCAAATGAAATGGTACCAGATCCCGATCAAGCTAACCCTCCCAACTTTAGTTTGGTTTCGCTTCGATAATACTGCTACTGTAGTACACTAGTACTGATGTTGACTTGTATTTGGAATCGCCGGATTGGTACGGCACTACGGTACCCCAAGAGAAAGAGAATCGTATCGTCGCATTGACCTCGTGAACACTGCACAGTGCGTATACTCTGCAGTCGCCCAAAAAAGAAAGCAGCTGCTGTACCTGCACTGTACCGACTCCTTTTTTCAAGATAGAGATTGGACCTCAATGAAATCAAGTGGAAAGGAAAAAGAGGGGGGGGGGGGGGGGGGGGGGGGGGGGGGGGGGGCGGAAACTTTCTGTCCATAAACATAGCGCGCTGTTCAGGTCCTCTCTAGGACAAAGGAGAAGAATAGGGACGAAACAGACAACGTCCTCGTGCGAAATTCTAGTTCTCTTATTGTAACTTTACCAAGGGCAACTGCTTACATGACGTACGTTAAGTTCTGCTGCTTTAATTTGTTTTTACCACTGTATACCTGCCGCGACGTTTGATGAAGTGCCATGATGCGGCCGGTACGTACGTGACCGTACGTGCAAGAAAATATATGGGACCTCCGATAGATCTGCCACCACCTGCCGCCTGCCGGAAGTTGCTGCTGTCGTGACCTTTGGTGTGAGAGGTGGATCCGGGTCCCACGAGCTGGTACTGAAAGGCAACTCAAGCCCGATCGAACTAACAGCAGCAGCACTACGTTAATACGTGATTGGTTTGATTGTTCGAATCGACCACACTACTCCAACAGAGCAAGCAAAGCCTTTGCTAGCACCATCTATCGATAATCGCCGTTCATCTCCATGTCATGTTTTGAGACTAAGATGATCGATCGAAGCTAAGGTGAGAGCCGCTCGCGTCGCTCCTTAATTAGAGCGACTCGGGCGGAACCTGATGCCGCCGCCCGAGCCCCCTCCCCCAACCCACGTCTCTGACGGCCGCAGTCGTCGCTGGCGTGTGGCCGCGGCGGCTGGAGCCAGCCTCCGCGCTTCTCCCCCTTCTTTTCCCCTCCCTTCCTTCTCTGGCCGCGCATCACCCAAATCCTAACCCTAGGTCGGCTCTTCCGTGGTCGTCTTCCCCGTGGGCGTGGTCTTCGTCGCCTCCCGGCTCCAGCATGCCGCCCCCCGTCGGACATCGGCCCCTTCGGCCCGCACCGTGCCCGCCGGCGCGGCCGGGTCTGGGCTCGGGCGCCGCCCCCCCTACTGGCAGCAGCCGCCCCTCTGGCCGCCGCCGCCGTGCGGGCGCGCGTCGCCTCCCGATGGCCGGATACGGGATCATGGGGCGCCGCCGTCCCCCGGCGGCCGGTGTCGCAGGCTGCCGTGCCGCCGCCCTTCCGGCTGCCGGATCCGCTGCCGGCGGGCGGATCCGCCCCGCTGCCGCCTCCTGGATCGAGGCCGCCCGCTGCCCGCCGATCTGGGCCCAGGCCCGTCCAGATCTGGGCCTAGGCCTGCTGCCAGATCTAGGCCACGGGGGAGTCTTTCCCCCGCTGGCCCTCTGCCGTGGCGGCCTGCGCGTCGTCTTCATCTGAGTTGTCTACCTATGCGCCGTTGACTCTTCATCACTATGCTTGTCGGAGTTGTGACTACCTCAATGGATACGCGCTAGTGGATGCTTTGCCGCCTGGTCGCTTTGCTTACTTGTTGCTTCTTACGGATGATGTGCTGTCGTGGTCTGTGATGGTCGTTTCCGACGGATGATTTGTCGTCATGATACTACTACTTCTTTGTGGATGCTTCCTCGCCCTTTACCTCGGCGAATA
This sequence comes from Urochloa ruziziensis, assembly GCA_015476505.1. Classification (NCBI taxonomy): domain Eukaryota; kingdom Viridiplantae; phylum Streptophyta; class Magnoliopsida; order Poales; family Poaceae; genus Urochloa; species Urochloa ruziziensis. The sequence continues at coordinate 59,150,394 of CM027118.1, forward strand.
TGCACTGGCGGATGCTTTGCCGCCTAGTCACGCTGCTTCCTTCGTTGTCTCTGACGGATGCTTTGCCGTCTTGGTGTGTGCTGGTCGTTTCTGACGGATGCTTGGCCATCACGATCCTTCTGCTTCTTGCGGATGCTTTGCCACATAGTCTTCTACTGCTCTGGTGGATGCTTGGCCACCCTGTCGTTTGGTAGTCTCATTCTTCGGCCTCGGTAGTGCTGCTCTTCGTGGAGGCTCAGATGCTATTAAGGTTGTCGCTTTCTGTGCATGTGGGTGCCCCTCTTCATCGTCATCACCATGTTTCACTCGCTGCCATCCCATCGTCTGGTTCTCAGCCTAGCCTGGTTGTTTTGCGGTTTAGAGTTGGCTTTGGAGGCCTTTGGCAAAAGCCATGGCCGGTGCCGACAACGCCCGCGTCTTTTGATGTAGTTACCTCGCTAGAGGCGTTGTAGCCTCCAAACTCATTCGGTTCGCCAGGTGAAAACTTGGACTGCTCATTCGCTGACGGTCGGACGATGGCGGCGTCGACGCCGCTCCCTTCGTGAAGGCATCGTTTTGCAGGACCCTTTTGCCCTCAACCTACCCTCTGGCTTCGGGCTGTTAGTCATTCGGTGATGTGCGTGTATCCTTGGTGCTTTTCTCTCCTGCAGGTACTTGTCATGTTAGATGTCGCACTTTGTTTTTGGTCGTGTTGTTAGGTGTTTGGGTTGCGTGGGTTTTCTTTGTAGTCTTTTGTTGTTAGTGTCGTTTCTTCTTGTTTGAGTTGTCTTGTATTTGAACTTATTCTCTTCCGCTTAATGAAAAACGTGCTACACACGTCTAAAAAAAAGCAAATGACAAAGAGGTGGGTTAGCACGATCGGCCTGCACTAGCTTCGCTTCATATGCTACAGTGTTCGCTCGGCCTCAGCCTCCTGCATTTTCTCCTCGCGTGCAAACAAGTACCACAGTTACTTATGCATGTTTGGATCGCACAACGTGCACCGTCTGTAAAGTCTTCACTTAGCTTTTCCATTTGATCCCCACCCGTTTCAGTTGAGGCTCAGCGACATAGCCACCAAGTGTATACCCATAGTGATCATCCGTGCGTGCATGAGGAGGCGAGACGTGTACTGGCCTTTACACTGGTGTGGACATGGTTCCTGACGCCACCCATACCGAAGAGAGTGAACCGAAATATATATCTGTCTATTAACAAATGAAACTATACAGAAAGTTTACATTTCGGTCTCTGCGGCGCAGAAGCTAGCACACATATGCAATGGGAGGTATATATATGTGTGTAAACTAGTATAAGGATAAACAAAAGCTAGCCAAATAAAAAAGGCCAATTGGTTGGTAAAATCATTTAATTAATTTACTTCTCCGAAAGAACACTGGCGTAGCATACTAACATGGATGTCACAGCTTGTACGCACAGTACATTATGCACGCATGGACTGTCAGATGACTGTACGTGGTGGGTTGAGGCCTTGATGTGCCTACGTGTACGTGTGACAGTGTTGGTAGCAAAAAGCAAATGCGACAGAGGCATGTATCGTGCCTATAATGGCAAAATGCATGCTCAACCCAAGTTTTCTTAATGCACCTAAAAATCATTGATACAACTTTGGATAACTCGGAGTGAAATGCATGGAAAAGCAGAAAAATTGCTAATTTTAAGACGTGTCAAGTATTAGCAAATAAGGTCTACAGAGAAACCCACGAAATGTGAAGATGACGAGTCTCTACACTCTAGTCAGAACCAAATTCAGAATGACCAGCAAATTGCATTATTTGATTTTTATTTACATATTACAATTTAGGGTCTGTTTGGATCCAACTTTTAAAGTGCAAAAGTACTAAAATTAGGACTAAAAGCATCTAAGGAACCAAACACTAGGGACTAAAATGGACTAAAATGCTTTAGGAGCTCTAGCACCAAAATTGGCTCTAAAAGGTCATGGTACACTTTTCACCCCTTGCCCTCGTTTACTTCCCCACTCCCCGGTATCTCTCTCCTCCACCAAGGGGTAGAATGATGAATGATCTTTGTGCACTTCATTAATGCCATTTTAATTAGCATATTTTAGCACTTGGATCCAAATAGGAGTACTAAAGTTTAGTACTTACATTTTAGTACTAAACTTTAGCCCCGGAGGATCCAAACAGGCTCTTAAACAACAGTAGCCAGATGTGCAGTCGGACGTGCACTAGACTACTCCTAACTAGAGGAGAAGAGAGGAGCAAGCATAGCGGCCCAGCGTGTGCCCCTGTGTTTGATCGAACCTCTGTTCCAAAAGGTGCTTCATCAAGAGACAAACCAGAGAAGTGCGCGCCCGGAGGCGGCGCACGGTGTCTGCTTGGTGACCAAAGGTCGCAGTGAGCCTCACATGTCACAAGACTCAACAGCACCAAAGTTCATTCACCTTCACGCGTTCTTTTTCCCGGTGCCGCCCAAGCCTTGCTATTATAATTATAAATAAAAGTAAACAAAAGCTCTAAGCTAGCTACTAAATTTACACCTTGCATGAATTGAACGTCTCTGGTGCCTAACCACGTACTGTAACTTGGAACCGCACACTTTCTGTTGTGGTGGTTCTGTGCACTTCTATACGCTTGCCATGCGGATTGGAAGAATGAAATGCTTGGAGGAAATGGCTGGGAAGGCTGAGGCGTCGATCCGATATTTATATGGTTGTGTGTGGTATACAGGAGATCAAATGAGAGAAGGTGATATGTAATGTACAGGGGTGTAAATCTTGTTGTTAGTGACAAATAAATGAGGGACATAATAAATTGCAATTGTAGGTGTAAATTTACTGAAAAAATACTCGAACACAAATGCAGCAATATGGGCTATATTATTCCCGCGTGTAGGCATGCACCCGCCGGACCCGGTTCAACTGTCGGTCTTTCGTTCTTCTTTCTCTTCATTTAATTAACTCTGTGATGTTAAAAAATTACATAAAATTGATACAATGCACCGGGAGTAGCCTTACCTTAACTTGCTTTAAGGATTCCCCCGTCAAGTCCAAGATAGATCAACTATTATGAATGAGAGCAAGGCTAATGATTTAGCCCGCTGCTGGCTAAATACAAGTGCCATGTCACATACTATTAACAATCCAGTTTTTCGCAACAAAAAAAACACACTAACAATTCAGCCATCTCATATAATGGCTTGGTTATTAGGTTGGCTAAGATGATAGTTGCATTAAAGATACAAGTATTTAATGGTTGTATGTGAATGCCATCAGCTGTGGTGTGTATCTTTGTGGTCATTCATCAAACAACACTAGAACATTAAGCGCGCTATGCGCGCTCTATCATGAGTTCAAGACAACTGAGACATACATTACAATCCACGACATCATTGCACCATTGTTATAAATCACACAATATTTAAGGAAAAGCTCTCATTTACATTTGGGATCACACATTGCTTATTGTCAAAGGGCCCATTGCACCACTATTAGATTGCTGAAACCACCGCACATTGTGATAAATCAGGAGTGCAATATAAAATTTCTGGTGTCCTTAACCAAACTATGACACAAATCTGCAACAAAATATAGCATCTATCTACAAGTTGCAATACAATAAGGAGACGCTGAACTGTAACTTTTCTTCACCTAGATTATTTTCTGATAGTCTTCAACGTGAGTGCAAGTGTTCCAACATTTTCCTACAAACAACAGAAAGAACAAAGTGACATAAGAGTAATTCTACAGTTGGTGTGCATACAATCAGTTAACTCCCCGACATTGTAAGCGTGTAGAAAAATACTCATTCCCATCATGGATATATGGTTTGAAAGAGCAGTATAACTAAAATGGACTGCCCATAAACGGCTAATTCAAGATGGTAAAAGAGTCAGTCACCACATGATATACTGAAACAAAATAGAATAAGTTTTTTCTTAAAAGGAAAAGAACAATGAGACTATATCTATTTCTTGTCTTAAAATGGCCCATTTGTTTGGTCGGAATTTGGAGGAATTGGAATCTAGTAATAAATTATGCTATGTGGCTAGGAATTTGACATTCCACAACTTTTCTAAGATCACAAATAAACCTATTCCAAATTCATATGGTGTGAGGTGTAAATGAATTCCATAGGGTGAGAGATAAAAGGATAGGCTTATTCATCGGGTGGGAGATAAAAGGATAGGATCACTCTATTATATTCATAGGGTGAGAGAAAAAAGATAGGCTTATTCATAGGGTGAGAGATAATATAATCGTATGAATTCCAATTCCTCCAAGTTCTGACCAAGCAAACGGGCCCTTGAGTATTGATGCCATTGAAATCTAACCTACATAATAAATATGTATTAACTAAGCTCACATACATGGCTGCTTAGGAGCAGCCTCCAGCAAAGTAGTCCAATGCATATGGTTAAAACTGGATTGTGTATATAGTTAAATTGGAGTATAGTTTAAAATCAGGGGCATAATTTTTTCCGCTCTTTGTGGCATAGGGTCAAACTTGCTAAGTCAAAAGGTGGTTTGCAAAGAATCCAAGCAAGATTGGGAATATTAGTTTCTCGCCATTCTACATGGAAGTAACAGAAAGCAATGTACAAGCAAACCAATAGACTTAGTAAACGGAACTAATGGTTAAAAACACCAATGTTGCTAGCACAACGGTAAGCTGATCATAGTTCAAATTGATATATGGAAGCAAAAGAGGGCATAATTAGTAAGTTATATTGCTCACAATATCTTCCTGTGGATCAGTTTGTTTCGTTACTGGAATCTGGCCTAGAATCGTACCTGCTAAATAAAAAAAGTACGACTCATTCACTGATGAAAATAAAACTGGATTTCACAATCTAAGAGCAGACATTGTTGTGAAAAGAATACCCCACACAAAACAAACCAACCAATAACAACATCTTCGAATTTGCAATAAATGTGTGAATCATTTATCTATGAAAGCAGCAATATTTATACAAATGTGCAATATTTACACCTTTTCATACAAGTAGGACTGATGATATATCAAAATTCATCAGCAAATTTCTAAACTCAAGTTGTCATACACCAAGAAAAGTACAAATCGGCAAATTATATTCAGATTTGGCATCCAACAGTTCAGGAACCAATTCATAGCATATGCTGCAGACCTAAGTCACCAAAATGTTTTTTTTTCAGAAGGTAAAAGGCGAAACAGAGTGTCATGAAAAGGGCTTCATGCTTACAATGTCCACATGCTAGAAATATAACTTTATTAAAAACATTTATTTTTCTGGCCTGCCTTTCTTTGCCTTTTAGAACATAACTTGCTGACAGCAACCAAGATGATGTAAATGGAAGCACACAAAACAAAAGGTCGAAAGATGCACTTGATTTTTTATTATAAGTGCTAGTTTTGGAAATCTAATGATATCATAGAACCGAAAGAGCAAGCCACTCAACATGTGGATGAATACCAACATATGAAGGTAGTTTACTTCTAGCTTGCTATTCTTTGCATTTCAACGCATAGTTGTGGACAGCAATTAAGACGATGCAGGCACAAAGACGAAGGGGCATCTGATTGAGTACATGGCTTCTTTTCCATTCAGTACATAGAACCTAACATGGCTAAGTTACGGAATACGTGGATGCAGAAATAATCAAAGAAGAATACACAAACTTACCTCGAAATCCTTCTAATCCAACTTACCATCCTCACTGCATAGCACAAGGAAGAGAAATCAGTAGTCAACTAAGATGCATTGCTCAAGATAAAAGACCAATGTGTTCTGGACCAACCAAAAAGGGCAGGAGGAAACTGACCTCTAGCTATTTGATGCCTATTTCTAGATCTCAGTTCACTGACACCATGATCTCCTCAACTGTAGAGGCACAACAAAGAATTGTAAATCAGGAAGGCATATGAGATTCAATCCACCAAAAAATAAGCAAGATACAACAAAGGTGTGGGGAGCTCACGGATCTGCAGGGTGTGGGTTCAGAAGAGGAAAGCTAGAGGGAGGAACAGAGGAAATCACAGTTCTTGCTAGGGTTTGGCACCGAAGCGAGAGGAGTCACAGAAGCAGGCAGAGCACATAGGAAAGGGAGGGAAACGAACTTATCTCATCGATGGAGCAGGTCTTCGGCGAGGGCCGGTATCAAGCATGCTCCCGGCGTCAGAGTTGAGGGAGATGAGCACTTCACAGGAGTTGCATGCTGCGGAGGCCTGCGAGCTAATGCCCCTGCAGCTCCACGCCCCCCGTGCAAGTGGGCACGAGGTGGGCGAGAAAGACGACGTGGGCGACACGTCAGGACATCCCTACGCAGCCGGCCTCTGGTCTCGCGCCGGATTTCATGCCGATGCTGGCCCCGCCGGGCCGTGTGCCAGCCGTGGACCCAAAAGAGCACGGAGGGGCGGCGACAAGGAGGAGTGGAGAGGGAGAATGGGAGGGGAGGCGGCGGATCGGAGGAGAGAGGGCGGCGGCACAGTGAGGAGGAGATGGGGAGGGAGAGAAGGGGGCTGAGCATGGTACAAAATAGCGGGCTAAGGCATTTAGCGGGAGGCTTTCAAAAACAGCGAGTAGCGGGCTAAATGGAGCTATAGCGTCAAATAGCGGCTAAATTGTACGTAGAAGCAAATATCGGCACCTCTCTAAAATCAGCTATAGCGGGAGATAGCGGAGCTATAGCCGGCTATTTTGTACTATGGGGCTGAGTGAGGGGTAGGGTTCGGGACACGCGGGGGTGATTTCCGAAAAAGTGCCTCGCGGGGTTCCTTCAAAAATGGTAGTGTTTTCGATTTTTCCTTCTTTGAGTCAAAATATTTTTTTACACGAGGATCTATACGAAAAATATTATAACGTGATTATTGTGCGAGCTGAACAAATTGGACCTCGTTGTGATTACTAAAACATCGGAGGGTTTTTTAACAAAATATCCAGAGCGAACGCTCTCGAGCCAGAGCGAGCGCTCTCGCACGCCGAGAGGCCACGTCGACGAGAAGGACGCCGAAAACGCGGAGGGGCGAGGAAGGCCGCGATAATATGTGAAGCATACAAATAACCTCATATCCCACACATTTTTTGTTCTCTTGCTGTGAGCAAAAAGACAGAATAATGAAATAATGTGTGGTCTCTTTTTTTTAGATGGAAGCAGCAAAAGTATGATTAGAACAAAATAATAATGGTTGTTGTATGTACACATGAAGCATCACAAGCTACTTCTTCCCGTTAGTCTTGAAACGCCTTTGACATGCTTGCACTTCTCCCCGTTGAGAAGCAGCGTAGCGTAGCGCGAGCCCCGGCTTTATTTCTTCCCCCCCTTTCTCCCTTTGCGGCTTTTCCACGCTGTACCCGTGCATGGATGATGGATCGGGATCTATCACGGCCGGGAGCTGAGAGCGAGCGGTGGCAGTGGCATCTCGGGTCTGATGCTCGATCAATTGCCTGCCCATGCGTCTCCTGCTTCCTGATGGCCGGCCGAGCCCGCGAGTGAAACGAACGCACATGCCTTCATTGCCCGGGCATGCATGCCACCGACAACCATAGCAGGTGTGCCAAGGTACGTTTCAGCACGCAGTACTTAGTATGGCTGGCTGCACTGTTTTGAGAGCAAATGATACCAGATCCCGATCAAACGACTAAGCTAACCCTCCCATCTTTAGTTTGGTTTGGCTTCGATAATACTACTACTAGTACTAGTATACTACTGATGGTCTCGTATTTGGAATCGCTGGATTGGTACGGCACTACGGTACCCAAGAGAAAGAGAATCGTAGTATCGTACTATCGTTGCATTGACCTCGTGAACACTGCGCAGTGCGTACCAGGGTTAAATTTTTCGCTACAGTAGCGGTTTTTTCGGGAATAAAAACCGGTCCGGTAAACCGGTCAAACCGGCCGGTTAACCAGTAGGAGCGGTTTGGTAGTGTCGGTTTTAAGCGGTAACCGGCCCTATTATGCTACCGGACCGGACCGGTTTGACCGGTAACCGGTCAAACCGGACCGGTTACGAACGGTAAAAAAAACCCTGGTGCGTACTCTGCACTCCCAGAAAAGAAAGCAGCTGCTGTACCTGCACTGTATCGACTCCTTTTTCAAGATAGAGATTGGAAAGGGGAAAAAAAAGAGGGAGGAACTTTCTATCCATAAACGGAGAGCTGTTCAGGTCCTCTCTAGGACTAACCGTACCACACTACTACAAGAAGAAGAGGGACAACATCACGACACACACAACGTCCTCGTGCAAATCTCTAGTTCTCTTATTGTAACTTTACCAGGGGCAAACTGTTTATATAAAGTTTGCTGCTGATTTAATTTGTTTTTGCCACTGTATACCTACCGTGACGTTTGATGGAAGTGCCATGATGCGGCCGGTACGTGACCGTACGTGCAAGAAAATGGGACCTCTGATAGATCCGCCACCACCTGCCAGGAGTTGCTGTTGTGACCTTTGCTGTGTGAGAGGTGTGGATCGGGGGCCCACGAGCTGGTACTGAAAGGCAACTCTGGCCCGATCGAACTAACAGCAGCACTGCGTGATTGGTTTGATTATTGTTCGAATCGACCACGCTACTCAACAGCAAGCAAAGCCTGCTAGCACCGTCTATCATCTAGCACCGTCTATCATCAGTAATCACACCGTCCATATCTCCATGTCATGCATGGCAAATGACAAGAGGTAGCATGATCGGCCTGCACTAGCTTCGCTTCATGCTACAGTATTTGCTCGGCCTCCGCCTCATGCATTTTCTCCTCGCATGCAAACAAAGTTCATATGCATGTCTCCGCGCGCCGATCGATGTGCAATATGGAAACCATATCAAGCCAATAAAAAGTACGTGATCGTCGTGTACTCCCTCCGGTTTAGTAAAAGAAGTCGTTTAGGACAGCGACACGGTCTCTAAAATACAACTTTGATTTCTTATTTCTATAAAGATATTTATTAAAAACTAACATATGTATACTTTTATTAAAGTATTTTGCAACACAAATCTATTCATGTAGTTTTCACATTTTCAAACTCAACGACTTAAAAGTTATTCACGATTTATATTCTCAATGTTTGACTGAAATCTTGTCCAAAACGACTTTCTTTACCAAACCGGAGGGAGTACTTATTAGCAGTGGCAGTTAGTACCACACCATATGTGTCGCGTCAACCAAATTAGATACACCAATCGTGTTTCAAAAGGCCCAAATTAAAGGGCCTAATCTCGTTTCGACCAATCGTCGTGATCATGGGCCCTAGTTCATCATATCCGGGCAACAACACACACCACAACCGGGCAGGAGGGATCAAATAAATGTCATGTCAAGCTTTTACGGCCGGCGCTGCTGGGTTAGCTTTAGATCAACCAACCGGAGTACTGGACAACACAACCACTCATCGGATGACCCAAAAAGCCAACTCCATGTTTTCGATAATTAACATACAAGTCAGTGTGAACGAACCTAAACCTACTAGTCAGGACTGTAGTATGTATGAGAACTTGTTTTAATCTCCGTGTAAATTTGCGAGTTGGATGATATGGGTTCACTTTCCGCTATTGCCCTGATTGGCATATAATAAATACCACATTTACTTATGCATATTTGGATCGCACACAGTGTGCTGTCTCTAATTGCAATGCCTTCACTTAGCTTTTCTATTTGATTCCCACCCATTTCAGTTTAGGCTCAGCGACATAGCCACCAAGTGTATACCCATAGTGATCATCGATGCGTGCATGAGGAGTCGAGACATGTACTAGCCTTTACACTGGTGTGGACATGGTTCCTGACGCCACCCATACCAAGAGATCGAGTGAACCGAAATATCTGTCTATTAACGAATGAAAAACTATACATAAAGTTTATATTTCCGTCTCTGCGGCGTAGAAGTTAGCGCACATATGCAATGGGAGGTATATATATAAGTGTAAACTGGTATAAGGATAAACAAAAGCTAGCCAAATAAAAAAGGCCAATTAGTTGGTAAAATCATTTAATTAATTTACTTCTCCGAAAGAACATTGGTGTAGCATACTAACATGGACTAGCAAAAGGGCACGTGCCACAGGCACATGTTTTAAAAAAATTACTAAATTAGAGATGTAGTCAACATGAACTATTTATATTAATCTAGAGCGTTCAATCATCATAAAATCTCCGAGTAGTAATTGGTTAGGATTCTACTCGAAACCAACCTTGTAACCTTGCCCGCCGTGAATATAAGGGACACATGGATTCTCTCCAGACAGAGTCGTACCAGGCGTGAAGAACAAGAGTAGAGTACTGCAAGGACTCTTCTCGATATGGAAATTAGTCATATGACTTGTAAACTACTCGGATTGCCTTGAAAAGCACTCTCCGAGTAGTAATTGGTTAGGATTCTACTCGAAACCAACCTTGTAACCTCGGATTGCCTTGAAAAGCACTCTCCGAGTAGTAATTGGTTAGGATTCTACTCGAAACCAACCTTGTAACCTCGGATTGCCTTGAAAAGCACTCTTCGAGTAGTAATTAGTTAGGATTCTACTCGAAACCAACCTTATAACCTCGGATTGCCTTGAAAAGCACTCTCCGAGTAGTAACTGGTTAGGATTCTACTCGAAACCAACCTTGTAACTCTGCCCGCCATGAATATAAGGGACACATGGTCATATGACTTGTAAACTACTCGGATTGCCTTGAAAAGCACTCTCCGAGTAGTAATTGGTTAGGATTCTACTCGAAACCAACCTTGTAACCTCGGATTGCCTTGAAAAGCATTCTCCGAGTAGTAATTGGTTAGGATTCTACTCGAAACCAACCTTGTAACCCTGCCCGCCGTGAATATAAGGGACACATGGATTCTCTCCAGACAGAGTCATACCAGGCGTGAAGAACAAGAGTAGAGTACTGCAAGGACTCTTCTCGATATGTAAATTAGTCGTATGACTTGTAAACTACTCTGATTGCCTTGAAAAGCACTCTCCGAGTAGTAATTGGTTAGAATTCTACTCGAAACCAACCTTGTAACCCTGCCCGCCGTGAATATAAGGGACACATGGATTCTCTCCAGACAGAGTCGTACCAGACGTGAAGAACAAGAGTAGAGTACTGCAAGGACTCTTCTCGATATGGAAATTAGTCGTATGACTTGTAAACTACTCTGATTGCCTTGAAAAGCACTCTCAGAGTAGTAATTGGTTAGAATTCTACTCGAAACCAACCTTGTAACCCTGCCCGCCATGAATATAAGGGACACATGGATTCTCTCCAGACAGAGTCGTACCAGGCGTGAAGAACAAGAGTAGAGTACTGCAAGGACTCTTCTCGATATGGAAATAAGTCCTATGACTTGTAAACTACTCGGATTGCCTTAAAAGCACTCTCCGAGTAGTAATTGGTTAGGATTCTACTCGAAACCAACCTTGTAACCCTGCCCGCCGTGAATATAAGGGACACATGGATTCTCTCTGGACAGAGTCGTACCAGGCGTGAAGAACAAGAGTAGAGTACTGCAAGGACTCTTCTCGATATGGAAATAAGTCGTATGACTTGTAAACTACTCGGATTGCCTTGAAAAGCACTCTCCGAGTAGTAATTGGTTAGGATTCTACTCGAAACCAACCTTGTAACCAAGATTCTGTGGACCCTCAACCTGATTCTTCGATTCAACTTAAAGCTCGGGGGCTACTCCATATGGAGTGCGATTCTTATCGCACACCATATAATATTTTGAAGACTACTGATTTAATCAGAATAAACGGGGATTAAGCACCTCATGGCCTCGTGACAACCAAGACCTGTCCAAGACTGATCAAGAACTCGAAAAGCACTCGATTGGCTTGGCAAGCACTCGGTTGATGATACTCGACGATGAAGCGCTTGGGGGCTTGTTGGAGGTACGACCATGGGCCCACAGGGACACATGGATTCTCTCCAGACAGAGTCGTACCAGGCGTGAAGAACAAGAGTACAGTCTTCTCGATATGTTAATTAGTCGTATGACTTGTAAACTACTCGGATTGCCTTGAAAAGCACTCTCCGAGTAGTAATTGGTTAGGATTCTCACGATCAAGTTAACAATATTATTTAGAAAACTTTATATAGATAAAATCAAATATTTGAATGGATGCGTAACATAGGGGACTCTTATTGAAGGTGACACCATCAAGGAGCAGTAAACAGCTATCTTGGTTCAATCTTCATGTTCGGTAGTCTCCTCGTCGGTTGACTTCTCCGAGTTGAGAGTGTCACCAGCGGACTCCTTCGAGATCGTGTCGGACTTGCTGTCAATGACATCCTCTTGATGCATTGCTCCGGACATCTCTTGGTCACCAGCTTGATGAAGCCTGTACTTTTACGTGGTCTCTCCTCTTCCTCCTCATCTTCTTCCGAGTCAGTGCTATTCCCTTTGCCATCCTCTTCTGGCTGCCAATCACCATCCTCTTCCTCTCCCGCTTCCTCTTCCTCTTTTCCATCCGTGTCGTACTGATAAATAAAGAATGCACTGATGACCTTTCTATGGTAGCAGTTGCAGGCCTGAATATCTGCGCAATAAAGCTTTGTTAGTGCATAGTTTACTAATGAAAAGGGTTTTGATGTTCTAGTCTTGCACGATTCTCTAATGCATTTTGTTGTAAATAGATTGAATTAGATAACAAAGTATGTGTGCAGAAATTAAACTAAAAGCATGTACACATGAAAAATAGATAATCCGGCGTTGGCAGTAGTCTCGTAGCACTACTTTCACCTAATCATAATGTAAGACTTCATGAGATGTACTACTTTGCACAAGAAAAAAAAACTGATTAGCTGCCTATCTGTTTGGTTTGCGTTGTCAAGCCCATGCACCCTTATCGTTTCCCTGCTAACTGCTAGTTCTTTCCCCACATCACGGTTATTTGTATCTGATCAACAAACATGGTTCATTGTGTTAATACCGTTTGCTCCAGAAGATCTAATGATTCTTTCTTTTTCCTTGTGTGGCTTGCTATTGCTGGTTTGCCTTCTTCCTCCTTGCAGCCTGGACGCGCCCCGCGATGCTCGTGCCATCACCAGCCGGCGGCCACTGTCCCACCCCACCCACCAGCTCGTGGAACATCACCGCCCAGGCGCCGCGGACGGCAGCCTGAATCCCGCGTGCGGCTAGCTAGCCGGAGCACACGCCATGGCCGCAGCTTCCGGCAGGGGCGCGCGCGCCAGGCGCACACCGCCTCCGAGCGGCACTGATTGCCCGCGAGCAACGGCTCAGACGGAGGCTGCGCTGCCGTGCTTGGTGCCGGCGGCGGCGGCGTCGGGGAGCCATGAGCCCATGCCAGAGCTCTCCGCTTCGATTTGACAGCGACATCCTCTTCCATCACTCCCTCGCCGGATCCCGGTCGCCGGCGGGCGGCGCTGGAGGCCATTGGCAACGTCCGGGGGTGGACGGTATTTCATTTACCGTCCACCCCCTGGGTATGTGTAAGCCGTCCAATCCAGATCCGACGGCCAGGATTAATCAAGATATGGCTGAAGCGTTGGAGCCGGAGCGCCGTATCGTCGTCATCCGCGGGCGGACGGCGCTGCTTCGCCGGCCGTCCTCGACGCCGCCGCCGCCGCCTTCCGGTGATCGCCGGAGTCATGTGTCCATGGCTGCACGCGCGCTCCATGGATCGGTGTGAACTTCAGTCCCTCTTTTTCTTTCTTCCTCTAACAAATTGCTGTAGATTACTATGGCCAGGATTAATCAAGAGATGCCCGACGCGTCGGAGCCGGAGCGATTCAGCGCCGCGTATAGTCGCCGTACGCGGCCGGCCGGCGCTGCTTCGCCGCCGCCTTCCGGCGATCACCGGAGCCATGAGTTAACTCGCTTGTTGCAGTCGGTCCATTCCACCTGGTTACTTGGTTCTCATATTCGATCGGTACCAACTTCAGTCCCTTTCTTTCTTCCTTTGACAAATTGCTGCAGATTACTGTGGATGGATGCATCATCAGTTCTGCCCCCTTTGATGAACAACAATATCCATTGACACAAATTAGACAGCCATCAAGCAGCAGTTTTTGGAAGCAACACAAACAACAAGGTTTTTGGTCATTTAGGATGTCACATTCCCATTCCTTCTAATACTTCACCAGACCATTTGATGTTACGCTGCCCCTGCAATAGGGCTGAGATTTACCATTGTACCTATTTGCAAGGAATCGGTGCTCGTAAGTCGTATCTCTTCAGGATCAACCCCAGCCATGTTGGTTTCACTATTCACATTCAGTAAACTTCTATTACAGCAGTTTGAAACTTCAAATGGATGCTCCATGCTTTCGGTGGCTCATCCGGCTATACAGAAATGGAAAAAGGTGCTACAGAGATATATGTCTGGACGACGATAGGAGAAAGCAAAACCGAATTTTTTTAGAATGAAATTACAGAGGTAGCCACTAAGTTAAATCCAGACTGCAGAGTAGTTCTGAGTTCAACCATTGGTGTGCAAAAGCATCTCGGCTCAGACCAGATGGATGGTCTCAAGCATTTCCCGTTGAATCGTTCATGCTTTAAACAGGGTTTTAAGTACAATATCGAACTGGCAAATGCTCTATTTATGTGATATGTGCCCACTTTTAAGGATCACAAAGAAGAGACCGATGGACCTCCAACTGGTTGGTGAACTGTTTGCCGAGTCTGAACCTGATCAGGTATTTCTAATAGCATCAATTCCACATTTTATATCCATCTAATAACAAGTTAATATGAGGTTCATTTGGATGTTCTAATATACTTCCAACCGGGACTAAATCTGAATTTAACCTGAATTTCAGTATAGCCTCTGAAAATCGCAGTGTGATTGCTGTTAGGTGCAGAATCCCACTCTGAAGCAGAGCAAGAAAGCAACGTGTTCATGTCGCCCGGTGTTCAGTTGCCGCGCTCTGCTTTGTGTTCTTCCTCACGCTCCCTGCGATGACAACTCCTTATCGCCTCGTGCCATCACCGGCCGGCGGCGGCATTCCGGCCATTCGCCAGCTCGTGGAACGTCACCGCCGGCGTTCAACTTCTCCAACGATCACGCCGCCGCGCACGGCGTCCTGAGGCTAGCGCGCCACGTTCCCGCGTGCCGCGAGCTATCCGGAGCGATGGGACGCCGTGGTCGCCGACCACCGCGCACCGCCGCCGAGCGGCGCATGCCCGCCCGCGAGTAACGCCGGCTGATCGAGACAGAGAGCAGGCTGCAGTCGTCGATGCCGGCAGCACCGGCGGCGCGCGGGGTGCTACGCCACACGCCAGGTCAATCAGCTTCGATTTGGTGGCGATATCCTCTTCCGAGCCTCGCTTGCTGGCGGCGGCGGCTGGCGTTGGCCGGCGGGCTGCCATTGGCAACGACCCGTGGCCAGGGGGTGGACGGTATTTCATTTACCGTCCACCCTCTGGGCACTTGAGGGCCGTCCAATACGCATCCGACGGCCAGGATTAGGCAAGAGGCACACGATGCGACCATGCCAAGCACGCGGAGCGCTTCATCGCCGCGTTATCGTGGACAACCTCATCGCCGCCGCTTTCCGGCGATCACCGGAGTCCATGCACGCGCGGGCGATCGTTCAATTTCAACCTGGAACGTCTCGTCCCGTCTGCTTGTTTAATTTTTCACGTGCGTGACAAATTGGATGTGGCCTGTTTCGTCCTCGTCATGGTCATGGACAGCCTGAACCTGAACGCACATCCGATCGATCGGTGCGAACTTCAGTCCCTCTCTTTCTTTCTTTCTTTCTTCCTCTGACAAATTGCTTCAGATTACTGTGGATGCATCAGTTTTGTTAAACAACAAACCCATTGAGACAAACTACACACACGCCATCAAGCAATAGTTTAGATTAAGTAAGCACAAACAAAAGGGTGAGAGAGTGAGACGAATGCTCAAGTTAGGCCTGCCGCTTCAGATTAGCAGCACACCAAATCGACTTTGTTGACTCGTTTAGACCGAATCGAATTATCCACGCTACGCACCCTGTTATTTGACCGGAGCACACGCCATGGCCGCAGCTTCCGGCCGGCCCGGCAGGGGCGCGCGCGCCAGGCGCACACCGCCTCCGAGCGGCACGGATTGCCCGCGAGCAACGGCTCAGACGGAGGCTGCGCTGCCGTGCTGGGTGCCGGCGGCGGCGGCGGCGTCGGGGAGCCATGCGCCCATGCCAGAGCTCTCCGCTTCGATTTGACAGCGATATCCTCTTCCATCACTCACTCGCCGGATCGCGGTCGCCGGCGGGCGGCGCTGGAGGCCATTGGCAACGTCCGGGGTGGACAGTATTTCATTTACCGTCCGCCCCCTGGGTACGTGGAAACCGTCCAATCCAGATCCGACGGCCAGGATTAAGCAAGAGATGCTCGACGCGTCGGAGCCGGAGCGCCGTATCGTCGTCATCCGCGGGCGGACGGCGCTGCTTCGCCGGCCGTCCTCGACGCCGCCGCCGCCGCCTTCCGGTGATCGCCGGAGTCATGTGTCCATGGCTGCACGCGCGCTCCATGGATCGGTGCGAACTTCAGTCCCTCTTTTTCTTTCTTTCTTTCTTTCTTCCTCTAACAAATTGCTGTAGATTACTGTGGATGCATCAGTTTTGTTAAACAACAAATCCACTGAGACAAACCACACACACGCCGTCGAGCAATAGTTTAGATTACGGAAGCACAAAGAAAAGGGTGAGACGAATTGAATGCTCAAGTTAGGCCAGCCGCTTCTGATTAGCACACCAAATCAACTTTGTTGACAGGTTTAGACCGAATCAAATTATCCACGCTACGCACACTGTTATATGACCAGCCGAGTGCCTTTTCTTTTTGCCAATGGATGGGGATGGGAAACTTGGATGTCACTGAATTCTTCTCTAGTGATCTCTACTCTTGGGATACCTGAGACTTAGAGTTCAATCAAGCGTATTGTCATCGTACTTTGAATCCATCATATGCAGATGTAGTCCCTCTTTCCATGCATCAAATACAGCCCATTTTTAACTGTCAGTAGCCTGTTGAAACAAATTAATTAATACAGCCCATTTTTTCAGACACATCCATCAAACTAATTCTGGCATCAAAATAATATAAATTTACAAAGGCTCAAACCATCGTTCATGCTAGTTTGGTGTATCCCATTTGACATCTTTTTTGTGTCCCAGAATAAAAAAAGGTGACCGAATTACTCATTTTACCTTCTGATTTTGAATGGGGATAAATATGGTAAATCTCTGATTGGATTTGTTATATTTATATATGAACATTTCATCGAATCCCTTGCCTCATTAGCTCCATCGAAAACCATCGGAGTAGGAGATGCCACTGCTATCCATCGGAGTAGGAGATGCCACGCCCTTCCTTCATGAAGATCATCAAACAGATCATCAACTTGCCCCCCTGTAATCAATTTGCAAAGAACCAGAGAGTTGATGGCGAGAGCTGGGAGATCAAGAATTCCCACGTCCCGGCATTGGTCTCGACCTAGCATATGGCCATCACCAGGCAAAGCGTAGCGCTGGACGGGTACACGTGCACATACCCTCTCCGGAGCTTTCTGATGATCAGAGCTCCACGAGTGAAATCTGCCGAAACCCACGAGTGGCCTGTTGCCTCGACGTGCTTGTGACATCTCCTAGAGGACGACGCTGTGCCATCGGGAGACAAGCTATATGGACGAATGACCCTGCGAGCAATCTGTGCGGAGGGCGCAATGATGAACCTACATCCAGATGAAGTCCATCATGGTCGGCGTGCTGGAGGAGTTGGACGTGGATGATGCGTTCCAGCACCGGCAGTTGCCGTCGCTGACGCTGCGGATGGCGGATGGGCTCCACGTGACCGTGAAGCTGAGACGGGACCGACGAGCTCCTGCTACACGAACCTTTCGCCAAACATGTCGTAGGCAAAAAAAATCCGGCGAGATTTGCATCTTGTCTCGGTGGGGGAAGATAGGAGCCGGCAATCTGTATAGAAAAAGGAAGAGTCCGGCAGGATTTGATTAACATGGGAAGGAAGGTCTCGGTGGGGGAAGATAGGAGCCGGCGGGGGTTTTTTTTACCGATTAACATCGTAATTGTTCTGTGTTTAGTTTGAAAGCGTGGGCCCAGAGGGTATGGGTGTCACGACAGGTGAGAAAAAAACCAAGGTTTTCTGCCGGCTAAACTATCCCTCATGCGTTGGATCGGCCACGGACGCCCAGATGGCCTTCATTTGAATTGGTTGATGCCCAAACATTTTAGGTGGGTTTAGGCCGGTTCCTTACAAGCGGGGCCTTTGTGAGGGGTACGGGAGGTTTTATAAAAGCAGTTTTTTACCAATTGTTTGGATCCTTATAGTATAGATGTCACAGCTTGTACGCACAGTACATTATGCACGTGTGGACTGTCAGATGATTGTACGCGGTGGGTTGAGGCCTTGATGTGCCTACGTGTGACCGTGGTAGCAAAAGCAAATGCGAGCAAGCAAGACACTATCTCCATCAAAATTGTGCCACGATCCTATCTCCATAAAATGCATGCTCAACCCAAAGTTTTCTTGATGCACCCAAAGATCTGTTGAAACGATACATCATTGAGACAACTTTGGATCACTCGGAGTGCATGCATGGGAAAGCAGAAAAATGCTAATTTTAAGACGTGTAAAGTATTAGCAAATAAGATCTACAGGAGGACAAACCCAAGACGAAATGTGAAGATGACGAGTCTCTACACTCTAGTCAGAACCAAATTCAGAATGACCAGGAAATTGCATTATTTGATTTTTATTTACAGATTACAACTTAGGGCCTGTTTGGATCCAACTTTTAAAGTGCAAAAGTTCTAAAATTAGGACTAAAAGCATCTAAAGAACCAAACACTAGGGGACTAAAATGGACAAAATGCTTTAGGAGCTCTAGCACCAAAATTGGCTCTAAAAGGTTCTAAAGGGGTACATTTTTCATCTCTTGCGCTCATTTACTTTCCCTTGATATCATTTTAGCACTTGGATCCAAACAGAGGTACTAAAATTTAGTACTTAAACTTTAGTCCTAGGGATGTAAACATGCCCTTAAACAACAGTAGCCAGATCTACAATCGGACTGCACTAGACCGCTACTAACTAGAGAAGAAGAGAGGAGCAAGCATGGCGGGCTAGCGGCCCAGTGTGTGCCCATGTGCTTGATCGAACCTCTGTTCCAAAAGGCGCTTTAAGAGACAAACCGGAGAAGTGCGTATCCGAAGGCGGCGCGCGGTGTCTGCTTGGTGACCAAAGGTTGTAGTGAGCCTCACGTGTCACAAGACTCATTGCACGATAGTTCATTCATCTTCACACATTCTTTTTCCCGGTGCCGCCCAAGCCTAGCTATTATAGTTATAAATAAAATTAAAATATATATATAAGCTCTAAGTTAGCTACTAAATTTACACCTTGCATGAATTGAACGTCTCTGGTGCTTAACCACTGTAACTTGGAACCACACACTTTCTGTTGTGGTGGTTCTGTGCACTTCTGTACGCGGGTTGGAAGAATGAAATGCTTGGAGGAAATGGCT
Organism: Urochloa ruziziensis; assembly: GCA_015476505.1. NCBI lineage: Eukaryota > Viridiplantae > Streptophyta > Magnoliopsida > Poales > Poaceae > Urochloa > Urochloa ruziziensis. The sequence goes on from CM027118.1 coordinate 59,169,809, forward strand.
GGGAAGGCTGAGGCGTCGATCCGATATTTATATGGTTGTGTGTGGTACACAAGAGATCAAATGGGAGAAGGTGACATGTAATGTACAGGGGTGTAAATCTTGTTGTTAGTGACAAATAAATGAGGGGCATAATAAATTGCAATTGTAGGTGTAAATTTACTGAAAAAATTCACGAACACAATGCAGCAATATGAGCTATATTTAGGTCAGTCTCAGGAGTGAGTTTCATGAGGTTTCATGCACATTAAATATGGTGACACATCAGCAATTTTGGTGATGTGGCAATGAGTTAACGAGGAAAGAGATGAAATGGGTTTCATCTAGATGGAATCATGTATGCACGGTTTCCAACTAATTTGTGTCTTGCATGTGTTGCCTATGAAACACCACCATGAAACAATGCATTGTGGAGACTATTTCATCCATCTATTAAATACGTTGTTGGTTATGTGGCATTTTTGAAAACACAAAAATGAAACTTTTCACTGGGACTAGCCTTATTCCCACGTGTAAACATGCACCCGGACCCGGTTCAATTGTCGATCCTTCGTTGTTCTTTCTCTTCATTTAATTAACTATGTGATGTTAAAAAAATTAAAATTTTACACATGGAACAGACACAATGCATCGGGAATAGCCTTACGCTCTGTTCGTTTGGCAGGACTGGGCTGAAAAGTCTGTTAATTTTAGTTGATTATGGGCTGATTCAATAGTGCTCTGTGAGGGAAATATCAGCCAAGCGAACAAAGCGTTACCTTAACCTGCTTTAATTCCTTTAAGGATTCCGTCAGGACTGTCATGGATGAGAGGGCAAGGCTAATGATTTAGCCTGTTGCTGGCTAAATACAAGTGCCATGTCACATACAACTAACAATTCAACTATCTCATATAATGGCTTGGTTATTAGGTTGGCTAAGATGATAGTTGCATTAAAAATACAAGTATTTAATGGTTGTATGCGTATACCATCAGCTGTGGTGTGTATCTTTGTGGTCACTCATCAAACAACATAATATGTGAAGCATACAAATAACCTCATATCCAACACATTTTTTGTTCTCTTGCTGTGAGCAAAAAGACAGAATTGTGTGGTCTGTTTTTTTAAGATGGAAGCAGCAAAAATATGATTAGAACAAAAATGGTTGTTATATGTACACATGAAGCATCACAAGCTACTGAAAATACATTTTACTTTCCTGTAAAAAGTACACATGAGCAGCCAACTGAATCCTAGCATGCTTGCTAATTTTCGTAATGAATGACTCTCTGTTCTTCGTACTTGGCTTGAGAAAACTCCCCTTGTTGCTTCCTACTGCTCTGTCCTCCGTTCCTCTCACTGGACTAAGGCTGGATAACGAGCTGGCTCGGCTCGGCTCGGCTCGGCTCGCTCCAGCTCGTTAGGATAACGAGCTAGCTCGGCTCGGCTCGTTATCTTAGCGAGCTAAAACTCCAGCTCGGCTCGGCTCGTTCCAAGCTCGAGCTGCTCGCGAGCAGCTCGCGAGCCAAACATGTTAGGTCCATGTTTATACATCAAACACATGTACATCACATATTTATCCATCAAACACATTAAACAGCAATGCAATAGAGAACAAATTAGGTCCATGTCCATCAATCATCATTCATGTTTGATGTCTCCATCACATATTCATCCATTTTCCATTACAGTTCATAAACCATCCATCAACTACCATCCATGAAAATTAAAAGAATGCACAAAGGCATAAACTGAGAACATGTACCCCATGTCCCTAGTAGATACTAATTGCTTGCCACAATGCATTTTGGGAATTCAATAGACTCGACATCATCTTCATCATCATCTCCAACCTGAAAATAGAAAAATATTAGCATGTCAAAAAGACAAACAAAGTTGAACACACTAGTATTTATATGAATGATGAATCCATACCACAACAGGAGGTTTATTTTTGTCATCATAAGCGCCCCTTATCCAGCTAGATGCACACACTAATGCCTGAACTGTGGCTGGTTTTAATGAGCTTCTATAGTCATCGAGAACTCGACCTGCATTACTGAAGGTGCACTCAGATGATACACTGCTCACTGGAACAGCCAAGAACCTCTTTGCCAAGGTAGACAAAACTGGAAATCTATGACAGTTCACATTCCAATATCTAAGTAAGTTGAAATGCTTGTTATCTATGGACTCATTTGCTTCATCTAGATAAATCAGCAACTCAGATTTTGAACTTTCTGTAACACTTGATTGCAAAAATACATGGAAATCACCTGCAATAGAAGCCATTGAGCTGGTTGTGTCAAGTGAAGCTGAGGTTGATTGCCTATTCATACCATTGTCAACTATCTGTTGCCGATTTAACAACTCATACTTGTTGTACAACCTTTCCAACTCTTGGTTGATGTCATTATACTCAATTTCAGACCTAGCTGCATCAAAAAGCTTTCCAAAACACCATTTAATGTACCTCATCTTGAACCTTGGGTCAAGAATTGTAGCAATAACCATGACATTGTTCTTGTCCTCCCAATATTTATCAAATTTCCCCAACATAGCAGCAGCCATACTCCTCAAATATGTGTCTCCAGACTGTTGTGCCCCTTTCAATGTTCTCTTAACTTTTGATATGTAAGGATAGAAACAATTGGCAGTTGGATATATTGACCCAGAAAATGCATCAGTGGCCTCTGCCATTGTTCCCAATATAGGCTTAATTTTTTCAAACAGTACCCACTCTTCAACTGTAGGTTTCCAAACATAGTTGCTGTCTACTTCTTTGTAATAACCAAATGCATCCTTATAGTCAATGCACGTATCTAGCATTTTATAAGTTGAACTCCATCTTGTTTTAACATCAAGAGATAAACCCTTTCCCACTTTGACAGAATAATTGTTGCATACTTCCACAAACTTATACATGCGAGATGGAGACCTCTTAAAGTATTTCACTGTGTTCCTCAAGCAAGATATCAAATTATCTATTGGTTGGAGGCCATCATTAACAACCAAATTGACTATGTGAGCAGCACAACGAATATGAAAGTAATCAGGATCAAATACTGAATTCTTTCGAGCAAGAAGCTTGGCCTTCAAATTTGTAACAGCAGTATCATTGTTTGTAGCATTATCAAGAGTTATTGTTGTGACCTTGTCTTCTATTTTCCATTCTACCATACACTCAAAAACAGCCTGAGCTATGACAATACCAGTGTGAGGAGGATCCACCTCGATAAAGTTCAAGACACGGCATTGCAAAACCCAATTCTCATCTATATAATGTGCCACCAAACACATGTACTGAAGGTTTTGATTAGATGTCCATAAATCAGTGGTTAAACTTATTGATTCTGCCCCCTTCAGACTCTGCATGAGTTGTTTTTTTTCAAATTCATAAACCTTGATGCATTCATTTTTTATAGACTTCCTACCGATCCATTCATATCTATCATTCATCCATTTCATCAAGATATTAAACCATTTATGCTCTACCATCCTAAATGAATACTCATGAGCAATTATCATCTTGGCAATCAATTCTCTAGTGTGACCATGATCATATTCAGTAGGATTAACAACAAGAGAATTGCCATCATCAGGACCAAAGTTTATTGTACCTTGAGCTTTAGCCTTTGCCAACTTGTTCTGATATTGAGTGCAACCAGTAAGGTGTCGGTTCAGAGTAGTAGTAGCACCACCCTCATGGTACAAATAACTCCTATGGCAGAACTTACACTTTGCCTTGGTCACCTCGACACCTCTCTCCTTCTTGGATGGGACAGTGATAACAGTAAAATGTTGCCAACATGGTGCTCTCTTGCCTCTTGCTATCTTGCACTTGGGAGACAATGTAACACCAGTTTTTTTCCTTCCTGTCCTTGTCCTTGCCTTCTTAGGCTTTGACGCTTCATTATCAACCTCATCACCTATTTCACTTCCACTTTTGCCATCAACTGTAGGTAGGCTATCAGACATATCATCCCTATGGTCAAAGCTGTTATCGTCGTCTTCTACTTCTTCTGAAACTTTCTCCAGTGCCTACATAAGGAAACATACATGTATTGATGTACAGCTAAATCATTGATAGTTGATACTGCATTAAAAAATAAATATGATTTTCGTTACACATTCTGAATGGCAATAATTAATAATCTACAGACCAGTCACTCACGGCCAATAATTAAATAATCTAGGTTGCAATGATTACATATTTCGGATAGCAAGGATTATTCTTATAACCTACAGACCAATCACCGAATCAAGCAAGTTCAACATCCATCAGGAAGTATTTGGAAACTAGATAGCATACCTCGTTTAATGAAGACCTAGTGCTAGTTCCTCGTTTACGGATCTTACTCCTTGACTCCAAACTTGCAGGACGGGATGCATCATTATCGTCCTCCATGGCGATCGATTTTTGAGATTCCGGGGGAAAAAGGATAGAGGAGGCCAGGGGAACTCACGGAGGGAGAGGCCGCCGGAGGCGCAGCCACGCACGACTGCACGAGGTGGCGACGCAAGCTGGCGAGCGGCGGCGGCCAGATGTGTGCGGTACTGCGGCGGTGCGAGTTGGCGCCTGGCGGCCAGGTCAGATCGAGGGGAGAAGGGACTCAGATCGAGCGGAAGGTCACGCAGCGTCACGCGACGGGCGACGGCGGACAGGGGGTGAGGCCGTGGGATTTTTACTGGCGTCGGCCTGTGGGCTGGGCTGCATTGGTCCATGGGCCAAGCCTTCGAAGGGGGGTTCTGGGCTTCTGGCTGCCTTTTAGAGTTAGCTCGTTTGGCTCGTGAGCGGCTTGCGAGCTAGCTCGAGTTGGCTCGTTATAACTAACGAGCTAAAATCTAGGCTCGGCTCGGCTCATTATACTAACGAGCCGAGCCGAGCCGAGCCGAGCCAGCCACGAGCCGAGCGAGCTAACGAGCTTCGAGCTTTTTGTCCAGCCTTACACTGGACCCTTGCTCTGCTCACCGGCCGCTCGCTCTGCTCCCCTCGTCGCTCTCTCCTCGCGTCCTCCGCTCCTCTCTGCAATTCATAGTTTTGCGTACGAAGATTCAAAGACGCAGTCCATACTTGCACATGACAACTTGCACATGACGATTTAGAGATGTACTCCATCCGTTCTCGAATATATGTCGTTTAGGACAAGTAAATTAGTTCATTTTTGAACTAAATGGCTTGTCCTAAACGACATATATTTAAGAACGGAAAGAGTAGTTCATACGCGCACATGGCGATACAGAGATGTACTCCCTCCGTTCCAAAATATAAGTCATTCCAACTTTCTTGGAGAGTCAAACTATTTTATCTTTGACCAAAATTATAGAGATGATTTCAAAGATTTATGATACCGAATAGCTATTCTATGAAAATATATCTAATGAAGAATCTAATGGTACTTATTTGATATCATAAATGTTAGTACTTTGTAGTATAAATTTGGTCAAAGTTAAAAAGTTTAACTCTCCAAAAAAGTTGGAATGCCTTATACTTAGGAATGGAGGGAGTAGTTCATATTTCATACATGCACATGACGATTCAGAGATCAGATGCAGCACTTCAACGATTGCCCTACAGAGATGCAGTACCTGATTGCCCAGCGGGAAAATGGATCGAGCCCTTCATTGACAAAGAGATGCATTACACGATTGGCCAGCGGCGGAAGGGATTGAGACCTTGGTGGACGGAATCTCCAGAGGCGCTGCGCAGATTCTTGAGCCCTTCATCATTGATAAACAGATGCATTATAGGATTTGGCAAGGCGGGTGGAGGCCGAGCGCCGCTCCTCGTGCCACCGCTAGAGCATGATGGCCCGTGAGAAAGCGAGAAACAGGGCCTGATTGCGCCTGTTCATTTTGCTGGGCTGTACTCGTTTCGTTGGGCTGGGCTGGAAAGTCTGAAGGAGAATAATCCGCTAGGCTGGGCTGAAAAGTCTGAAAGAAAAATAATCTGCTGAACTGATTTAATAGTATTATGTGAGAAAAATAATCCGCTAAGCTAGCATAGATTCGTTACTGAGCCCAGCCTGACCCGTATCCAGAAGCCAGGCTCAACGGATGCAACAAAGGTTGAATTGATTGTTTGTATTCATCCAGTCCGGTTAGGAAAAGAAGATATTTGGTTGACAACATGATATACACTATTCCTAATTCTCGTTTTACCTCATTTTACCTTAATCGTTTTTTTACGAATCACACATCGTACAGATGCAGACACTCATAGACATGCACGCACACTCACCCCTATGAACACACTCACGCAACTCTATCCTTATGAGCAACTCTGAAAGACTGAGCCGGCAAATCCTCGAGATTGATGAAGTCACCACTAGCGTCTCGCTGTCGACGGGCACGTCGTCTGCCACCGAAAAATAGCATCGGTTAAATCATGGAATAAATCTAGCAAAATGCAAGCACCAGTGCTAAGTCAATAACTTGAACCCTGGTGGGTAGGTTTCACTACAAGAAACCCTTACCAGCTGAGCTACGCTCAGTTCGCTACTTTAATCATCTTTGAAAAATACTGACATCACTTAATATAAGGTAATCGCCAATTTAATATCAACATTAGTGGAAGATCACCTGCACCCAACCAGGCCCACGGGAAACAGACAGTCATCTGTGTTTCTCAGGAGCCAGGCTCAGTAATGCAATTTGCATGTGCTAGACTAGGCTCACACGAGTCAGCAGCAACCAAACTAAGGTCATGTTTAGATGCATTATGTAAAATTTTTTAGAAGAGAAAATATCATTCAGAGATAGTAAATATAGACTAATAACAAAACCATGATTAGCAGATGGTTACTGTAGCATCACTGTTGTAAATCATGCATTGAGTAGTCTCGTTAGATTCGTCTCGCGAAATACACTTCATCCATATAATGGGTTTTTTTTTTCTACAATTGGTACTCTATGCATGTAAGATTCTCTTTGATGTGATGGGTGAAAAGTTTTTCATGGAGCAACTAAACACGCCAGGCATGTTTAGTTCTACCTAAAACGCAAAAGTTTTCACGTACAAAACCGTGTCAGTTCATTTATTTTCTCTATATACACAACCCAATACAAAAAGTTTTCATCTTTTCACTGTTTTAACCCCAACTAAACAGGCGCTAACACATCACTACTACAGAAACGACTTTCAGTACCGGGCCGGAAGGCGCATTTAGTACCGATTGTGGAACCGGTACTAAACTTTCGAGACTAAAGTGTCTCGTCGTTTAGTACCGGTTCGACAACCGTATTAAACGATGCACGTTAGTACCGGCTGGTAACATCAGCCGGTACTAAACGACTACGGTGCACGTTAGTACTGGCTGGTAACACCAGCCGGTACTAACCGACTTTACGCAAAAAAAAGGAAAAAACATATTTGAAAGAGTTGGGAGGCCCACACACGCGCAACGCGCGCGTGCGGGTCTCCCGCGTGCGTGTAATATTTTTTTTTATTTTTTGGTTGACGCAAAAGCACGTTAGTTCCGGCCCCCAGCCGGCACTAATCTGTGCACGTCAGTGCCGGTCGTTTTGACCGGCACTAACGTGAGGCACGTTAGTGCCGGTCGTTTAGTGCCGGCCACAGGGACCGGCACTAAGGCCCTCTGTGACCGGCACTGATAAGAGGTTTTCTAGCAGTGGACACATGTTTTGGCTTCCATTTGAGCTGGCCTTTGTGGCGTTGTTATTTATCCTCCCTCGTCTCAACCTAGAGTTTCACTGCTGGTAACCAGTCAGTCAATGTATCTTGTGCTAGCTGTGCCACGTTAATGTTGATTTCTTATGGTTGCCTAGCAAGGGCCCGTGTATTACTGCCACAGTGACACACTGCATATATAGTGACCGAGCAGGGGTTCTGGACCTTCTAGAAGCTCTTGATCACTCTTTAGGTGCAGGCTATACTAGTTTAGAGAGTTGGTGTGTTGACATTTCCATTTGTATTACCCTGTTATGTAAATATGAAAGAACAGTGGTTTATAGTTACTATGAGGCTACATGGCTTCAGAATTCAGATAAAGAGACGATCAACTCCCGAAATTAATAAGTTCCCCAAACAAAAACTCAGAATTAATACCTTTGTATTACCATGTACATGCTTGTGTTCTTTTTTAGTTGTTGTTGCATTTAGCTAATGAAGGACCGAAACGGCGACTAGAGAGGGGGGAGTGAATGGGAGCCGATAAAATTTCTTTTACAAATCCGGCTTTTCCCAAATCAACACCAAGCCAACCAAACGATCTAGCCAAGATCACGTAGCTACTGAGAAGCTACTGACCCTAGGAACTAGATCAAAGCAGCGGAAAAAGAATCGAACAAATCGAGCACAAGACGCGGCCTCAACACGAAGAGTTCATCGAAAATTGTACGAGTCGTTTGATCCGACCGGGCAGGAAAAGCACCGGTCGGAGTTATCGCCAATGCTCCGACCGCTACCGTGAAAAACAACAGATCGAATCAGCGCAAAATACACAGGTCGATTGATCCGACCGCACATGAAAAGCACCGGTCGGATTGATCGCCTATGCTCCGACCGTTGCTGAGAGAAAACAACCGGTCGATTGATCCGACCTGCATAAGAACCACCGATCGGATCAATAGGTCAACAGTCGAGTCACTGACCAAACCCTTCCCTCAGTGCGATCGGATGATCCGATCGAGAGTCGATCAGAGCATTCAATCGAAATATCGACCTTCTACCAGAGAGTTTGCAAGTCTGCGAAGGCTAGCGGTCGATTGATCCGACCGAGCCAGGAAAAAGCGATCGGATCGATAGATCAACACAGAGGAAACTTTCAACTCGAGACTACAGGGCTGCGAACTCCTAGCGGTCGATTGATCCGACCGAGCCAGGAAGAAGCGATCGGATCGATAGATCGACGCAGCGAAAAGGTCAACTCACGAATGGATCTCCCAAACGACTTGGAGTCTTGAGACAAGATTTTGGGTAGATGATATACACCTCTTGGAGAGGCTATGCCCCAAAGATCTTGGCCTCAAACCTCCTAGAACTTCTGGAATCACAGATCTCATGAAGAACACCAAAAACTCGAGTTCATCCCAAAAACTTCAAATCCAAAGCGATTCTCGGTGTTTGGGGGCAAGAGATCACCGGTAAAAGAGGCACAAGGCACTCATACGTGATTCCCCCAAAGAAATCCGAAAGAAAACGCCCAAGGAAGTGAAGAACGAAAATCACCCAAAAATAGCTCCGAAAATAGGAAAAAGAAAAGGAGCTCGTGGATTCAAATCATGGCACGAAATTGAACTTTGGATTACTTCACCATGTGCGGTTACAAGCCACTTGCTAGCACAAACAAAGCTAGAATGGCAACAAGATCAAATCAAAGATCCCTCCTCTCTCTCCCTCTCAAACCCTAGAAAAGACCCTCTCACAAACAAATGAGATGTCTACCACCTATCCTCTCCAAGGGATGGCTGCCCACAATAGCCACTCCTCATATATATAGGCGCCCTGCAAATGTCCAGAACGCCCTCACATGAAGCATACAACACAATACCCCTTAGGGGCAAATTTGTCATAGTCGCGAATCTTTTTCCGGCTGGGACACCTTCCACCGCAAGCTTGCTTCCCTCCGATGCAAACCTTGCGGCCACGCCGCGTGTCCTCCGGATCGAAGCTCCTCGATGCCGAACTTGGGCCTGGCTGGTCACCTCAGCCCAGCTGCCCGAACTTTGCCTCGTCGAGTCCTCGGCCTTGGTTTTGAGGCCCAAACCAAGGGAAACCGTCCACCGATGATTTTGTGGCCAAATCACCAAACCCCGCTGTTGGGACGTGGATCAGGCAAAACTCCGCCACCTGCTTGTTGCGCTACGGCCTGTTTCGCGTTAGTCCATGACTCAACAGAACCGAGTCGATCTGTGATTCGTTTTTTCTGGCTACGGATCTCGCGGATCGAATCCATCAGTGATTCGGCCCATCAGCAGCTCGCCCCGGCGAACCGAATCGGTTTCAGGGATTCGGGTCGCATCGCGCGAGTAGATGCGCGAACCGAATCGGTCTGTGATTCGGTCCCTCGCGTTCCGCACATAGCGAACCGAATCGGTCTGTGATTCGGCCCCTCGCGTTCCACACATAGCGAACCGAATCGGTCTGTGATTCGGTCCCTCGCGTTTCGCAACTAGTGGACCGAATCAACTCGTGCTTCGGTCCGCCGCATCCTACAGCTGACGGAACGACTTCACCAAGTGCGCGGACCGAATCGACCTAGGAATCGGTTCGGGACCCTCAGCTGAGGAGCACCCGATCCTCCTCACGACTCTGACGGTCTAACATGGTGCGCAGCCATTTGTGAACAGGTCAACGAGGATGGATGGAGGAGGCCCGGAGCGCGGAGTCGAGCCGGAACGCAGCGGGCGTCTCAGTGCATGCAAAGACGAAAGCAAGTCGAAATTGGCTTCCTCATGTAAAATTCCTCTTGTATCCGTTAAAGTAGAATATTCCCAGCACAATTGTAGCAGGTAGGGGTAGAAAGGGAACATGTGACTGAGGGAGTGACCCTCCGCCTCTCTATAAAAGGAGAGGGCGCACCACTTTGTAAGGGTTCGGATTATTCATTGATCATTATTGGGACATCGCTTCATTCGGCTCTTGTTTTCTGGTCTCGTCTCTCATTTTCGTGTTGGCTTCTGAGTTCGCTTTCGAGCCAACACCCGCGTGCAAGCTTCGGTTGTGAGCCGCTACCTTGCACCGGCTTCGTCCACCGATGATTTTGTGGCTAAATCACCAAACCCCGCGTGCAAGCTTCGGTTGTTAGCTGCTACCTTGCACCGGCTTCATGTCCACGTACGAGCTTCGGTTGTGAGCCGCTACCTCGCACAGGAACCACGTCCACTTGCTCGTTCTTGCACCATGTGAACCGCACTTGATCCATCTGGCCACCGGGTCCCTCGAACCAAGCCTACTTGTCTTTCCGCTTCTCGGAGGCCGCCATGGCTAAGACCTTTCGCGCCTGTTCTTCACCTGCACCAATGCAATCAAGCCGCATTCTACACCTGCAATACTTGAGCCAAGGGAAACGTCAGTCCACACCACGTTGTCAATCACTCATCACACCAGGAAGCGACCATCCACCGGTCCTCGGACACACCGGGTCCTCAATCTCTCCCTTGATGAGTGCATTGACAACACACACATAGTAACCAATGATAATAAAAGAAAAAGAAAAGAAATCAAAAACCAATCACTCAAGCAAGTGACCAAAAGCAAGAACAAGCCAAATCAAAGTCACTCACAAGAGAAAACTCAGAAAATGCCGACCCTTCCATAGGAAGCGAAAAGGGCTCAACACCATCGGCAAAAGAGCAAAGCACAAAACACAAGCCAATTCACTTTTCAGAACACTCAAAGAACTCCCCCTGCAAAGATGCAACTCCCCCTGAACAAGTGAACTTGTGCGTGCGAAAAACACTCGAAAATGCTCAAACTTTCAAAACTTTCAAATCTTTTTTAGAAATTCTCCAGAAATTCTCCCCCTTTCCAAATGCTCCAGAAATTCTCCCCCTTGTTGACAATGCACAAATCAAGGCCAAAATGCAAAAGATACAACTACACGCTCCCCCTGAAATGTACAGCCAAAGTACAAACTCAAGGTTCAAAGATTCAAACTCAAACTCCAAAGCTCCCCCTGGAATGTGCAACCAAAATGCAAATTCAAGGTTCAGGTTCAAACATCAAACTCCCCAAGATATGCACAATCAAAGTGCCAACACAGTAAACACACAAACTCATGCAATCCAAAAGCCATAAGCAAAGTATTCTCCTTTCCAAATCAAAGCCTTCTCCTGTTGAAATCAACTTGTGCAATTTCTCCAAAAGAATCAAGCCAAAAGATATCAATATAAGGAGAACCACACTTGACACCAAATCAAAACATGAACTCCAAAGCATGAATGATATGATATATGGTGCAAATGGAAAGCCGACCTAACAAGCTTCACAAGTAGACCACAAAGCACTTGCAAGTGCTAGGAATGGCAAAGCACTTAAAGGAGTAAAAAATACAGCTCAAAGGCGCACACACTCTCAAAGTGATACTAAGTCACAAGCACCGGGAGCAAAGCATTTTATCAAGTGCTCATCATTATGTAAAACATGTCACCACATGAGCAAGAACTAGTCATGGATAGCGCAAGCATGAATGAAAACTAGTTCTATGCAAAAACTCATACAAGGTAACCAATTCTCATCAAAGCTCATTGAAAGCACCTTGAAAGCACCAAAGCCATGCCTTTAACTTCATTTCTTTTCAAAGCTCGTTGAGACCATGTGCCCAAATCTTCGGCAGACATCATGTAACAACACAAGCATTCAAGTTTTAGCATGGACAAAACAAAAGGAACTTGATTAGCAACTGATTATTTCATTTTGATGTTCATAAAAACTCAAGTTCACATGTCATGCCTTTGCGGCATAAAGAAGCACTTGCTTCCCCTCGGATGCAATCGAGGCTAAACACTCACAATGAGAAAGTCTTTGACCCGATTGAAAAGAACATGGGTTCCAGACATGAGCTAAAACAAAGAACTATCATTCATACGAGAGCTACACAGTTCTAGTCAAAAGCTCATGGGTGAATGGTATAAAGATCATTAGTCAAGTAATTTACACCATTCGGAAAACAAGCTAGCTCAACAGATTTTATGTCAAAGCATCAAAGTGAGACTAAGCTTGCACATCTCGCCACACATTCACAACTCAAAGTGCACGTTCACATAAAGCATAAATAAAATGCTAAGGATATACAGGTGAAGCTCAACTATACAATGCAAGATGCTCATGTGATACATGATGCAAATGCAACTCTAAAAGAATGAGGACTCAGCCCAATATCAAGAAAGCACATGAGGGTCAAACCAACCAAGAAAAGCTTCATAGCCAACGAAGAACCGCTAAGGATCCCAATTGAATACCATAGGAAAGATACCAATTGAAGGATCAAAACTTGATACCACTCGAAAAAGATGATTTCCAATTGAAAGCTCAAAATGTGATACCAAATAAAAGCTTAAAAGCGGATACCAAGTCACCAAGCAAATCCTTGGTCCAACTCCCCCTCAAATAAAGATGAGCTCCCCCTCAACCAAATACGCCTAGCAAAATAAAACTAGGAAAAGGTGTACAAAGGAAATACTCACTATACAAAGTATACAAAGGCCACATCGGGGCTATCCAAAGGGTGTGGACAACCATCAAACCTTGATCATGCAAAAGACCAAGACTCACCAAGCTCATGTTCTCCAACCCGCATCCTCGTACCTACACATGAGAGGACAAACAAATCCGAGTCTTGGATCCCGAAGGGTTAGCAAGCATATACTTGGGAACCCAAGACTTGGTCACACAGGGTAAATGGTGTACTCAACTTATCATGTGGGTTAGCATGATGCAAATGCCGGTTCGAATGAAAAGGTCTAGCAACACTCTTGGAACCATGCCTCAAAGTAGAAACTCGAGAAGAGGAACGAGTGCTACCACTAGCAAAAAGACAACGATCCCTCGAGGTGTTTGAAGAAGAACCAGTAGAAGCACCATGAAAATCATGTCGTGGACCAACACGAGAAACACTAGAAACATGTCCACGATCATGAACTACCCCACTAGAAAAAGAGTCATAAAACCCATAAACAAAATGTGGCTTCTGACTAGGCACACAACTGTTCATGTCATGAGGTGGGCTATGAACAACCAAAGGCCTAGAAGCATGAACTCACCGCATGCGCCTTGCACGCCTATAGCAAAAGCTCTCTTGATGCCCATCCTTGTCACAATAAGAGCAATGGTACAAAGGCCTATCTGTGGGCACAGTCTTCGAGGACAAATTACCATTCTCGTTCAAGTGACAAGACCCTTGGGACTTAGAGCAAGAAACACCCATATCTAACTTTGTGCCCAAATTAGGATCACACGTGCCATGGGAAAGGCTACGTGGCTTCCTAAAAGCTTTAGCGCGCACACGTCTCTCATGTTTGATACGACGAAAGCAAAACTCAACGGTATGCCCATCTTTCTTACAAAAGGTGCAAAGGAACTTCGGTTTGGGAGTATGAGTTCCGAAAAAGTGAGAAGCACCCTTGCCACTTGAATTATCTTGGGCAACACCAGAAGAACCAACAAGCTTAGGAATAGCTATGAGAGAGCTATCCAAAGCACCAACACAAGCACCAACATCTAAAGACTCACGCCCAGCACAAGAAGTCAATTCCGATTGAAAAGAAGCAATTTTGAAAGCACAAACATCGGAATGACAAGAATCGTGAGAATCCAAAGACTTAGCGCAAAGACTCTTGCATCTGGTGAGCAAAGCATTATTCTCAAACTTGAGACGCTCACAAGTACCACATGGAGCATTTTTTAAATTAGTCATCTCCTCCTCAATGCACTTGGCATATGTGGTACGCAAGAGATCGTTCTCATTCTCAAGGTTGGCACTCATCTCCTTGTGCTCAACCAACTTGGCGCTCATATCATCGCGCGTTTCTTTCAAAGCCAAAACTTCATTTTCCAATTCAATGCAAGATGTACAAATGAGACCACAAGAACAAACATCATCATTCACATCGAGCAAAGTATCATGTGTATCCAAAGAAGTAAGGCAAACGTCATCATCAAGAACCAAAGAGCAAGTGCTACAAGGCATGGACTTCATCTCACAAATTTAGCCTTAGCATGCTCAAGTTCATCCAAACAAGTGGTGTGAGTCAATTTCAATTCTTTAATTTCAGCATGCAAAGACTCACAAGAAGCACATGGTAAACAAGCATTTGACTCCAACAAACCAATCTCATATCTAGCCACATCAAGATCATCTTGCAAGAAAACACATGAAGGACATGGCTTAGATGCATTAGATTTCAACAAAGCATTTTCAGATTTAAAACTATCACAAAAATGCATCAAATTGGTATTCTTTCTAATCAATGCTTCACAAGAATTGCAAGGAGAAGAATCAAGTTTAGACATGCCAATTTTCTTTTCAAGGTCAGTAATTGTCTCACCATAAGCACAAAGGCGAGTGAACAAGTCAATTATACCTTGAGAGAGTTTACTTCTACTCATCTTGTGAAGCTTGCGTCGAAGATCGTCTTCATGATGCACTTCTTCCAAAAGACGCATAAACGCCATCCCTTCATCACCTCCATTAAGCTCATCACGCTTCTCTTCACCTGAGGACAGAGATACACACGAAGAAGAGCTTGGTGCCATAACTCAAAGCACAGATTAGGATTAGTCAAAAGCAAGCTCAAATCTCGAAAACCAAATCTGAAAGCAAAATCGTCTTTTCCCTTGTCGCCCCGTGGATCACAAAGCCAATAAAGATGGAGTGATCCTTAACCTCGCTCTGATACCAATTGAAGTACCGAAACGGCGACCAGAGAGGGGGAGTGAATGGGAGCCGATAAAATTTCTTTCTCAAATCCGACTTTTCCAAATCAACACCAAGCCAACCAAACGATCCAGCCAAGACCACGTAGCTACTGAGAAGCTACTGACCCTAGGAACTAGATCAAAGCAGCGGAAAAAGAATCGAACAAATCGAGCACAAGACGCGGCCTCAACAGAAAGAGTTCAGCGAAAATTGTACGGGTCGTTTGATCCGACCGGGCAGGAAAAGCACCGGTCGGAGTTATCGCCAATGCTCCGACCGCTACCGTGAGAAAACAACAGGATCGAATCAGCGCAAAATACACAGGTCGATTGATCCGACCGCACATGAAAAGCACTGGTCCGATTGATCGCCTACGCTCCGACCGTTGCTGAGAGAAAACAACCGGTCGATTGATCCGACCTGTACAAGAACCACCGATCGGATCAATAGGTCAACAGTCGAGTCACTGAACTCACTTTACTCTCAAAGCAATCGGATGATCCGACCTGTACAAGAGCCACCGATCGGATCAATAGGTCAACAGTCGAGTCACTGACCAAACCCTTCCCTCAGTGCGATCGGATAATCCGACCGAGAGTCGATCGGAGCATTCAATCGAAATATCGACCTTCTACCAGAGAGTTTGCAAGTCTGCGAAGGCTAGCGGTCGATTGATCCGACCGAGCAAGGAAGAAGCGATCGGATCGATAGATCAACACAGAGGAAACTTTCAACTCGAGACTGTAGGGCTACGAACTCCTAGCGGTCGATTGATCCGACCGAGCCAGGAAGAAGCGATCGGATCGATAGATCGACACAGCGAAAAGGTCAACTCACGAATGGATCTCCTAAACGACTTGGAGTCTTGAGACAAGATTTTGGGTAGATGATATACACCTCAAGGAGAGGCTATGCCCCAAAGATCTTGGCCTCAAACCTCCTAGAACTCATGGAATCACAGATCTCGTGAAGAACATCAAGAACTCGAGTTCATCCCAAAAACTTCAAATCCAAAGCGATTCTCGGCGTTTGGGGGCAAGAGATCACCAGTAAAAGAGGCACAAGGCACTCATACGTGAATCCCCAAAGAAATCCGAGAGAAAACGCCCAAGGAAGTGAAGAACGAAAATCACCCAAAAATAGCTCCGAAAATAGCTCCGAAAATAGGAAAAAGAAAAGGAGCTCGTGGATTCAAATCGTGGCATGAAATTGAACGTTGGATTACTTCACCATGTGCGGTTACAAGCCACTTGGTAGCACAAACAAAGCTAGAATGACAACAAGATCAAATCAAAGATCCCTCCTCTCTCTCCCTCTCAAACCCTAGAAAAGACCCTCTCACAAACAAATGAGATGTCTACCACCTATCCTCTTCAAGGGATGGCTGCCCACAATAGCCACTCCTCATATATATAGGCGCCCTGCAAATGTCCAGAACGCCCTCACATGAAGCATACAACACAATACCCCTTAGGGGCAAATTTGTCATAGTCGCGAATCTTTTTCCGGCTGGGACACCTTCCACCGCAAGCTTGCTTCCCTCCGACGCAAACCTTGCGGTCACGCCGCGTGTCCTCCGGATCGAAGCTCCTCGACGTCGAACTTGGGCCTGGCTGGTCACCTCGGCCCAGCTGCCCGAACTTCGCCTCGTTGAGTCCTCGGCCTTGGTTTTGATGCCCAAACCAAGGGAAACCGTCCACCGATGATTTTGTGGCCAAATCACCAAACCTCGCGTGCAAGCTTCGTCCACCGATGATTTTATGGCCAAATCATCAAACCCCGCGTGCAAGCTTCGGTTTTAGCCGCTACCTTGCACCGGCTTCATGTCCGCGTACGAGCTTCGGTTGTGAGCCGCTACCTCGCACCGGAACCACGTCCCCTTGCTCGTTCTTGCACCATATGAACCACACTTGATCCATCTGGCCACCGGGTCCCTCGAACCAAGCCTACTTGTCTCTCCGCTCCTCGGAGGCCGCCATGGCTAAGACCTTTCGCGCCTGTTCTTCACCTGCACCAATGCAATCAAGCCGCATTCTACACCTGCAATACTTGAGCCAAGGGAAACGTCAGTCCACACCATGTTGTCAATCACTCATCACACCAGGAAGCGACCATCCACCGGTCCTCGGACACACCGGGTCCTCAGCTAATGTTGATGGTTAAAATTGACACATGTCAAGTCTGGTTAACTATTGTTAGAGATTTCTTAAAATTTCGGGGTGTTACAGGCGTGCTCAGGTTTGCTTGTTGAACCATACACATGACTAGCTACTACACCCCCCTGGTCCCCTATGTACCCAAAGGTAACCGGCCATGGATGAGTGAACATGACAACATGCGTTGTCTCATTGGCGGCGCAGCAACGATGACTAGCTAGAGGCCTCTTGCACTATTGTGCACTGGCCGATGATGTATGAACCGCTGCTTGAGCAGGCTGATGACTGCCTGAAGTCTTCGAACAAGCTCCCGACATGGTTCGTGATGCTACTCATTCCTAAGCGAAAATGGGTATATCATTTTTCTAACATGCGAAACTACCGGAGTTTGCAACTTACACAAGGGGTACTGGCCGGGGTAGATATAATGAGAAGTGTAGAACTGCAGAAGGGTGAACTATAGTGTAGTAATTAAGGATGCAATAAATTAGCTGGGCCAAAGGCAACGTCAGAAGGCGAAACTGTTCCGTACTTCTCACCGCCGGCCAAAGTGTGCACATGTAATTTTCTGTTCTGCTGTTCTGTGCGTGGACACGTCTCGTACTATATCTAAGGTGACCCCTGTATTTCTTCATTTTGTATTGCTTAGAGTTCAGAACGTGCGAAACGAATTGATGTTTGGGCTGCATCTACATCATCGGTTTGACACATATGTTTGGGCTTCGATTGGAGAGCTGATAAAGACCCTTGTGATCTTGTTAGGGTGTGTTTGGAAGAGCTTCAGATCCTGATTCCCCAACTCTGGATCCTGATGGAGAAGCTATTCTTCTCCTGAAATCGTTTGGCTAGCTGGCTTGAAATATATGTGGACAACCAGAAAGATGACAAATGGACCAAGGAAAATTTGACGCGTGCACAAATGAAAAGTCAACACGTTGATGAATTAAGGTTTGACACGTGGATGTTTAAGATGATGCCACGAGGACAGCCACGTCACTTGCCAGCGTGGACAGGAGCCACGTCGATCAGCTAACAGCGCGTACGGTGCCACGTTGACAGCGCCACGTCAGCAAACGGGCTCCATGAAGTTCCTCGCCGCCACTGTGCAGTTCTCGTGGGAGCAGGGACCGCCGGATGCGGCGCCCGTGTGGGATCTCCGAGAGCTACTCAAATGTTTAAATGCAAATGCTATGCTCAGATGTTCAAGCTAGATACATGTTGATGAATCAATCGACCAAATGAATCAAGCTAGATGCTATGCTCAGATGTTCAAGCACACCATGGCCACCAGCTCGACAGGCTTGACTAAAGGTGCAGAGCGTGCGACTGCTCAGGCATGTCCTAGGCTCGTGGAAGCGCGCTGGGACATGATTCCTGATGCTACTCATTCCCAGCGAACACCAATACATTGCCTCTGACATATCTATCTAAGTGCAAGTATTATGGCTAGCTAATAGCAGCCAAAATGCTGATGTGGAGAGAGAGAAAATAGAAGAGAGAGGGAAGTTACCGTTTCGCGAGACAGCCGCGTTGAGCGGGCATACGGGGCTGCCTCCCCCGCTTCCGCGTCCCTTATTGGCTGCATGTACCTGCAAAGCTGCGCACAGCATTAAAACACTATGGGGTCCATCACCTGTAGCTGCTGAGACGCCCGCCTGCTACCTAAACCATTAGCTTTGCTCTAATGAAACTGCAGTTGCAAGAAATAATTAATAGGCAGCGGGAGGCGCCATATATAGAGGGAGAGCTAACTAGTACTCCCTCCGGTTTAGTAAAAGAAGTCGTTTAGGACAGCGACACGGTCTCCAAAGTACAACTTTGACTTCTTATTTTTATAAAAATATTTATTAAAAACTAACATATGTATACTTTTATGAAAGTATTTTGCAAGACAAATCTATTCATGTAGTTTTCACATTTCTAAACTCAACGACTTAAAAGTTATTCACGATTTATATTCCCAATGTTTGACTCAAATCTTGTCCAAAACGACTTCCTTTACTAAACCGGAGGGAGTATAAGGGTACATAAGAGCAATGGCAATAATCTCGCCGGCTAGCCAGCGAAATAAACGTCATCTCATTAGCTGGGAGAGCGGTGCACATCGGCGGCCATTTAATGCTGGGATAGTGATGTGAGCCAATAAAAATTGGAAAGCGATGCCAAAAAGTGCATCAGCCTGCTAGGGTGAAACGTTCACTTCCCTTTCTCTCCTAAGGGCACGTACAACGGGCCGTTGTTTGCCGTTGGCATGCAAAAATTTTTTGCACAAAACCCCCCACGCGATCGGATCAAGGCGAGGCCGTCGTTTGGTTCATCTACGAGCCGAGCTCGTGCTCCCCGACGAAAGACGGCGGAAGACGAGCCATTGTACAATCCGCTGCGGGGAGACGGTGGAAGCTTGGATCCATTACGCGCGTGGGGGATTTCGTTTGCCGCCAAGGTTCGCGCCACCACGACCGCCGAGCAGAGGGAGCAGAGCTCCGGCCTCACACGGTCCACCCCTCCCTAACCCTCTCCTCCTCCAAGGCTCCAACCAACTATTAAAATCGATCGCCCATGTCCCGTGCATCGTGTTGGTAGTCTCATCTCGAGGTCTCGTGGCCCAGGCATGGAGATCCAAAGCTCCGGGCACCATGCCCTTTCTCCCATGGCGTGTGGAGACAAGCAGGCTCTAGGAGGAAGACAACTGGGTGGGTGCCGCTCTTTTCTTTTTTTCCTCCTTAGCCCGTGATCCCAGCCCGTAAAGCATCAAGCGAATGGGCCGGCTGCTGCTATTTTTTTCCCTTGAGCGCATGACGCAAGCCACTTTCCTTTTCTTTCTTTCTTTTTCTAGTGCATGCAACAAAATGGCTACAAAGATCAATTGTGCGTTAGATCACCATGAGTTTACGTGTCAAATGGTGAATTAATTATCATACAGACAGCCAAACAGACAGTACATTGTACAAACTGTCTGTTCAGTTGTCTGATTATGTCAAAAGGACAGCAGCTGCCTCCACCGTTGTACTTGCCCTAACGTCTGCTCATAATACTTGCTCTGAAGAAGCCAAAAAGGCTAATCCATCGGTAGGCTGAATCATTGACTTATTCTCAAGGAATCACTAGGGGGTACAAATGTACAATAGCCTGCGCATGTGTGTACGTGCGCGTCGTTGCGCACGTGTTATGCATGTGCTCTCGACTCTCCTACGTCCACATGTTGATTGACTGGTATTAGTGTCTCTGTTTATCGTCACATACTTACATCCCTTTGATTTGTACTATATATGTGATTTGTCGGTTGGATTTATGTTAATGCGAGACAAGTGTTTCTTCACTTTTTGCTACATAAGGTTTGCATTTTTTTTCCTTTTCCACTCATCATGTAGGTGTTGTTTTAAGGAAAAAGTCCAAATTACTCCCTTCAAGTATAAGCAAAGTCCGGATAACCCTCTAAAGTATCCTTTGGTTCAGTCTACCTCTAAACTATGACATTTGGTTCAAATTACCTCCTAATACGATTTGTCTTTTTTGTTTCTCCATACATAAGTGGAGTCTTGAGTTCAAAATTTACAGGATGGTAGTTGACATCACAATGTATATCATAAAAATATATTATAAATTTGTTGTCATCATTTTTCATATAATTTTGTCTCAATGATTAATTTATTATCAAATATCCTACCATATGAAAACAATGATGAAAATTTCATGACATATTTTTTTAATATGTGTTATGATGTCTACTATCATCTCGCAAAATTTAAACTCAAAATTTTACTTGTACATGGAGAAACAAAAAGGCAAATTGTATTAAGGGGTAAGTTGGACCAAATGTCATAGTTTAGTACTTGAGGGAAGTAATTTAGACTTTTTTCTTGTTTTAAACACATTTTGTGCTTCGCTTGGTTTTAATTTACAACCATTTTACTAAATGACACAGCACGACAAAAATGCCAATAATGAATAAAGTTGCTTGACTCTATTCGAAAATAGAATCTAGGTGCTGAAGCCGCAGAGCTGTTCAGCAGCAAATGAAGACAGAAGATTGCGCATGGACGCAAGAGTCCTCGGCATCAACATTGGGTACATATAATCAATTGATGGCCTGGCCGTGTCCCAGTGAGGGTTTTGCATGAGCGCGTCAGTTCAAGGTGCACCAATCAAGATAGTAGGCCCAGCCCGGAAACACAGAAAGAATGAGGCGCAATGTTTGGATCTCACAATGTTGACATGGGCATCCATGAAGCACTTGAATTGCTGATGACCCATGCATTCGTTTTCCCGGTGCCACCCAATTCTAGCTGTTCAGATTTTTTTTTAATTTTTAACCCTTTTTAATTTTATTTTAATATTAACCTCTTCAGAACAATATTTTCAGATCTGACCCTTTTGGCCGCACCGGTGGGCCCGGCGCGACACGATAGCGTTGCCGCCCCGCATGCGTCGACGCGGCGGGCCTGCCAACGTGGCGCGGCGAGACGACGACGTGGAGGCCCCTTGTCGCGCCACTGCATGTGGCGCGGCAAAGGAGGCTCGTGGCGCGACAGCGTCCTATTCATCCACTTTGAATCATCTAAATAAGATAGCGTTTGATCTTCGAATAACACGAAACTTTGCGTGCACAATATTTAAGACCTAAACGATCCATTTTAGTAACAAGCACAAGTCTACGTGCTATATTTTTTGAAATATATAATTTCAAAGTAGCCTGTATATTATGCCTATATTTCTCTTCGGACACAAGTTAAACTACTCACTTTAGCTTATCTTAATAAAATAGTATTTAAATTTAAAATGTCTCGAAATTTGGCATGTACAATGTATGAGATGTAAATATTCCGTTTTAATAGCACCCACAAGGTCAAGTGCTATATATTTTGAAATTTATAATTTTAAAGTAGACTATGTATTATCCATTTGTCCCCTTTTTAAATAGTTTGTGTTGAAAGTGAAGGCACACCGACACACCTGCATCCTTTCTAGTGTGGTTGCTCTATACATTTCTCTATAAGCTTGGCATGTGGCAGCAGAGGAAAAATATGAAATGTATGGGAAGAAATGGGAAGGCACAAGTTTGGATTGAGAATTCATATGGCTGAAATATATATAACGTAGCAGAGATAGAATGGGAGGAGGAGCCACATACAAGGGTACAGTATAAATAAAGTTGTGAACGAATAAAAGAGGGGGATATATAAGGTGTTGGAAATATGCGTTTAAATCTACCAGATTTTAGTTTGAGGCAAATTACATAAAACAATGCTACTGCTATGTAAATCAAATTTACTCGCATACAAATTGATATAAACCGAAACATACACATGTAAACGGTGTGTAAATCCATTAGACTTACAGATCGGCGCTCCGTCCTCGTGTAGGCTTGACGCAGTGCAGATCGTAGATGAGGCAGCACAAAACGTAGTCGATCGATCTCGAGCGGTCGCACAGTTACGCTGCCCAGAAACCTTATTGCCGCCTCTCGTGCAGGCTTCACGACGGCAAAGGCTCGGAGATACCGCTCACTCTTCTCCTCGGTGCACGCCAAGGGAAGAGCCGGTGAGATCCAGCAGCTCAGTACTACAGCACAAAGACTAGATGGAAAAAGAGAGAGGAAGAGCGTGTGGGTTATTCTGGTGTTCAACCAGACTTTTCCTGGACGTCTCCAGGACCTCTTATAGAGGAGGCGATGACAGCTCTCTGCTGACTGAATCGCCTACATTAACGTCTCACTAATTGGCAGTAGTAACCGCATTAACTGTGTGTTAATTATCTCTAATGACCGTTGTCAAAATTAACATGGTGATGGCAAAAGATTTGCACTAACTTGGTTTGGCTGCTCGCTGCGTCGCAAGTCACAAGTCACGCGAAAAGGAAGGCGTATACGCGCGCGCACGCGTGCGTGTGTTGTGTAGACCAAGCCTCATTCTCTCTTTCAGCCACTCATCAATGACCTGAGAGAGCTCTTCTATTTAAGTTGGCTTGCACCATCTCAAACTAGCAGTATGGGACTAACTTTATGCCATGCACTCTTGCTTTAAAATTTCTGAAATGGACCTCTCCATGAGCCTAATTTCCAGCACAGGCATCTGGTTAACAAGTAAGCCAACCTACTACTGTTTGGATCCTTTTGCTCGGTTGAAGTAGAGCTAGGCAGCGATTAAAACAACCGTGGCGTAGGACATATCATTTAGGGGCTTGTTCGTTTTGAGTCGTATTGAGAGGGATTGGATCGTATTGGGACGTATTAAATCCTACGGGCTTGTTCGGTTGTGGGGAGTTGGTTCCCAGCCGGGAATGGTAAATATAAATGATAGATACAATAAGAGTCCGCGATTTATTCCGAGTCGGCAACCAATTTACTCATGATAAGTCGAACAAAAGACTCGGATTGGTTCCCTACCTCTTGACTAGTGGATTGATTCCCGGTCTTTTATTGTACCTATCATGAGTAAATTGGTTCCTGACCTGAATAAATCCTGGTCTCTTATTGTATCTATCATGAATTTCTTATTATATCTACCATTCCCGTCGGGGAACCAATCCCTATCAACCGAACAAGCCCTAACAAATCAAAATACCTCTCAATACACTCCAATACCTTCCAATACCTCTGAGGAAGGTATTAACCGAACAAGGCCAAGGATAAATAGTTGGAGCTTCCGGTTACCGAGGGTAGAATGAAAAGAGGTCGATTTCAGTTTTGTGGACTGAGTCAAGTCAATGGCTCAGGCAATATTACCCACTTATGTCATGGGTGTTTTCAAACTCGAGCCCCCACCCAGGGTTTAATTCCTGGATGATGCACAATTTGTGAAAAATAAAAAAATTCTCTCGTTGGTCCCGTGTGCCAAAGTAGTAGTCAAGAGACGGCCCAGGTCGGCCTGAGGACCGTGTATGTCCTAGGTAGGAGTCTCACGGGTTACGTCTCCTAGTGTCTGGGCAGGGCCGGGGTTCGGAGATTTTCTCGGCCTGTGTGAGAAGGCCTTCTTCTTACGTACAATACCCAGGGGCGGCTTGCCCCTCGCAGGTCGAGTTTTTTTTTCAAACTGAGAACAGGATAATGTGAAGAGTATATGAAGGTAATTAGGAACTTTTGGTGGGGAGATGAACCTAACAAAAGAAGGGTACATAGGATTGCCTGGGAAAAGATGATGTTACCAAAATATATGGGATGCCTAGGCCTCCGGGATATGAACCTGTTTAATCAGGTGTCCTAAATCCCCAATCACCATCCATGCATGAGCCTCTCTTCTCCGATGCGTGAGCAAGTTGTGACTAAAGGCGAAGAGGGTGCGATTTCACAGGCATGTTTTAGGCTCGTGGAAGCGCGCGGGGACATCATTCCTGATGCTACTCATTCCTAGCAAGTAAACACAATACCTTTATCTCTAACTTGTATCTCTAACACCATACCGATATTACAGTTGCATGGAGTAAGCAGCATGCAGTGGGTGGCGGTATCTAGAGCTAACTAGCTAGTTTAAGGGTACAAAAGGAAGCCAAAATGACAAATCATTATTGAATTTTTCTCTGGGAAGCACTTGACTTCTCCTCGTACTTTTCCCGGAGTGCATGCATTGCAAGCATGGAGAACATGCGGAAAGCCTGAAACGATATACTTTCACTAATAGTTTTGCTTGGTCAGGACTCAGAACCGGAATGATCAGCGAACTGAAACTGCTTAATTCACGCGTGCTTACAGCCTTACACTAATGATGATAACTTGTCCAATTCTATATGCTCAAAGGTTGCACATTGTACTCACGTTTTGTATGAGATCCGGAGTTCCAAGGTGCTCCAAGCTAGCAGGCTCGGCCCGGAAACACGGAAAGCCTGAGGCGACGTGCTTGGACCTCTGAATGTTGTGGTGAGCAGGCAGGGAAGCGCGTTGATTACTGGTGATCCATGCAATTGTTTTTCCGGTGCCGCCCAATTCTGGGTGTTCACACCCTGTGTCGAATTGATCGTCTAATAGTAACTTAAACAGCTGCACACCTACATCCTTTAGCGTGGTTGCTCAATGCATTTGTTCATAAGCTTCGCATGTCGCAATAGGGGAAATATATGAAATGTGCGAACAAAATGGGAAGGCACAAGTGTGGATTGAGAATTCACCAATTCATATGGCTGGAGTATATAATGTAGAGATAAAATAATGGGAGAAGGTGGCACGTACCATGGTATAAATAAATATATGTTATAAACGAATAAATGAGAGAGAGATATTGCCATGATTGCTGCAGATTTGCTGAAAATAATGTACAAGCAACATCATACTCCGCAAATGTTTGTGAGCTGAGATTATTGATTAAAGTTTTCGTTAATTTGCATGCTGCCACTGACCACATCTGATTCTTCGTGGAATGTTCAGCAAACAATATAACAATACTCAAACATTTAAGCAGAGTAACTTTTGGTAGACAGCTTCAAAAGTATGAGGACTGGACTTCATTTGTCAATCAGTA
The DNA here is from genome assembly GCA_015476505.1 of Urochloa ruziziensis. Taxonomy (NCBI): domain Eukaryota; kingdom Viridiplantae; phylum Streptophyta; class Magnoliopsida; order Poales; family Poaceae; genus Urochloa; species Urochloa ruziziensis. The sequence goes on from CM027118.1 coordinate 59,195,772, forward strand.
AAAGATGGGAGACGGGTGCATGTCACTTTTAAATTAACAATGTTTAGAAGCTGTGGCAACTCATAATCACTGGTTTGACTGATATAATCTACTAGTTTGAAAGCCCCAAATTTTCATTTGCATTGGAAGCTGCCGACTTTTCGTTTCAAAAACAAATTTATAGTTCCTCAACTTATAGGTTAAGTGTCTGAAACCCCCGTCCCAACTTACAGTTCCTCAGCATTGTGCCGAAACGACAGTCTCCTTCATATTGTGTTCTGGTTGTTATGAACTGCACACGACTGGAACGGGAATATAATTATAATATCCTAACACTGGCACTCTATTTCTTTCTTATATATTTGCAAATTTTATACATATATTAGGAAAGTTTTTAGAAGGATGTCTATACTGTCCATACTCTGATCTTCCTGCAGAGGCAAAAAAACCTCTGAATTTGTTTATTGTTCTCTCTGTGGAGAAACTGAAAAACGCTGACAAGGTTTTGTTGATTGTCTTTGTAGAGGAAATTCAAAAATTATGCTTGAGTAAAGTCTTTCAAGATCGTTGTCTGCTGCAGCCCAGGGATACTTTGAGTACCACCACATATATTGGTGAAGCAGTGGCTAGGCTACTGAACTCTATTCAAGAGATCTCATTTTGCAGACTTTTTTGAACATTGTTCAGAAACTATAGATGGCTCAGCAGCTAGATAGCTGAATAAACGTTTCAAAAAAATATAGTTGAATAAAAATTCGGTGAACCGACGACGTGTGCACCGAATGTAGGCCGCTGGAGCCAGTAAATCTCTTGTGTTTTCCATCCTCCATAGAATTTTCCTGCTAGATGGTTCATCCATTTTCTCTATTCATGTCAGAAATAATTACATGTATGAACACTATTATTGCAACTATGCCAATGCAGTCAGATGACTCAACCTCGCCGTCTATGCTGACCACGCCAATGCGATCTCAGACCGCCCAATTAAGCAGAGCCACCATTCCTTAAAAAAAAAAAAAAAAAAAAAAAAAAAAAAAAAAAAAAAAAAAAAAAAAAAAAAAAAACTGAGCCACCCAGCACCAGCAGGTAGATCCTGACAGAGAAGATGATTATTTTGTACCGTGAGGTCCTTGATGGCTTGATGCCATGTCCGCCATGCTCTTTTGCGTTGCACACCGTCGTCTCCTAGGGAACGGGGCACTGGGCGCCGCCGTGCCGGTCTGCCGGAGACCGTGTCGTCGGCTCGTCGCCAGAGCAGAGTTACCCACGGCCTCGGGCGTCCAATGAGGGGATCACGCCGCCGTCTGATCGCATCAGAGTTACAGAGTAGACATGGCATATTGGCGTGCATCTCAAGTGCGAAGAAATGTGCAAATTATACTGCAACCACGCATCATATATTGCAATAATTCTCCAGGAAAATCATGGCCCATTACTGTTTAGAATGATCGGTTAGTGTACTATGCATTTGTTCAAATATCCAGACAACTAAGGTGGGAGGGCTTATATATCATAAAAACGGTCACACATGGCATGAGCTAGAAGTTTCTTAAACAAGTCCTTTGGACATCAATTACTACTGCATTAAAAAGGCACCCTACCTCCTACATATTTAAATAATGGAGGAAATGAAGTTAAAAATCAGTAACCTGATGCATATAAGAACGCTCCTAGCCTCCTACTAGATGCGATTCTCTACTGCAACATTTGGTTCCTCACAGCTATCCCACTCCTGGTGTCCGTCTCTGCTCACACTCACACACCACGCAACTTGGCATTTTGGCTTCCATCTTATGTTAAGCGTCGTAGGTATTGGGAATAGGGATGCAAGGGAGTGACATAGTTGCAAGCTGCCAGACCCACCCTGCAAAAACTGTACTTGCATTTCGAAGTGGTCGAGGCATTATTGGTAGATGCTATGCTGTTCACAATTCAGAAGTGGCCCTGCACAAGCAAGTACAAGAAGAATTTACACGTAGATGACTTCCATCCCTTCCCCCACGAGTGTTGCGGCGGATACCACACGAGAATCATAGCTTTTAAATTGATTGCGAATCCATCATACTAATGTAACTGCGTATCACTACAACATGTTTATATTAATCTAGAACCACAAGAGCAAATAGAAGGGAAAAAAAGCATCCCACGTCCAGGAGAGAAATAGGATTCTTTTTTTTTTAAATAAAGGCAGGAGCACTGCCACATCATATAAGAAGAAGAAGCAGTTGTACATAACGCGCCGAAGCGTACACCCCACACAAACACACACACACACAACACCACACTACACCACCACTACCTGGGAGAGATGCTCAAGGCAACCCGTCAAGAACTGCGCCGTCGTCACCAACGATGTGCCACGTCAGAAGCCGTAGCCCGCTGCAAGCCCAAACGGCTGCCTGAACTCCTCCACTATGGGACCATCACCCTCAAGCCGTACACGCACGATCATCGATCCCTCTGCTCCAGTGATGCTTCGGTAGTACACTCCCGTCACAACATCAATTAAAACCACCGGTCCTGGCCACTCTGCATGGTGGCCTCGCCTCACCCACCGCCTCACTCCTCTGCCAAGGACACGGATATCTGCGGCCGCTATGAGAGCAACACCTCCACCCAGCCGTCACAGAGATCACCACAGCACAATGCACGCCAACTCGAGACCTCCAGTGCCCATAGACCCTCTGCACCAACCTCGCCATCCACAGAAACCAAGCGCACCTCCTCTGCCTTTGCGTACGGACACCACCACCGAAAAAACAACCCACCTCTGCCACTGCTACAACCTGCGATGAGCCTCAAAAAGCAACGCCTCCAAGAAGGGCGCGACGCTAATGACGTCGTCGTCGCTCGTCCAAATCTGGACCGGGTTTTCACCCCAAGACCTCGTGCAGCAAGAAAAGACGCTTCGTAGTGATGCCCCCAGCGGGGATTGCGACGCCCCGAGGCGCCGCCATCACTACCACCTGCATAGTGCCGGTGTAGACTTTCGCCCAGAAAAGCACCTAGTCTATGACACACTCACAGGCAGTACCAGCAGCCTGCATCCCGCCTCCGTCACAACGCCTCAACCAGGAAAGCGACTCAGCACGTCCCGAAGCGACACCACGGCACCACAAGAGCATACCGCAGCCACCCAGCCCTACCACCAGAGTAGCGCCGAACATGCATCACCATCACAGCACCAAAAGGGGAGCAGCAGCCACCTCACCACTGTTCCTGCCGGATCCGCACGCATCAGCCACACCATGCACCTCCAGTTCCCGTGGCGGCCCTCTTCGCCGTACCGCACCGGCAACACTGCCTGCATGGCAGCCACCAATGCCACCACTGGCGTGCCCTGCAGCCGCCGTGCCGCTGCTCACCGGCCGCCGCGACGCCGCAGAGGCCGCGCACCAGCCGGTGTCGCCGCGGTAGCCTCCCGCCGTCGCCAGCCACAGCCGCCGGTCCCCCAGCGCCAACCCACACCTGAGCGCGCGCCCCCTGCTGCGCCACCACCAGATCCGGGCGGAGGGGGCCGGATCTGGGGCCTTGGGCCCCCGCCGCCACGGGAGCCGCCGTCTCCGGCCGGCGGCCGCCCCCGCCATGCCGAGCACGATCCAGGGGAACTGCCGCGCCGCCGCCGTCCTGGGACGCCTCAAGGGCTTCCCGAGGGCCCTCAGGCGGCGGCGCGACGGGGATGGCCGGCGGGGAGAGGGGGGCGGCGGCTAGGGTTAGAGGGAGCTCCCCCGTCGCCCGAGCGGAGCGACGAGGAAGCCCGAGGCCCTCCTGATGCCTTTTTCTTATATGCTTGTAGAATATTTTCTAATATTTTAATAGAGAAGAGTTATCTCTTCCTAATGCAAGAATTGTTTTTTGCAAATGAAAATTCCAAGATAAGAACAGCGCATGTATTACGTGCACTTAGGCAGCATGTAGGCACGGGAGGCAAAGGGAACTACTTCCTCCCCATTTGTTTGATTTTCTCCATCATCTGAACAGCACATGTATTTGTTTGCTCCCGTAGTCAAGCTCCATTAAGTGCTTCGCTATTTAAAAAAAAGGTGTACTATTGGTAGGACGTAGTAGGGCCTTATTGCAATCCAAAATTGTGATTAAAGTTGGCAAATCTGTCCATGTAAGTTGTGAGAAATTTGCAAGCTTTGATGCGACAATTTTCAGATATAACCATCAATTTGACATATAATGATGAGATACATACTCATGAATGTGGCAATAGGACCGTGCTCAAGTATGGAAATATTGTTCAAAATTGCCATACATAACGATAAATATTAAATATATATTACTAATGAATCTTCACATATAGGTGAAAGGACCTCTAGCTTAGTTGTTAGAACACTTGAGTAACACCCAGCAGATCTAGGTTCGACTCCCCGTAGAAGCGAATTAATTGGGTCTGAAATAAAAATATGTCGGTCAAAAAATGATTGTTCGCATAGCAATGTTGTATTGTGTGTATGCTTTGCTCGGATGAAAATGATCCATGAAAATAATTACGCTCCCTCCGCCTGAGTATGAAATGTGGCAAGTGTTGAGCATTAGATGCTATTAATGAGCCCTTGCTGTAATTGTAGATAAAATAGATTATCAATTGATGAAAGGCGAGCTAGGTAGTAACTTCAACTGAGCTATCAATCATGGTCCATGGACAAAACTAGAGTAGTGTGATGCAGCTTACTTGATTTTTTGCAGTAGTCCAGTTAGGCGAACTATGCAGCTGGCGTTTGTCCTAGACTTCTCGCAACTCGCAAGAGTAGTGTGATTTTTTTGAAAGTTAATAGTGTGATGCACACAGCATTTACAGGTCTTCAGATGTCTGGTAAATGCTGCGCACATTTGAGAGTATTTGGTCGTTTGATAGATGGTAGCCGATCCTGCAGAATAACTATGAGAAAAATTTACATCTGGATGACTTCCATGCCTTCCACGTTAACTCGTTGAGACAAATTAAAAATGCATATTGCCACATTTGTTGTCAATGTGCGAGGTGCGAGTGGCACTGCGCAGTACATTGCAGTGTATAACAAAAGGAAAAACATAAGCATCCCACGCAAAGGGAGAAATGGGTTTCTTTCACCTAACAAACAGCACTCGCAAGTCTAGCATGTTAGTCATACAGTAGTCACTTCTAAGAAAAGCATGTATTTGACAAATGGGCACGGAAGTAGCCCATGCTCTGAAGTCTATTCCCAGTTCTTAAGAACTCTGCTTCAAGGCCTGAGCTTCTGCTGCAGCCATCGGATCGGCCTCCTCTTCTTTTTCGCCTTCTCTTTCGGCGGCCAGTTTCTCCCTGTGCAGCTTCTCTGCTACTTGCATTGCTGCACGCTGCTCTGCCTGCAGCCGCTGCATCTCCTCTTCCTGTTGTTGCCTCTCGAACCAAGTGTCTGCATCAGCCCAAACTGAACAGAGACAAAACAAATTTGTGAGCATTAAGGTTATGTTGCTTGCAATCAACGCTGAGACAAAGCTAAAATCCATGGCAGCCATGTCTATTAAAATGTTTATCTACAAACTAAAAGAAAGTGAATCATGGACACAACAGAACAGTCTATACAGGCTTTTATTTCGAGTCTTACTAAAAGCAATAATTAATAGTGGAGATCTGCAGTAACGGAAAGTAGTACGCAGCTAGTAACTGTGCTCTTTTTTTTAGCAAGAGACAATAGGATCAGCAGTACTTTTTTTCAATGCACTTTTACTTAGATTGATTAGAAGTTATGTGGTGTTGCCAGCTTGGTTTCATTTGAGCATCACAAATTTACAACATTAAAATGGAAGGGAAGAAATGTGCCAAAGGTTTCATGGCAATAATTACAATCATGCTAACAGGCAGCTTAGATATGAGAAATAAGTTAATCTGAAATTAGACTATCGTCTTCTTCAGTGTTTTATTTCTGTTGCAGATAGCAAACTGTGTTACAAAGATTTCTTTCAACAGTTCAGAAGCCCAAAGTTACAATTATCAATCTCCTTGACAGGGGTGTAATTTATTTCAAAATCTAACCAGATTATCTATCGATAGTTAAATACAGTAGTACTCCCCAACTTGTTTCATCAAAATGGAATTCTAAAGAATATGGTGTATAGGACAATACAAAACCTGTACCTTATCCATACCCTCTCATCTCAATAGAGAAGTGTCATTACATAGTAAGGCCTTTACCCTGCGGTAGTCAAAAACTCTGGTCCACACTTCATAACCCACTGTCAGATTGTACATGTTCCTTTTATACTAACTAATTTATTGAGCTACATAAAAAGATCAATGATATAGTCATCATATCAGGTCAGAGCCTTGGTGCCAAATCACAGTTACTGACACCACAGAGATGCTCAGTTTGGCAAGAACAAGGGTTCAGTAGATGTGATTTGGTTCAACCAGGAGTTCAAATAATTTTGATTAAATACTTTTGAATTTGAAATATGTAAACATTTATTTATATGCACTAATCCAGCAAGAACAAGGGTTACAAGGCATAGCTCAGACGGTCATCACCCAACGCGTGAGCTTGGGGTATGGAGGGGTGAGGTTAATAGTTCAATCCCCCAGACAGAAAACCACTTTGGCATATTAAAAACATATTTTCCCTGATTTTCATCAAAATGGTTCTTTAGGAAAACAGGACCAGACATAGATCTGTATCAAATTATTTTCCAGATGAACAAGCAAACCACCCTAGTGTCTGTTGCAAGCCAGAGCATCACCTTTTATATAATTTAAATTACACCTAAACTTAGGTTGAGATGATGGAGCTTGGCATGTGCAAAAAATGGTTGCGCCTACCTTGAGCCAGCTTAGATTAGGATGGGATGGATGGTGATAAAAAGGCTGGAACAATAAACAAAAACATATGAACTTACTAGAATCGCTTCAGCAATCCCAACATATGGTATTGATCAAGGTCCACATGTTAGACAACTGGTCAGCTAACCAATATGGTTATATAGGTCCCATGACTAAGTTAGCTGATTGGTTATATAGGTCCCATGACTAAGTTAGCTGATGACAGCAGTGGCGATGGAAACTGCATAATATGAAGATTATGTGCATTCGGTCTACTATAACATGTATTTTTAAAAAGCAAAAAATCTTAGCTAATGTCTTTAGAACACCAATGATTCTGCACCATGGAAACATGAACCATGTTACTATTTGCACGGTAATGTAACGAAGATAAAACCTCTCCGAACACTTTCATGCAACAATGTCTTCCTAATCATCATATAACACAAAAGTATTTCTTTCATGCTTCAAGCTGACCACAAAAGGACACAAATTGAAAGAATTTGGGGCATTACAGACCATAACAGAGACTTTAACACAGGGTTGCTATTTTTATCACAGATGCAACCAATCAGATAACAACAAGGACCTAAAAGCCGCAAGAGTCAAACACAACCATTTGTCTGTTCATTGTTACTAAGTACTAAGAGTTAGAACCCTAAAGATAGATTGTAACAAAAATTCAAAACCTGCTGTTAGCATAGCAGTACCTACAAATCATAAGCCCTGCAGTCCCAAATTCTACAAATTTCTAACCCTTAATGTTCTAATGATGCTTCTGAACCGCATTGCAATCGATTTCTTTTTGTGTCAAGAGGAATTAGGTGTTGGCAGTTCTTGCCCTAATAAGTTAGTCAGGCAACCAAAGAAAGCAATTCAGCAGCGCGAGGCAGGAACAGGAATCGGACTTACTTGGCTGGGCGGCCCATCCCTGCTCCCCTCCCTTGATGCGCTCGGGGAAGGCGTAGTTGACGGTGAGGACGCGCCCGAAGAGCTCGGCGCCGTCCATGTTGTCCATGGCGGCGGCGGCGTCCTCGCGCTCGAGGAAGGTGACGAATCCGAAGGAGCGGTGCTTCTGCGTGGACTGGTCCAGCGGCGTCTTGACGTCCTTGACCTCGCCGAAGGGCACGAACGCCGCGTGCAGGATCTTCTCGTCCACCTCCTCCGCCAGCCCACCTGCGCCATCCAGGAACGGGGAAGCTCGGATTAGTACACCCCGCGCGGCGAATTCGCCCCGCGGACGGCGAGGAAAGTGCGAGACCCAGCCGCGGCCACCGGGAGTACTGTCGCTGAGGAATTTCGTCGAGCAGGTTGCGCGCACGGCCGGGATGGGGATATTAGGTGAGACAGCGCGTGCGCGGCCAGGAAAAGGAAGAGGAGGGGATTATGCACTTACCGACGTAGAGGGTGTTCTTCTGCACCGGCTGATTCATGGCGGCGCGGTGGCAGTGGCGGCGGCGTCGAGGGAGATGCTGGTGCGCAGGGGAGGAAGCAGGAAGATGGGGGGGTGTTTGAGTTTAGCCGCCTCTGTTTGCTCTAGACGCTAGTAGCGGCCTGAACGGGTTGAGCTCGAATCCCAATCAAATTCATACGCGTATATTTGGTCTAAACAAGTCATATGTTTGCCAAATTATAAATAGAACACGCGCACATTGCACTTTGGGGAATTTTTACTCCCTCTGCGACAAAAAGGAAAGGAAAAAAAACAAAACAACGGGACAGGCACAGCAACTCACGAAACGTAATAATTCAACAATTTTAAAAGGAGTCTCCTCCTGTATACAGCGAGACTGAACAAAGGCTGTGGTATTGAAGGAAAATTATACTCATTCAAATCACTTATGGCGGTGGCTTCAATATAATTATATTGTTTTGATGGTATTACTAATTTATGTGGATAAGGGCATAGGGCATTCGGCATATGCGGGTAGGATTTGAAGAGTGGATGTGTACAAATCAGTTGGCCTATGCCTCGGTGATATGAGACTTGAGAAATCACATGTTGGCATTTATATCTTACCATTTGTATCTTGAAATATGTGAAATCATACAGGTTAGCATTTATATCTTACCATAAGAATCTTTTGCCGTTTCATAACAAAATGGAAAGGTATAACAAATTTATTTGATTCTAGAGATAACACCACAAGCTGGCACATATGGGTATTAATTTCTTGATATCAGAAGCGTCATTTCCAGCCTCATAAATAGGAGTTCTTGTGCGTGCGTTCTTCTCCTATGCAGTAGCCAAGACAGCACGAAAATGAATCGCTATGCAGCATCTGTTCTCACGTTTCTCTGCCTTCAACCCTTATGCTTTCTCACAGGAGCATCACTGCCGATGAAGAATTTGGTCAACACTGCCGGTGTAGGTCATAACTCCAACTCTATATGGATTGAGCTACTACAATCTCATTATCTTGAGAACCACTAACCTGTTTCTCTGAAAATTTGGGGTATATTTCAATTTGAATTAGTTTTGAGGATTCATTTAGATCCAAGTCACACACACACACAATAAGTTGGGGCCCTTATACGATGATTTAATTCCATGGAATTTTATTTGCTATACAGCTTAGAAATCCAAGACCTGAAGGAGGAGAAGCCAGCACAAAAGACTTTACTTTTTCCCAGGCCTATTATGGCAAACAGTGTAAGTTTTCAACAAAATATTCAGTGGGGTGGGAAGGAAAAGATCCACCGCACATTTTTTGCTTCAGTTTAGAGCAGTAAAATTCAGCTCATGATGGATTTACTGATGTGTTCTCCCTTTTTCCCCTGTAGGCAGGTTGCTGGAATGACAAACAGGAGCGATCAAGTGTTTGGCATCTACGCAAGGATCAGCGCGTGGGGGCATGAGCACACAAAATCCGATGCTTATAGCGCAGCAGTGATACAAGTCTCCAACGATCAAGGAGGCGAGTACAACGCTATCAGGGCAGGGCTTCATGTACGTGTATATTTTTACCGTTAAAAATTTCACAGAATCTCATCGCGACTTGACTTATTACGGTCTGCCGAAACATTAAAAGTCTATATCATCAGAAATTTATAGCTGTTGGCTGTGGCTCGTTTTCTGCAGACACTCCCCAGCCTGTACAAGGACAACAAACTGCATATGTTCGCACAATGGACGGTCAGTAATGGCGAATGGTTATCGATCTGGTTGAATTACCCGTGAAAAATCCCAGATTCGATGGATTTTCACTGAAACGACTGATGGTAATGAGCTTGTGCAGAAGGACCGGGACTGGAACACGGGCTGCTACAACGCGGACTGCCCGGGGTTCGTGCCGTTCAAAGACAGCTTCACTGGGATAGCCAAGCCTGGGATGGTCATCGAGGAGCTCTCCTCCTACGGCCAGACCGACTCCAGCGTCATCCTCCAAATCGTCAAGGTCTGCAATAGTGCCGATTCTCATCCCCTGAATGTCCATTATGTCTGAATCCAAAGTGCCTAATGTGTTGGGAATCATTATTCAGGACGAGCGCCCGGGCATCGGCGGCGACTGGTGGCTGTACCGCGTGTCCGGGCCGGTGCGGTTCCCGCTGGGATACTGGCCGGCGTCGCTGTTCACGAGCATGTCCAGGCACGCGACGGAGGCGGCGTGGTACGGCGCGGCGGGCTTCGCGCGGCGCGACGACGACCGGCCGGCCATGGGCAGCGGGCACGGGCCCGGCGAGGGGCCCACGCGGTCGGCCTACTTCGCGGACATCAGCCTCATGGACAACATGGCGTACCCCGTGGACCCGAGCCTCGCCGGCGTCTTCCCCGTGGTCAACGACGGGCGATGCTACCAGCTGGCCATGGACGCCGCCGGCGGCAATACCTTCTTTTATGGCGGGCCCGTCGGCCGGTCCTGTTGATAAAGTTAGATACGTACTAATGTGTGCTGTTCGGTTATGAATAATCGTGGTGCAATCTGCTGAACTCGAAAACATGTTTTCATTTGTAACATAGTACCGAACTCGAACAGATGTTTTCATTTGTACCAACGTACTCCCCCTTCGTTCTAAATTGAAACCGTGGAATCGGGAGAGCACGGCCCATCTATCTTCTTCTTAAGTTTCCATCATACAATTCAGCCCAATAAGCCCATGGTGCGTGCACAGCCCAACACACACCTGGTCCTTAGGCTGCAAATCTTCTTGCTCTCCTTAAAACAAATCTTCAAAGAGTGGACACATTTGGCGCGTCCAAGTTCCATTCAAGGTACACCTGTGGCGCCTCGCTCGGCAGACGAACCAAACAGGAGATGTCCACCACCAAAGACACATGGCTCCGGATAGCAGGTGTGATGTGTATGGCGGTCGAGACTCATGGAAGCACTCTCTGATTGAGTGTCATCTAGCGAGGTGTGTGTGGGCGCTGCAGTGTGATGAGATCATCGACTTCATTAGTTCAACACAACAGCAAGATGCCCAGGGATGGCTTCATGAAGCTATGAACTCCCTAAGTCATGATGAATTAGTGACTGTTACTGTCACATTGTGGCGATATGGTACGCCAAGCGCAAAATCATACATGAGAATATTTACCAGAGCCCATTATCGACACATTGTTTTGTGAAAAGGTTCTTGGCTGATCTGGGAGCGAGCAAATCAACGAGGATTGCTAGGCAACTTGTTCAAGCCAAGCAGACCAGATGGATCCCGTCGCCACCGGGTTTTGTGAAAATTAATGTTGATGCAGTGCTCGCAAAGAACTCAACAAAGGTCGCGATGGCGACGGTGGCGCGTGATGAAGCTGGCAACTTCATGGAAGCCTCGACGCTGGTAATGGAAGGCATCTCTGACCCGGAGATGACGGAGGCGATGGCATGCCGTAAAGGGATGGCGTTGGCTAGTGACTTGGTGCTCGAGAAATTCATGATGGCGACTGATTGACTGAACGTAATCCAGAATTTGTATGGAACTGCAATGGGATCTTATGGCCACGTTGTTCATGAGATCAAGGCAAGGACGACAGATTTCATTGATGTCAATTTTGTTCATGAAGGAAGAGAAGCTAATGAAGATGCTCATAGGCTCGCTAAAAGGGTCGTGGTATAAAAGTCTAAGGTAGACATTTTTGGTTTCTAGCTCCTCCTGATGGAGTTTGTACTGCTATAAACGTTCCTTAATAAAAGCAGTACGCCCATTCCTAAAAAAAATGCATGTACTTGTAAAATCTGGAACCATTCATTTTTCTTTCACTTTTGCTGTCTATTTTCCAGAGAGGCACGACCCGCATAAAAAGGCCTCTCTTGCATGACCAAGGAAACCACACGTTGCGTACTGCAAACCAGATTTTACACAGCGCGGAGTGGTGAATTTCGCTGGCGTCTGGCGAGAACACATCACGGGCCTGGAGACCCTGAGCGCGCGCACACACTGACTGGGGTGGGGTGGGGCGTGGGAGCTGCTGGGTGCGGCAGTTGGGGCAGTTGTTTGGAGGGCCTGCTGTGGCTGGGTCCTCGCTGCTGGTTGGAGGCGTTGCAACTCTGCAAAGCTTGCGCATCTGGGATTAATCACTAGCCCAACATGGCAATGCTCCTGCAACTTGCACTTGCACGGCCGCAAGTCTGCAACTAATCTCTATAGTATTGTACAGTGCTAGATCCCGTTGAGAGCAATGACAAGTAGTACGTATGATTTAGCACTGACGGTCTGAGACTCCATGATAACTGGAGAGCATACAATACAGTACAGTAGTATGCGTGTCGATCTGCTGGTCTTGCGCGCGCGCATGGTCAGCTATACTATTAGTTTGCGCTAATTAATCAGGTGGTCCGGTTGGGTAACATGCTCGGGGATCCCAGCATCCGCATGCATGCAACTCCGGCCCAGCTCTGCGGGGCCCGACGATGATCACAGGCATCCGATGCGCTAAAAGTAGCTGATAACGGGAGGCTAATCGCGAAGCATTTGTTCAGAGAAGAGATACACGGTACAAGGAGAGGGGAAAAAAAACTGCAGCGCTGGTAGTGGGATTATAATTATAATTTACACTTAGTTTTTTTTTGAAAAGGTTAATTTACATAAGTTTCACGCTCGCAGTCTCGTCGGAGTGGCCGGACTGGAGTACCAAGTGCATTGCAGGCCGACGCACGAGCGGTCGACAGCTCATCGCCCGTCGTCGTACCTGCCCTGCCGTCTCGTGCGTGGGAGGCTCTGCCGCCTGTACTCCCGTGTGTGCTGCAACCGAAATCATGAGTGTCTCGAGGCTGCGCACGTACGTACGTACGCGTGGGGCGTGACGTCGCGCCGCACGGGTGCTGCCCGGCGCCTCGACTCGCCTGGGATTCCCTTCTCTCTCGTCTCCTCGGTCTGAGCAGCCGCACGTGTGGGCAGGCCACACGCCCGCACCGGGGCGGGTCCCGCCACCCTGACAACAGGTACACTGTTGGGATGGATCCGCCATCGCATCGGTCATCCATCCATGCCTAGTAGCAGCTGCAGTCGTTTGACCGGGAGCAAACTTTCTCGCCCGTTTTGTCCTGCTCCATTGTTTTTTTCCCTCACTTTTTTTTTGGGCGGCAGTAGCACCACTGTGCCGTGTGTGTGTGCTGCCACAGTAGGGTGCTTTCCTTACTTCAAGGCGTCAAAGTTCGTTACAGCAAAGCTTTAGCCACGTTTAGTTCCGAAATGAAATGTTTTTACCCATCACATCAAAGAAGCATTTTACATTGCATTGAGTATTAAATATATATGAAAAAAGTGAAAAGTTACATGGATAGGCTGTAAATCGCGAGACGAATCTAATAAGTCTACCTAATCCATGATTTAAAACAGTAATGCTACCGTAATCATCCGCATCATCGTTAGATTCGTCTCGAGATTTCCAACCTATTCATGTAACTTTTCAACTTTTTCGTCTACATTTACTACTAATCAGTAAAATCAAAACTCGAATTTTTTTCAAAAAAAAAAATCATGAACTAAACACAGGCAAAGTTTTTTTTTTTCTGATGCAAGCAAAAATAAAGTTGAGCGTGGATCCAAGGCTACACAACAGCCCCGGAGATCTACGCGTGCGAAGCGGCGCGCCACTTCTTTGTCGAGTGCGCATTGCTGTCTCGGACACTTGCCACAAAGTGGGTTTTATCCTTCTTATCTTAATATATACGTGCTGTCTAATGTAACTGTAAGTAATTGTCCTTCTTATCTTAATATAGTACTCCTATAGGAGTAGTATTATAAGTACACACGCAATTAAGATCGTATAATAATGATAATTAGCCAGGAACAAGACGTAATAATCAGGAGGGTACGAGCGGAGGAGGGCCCTAGTGTTTGCACGTGGGCAGGCTGGGAAGTGGGAAGGACGACGCAACGGACCACACGCTCGTGCGCGCATCAGAGATAGCTGGGCCGTGCGACAGAAAGGCCCACCAGCCCCAAACATCTACTAGTAGTATACTTATTTGCTTACCTACCAAATAATAATTCCCCCAACAATATCTATGATCATGTCGTTAACTAATTAGTTGTAGTATTTTCTATTTTCTAGCCACAATATCTATATGCACAGATCCATTCTATGGCCATAAAAGCATATAACTTGCAAAAACAAGCAAGCGGAAAATATTATAGCAATCGATTAATTCCTCAGATGTACCTTACACAATACTCCCTCTATCCCCCCCCCCCCCCCCCCCCCCCAAAACAAAAAATGAAAATATCTTTTTTCAAGAAGTCATTTTTTATGATCAAATTTATAAAAAAATACAAATATTCATGTCTTCAAATAGATTTTGTATGGAAACCAGAAAATATATATACTACAAGATTAATTTGATCTAATGATATTCATTTTGTTTCATATAAATGTTAATATTATTTTATTTATTTATTTATTAGTGTTATTTTGTAAATTTTTTTGAAAACGAAGGGATCGGAGTAGGTAGGTTTGCTTGATACTACTGCAGTACGTACGCTGCACAGGCGGCCGGCATCAGCAGGACGCGCGCAACAGTACCGTGTATGCATCCATGCATCTATCTGTGTCTGATAGGCGGTCCAATATTCATCGGTATGTACCGACAACCAGGCCGCTCGTGCGCGTGTTCGGCCCTCCAGCTGTACCCTGCATATATGTGTCGTATCGTACGACGTACAGTACTAACTACGTACGTGCCCGACTCCGATGGCTACCGGTACGTACTACATCATCAGCACAATATCATTGCTTTATGTATACGTACGTATGTCCCTCTCCCTGACTCCCACAGCCACGTACGTCGTACGCGTACAGCTCTCTGAGCTCTCGCTGTACGCGTCATGTCTGTGTACTGGCAGTGCCGGGGATCCCATTGCATTGCTGGTCTGGCTAGATATATCCATGTCAACGCATGCACCACCTAATTAATTAGTTCATCTGCAGATCTTTGGCCATATATATATTCATCAAGATATATCTAACAAAGTAACGATGCAGTGAACTGGAGAATCAAGGAAGATATACTAGAACGGATCCCGGCGATCCACTTTTCCCTCCTGGATTGTTCTTGTTCGCTAGAATCAGACGCCAGCATGTTTAGCGTTGAGCTTTAGTCAATGGCGCAACTAATAAAGCCACCGTCAGTCACTAAGCACACACGCACGCACAGCACAGTCGTCGTCCGTGCTGCAGAAACCGTCGGCAGAGGACTAAAAAAATGCCACTTATTCTTAACCCATGCATATGCATGCAGTAAAAGACAGCGGTCAGCGGCGTGGCGAGCACCTTTTCCGCGGTTCCAGTAGAAAATCAGGCAGGTGACGCCGCTTGTCCGATCCGCTTGCATCCGTTTGTCCTATCCTGCCTCTGCCTGCCTCTCTTTCAAAAGCAAAAGGCTGCCCGGATATATCGTGATCCATCATGCGTCGACGACGCACGAACGGAACCGAATTTTTATATACTATCTCGCGCCGCACGGCCGTGGATTTTAGAAATCGTTTTCTTTTTTTTTTCTTCCCGGGCCGGCAGATGGATCGAGGACTGACGACGAGGTGCTCGCAAGTCGCAGATGGGATCTCGTGTCGGTCGCGAGGTGATGCGACGAGTGCGCCGCGGCCTCCAGTGCTCGTTGTTTGTTTATTCGGCGTCCGCGTTGTTGTGGCTTAGTGGGAAACAAGGAAGATTAACAGCTGATTCCGAGACTTTCTTTGCGGCCCCAAATTAAAAATCCATGGGCTTTGGAAATCGGAGCGCCGCGGCAGAGATTCAAACGGATCCGTCGCCTTTGACGATCCATCCGCCACCATTTCTTTGTTGCTAATGCTGCCGTGTAGCATAGCCATTAGCCAAGTGCGCGCTACCTGCTGGCAATTAACCTGGCAGTGTGCAGGTATACTAGCGTCCAGATTTGCCAAGTAGTTTAACCAGTGCTCGCCCCATTCAGAGCTGAAATTAAGGGGCCTCGCACGAGACGTCTACTAGTTCGTGCACACCTGTACACCACTTTTGCAAGGACGATCCATAGTCCATAAATAAAATAGACCACCATTAATAATTAACAAAAGGTTGATGTGGTTATTTATAGATATACACACATAATGACACAAGGAGTACGTATATACACGCGACGTACATGAGTGATCAACAAGTTTACACGACGGGACTACGACGCCGACGACTGGAGACTCGTAGCTAGACGCCCGCGTCGGCACAGCCTGTGCGGTGGTTTAATTTCGTGCTGTAATGACGAGACAATCCCATGCATTATAATTATTAATTAATCCCCTCATTACTGGATCATCATGGAGCGATCGATATCCAAGTGGCGACGACGGCGAGTCCCTCTCGCACGGGTGCGAGCCCAATAAATGGCGATTTGCCCGGAGAAATTACACCAGATAGAGGCAGCGCGTGAGGAATTATTCGCGTACTTGGAAAACTAGCTAGCCATGACCCAAACCAAACCCAGCGCGTGATGATGATGTCACACCCTCTTCGACTTGCTTTTCCTCTACGGAAATGGCCGGCAAGGTCTAAGCGCCGTGAATGCGCCACGTAGGCGTCTCCAAAAGGCTCCTGGCTCTCTGTCTTCTACTCTTCTCCGATGCTAGCTAGCAGCGGCATGGTGAACTGTTTTGGCGCTAAAGTGGTGTCATTGTCTCATGGACAAGATCTGATCCAAAACTGTGGAAATTTTTGACTTGATGGATTTTATATGACTTTTACGCTTTTTGAAACATAAAAAATAATCATAGCTCTAAATTTGATATCTTTGAAAAAAACATTAGCACGATCTCACTATTTTCTCGCATTTTATAAGCATATACCCTCCGTTTATGTTTATAAGGTGCACACATCAAGATTCAAACTTTGCGATCTTTGACCATTAATCTAGGTAACAATTTTTAACTTTTATATTGCAAACTTGAAATGGTTAGATTTATAATGACATGTACTTTCTAATGATCATAAATTTATAATCATAAATAATAAAAAATATATATGAGATATATCAACTGTTAAAATGTAACTTGGGAGACCGAGCCAAGTTTGGCTCTGCCTTATAAACAAAAACTGAGGGCATAATCAGTTCAAAGTACTACCTCAGTTCCAAATTATAGTTCGCCTGACTTTTTTGACCTCAAGTTTGACCGCTCGTCTTATTAAAAAATTCTGTGCAAATATATCCAAATTTAGGTCATTCTTCGTGAATATTTATTAATAAAGTAAACCATAATAAAATATATGATATTTTGCACAATTGTTTGAATAAGACGAGTGATCAAAGTTTGGGTAAAAAAAAGTCAAACGAAACGGAGGTAGTACTTGTATATAGGAGTACACTACTATGTTACTCCGGTCCTTAATTATGTATTGCCACTAGAAGCACGGTAGAGAACGTTAACAGAAAAACAAGGACATCATTTCTTCGCCCGTTAAGGTCAGTGTAGCTCATGGCCACCGTGGACACCGTGTGCAGAACACAACGATCAGATCGATCGAGGGGCTACGCTAGCAGCCAAGTGCACGTGTGATGGAGAGATGGACACGACCTGGGAGGCTGGGAGCCTGGGACAGTGGTACTAGCGAGCAATGGGCGCTGCAGCAGCAGCTGTTGTGATGGCTCAAAAAGCCTTAAATCCCGTCGCTTGCATGCCGCGCGAGCGCCAGTAACCAGTATCGGTCATGCATTTTGCAGCCAGCTTGTGTGGAATTTTCCATGCATGTATATCCAGATGCAGTGAACGAATTGAAGTAGAACGACTGCACACCCCATATATGCAGATGCAGTGCAAGGTCAACCAGCATCGCTTTCACGTGTAGCTTTGTGGACCCCATGATTTTTACGGCTGCACACGATCGACACGCCGGCTACTTAGATCATGTGGTCGCGTCTGTCCCGCATGTTTACCATACTAGGAAAGACTGCGCGCTAACGCCGCGCCCGTTATAGATTACGTATATATAATCATTTGTCATTATACGGGTGGTTCTAGATTCTCTATATTATTTAGTTTTGGTAATCACCTGTAACATATATGAAAGAACCTCAGACTACTGAATGGTAGTAGGTAATGTGCACAGAAGGTAGGCACAAAATAGTGATCATGGACAGTGATGGTTCATTCTAGCATGACCCCTCATCAAATTCAGATGGCGGCAACGCAGATGTTCTCGACCATAGAGAGTGTGGCTGTGTTGACACAAAGTGCGCACCCACCGGGGCATTCTTCTATTGTTGCGCTAGAGTTCCTGGGAATAGAGAACCAGAAGGACGCGTTGTGACATTGGTGGCCTGTTAGCCGACGACAACAAAGAAAATGGAGAGGACAATCTGAAAGGAGGAACACGGTCTAGCGAACACATCCTCCCAAAACGGTGGCAGCGAGCTTCACACGTGAAGTTGAAGAGCACAAGGAGGGTGGTGCCTCCTTCCATGGCAGCGACACCACATCTGATCCGAGCAGGGGCTCGAGCGGAGGATAGAGAAGGCGAGTTGACACATGATGAAGAAATTGGGTGAGTAGCTGAGGAGCGCAATGTTTGTGTCATGTTCTCAACTTCGTGGGGGAGGCAATGACGACTCTCTAATGCGTAAGGGCACTACAATTTCATTTGCCAACGATACAAAATATTAATATGTGACGACCGAGCAATTACGTAATAGCGCAACGCTAGAAGCCTGCAACGTGGCAAGTGAGGACGCACCGACTCTCGATGAGCTCGCTTTTTTTCGGTGACATGGATGTAACTATTTCTTCTGAAGACAATGCCGAAATACCTGCACGCTTGACGCTCGTATGAAAAGCGCAACTTAGAAAGTCTGGAACGACATGGCAAGTGAGTATGCACCGACTCTAGGTGGGCACGCTTTTTAGTGCATATATATGTATTTATTTTTTTAAAGACAAAATCGAAATAGTGCTCGTATGAAAAAATTCTTTCGGTAACATAGACGTACCTATTTTTTACTTATTTTTCCAAATATGCACCGACTCTAGGTGGGCACGCTTTTTAGTGCATATATATGTATTTATTTTTTAAAGACAAAATCGAAATTGTGCTCGTATGAAAAAAATACTTTCGGTAACATAGACGTACCTATTTTTTACTTATTTTTCCAAATAGAAAATAAAAATAGTACTCATATAGAAAAAAGAAAAAAATAAAATGAAAAAAAGATGCTACAGTACCCGAATCGCTGGGAGGGCGTCAAACCTCCCAGCGATATAGAGGTACTTACTAGGAAGGGCGGCGCGCTACCGCCGCGCCTGTTAGAATTACTTGTTATCGTCGTGGTTGGTTTTTTATTTCATCTATTTTTTAATTTTTCTAATCACTAAGAACACAAAATGCTTACATGGATGAAACAAAACACACACATATTGAATGAAGTAGACAATATACATGGAATGTACGTACACAGTAGCAATCATGAACAGTGATGGTGTCATGCTGGCATGACTCCTCAACAAACTCGATGGCGGTAAGGCATATGTTATCGACCATAGAGAGCATGGTTGTCTTGACATAGAGTGCGCAGTTAGGAGGGCCTTTTGCCATTACCGCGCTAGAGCTTGTAGAAACTGAGGACTGAAGCGGCGCGATGTGACGTTGTTGGCCTGCTGGCCGACGAATAAGAAAGAGAGGGGAGAGGACAACTTGAGGACAGGAACTACGGTTCGGTGAACTCGTCTCACGAAAAACTGTGGTCGTGAGCTTCACATGTAAGGTTGGTAAGCCCGTGGTGGACGGTATGTCCCTCCGAGGCAGCTGCACCACCTCAGATCCAAACTGGGGCTCAAGAGCAGGGAAAAAGGTGGCGAGTTGACACATGATGCGAAAGATTGTGCGAGCAGCCGAGGAGCACAATATTTGTGTCACGTTCTAAACTTCGTGAGGAGGCAACGACAGCTCTAATGCATGAAGGGCACCACAATTTCATTTGGAATCATGTGGCGAGGACGCACCGACTCTGGTT
The DNA here is from genome assembly GCA_015476505.1 of Urochloa ruziziensis. Classification (NCBI taxonomy): domain Eukaryota; kingdom Viridiplantae; phylum Streptophyta; class Magnoliopsida; order Poales; family Poaceae; genus Urochloa; species Urochloa ruziziensis. The sequence goes on from CM027118.1 coordinate 59,215,941, forward strand.
GGACGTATTTTTTTACCGGTATGAATGCATGTATTTCTTCTAGAGATAATACTGAGGTACCACCAGACGTGATACTCGTGTGAAAAAAATAGACATACTGTAGCGAAAGAAATATGTTGTAAAAAAGTTTTAAAAGGCAAAAAAATAGTGCACTGTAGCGCACTACAGCTGACTGCAGCGCTATAGTGCGCTACAGTGCCAGAGGCGCTGGAGAGGGCGCAAACCTCCCCGCGCTATAGAGATACTTACTCTTTCGACGACATGTATGTACCTATTTCTTCTGAAGACAATGCCAAGAAGCAACACGTAAAGCGCAACGTTGAAAGTTTGAAACCACGTGGCAGGCAAGGATGTACCAACTATAGATGACGATATTTTTTTGACATAGATGTACTTATTTTTACTTAGAGACAAAATTAGACAAAATTAAAGTAGTACTCATGTATGAAAAGGAAAAAACAAAAAAATTTAAAAAATAAAAGAAAAACAAAAAAAATTGCTACAGTGCACGATCGCTGGGAGGGCGCCAAACCTCCCAGCGATATTGAGTTACTTATGCCTTTGATCTTGCTACGTATTGTGTGTTCGATATACCGTTATTTTGTTTATTCTTTCTGTTAACTATTTTATTTCAGTCAGTTATTAGAATTGTACCCTAAGCATCCCGAGTGCCTTTGCCTCTCCCGAGTGTAAATGTGTAATGGGAAATACTCTAGGCATTTACCGCCAGTGTATTCATAAAACATTGGCGAAGTAAACAGTAAGACACTAGAGAGCTTAGCAAATTCTGGTAGTGTGTTTGGATTTTTTTTCCTTGTGCATGCATGGATCATGGCATCGGTAAAATTAAGAAGAATTATGTGGTTTTCAAATATTTCAATAAGACATTATTGAAAGTTTAGTTGCGTTTTCATCTTAAGTGCTACCCATTTTTTATTTGGCAAGGTTTTATTACCATCCTCGATGAGCCACGCCATCGAGAAACCACGTCCTTTCGATGATATGGTATATCCTTTTGGTTGGAAATAACATGAACACACACCACAAATGGTGGTAGGGCTGTGTTTCTTTAGCTCCCAACCTGCCTCCCTTCTTCCTGATACCATTACTCTTAGTGATGTGAGGTTACGTGCCATCACCATCCTGGGTATTAACTCTTGACATATATGTCCGGTGAGAATAATAATGGAAAAAAGGCGCTATATTCATTTCACTGAAAGGGTTATCTTTGGTGAAGAACTGAAGATATCAGACATGTCCCAAATGTTTAGCGCGCAAAAGGGGGTACGTAATACATCAAAATTGACTTTGAAATTGCCCAAATCGATACATTGAACTTACTGTAATAAGACCAAAAATGTGCTCCTCTAAATGCTTAAAATACTGCAACGTGCCAACGTCTGAATAGGCCGGCCATCATGATATAAAAAAAAATCTTCCTGCTCATGCATGGCTTATATGGTGTAGATAGTACACACTAAAGCTGTTTGGGAACAGTATTACAATCCAGATAAGCTCAAACTGAGTACTATAACCAGAATTGCCTTCACAAATAGATTCAACTATGTATATCCAAAGCCCAATAGTTGAAAACCTCGATGGATCAGCGCACTAGTGCACATCACGCCGAGATGTCCCGGTCCACGTACATGCATCTGCTTGTGTGATGGAGGTGCTAACACGATTAGCTGATCCGTGGCACACAAACTATTTTCATTGCCAAGATTAGCTTATCTTCTCTTCTCTCAAATAATTTTTCTCCTTTATCCTTGGAAATTAAAAGTAAAAGGCGGCCGATCGAGCTCTACTCGGATCAGTATCCAGAATTAAATTCAGGCTGTGTGGTCAATTTAAGCATCTACAAGCCTTTCATACGGCGAAAAGTTAAAGGTCGGTCGTGACTCGTGATAATTCGAGTGTCGCTGTTGTTGATCCATAAAAAAAGAAAAACTCCAGGGGCTAGCTATATGTCAGTACTTATTACAAGTCATCAAGAACACACCAGAGTCGAATTAAACTTGGGGATTACATCAGCAGAGTGCAGCAGTGTTGCACCCTTTTTTTCCCTCGTGAAAAGACCTAGCATGTACTATGCAAAAGGAAAATAGGACATGCATGTGTCAAGAGAGATAGCCCTACTACAAGCAAGGTTGGCGCCGGACGTACGGGAGATATAGTTAACCACGGTCCCTGTCACACGAGGGGATGGAAGGAAGAAGGGATCATATCAAATAAAGCCCCAATCATGCAATAGCATCCTATATACACGGAGAACAGTAAGTGTACCCCCAACAGCAATTTGATGATTGGAAGCTCGCCACCTTTCCAATTGAATGTCTGATCGCTACACGCAGCTCGCTTGACAAGCATCGTCAGACGCGATATATATCATGTACACGCATACATAATTAGGCGTGGTTTGCTACACAATTATTTGCGATCATCTCTTCTTGTAGTTAAGGACATAATGCCTGGATTTTCGATAGGAACGGCACCCCTACCATGACCTCGATCCATCTACAAGTGCAGTGCAGTGCAGATCCATCCATCCATCCATGCTACTAGCAGGCTGCTTTTGAGAGAGGTTTATTAGGCCAGTCTCAATGAGAGTTTCATGTAGAGTTTATGACATTAAATTCTAAGTCATGTCATCAGTTTTGCTGATATGACAAGGAGAGATGCATGAAGGAGTTTCATGGGATGAGAGGAGAGTTTCGTCCCATGAAACTCCACTGGCACTGCTACCTAATTTATAGCCGTGTCTATTAAACTTCCACTTAGACTCGCCTTAGCCAGCAGCCAGCCGTGGCGTTATTGGCGAAGTAAAGCGACGGCACGCACACGGCTCGATCCCCTTCAATGATTTGATAATGATGACCGCGCGCGCGTCTAGTGACAAATTTGCGTCCAAGTACCTGTCACCTTTTCCCCATCAGTGAACACTGGAGGGCTTGTTGTCTTCTCCCTTGTCATCCCTGACCGATCGCCGAACGAACAAACCTTTGTTTTGTTGTTGCATGAGCTAGGTGCTGCGATATAGTACTATGCGGTGAGTGGGATGTCCATTTTCTTTTTTCAAAATTTTCTATGTGCTGGGCCTAGCGCCTTCTTCTCTAGTACGGAGTAGTAGTGTGGTACTAGCATGACCTGGGGATCAATGTGCTGTGTCAAGTTTCTTGCATCTTGAATGGATTGCAAGGCTACACTTGGTAGCAATAAACTTTTGTTCATTTCAAGAAAGCCGAGTCCTCTCTTTTGACAAAACGTGAAAGTTCGTATGACCTTGAACGGCACTCCTTTTGGTGCCTCCGATCCATCATATGGACTCTCATGTTTAGTCGTACTGTATTTGAGAAGGGAAAAAAAAGATGGGACAGTGAATGTTCCCTTTCTGAGGTAGTAGCACTTATTAGTAGGCTCTAAATGTGGATCATGATAGTCCAACTATATTTTTCCTCAAAAAAAATTGCTTGAGTTAAAATTCCCATAGAGTAAATTTCACAGCCATATACTATATGCGAGAGGAAGAAGCAAACAAATATGTTGACGCAACTTAGCCTATGTATTCGCTCGGCTTTCTTCGTGGGAAATTAGCTCCATCCCAAACGCGCAACGAATTGAGAGAAGAAAAACAACCTGGTCACATGCATGTGCGTAGAGAAAATTCGAACAAACTAGGTATGTAGACGCGTGTGAAGAAAGAGTTGTAGAGCTCCGGATCACTGCGTTTTTAATTCCCCGTAGACGATGGTGAGACGCGGGGCTCCATGTAAAAAGGCCGGGAGCGCCGGCCACGGAATTCAACGACTAGGGTGTAATCTTACGCTCCTAGTACGTCCAGTAGGTAAGATTTGACCGGTAATTTGTAGCGCGCTCTGTTTGCACACGGCGACGCTCCCGAAAGCGAGAGGCATCCGATCCAGCTGGGACGGGGGAAGGAAAGGGAAGGAGGGGCAGCAGGCCAGGACAAGGAAGAGGCCCTCGTGCAACTCTGATTTGATTGATAGATTGGTTGGGTGTGGTAGCGGAGCCGGAGCAGAGCACCACCTGCCTGCTGCGTTGGGCTTGGGCGTCCATGCCAAGCCAAACAACAAGGCAACAAACAAACAAGCATTATTCGGGTCTCTTCCTTTCCTTGTACGTGTGCGGAATAAAAGAAAGAGAGAGAGAGGATCGCGAGCCGGAAACCCGCAGGATGTAGTACAGGCATGGGGCGGGCGCGCGCACGAACGGATGGGATATTGTTAAAGATCTTGGGAGGAACCCTTTTGCAAACTGACAACAGGTGGTACTACTCCGTAAGCGAGACTGCGAGAGAGAGGATGGGCATGCATGTGAGGCTGGCATGTGAGTGATGGACGGACACGGACGGCATGTGCACGATGTGTGGAGACGATTGGAGCCGGAGGAGGAGGAGGACCAAGGCACGGCAGCAACACGTACAGGCAGCGACATTCCATCCATCGTTCCCTTCCCCGCTCGTGTGCGTGGCCGCGCGCGCGCGTACGTATCCATCATCCGCCATCAACGCCCGTGCCGGTGCGCCCGTACGGACTCTCTCTCTCGGCTTGGCTGGACACTACTCCGTAGTACAGTACGCTAGCATTGATTCCACGAGAGACACCGTACCCGTACCCCTACAGTGCATGCCATCTCTGTCTTGATGGGTGGTATGTATAGGAAGTGGTAGTAGTAGGATGGTGCTGTACCTGTTGGATCGATCGGCCGATCGCTAGTACGGGCACCAGCAGCAAGCATGCCTAGCTTTTGGGTGATACGGTGGGATCTCCGGCCGGCGGCCCCGTGCAGATGCGCAGGCGTACGGGGAGCTCGTCCGTCCCGATCGAGTACAAAAGGCGGCAGGGCACAAGGAGCAAAGGACCCTATCCTGCCGCGGCTGCTCCGATGAGTGTGGTGTCGCAGCTCTCGTAGTAGGCTCAACCCCACCGTACAGCAAAGCCAAAGCGCGCATGCAGCTAGCAGATCTCTGCAGGACTGCAGCCAGCCGCATCCGTGCGTGCGGATCGATACGACGATCCACACTACCCATCCGTGCAGGGCAGGAGCAGGACCCATTGCATTGCATGTTGCCAAGTCGCCTACCTGTGAGCAGCAAATTAATGCGCTTCAATGCCTTTGCCCGCCCGCACGCGCACACAACATCTACTCCCTTCGTCTTGGAAAAACAAATCGATCTGATCAAAAAAGTCGCTTTATTCGATTTGGCAAGTTTGTGTGTGCACGTACGTAAGTATGCAACGGTCGGTTAGTACTAAATCCGGTTAGTACTAAATCCGGTTAGGTAATTTTACATTTTTATTAATCTGTCTTAAAACGTTTAGAATGAAATTTTTTTAAAGAGGGAGTACGGAGTATATGCTTCGACGGGTTTGGCTAGCTTGTTGTTGGGGATACACGATACACCGCACACGCACGGAGGGCGAAGCTTCTTCCAATCGACCTCTCTCCATCGCAATAGTTGCCCGCCCGGGACCTCTACAGCTTCTATAGCTAGGCCGCCACAGCTGCCTGCCGCCAGCGGCAGACCCAATGCATCCGCTGCACGCGCGTGGCCGGCCGCCCAAAACCAACACCCCTGGGCCTGGCCGGCCTCTGCTATGCGATCGTGTGCAATGCATACGGGCGCGGGCGGTGGTGTACTAGCTGCTACGGAGTAGTACTAGTTATTGTGTGTGCTTCTTGCTCCTGTAGCGCGCGCTCTCGGCAGCAGCCAGCACTACCGGAAACCGCTCCTTTGCCGTGTGCCGCAGTCTTTGCCGTGAGCATTACCACGGGCGCACGGCAAAGCCGGCCCTTTGCCGTGTGCCAGAAAGCAAGCTCACGGCAAAGCCAGAGCACACGGCATCGTGCGTCTTTGCCGTGTGCCCTGTGGCCAGGCACACGGCAAAGAAATACCCCACGGCTAAGGGGCCCCTTTGCCGTGTGCCCTGTGGCCTGGCGCACGGCAAAGAGATACCCCACGGCTAAGGGGCCCCTTTGCCGTGTGCCCAGTGTCTGGGCCCACGGCAAAGGACAACACACGGCAAAGTTGTAACCTTTGCCGTGAGCTTCATCACTCGGCCCACGGCAAAGGTGACGGCGTGTGACGGCCGTCACCCTTTGCCGTGAGCTAGCCGTTTGGCTCACGGCAAAGGGCTGGCACACGGCCACGTAAGCCCTTTGCCGTGAGCCGTAGTCTGTGGCCCACGGCAAAGGTAGGGCCCACGGCAAAGTTAAATTTTTTTTTTAATCTTTTGTCACCCAAAAATTTTGTGGTGTCAATGTAACTTGCTTGGTATTCCATGTTAAGATTTGATGCATTTCACAAATTATTTGCTATATTTAGTTATTTTATTTCTTTTCCTCGATTTATCGTTGAAAATAACTTTTCAGCTGCAAGAGTGTCAAATAATGGAATATAATTGATTCAAAGGGACCATACACGTTACTCAGTCCATTCTGAGACCTTATCCATGAACTGTAATGAAAATTCTAGCGTGTGGTTCAAGAAACATGATTATGCACGTTGGGCCAAATCGTTTTTAAATTCTAGAAAAAAAAATCCAAGTCCGAAAATCATCAGATTTCTCCTACCATCATGATTTCATGTGTATATGATGTGGTAAAAATTTCAACACGTTTCGCACAAGTTGTCACGTACGCTGCTTACAAATCGAAGAATCTCTGGAGAAGTTTCTGAGAGTTGAGAATGAGTAGTTCATATTGAGAGCGTAACTGAAGTCGAATTAGGTTTTGACTTCAAAAGTTTTTCCATAGATAAAAGGCAACATAGACGTAGCGAGGACAAATTTTCGTAAATTTTCATACACATTTCATAATTTTATAATTTTTTTTGAATTGAATAATATGAACTCATATGTACATATATACATGAGGTAACGTACTTCTTATCATATATTCATCAACCATGTTGTTAATTGAGTAAAGCAAGCTATGTTCAAAACGTGACAAAGTTACGCAGAGATGAAATAATTGATCAAACTGAATTCAAACAATTTACACGATCTAAATCGAATTTGAATTTCAAACGCATGAAATACTAATTTTTTTGGTGTGAAAACCTTTAACATGAGTTGTTTAGGGCCTTAGGCAAGGTAACAAATATTACCAAAGTTTGAACTGCGCAAAAAAATTTTAAAAAATTTTGAACTTTGCCGTGTGTCAGACGAGGAGGCACACGGCAAAGGTCCTTTGCCGTGAGCAAACCCTAGAAGCTCACGGCAAAGGGACCTTTGCCGTGTGCCCAGATCTGGCTCACGGCAAAGGTCTTTGCCGTGAGCCAGATCTGGGCACACGGCAAAGAGGTGGCATTTGCCGTGTGCCCCAGATCTGGGCACACGGCAAAGGTCATAAACACTTAGTCGTCCAGCACTGCCGCCGCGCACACACACACCCACACGTTACCAGCCGACGCCGCCGCCTCGTCCGACGCCGCCGCCTCGTCCGACGCCGCCGCCGCCGTCACCGCGCGCCGCCGGCCACGCCACGCCGCCGCTACGCCCTGCCGCCTCCCCTCCCCGCGCGCGCGCGCGCCGCCAAGCCCCGCCGCCTCCCCTCCCCGCGCGCGCGCGCCGCCAGCCCCGCCGCCTCCCCTCCCCGCGCGCGCGCGCCGCCAGCCCCGCCGCCGTCCTCCCTGCCCGCCGCGTGCGCCGGCCACCGCTGACGCCGACGCTCCCCGCCGCGCGCGCCGGCCGCTGCCCGCCCTCCCCGCGCGCGCCCCTTGCCTCACCGGCCGGCCGCGGGTAGGGCAGCCGCGCGCCGCCGGCCCCTCCCTCACCGGCCGGCCGCGCCGGCCCCTCCCTCGGCCGGCGGCCCCGCCGGCCCCTCCCTCGCCGGCCACCTCCATCTCCGGCCGTCCGTGAGTTTTTTTTTTCTATTTTTCTTTAGTTATTTAATTTAGTTAGTTTAGTTAGTTTAGACAAAATAGTTTTGTTAGTTTGGACAAAATAGTTTAGTCACTAATTTATTTTAAACTAGTATGAGATTAGTACTTTAGTTTATTTTAGCGTACTTTAGACAATTACATTTTGTTTAGTTTGAAGTGAACTGAGATGAATTAGTGTACTTAAATTAGATTAATTTGTATGTGATTGGACATATGTTTTTTTACTTGTTTAGTTAAGTTGAATTAAAAGATATATGCGTTTGTGGTTGCCGGTCATCGTGCCGTTGTCTATGTGGTTGTCGGCAATTGTGCCGTTGCTTTTGTTGCAGGTTTTGAAACCTCCCCGTGCAGGGGAGGTGCTGCCGAAATTTTTAAATTTTGACAGTTTTTTTCTTTTTTTGTTCAGGTTGTTGCAGGTTCTAGGCGTGACACCGTCCCCGAGTCGGCACCGTCCCCGACTCGCACCCGTTCTCGGCGCGTCACCGTCCCCGACTCGCCCCCGTTCCCGGCGCGACACCGTCCCCGAGTCGGCACCGTCCCCGACTCGCACCCGTTCTCGGCGCGTCACCGTCCCCGACTCGCCCCCGTTCCCGGCGCGTCACCGTCCCCGACTCGCCCCCGTTCTCAGGTGAGACATAAATATCTTTCTGTCCTTGACATGCATGTTAGTGGTTAACGTAACCTAGGCGTCTCCCGTTCGAAAGAGATACGGTCGGAAATATGCAGAACTTTGCATATCTATGACCGTATCTGTTTCGAATTGTCCACGTTATTTGGACAGCCGGAGGATGCGCAACCGCGGGTAGTTTCCATGCTCTACTCCGATCCGAGACTGAATTTCGGTAGCATCTCCCCGTTGTTCTCCGGATACACACTCTCCCTCTAGGGACGTGTATTTGGAGAACAGCGTGGAGATGCTGCCGAAATTCGGTCTCGGATCGGCGTAGAGCATGGAAACTACCCTCGGCTGCGCATCCTCGGGTGGGATTAGGACCTATCTTCACCATTTAGCTAGGCAATATAATAATCGTGTAGATGCTATTTGTTTTATATTACTCATGCAATTGCTTATTATATCAATAATTCGTATAATAGAGGATGGGTGATCGTGAGTGGATGTACACTGGCTGGTCCCGTGGGGGTGAAATGACCTTGGATTGGATTCAGAGGACCGAGTCTTTTTTGGATTCAGCATTTGCAAACGTTAGAGGAGCGTCTATCACTTGGTGTCCGTGCAGCAAATGTGGGAACACACGTGCACACACAAAGGAGGACATTAGAAATCATCTCTGCAAGCATGGGTTTACTCGAGACCGTACCAAGTGGAAATACAATGTTGCAGACTCACGCACGAGAGACGAGGTCATGAGACAACGCATCGAGGAACTTGATGATGACGCCGGGATAGCAGACATGTTAGAAGACTTTCACGCAGCACAAGTCGATGAACAACGCTTGGAGGAGGAGCCAGAGCCAACCGCAAAGGCATATTATGATATGTTGGCTGCGGCACAACAACCCCTGCACGAGCATACCAATGTTTCTCAGCTCGATGCCATTGCACGCCTAATGGCCATAAAGTCGCAGTTTAGTCTGGGTAGAGATGCATTTGATGTCATGTTGACAGTTTTTGGCAGCCTGCTTCCGGGTGGTCACATTCTGCCGAAGAACATGTATGAGGCACAGAAACTCCTTCGGGCACTTAAGATGCCATATGAGCAGATACATGCTTGTCCGAATGGATGCATCTTATTTAGGAAACAGTATGCAAAAGCAAAGTACTGTCCAAAGTGTGAAGCCTCTAGGTTCTTGGAGATAGACTCAGGTGATGGTCAGACGAGGCAAACCACAATCGCCGTTAAAATCTTACGGTATCTCCCCTGCATACCGAGGATCCAACGACTTTACATGACCGAAGAATCCGCCAAACAAATGACAGGGCATAAAAATGGGCGTCGATACAATCCTGATAAGCTGGTACATCCATCGGATGCTGAATCGTGGACGCACTTTGATACGATTCATCATGCAAAAGCCTCAGAGGCTCGTAATGTTCGTGTGGCTCTGGCTACAGACGGGTTCAATTCTTCTTTCGACCAACATCGTCAATTTCTCCCTCTAGATCATTCATTCAGACGAGACATTAAGAACTTTACGAAAGGTGTTGTAGTTGAAGACCCTCCACCGCAAATGATGACTGGTGCCGAGGTGCGTGCTCAGTTAGACGCTCTCATCCTTAAAGAAAATGGAGATGGTTTTGAAGGATATGGGACGGAACACATGTGGACTCAGAAATGCGGCTTGTGGAGGCTCCCATACATGCAGGATATTCTTCTTCCACATAACATTGATGCAATGCACACTGAAAAGAATATCGGCGAGGCACTTTGGGGTACAATAATGGAAATTCCTGATAAGACGAAGGACAATGTCAAGGCTAGAGTTGATCAAACGAATTTATGTGATAGGCCGAAGCTAACAATTCCAACTCCCGCTGAAGGCAGGCGATGGAAAAAGCCAAAGGCTGATTTCGTCCTTGATAGAGCCCAAAGGAAAGAAGTATTGGAATGGTTCAAAATCTTAAAGTTTCCTGATGGGTATGCTGCTAATCTGACGAGGGGGGTGAACTTAGAGACTATGCGAATCAACGGGCTCAAGAGTCATGACTACCATATATGGCTTGAGCGACTTCTTCCGGTGATGGTCCGAGGTTATGTACCTGATCATATATGGCTAGTGCTGGCAGAGTTGAGCAATTTCTTTCGTCAACTCTGTGCTAAGGAAGTTTCGCTGTCCGTGATTGTGGATATGGAAAAAATGGCTCCTGTGTTGCTCTGTAAGTTGGAGAAAATCTTTCCACCAGGCTTCTTCAATCCTATGCAGCATATGATTTTGCACCTCCCGTATCAGGCACGAATGGGGGGTCCCGTGCAAAACCGTTGGTGCTATTCTATTGAGAGATGTCAAAAAGTTCTTCGAACAAAATGTAAAAATAAATGCAAGATTGAAGCTTCAATTGCTGAGGCGTACATTCTGGAGGAGGTGTCAAATTTCACATCCAAATACTATTCTGACAATCTTCCTAGCGTGCATAATCCACCCCCTCGTTACAATGCCGACGAAGAGGAGTCGAACCTCAGCATTTTTCGTGGTCAACTCGGAAAGGCAAGTCATTCGAGGACCAAGACCTTGACTGTCGAAGAGTGGCGTGACATCATGCTATATGTCTTGAAAAACCTTGACGAAGTTGAGCCATACATACAGTAAGTTCTACACGAATTTGTTCTTGACTATTCACTCTTCTACATCCAACCCCTTTGTTTTTCGTTGGTACAGGGAATTTCTTGTGACATACTGGCATCGATCAAGGAGGCCTACCGATCAGGAATATGACAACCTTGTTAGACATGGTGCGGCAAATGGGCCAGATTTTATTTCTTGGTTCAAAAAGAAGGTAATGTACTATTTTGGTAATAATTAGTATGCACGATGACACAAATTAACCCGTCTATGTGTAACGAATGTCGTACCTGCTTGACTTTGCAGGGCCAAACAGATGCTTCTATGAGTGCCGAATTGAGACAAGTTGCCGATGGCTGTGCCATTAGGGTCAAGTCATTTGGCGCTTATGATGTCAATGGATATCGCTTTCACACCACAAGACACGATCAGAGTCGGCCCAATCGAAAAACCACAAATACCGGAGTGTGTACTCCAGGAGACGATGGGGTCGAATACTATGGAAGAATTGAAGACATATACGAACTCACATTTCCTGGTTCGAAATCTCTCAAACCTGTCATATTCAAATGCCATTGGTTTGATCCTGAAGAAGTGAGACGGACCCCTAAACTTGGGCTAGTTGAAATTAGACAATCATCCATGTATCCAGGGGATGATGTGTATATTGTTGCACAACAGGCGACCCAAGTTTATTATCTCTCGTACCCGTGCCAGACTGACGAACGTCTTATCGGTTGGGATGTTGTGTTCAAAGTATCTCCACATGGTAAACTACCTATCCCAAACAATGAAGATTACAACTTAGACCCAAATACATATGAAGGAGAGTTCTTCCAAGAAGATGGGCTAGAAGGGAGGTTTGAGGTAGAATTAACCGGAGACATGATTGTTGACGAGGACAATGAAATGCTTGTTGACGAGGACGCCGCAGATGACGTTGAGAATGCAAATGACTTAAAATTACTCGAGAAATTACGTATAGGAGATGACATTGAGGTGGAGGAGCCTCTTGTAGACCCCAACGCCGATTATCTGCAAATGGGTGATAGTGATGATGAGAATAATGATCCGGCTAATCCAGATTATGATGATTATTTCTAATATATGTAAGTAATTTATTTCATGTTTAATTGACTTGTTGCACTAATTAGTTAACTACTTTTATGCATTCAATTACTACTTGTTGTAATTAATATACTGATTTATTTACTCTTTTTAAAAGCAGGTGTTGATTAAAGATGGTGGGACGAGGACGCCGGTCGGTCAGCTCGCTTTACCAGAGGGTTGTCTCCACGCTGGCTAAAGGTGGAGGCAAGGGTCGAGGGAGAGGCAAAGGTGGAGCGAGTTCCTCATCTGGACCTGAGGGCTCTGGCATGACACGGGGAAAGAGGGGGAGGACGGCGAGGGAACCCACACCTGAGGAGGAGGTGGAGGAGGAGGAGGAGGAGGAGGTGGAGGAGGACGAGGACGAGGAGGACGAGGACGAGCAGGTGCCTTCCGCGCACGAAGAGGAGGGAGAGAACGGGGAGGAAGAGCAGGAGCAGGGAGAGGACGGGGAGGAAGAGCAGGAGCAGGGAGAGGAGGGGGAGGCGGGAGACGCAGGAGTACCGGAGCCGTACCTTCGAGGCCCCTCGCAGCTCCCGGATCGGCCGATACCTTTCTTGCAGCGGCCGAAAATTCGGCCACACGGGTCCAGGCAAGTAATTTTAAATGTTTGTACGTTTTGTTTTCCTGTCACATGTTAATAATCAATATTGAAACTAATAATTTATGTAAATCACTTATGCAGGTCGTGGGAGCAGGTCGAGCCAGGCAGTCACAACCGACTGCCCAATGGCATCCTCGGCCTTTTGTGCAAGCATCACTTTCCCGGCTTGGTGACGGTCGCCGGCAGAGAGGAGCCGGCGACTACGTGGGACCACTACGTCGCCGCTACAGTCGACCCCCATCCAGATCCGAATGGTGCGGTGTTCAACAACATGGCGCACCGGGTTGTTGAAGAATTGTGGGTAAGTTTTCCTCACACTACATGGGTCAATACAACACATTTTCATTTGACATTATTGACATCCCATCAATTTGCAGGATTTTTTCAGAGTCGACGATGAATTCAAGGACCGAGCAACGGTTGTGGCTAACACAGCCTGCCGCAAGCTGGTCACTGACATGCACTACGAGGCTCGCATTCAGGCAGTGGTGTATTACTACCGCAAATTCTTGAAAGTCAAACTGACCAAGACCGACGCCAGAAACATGAGGCTGACGAGGGCAGAATACATACAGGTAAATATATACTATCTCTAAAATTAGTTACGACCAGTTTACTCTACTTACGTGTACTTGATGATGTGCAGGCCGTTCCGCATTGGTGCGCCCCCCACAGGAGGTGCTGGGAGATGATAGTGGACAAGTGGTGCGCTGATGGTTGGGAGGCGACCCACAACGAAGCCAGGCGGAGGCGTTTGATGATGTCTGGTAAACCACACCACCAAGGCAACCGCGACCTCGCGGCGTACAGCCAGAGATGGGTATGTGTCTTAAACTAAGTACAATCAATTTTCAATATTGAATAATTCATGAAATCTGGCTTTATATTTTTTTGCAGTCTCAAACACATGGTGGTCAGCCTTGCCCCCCGCTCATGGCATACGCTTTGTCTCACAAGGACAAGGCGACTGCCCCTGACAACGTCTACAACCCGCTGGACGGGCCCGAGGCGTACTCAAATCCGAGCGTCCACAGCCGCCTCAGTGACTACTCAGAGATGGCAAGGGAGGTCCACGGGCCAGAGTTCGATCCGATCACCGAGCCAATTGATGGAGAAGTGCTCATGAGGTCGGGAGGAGGCAAGAAGCATGGCCGGTACAGCGTTGCCAACAGCTTAGTGGACACGGCTAGTACTCCGACTCTCTCCTCGCTTAAAGCCAGGGCCACGGACTCGACCCCACCCATACGGCCACGGCAGAGTACTACACAGATCCAGATGGATCAATTTAAGGTAAATTCTGTTTTACCTGTTGCTAATTGATTATCGCTAGTGCTTGCTTTGTATTATCACATTGTCATGAAAAATTGCAGGCCCAGATGGAGGACCGTATGAGAGCTCAAAGGGAGGAGTGGGCAGCGGAGAAGCAGGCAATTTATGCCGAGATTGAGCGCAAGGAGGCAGCTGAGCGGGCCGAGCGGGAGGCCGAGCGGGCCGAGCGGGAAGCCGAGCGGATGCGGTATGCTCAGATGTACCAGTACTTGAGCAGCCTTGGGACGGTGGTAGGTCATACACCACCGCCACCGATGTTAGTCGCTCCGCCAAATGTTAGAGAGCTTACTCCGGTGAGTCGCTTGAAAACCATGAAGTTTCATTCCGGCCTTATATTGACTTAGAACTTATGACTTAGGATATATCATCTAGTTGGATTCCACATAGTGACTTAGAAACCTAGAATGATCATAGCTTAGCGATTGTGTTGCATTTTGTATCGTTTGTGCAGAACCTGTCAGCGGCGTCGAACGATGGGCCCGTGGACATGTCGCCCCCTCAGGTGTCTCCTATCCCGCCTCCGTGGACGCAGTACGGCCCGTGGACGCAGCTCCCTCCTGGCGCACCGTACCAGCAGTGGCCGCAGATGAGACCCGGCATGCCACCGATGAGCTCGCCGTACCCGCCACCCCATCACGGCTCGCCCTTCTCGCAAGACCCGCCACACCCGCCGCCATCTGCGTGAGGTTTATGAAATTGCATTGTATGGACGTGCATGGACTCGTAGTTGCTTAAGATCGAGTTGCATGGACTTTTATGGACTTGTATGAGCTTGTATGCACTTCTATGCACTTATATGGACTTTTATTTGCATATGTGGATGATTGGACTATACAAACTGCCTGTGATGTGAATTGTGGTATACAAACTGCCTGTGATGTGTATTGTGATATATAAACTGCCTGTGATGCTTTGTATTGGGGGCATGATTGAAATAAAGGAAAAAAAAAGGGGATCTGCCCCCGCCTTTGCCGTGAGCTAAGGTAAAAGCACACGGCAAAGACCGGGCCTTTGCCGTGAGCTTTTACCTTAGCACACGGCAAAGGCGGGGTCTTTGCCGTGCGCTTTTACCCCAGCCCACGGCAAAGGGCCAGTTTGGGCCCACATGGCGGCTATCTTTGCCGTGAGCCGCCTGGTTTGGCCCACGGCAAAGAGCCCAGGTTGGGCCCACCTGGCGGCAATCTTTGCCGTGGACCGCCGGCTTTGGCCCACGGCAAAGAGCTCAGGTTGGGCCCACCTGGCGGAAATCTTTGCCGTGAGCCCGCCGTGACGGCACACGGCAAAGATTCGTAACGGCTACGGCCGTTAAGCCCACAACGGCCCACGGCAAAGGCTTTGGCACACGGCAAATCTTTGCCGTGTGCCCGTGTTGGGGCTCACGGCAAAGATGGCCTTTGCCGGCCAAACTTTGCCGTGTGCTCTTTGCCGTGAGCCGCGCACGGCAAAGAGCTTTTGCCGTGTGCAAATAGACCTTTGCCGTGTGCTTCTGGCACACGGCAAAGGCGGCGAATCCGGTAGTGCAGTAACAGCTAGCCGCACAGCTGCTTGCATATTGTTCAGCCCCGTGCTCCTCCGTCTTAATTCGTGTGTATAGGTCGGAGCAAATTAAATGCCATCGCTAGCTAGCGTACGTGAGGACCCCAATTTCCATCATACTATCGTTGATCTAGCTCTAATTTGTAACGATCGAGCAGTGGTTGAGTAGTTACATGCGTCAACCCAGTTCGTTTAACACAACAAACTTATATTCCAACAGTATTTTCCTATGATCTTGTTTCCCCCTAGCTAGCTAGGGAGTAGGGACTCATAGTCGTAGCCCAGCAGGCACACGAGTCAGCATCTGCCGCCGCGCGTGTGCATGCGCCGGCAGCACAGGGCAGGATCCCCCGGCGGTCGCCGTCCCCGGCCATCCCCATCGGGTCAAAAAGATGGCCTGGCCTGGCCTCAGTGTGCCTTCCCATCCATCCATGCATGCTGTTGGATTTGATGGATGTGCCGCAACTCACTCTGTCTGTCACACACACACACACAGGTGACCTTTTGTTTCCGCATGGCGCTACCATCCTACCACTAGCCCGTGTGTGCCTGCAAGCCTCTAGCAACAAAGAGGACGTCCATCCATCCATGCTATCGGCTATGCTTGGACGGATCGGCAACCGATCGCGAGCACTGTGGCACCGCCATGTCCTACGAATCCGTCGAAATCTCCCCAACAGTCGCCGGAATCATGCCCGTACAGTCACGCCCTCGATCTCAATCCAAGAAACAAAGCGCAACGGAACAAATTAAAGCATCCATGCATGTTTGTGATGATTTTAATTAATCTGCGCCGACGTGCCTCCGCGTATTTTTCTTTTTTATGTGCGCGCAAATGCAAATGAATATCAGGGGCATGCTTTTTAGGCTGTCGTCCGCACCAGTGAAACTCTACCACCAACCTTTAAAAGGAATATTCTGTCCTGGTCAGCGAGATTTCCTACTTTAAATCCGTTTCTCCCGCACTCGTCAACCTTTACACTCAACCTCTATACCAACTACCATCACGCGGGGCCCACCATCCTAATTTATTTAATCCACACAGCCCCCTCTCTCTCCCGCGGGCCTCACCCTCCCCTCCTTCTCTCTCGCATTCTCTCCGCTCCTCCCGAAGCTTCCCCTCTCTTCCTCTGCTCTCTCCGCCTCCCCTTGTTCTCCCCCAACCTCTCTCTCCGGCCGCGCCCTCCTCCTCCCCGCGCGCGCCGCCATCTCCTGCGGGCGCTCCGGTCGCGCGCCGCCGTCTCCTCTCCGCTCGCCTTCTCCTCCCCGCCCCCTTCGAGCTCGCGCGCGGCCGCCGCTCCGCCTCAGTTCCTCCGCCCGCCGCGCCCTCAATCTTCCAGCCGCCGGAGCTCGCGCGCGGGGCGGAGCAGCCGGTGCGGATCGAGCTCGGCGGCCGGCAGAGCTCGCGCGCGGGCCGGCCGGAGCTCCCGTGCTGGAGCAGAAGAAGCCCGGCGGCGCCTGCGCCTGGATCTTGCGCACGCCGGAGCAGAGGAGGCCCCGCCGCGCCTCCCTTCGTCTGCCGCCGCGGGTTCTCCCTCCCCAGCTCCATGCTCTCTTCCCCACGCCACGTCGGGATCGAGCTCGCGCGCGTCTCTTGAGGCAGCTGCTGAAGAAGCTCCTGGCGAGCGGCGCGGATCAGGGGCGCAGACGGCCAATCCGTCTCCATCCACCCCTCGTTTTCTCCTCCAACCAGCGCCGCCGTGGTGGTGCCTCGCGAGCCGCCCTCGATCTGGGCGCCGACTGCGGAGGAGCAGAGGTGAGGGGACCAGCGCGCGGCGGCGGGAGCTCGAGCGGAGTCCGACACGGCGGGGCATCGTGGAGGCCGGCGCGGGCATAGAGCTCGGGCGGCGCGGCTCCCTCGAGCTCAAGGCCTGCGCAAGCGCTCGATCTGCGGCCGGGTGGAGCTCCAGCTCGGGGCGGAGCGTGCCGGCGGAGACGAGGTAGGGACTCGAGCTTGGCCAGGAAAGCGGCAACGAGCGCAAGGCGTGAGCTTGGCTAGGGAAGCGGCGTGCCGGCGGAGAAGAGGTGGGGACTCGACGGCGGCCCAGCTCCTCCCTCTCCGGCGTCTCCTCTACGCGGGCGTGCGGCGGCTCTCCTCCTCCGGCGCGGGCACGCGGCGGCGCTCCTCCTCCTCCGGCCATGGCCTGGCGACGGCCTGCTCCCTCTCCCCTTCCCCCTCTCCCTGGTGGTTGTCGCACGCGCGCGGTGGGCAGGCCCCACGCCCATGTGGCGCTTACCGTGCCTGTTTCTCTCTCTGGAAGTCCCGTGCGGGGAGCTCGGCCTGGGAGGTACCGTGCCCTCCCAGGTCGCCGCTGCAGCGGAAAAAACGGTACCCCGCACGACATGCAGGGGACGTGGCGCATGCCGTGCGGCGGTACCGTGTCCGGTGCGGACAGCCTTACAAGATGTGCATGCGCCTTCCTAGAAGCACTGTGAGCCGTACGGGTAATGATCCTGCGTAATAAAGTAATGCTACATATATTTAGATAAGCGAAACATGTAGTTACTGATTACTCTACTCAAATTTCTCACCTCTAGTTTTTGACACTTCAAACCTGTTGTTTGTGAGCTGTGATACACCCGCTTAAATACATATGCATATATAAGTTTTGCAAAGTTTTCTTCACAATATAACACCATATGTGACATTTGATTTTTTTTTGAGATCGTGACATTTGAATAATCAAGTACAAACAGGCAGTAACTTGAGCGAGAGAAAGGTACCGGTAAAACTAAAAGTGAAAGTGCCCGGGAACAGGGTAGGAACAGAGTGGAGCAGGGGTGTGCACGAGTGGGCAGTGCACGGCAGGAGATCTAGTGGAATCAGCCGTGCAGTAGTAGGGCCAAGGATTTATTTATGTGCTGCCACCAACACTCACATGCACCCAGTAGGTGAGGAGCCACTCTTGGCCAGCCAGAGCAAGGGGGCTCCCCTCCCTCTCCGCGCCTCTTCGTGCCATCATCCAACCATCTCTCATCCTAAAAAAGATCCATCTCATCCTCACCTAAACACAGGTGTAGCTTGTTAAATCACAGATCTAACTAACCACATACTGTAGTACTTGATATTCATGTGAGGTGATTGCTGGTGTACTGATCGGCTACCAGTTTGATCTGGCTCTTGTAATTGCTCATTGCTGCCTCGAGTACCTTTGTACTATACCCAATCAACCCTTCCCACAACAATGGTCCAATGGGAACCACCCCATGTGCCACCTCAATTGCTTGTAACAAGCATCTCTCTGGCTCTCTCTACACTTTTCATTTTTTTTTATTTTGATAATTTTTTTTACAAAGTTTTGAACCTACTGTATGCTACACTACACTAGGCTACTGGACACGGATTCATTATTCTACTACTCTAGCAGTAGTTATTAAGTATCAAATCTATCCATGCATCAAATAAAATCTCATTGAGCACTGCACTGTGCATGGGCAATCAGTAGCTGGACACGGCCATGTATGCTGCACATGGCTCCGGCCGTCGACCACCCATGCATGCATTCCCTTTTCCATTTTTTCTTTTGTTGCCAATCTCATGATTGATTGGATCAGCCCCACTCACAAACAAATCTCCGTTTAGGATCGAGGACAGCATCTCCTTTCAAGATGAAAACTATGGAGCGAATGATCACTTAATATTCATGGTGTCCCGGTGTTGAGCTTGCAAAGTTATGTGTGTTGGGCAGTTGAGGAGCTCGGGGATGGAGGACCTCCAGCCGTTTATCTGCCGATACAATAATGATGTGTAGTTCTACTGCGTATTAGGAAAACAAAAATTCCGGTCATTTGTCAGAATGCATGCCCGAGCTATGCATCTTTGAAGCTCGGTTTGTACTCCTTCCCCAAATAAAAGATAAAAGGCATTTTGTATATTAGAAAATAAAAGCGTACATTTTAACCAATAATTAGTCTCGTTACAAGCATGCGTAATGTATAAAAACAATATATTTAGATTTGTATCTTAAGATATTCTCACAGTAATATTACTAAGTTTTGTGGACATGAGTAATATACTGATAATACTCGTGTCCTGAAATATACGGTAGTAGTGATACTTTGTAAAAAAACAATGGTGAAAGTATAGTACTCCCTCCGTTCCAAAATATAAGTCATTACAACTTTCTTGAAGAGTCAAACTATTTTATCTTTGACCAAAATTATAAAAATAATTATAAAGATTTATGATATCGAATAGCACAACTACGAAAATGTATCTAATGAATAATCTAATGGTACTTATTCGATATTATAAATGTTAGTACTATAAACTTGATCAAACTTTAGAAAGTTTGACTCTCCAAAAAAGTTGGAATGACTTATAATTTGGAACGGAGGAAGTATCCCGGAAGGCTGAGTCAAAATTAAATATGCCTTGAATTCATAAAAATAGGGAGAAGTTTTGTAGAGGTTTTGAATGGATTGCTGTTCAGGGAAAAAAAAATTCTGGGAACAAACATACATCAACTATGTGCACAAAAAAGAAGATAGTTAATGTAGTACTCCCTGGCTTACTTCCCTAGCGATACAATCGTGGGAATCGTACCTTTTTTCCCAAGAGAAAATAGAGCCAAACCGTTGTTGCACATACGCAATGATAAATTGGATTTGCTGAATAGTTTGCTTTGGAATAAGTACAATGATATTTGAAATCATGAACGAATATGTTTCATGTAGATATTCTAACTCCACATATGCCAAATAATTATGTGCTTGAAAATTGGTTAACAGGAATAGATAAAAAGGAAAGAGATTGGTCTTTGTTCAGAGTTACTGTTTTTATGTAGGCTATTTCATTTGTATATTCGCAATAATACGATTTTTGAGGAAAAAATGGTTCTTTTTTTACTGTGATTCTAATCCCTATTGCAGTGCGAAGACTCAGGAAACTGTATGTGTGGCAAGCAAAAACCATTAGTACACTTTGCCTATGATTATTTTGCTTTTTTTGGTAAACTGTTATTTCTATTTTTTTTACAAGTTTTAAACCGGAATATGATGTAAATACTTGGTTGTGTGCGATCGCATAGGCAAAAAATGGATTCCATTTCCTAAAAAAATGTAGATATTTTACGTGTTGCGAGTCTTAGATTAGAAATTATGAAACAGGTTAGTTGGCGATCTAATTTCTTAAAAAAAGAAACTGTACCTCGAGTCAAGTATAGTCGCCAAAATCAAACAAAAAATAACAATATTTTTCTGTCCGAATGGAACGTATAATTGAGTGGATTTGTCATGACGAGTTGACGACTAATTTTGCTTTGACGGAAGAAGGGCGTGATTATGCGGTGGCAGAAAGAACGGTACATGACTATTGTCTTGGACGTTCAAAATTTATAATATGCTTACAGAAAAAAGGGTTACGGTCCTTATAAATCTGTAGAGAAAGGCAAACGAGTATATATACCACTTGAAACGTCCGTAGGGAGGTGTCTTTGTTATATCTCTATATAAGAATCCTATGACGTGCAGACAGATACAGAGCATGTTCCGCTGATGGATAAGTTCGCTGACTGTTTCAATAGTGTTCTGTGAGAGACAAGAAGATAGAATAGGTCAGGACGAGCTGGATGTGGCTAGAAAACAGATAAGTCTAAAAGTCTAGTATTTTACGGATGTAAGAACAATCTGGCTGTGACTGGAAAATAGATAACCTAAAAATCTAGTATTTTACAGGCGTACAATACCAGAGATTGCTCTACCCACCGTCTGAATCTCGTGTACTGGTACGGATACGTCAGAGGCAGGCAGGCAGGCGGCTAGGTGCCGTGCCGTGCCGTATAGCGGCAGCCGGCAAGGGGTGGTGGCTGGTGACCTGAGCAGCGGCAGCGGCCGCATCAGCATGTGTGCACGCGCGCACGGCCTGGAAACAAACAAGCGAGCGTGCGCAGCGCAGGCGCAGGCGCAGGCGCACACATGGCCAGGCCAGCCTTATTCGCCCTGTGGGCTGGGTTGGTTGGGTTTGACCGGAGCGGGAGCCAGACGCCAAGCCGGATGACGGGCGCCGCGCCGCGCACCGCACCGCCGGCGTCGTTCCCAAGGCCGGGCATGCGGACGACAGCGGGGTAGATGGATGGATAGATAGACGGACGGATGGGCGGCAGCACAGCTGCACAGGAGCTCCGGCTCCATTTTTATTTCTTTGCCGCTGATCTCGGCCGCTGCAGGCCATGGCCACAGCCAGGCTAGGCACGGCGCACGGCGCACGGGGGGAGAGATGCCTCTGCCTGCGCGGCTCAGAGCTCTGACCATTGTCGTCGTGACCCCACGGTCAAGGCCAAGCCCCTCTCGCCCCCGCCTTGGAATGTGGACCCTCCTTCCTCCTCGACCTCTACTCTATCTGCAGCAGAAATTCAAGAGAGAGAGAGAGAGAAATTGGGGGGCAGTTTCTCCTTTCCTAGATTTATTCCATTTTTTTTAATTTTTGAAGCAGGTAAAATAGAATAAAAAATGAAGAGAGGCCGGGTGGCAATAATTCCTGCCTTGTGCTCTCTCTCCCCTATGACCGAGCGGCGGCCTATATAAAGGGCTGCTCGCCTCCCAGTACAACAGCAAGCAAGCAGGCAGGCAGGCAAGCACCCTTCTCCTTGCTCTGCTCGCCGAGTACCAGAGAGTGCCGAGGCACCATCGCCATTCCTCCTGCAGCAGCACCCTCTTTGAACCACATCGACAGGGAGAGAAGAGGAGAGAGATGGCGGTGCTGCTGCTGGTGGCGGTGCTCGCGGCGGCGGTGCTGGCCAGCAGCCTGCTGCTGCGGTGGAACGAGGTGCGGTACAGCCGGCGCCGGGGCCTGCCGCCGGGCACAATGGGGTGGCCGCTCTTCGGCGAGACCACCGAGTTCCTCAAGCAGGGGCCCAGCTTCATGAAGGCCAGGAGGCTCAGGTACCCTTCTCACGGCCATTCCAGGCGCATTTCACTCCCTTTGCTCTGCTCTCTCTCTCTCTCTCTGTCCCCAGGGAAGCCAGAAACACAACACTCTACTCTTAAGCGGATCAATCATTTGGTGGAAAGTGGGGGGGTGAGTTTTTGCTGGGCAGAGAAAAAGCCATCCGGAGACGAGGAGGAACCTCAGTGCCTGTGTTCCCCAAAAGCTCGCAGCACCCCCACTGTTCCAGCTCTCACATACCAATATACCATCATCCTCCCCCTCCAGTTCCAGTTCTCCTAAAAGCACCCACCTCACCCTGGATGATAAACAACTCTTTGGGACCTCTTCGTCCCCACCTGCTCCAAACCTTTTTTTTTTCTTTTACCTCCTTTGCTTTTCAACATCTTCCGAGGACGGACGTAGTAATTCCAATTCATCCATGGCGCCACACGCCATTGTTTTCTCCTCGTGGTAGAAGCAGAACTGAACTGCCTGCTGATGCCGATGTAAATATTATCTATGCAGGTACGGGAGCCTGTTCCGGACGCACATCCTGGGGTGCCCCACGGTGGTGTGCATGGACCCGGAGCTGAACCGCCGGACGCTGGCCAGCGAGGGCGCCGGCTTCGTCCCGGGCTACCCGCAGTCCATGCTCGACATCCTGGGGCCCAACAACATCGCCGCCGTGCACGGGCCGCTCCACCGCGCCATGCGGGGCGCCATGCTCGCGCTCACACGCCCCGCCATGATCCGCGCCGCGCTCCTCCCCAAGATCGACGCCTTCATGCGCGCCCACCTCCACGGCTGGGCCGGCCGACGCGTCGACATCCAGGAGATGACCAAGGAGGTAAGGAGACACACGCTCTGCGCCCCTGCTGCTCTTCTTCTCCTTCTTCCTCTTCATGCTTTGCTTTGCGTTGCTCCTGTTGCTGAAAGCCAAGGCTGCTGAGCGCTGACAGAGGAAAACGATTACCCCCAAAGCAGTGTGAGTGAAAAAGAGGGGCCGGTAATCATGTGGGCCCCACGACCGGGGAAATCTTTGGTTTACCTTGAGTGCCGCATTTTAGGACTTAAAACACCCAATCCCATTTGTTGTTGACGCTGGTTGGCAACTTTGGCAGCAAATCTGAGAGTTTGACATTCCTTTCTCACCTTTTTACGGCATTTACCGCTGCCTATATTGAATTGAATTTTCACTTGCCCTCCAATCCAGTGAGGCAATGCCACAGGCCGACACGGCAGAATGATGGTGCCCCTTGAAAACTGAAAAATCCATCCATAGTAGACTGTTGCTGAAAGAAAAGAGTGGGAGCAAAAGGAGGGATCTTCCCCTTCCTTTCCTCTCTCTACCAAAAGGGGAACCTTTGGCTTTCTAGAACCTGTACTGCACTGCTGGATAGCCAAAAAAAAAAATTATGAGCTGAAGAAAAGGGGCCGGACAGGGGGGAAAGCCATCTGCATCTCTCTCTACACATTCCAAAGTGCACAACAAACACTCCATGCACCATCATCACCATCACATGTCTCAATGCAAAGGAACACTTGGCATTGTTTCTTGCTTTTGGGGTGCTGAATTTCATACTCCTTGCATGGCATGGCAACTTATTATTACAGAATCTTATCTGTCTCTTTTTTTTTTCATCAGATGGCCTTGCTCTCGGCTCTCAGGCAGATTGCTGGCATCTCTGCTGGCCCACTCTCTGATGCCCTCAAGACAGAGCTGTACACCCTTGTACTTGGCACCTTCTCCCTGCCAATCAACATCCCAGGAACCAACTACAGCAAAGGGCTTCAGGTACTGTTTGCCACTTGCATACCTGAAAACATCAGAAAAGAAGTTTATCTGAACTGAGCCTTCTAACAACAGCAATGTTGTTTCTTTTAGGCAAGGAAGAAGCTTGTGGCAATGCTGAGGCAGATGATCATGAGCCGGAGGTCCTCTGGTTGCGCTCAAGATGACATGCTGGATGCGCTTTTGAGTGGCAATGAGGGTACCAGGGCCAAGCTTAGCGATGACCAGATCATTGACCTGCTCATCACCCTCATATACTCTGGATATGAGACCGTGTCGACAACATCCATGATGGCGGTGAAGTACCTCTCAGACAATCCAAAAGCTCTTGAACAGATCAGGGTACATATAGTTCACAACCAAGTTCAGTTCCAAAAGAATGAGTCCTATAATCCTTGAACTAACCGATGATCTCTTGGCTGTTGCAGAAAGAGCACCTTGACATCAGGAAGGGAAAATCACCAGGGGATGCCCTTGACTGGGACGATTATAAGTCAATGACCTTCACCAGAGCTGTAAGTTGGAGATGACACGCCTAAAAAGCAGCAGAGTAGAACTGTACTCTGGATATGATAAACTAATTGGTTACTCTAATATGCAGGTCATTTATGAGACTCTAAGATTAGCTACAGTTGTGAATGGGCTGCTGAGGAAAACTACCCAGGATGTCGAAATGAATGGTGAGAATCCTATGGGATCCATACGTGTACTACTGATAGCAGTTTTATGCAAATCACAAGCTAGTTCTAATGCATTATTATCTATTTCTTTCAGGGTATGTTATTCCAAAAGGTTGGAGAATTTATGTCTACACAAGGGAGATAAATTATGATCCATTCCTATACCCGGAACCAATGGTTTTCAACCCATGGAGATGGCTGGTAAGGATTAAAGCAATCAATTGTTCCAGTTCCAGATAATAAAGAAGTAACAAGATCTGTCACAAATTCTAACCCAATGATGCATGCTGACAATAGGAGAAGGGCCTGGAATCACATCCCCACTTCATGTTGTTTGGAGGAGGCGCCCGTATGTGCCCAGGGAAGGAAGTAGGAACAGTTGAAATTGCAACTTTCCTTCACTATTTCGTCACGCGATACAGGTCTGTTTCTCTCGAAATCCTTGAAAGCTAGAAAAACCTCCAGAGCAAATTTACTGACAACATCTTGGCACTGATCTTGTCTTGCAGATGGGAGGAGGAAGGAAACAACACAATATCAAAGTTCCCTAGAGTGGCAGCTCCCAACGGGCTACATATCCGAGTTCAAGATTACTGAACTTGCGAGACATTTTGCAAAGTTTAGATAGGATTTAGACAGATAGAATAACTTTGTGATGCTGATGCTGCTGGATTCTTGAAAAGATAAGAACAGCCATTGGTACTTGTAAAATGTGTCCGTGCCAATAGGAATGTTATAGGGAGGATATAGGTATCATAGGTTTACTAGGAAATTGATGTAGAAAGCCATTAGATGCTCCTGTATTCTTTTGGTCGATCAAATTTCAAATTATAACAGAAGTGTCATCTGGCTTCTATATGCTTTTGAACTTGATACAGAAACCAGCTACCCATATGCAAGGTTTCCAGCTTCAGGCACCCACTGAATTACCTAATGCCAACTGCCAAGTGCCAACTGATTCCAAAAATATGGATGCACACTGACTGCAAAACATGAAGGAAATACAATAGACATACTAATGCAGGAACAGAGGAGTAAGAGTTTTACTTTAATACGCTGGGTATAGATGATAAGTTGCATCAATTGCAGTGGCTTTCAACTCCATAAAAAAAGTAACAAATTACCTTAATACACAGGTTATAGATGATAAACTGCTTCAATGGTAGTGGCTTTCAATTCCATAAAAAAGTAACAATGAGCTCATGTTAACAATACAAGTTCCTTCAATTGGTTAGGCAACACATTGATGAAAGGAAAAGTACCCTCCTCATCTCAACAGCTCAACATAATGAAAGACAATATTGATTGCTTCTACTAAAGATGCCAAAAGTTGTTGGAATCTAGAAGCATCACCATTGCTAGTCTTTACTGGAAATAAAGCTGTACCCAGAACAATGCTGCTAATGGGGCTAGTAGTTAATCTCAATTGTATATAATACAAGATTCAAGTATTCAGTGTGCTAAATTTTCCCTGGAATAACAAATGTCCTAGATCAGCCATGTTAATAAACAGTGGTTGTTTTGTTACCTTTGATTTTGTTTGTTTTAACACCATTGCAACTGAGCATATCACCAGAACATCCATAAACTGTTCTGTCATTTCACTTTACTTTAGAAGATAACCAGTTCTTGTTTGCTGAAATTAATTACTTGTGGCCTTCTGTGAACAAATTGATATGAGAATAACACTAAGAAGTACATTATGTAATTCGTGTAAAACCCAAATGTATTCTTATAACAGAGTAATAGTTACGAACAGCTTTAAGGACTGAACCAAAGCCGTGAATTTGAAGGTAGAATGTCCAGAATGTAAGACTAGTAATTTAATTTTAGGCAAGTTCTAGCTGAAATACAAACTATTTGCAAATGCTTACAGTAAATGCCTAGCCTAGCTGCTTTCCACATATACAAGATAGAAATCAGACCAGCCACATGGACAAGAGATACAGGCAGAGTACAGGGTAGAACCACATGCATGCACTCAAAGAATTGACATGCAAACTCTACTCTGTAGTGCACTGACAGAAGGGAGTTTCTGTCAGTCCGTATTTTTGCATGCACTGTCTATGACTAGAATTCAGAAGTACATCAGACAGCGACAGACGCACGTTGCATGAACAATCGTGCACTGGGCAAAGGAGCTGGTACATGCTCAAGCAGAAGGCATATGCAAAGTAACACACGGCCATGATGGCATCCCATGTGATGAAACAAGTACAAGAAATGCGAATGCGTTGTATGTTCCCCCAAACTGTATTGCACCTGTAACTTTCAGTGGAAATCAGTGGACTGAAAGTTACATAGAGCAAGGCATGCATATGCAAGGAAGTCAGAGTGCACAGAATCTTATTCACTAACAAGAGATTAGTTTGCATCCAAAAAGGAAAGAGCAATATCATATTCATTGACAACGGCAAGTCTACATAAGAAAAACGAAGCAAGTGCAGAAGTTCTCGAACTCAAATGGCCAATAGAAGCCAATGTAAAAAATGGTTATGTAAAAGAAAAGCTGGAAAATACATATAAAGATTAAAGGTGAGGTAAAAAATGATCAACAAGTGATCTGGAAGTGCCCTTTAATACAACATTAATTTTTTACTCAGGACTAATAGTATCAGATAGTTAAAAGTAGCTCCATCTTTGTCACTCAGCCACATGAACTACATGCAGATGCCAAATCTGTAAAAATTAGGTATACAAAATAAACTTGATTGGTTAATAAAAAATTCTTTCTTTGTTATCTAAAGGCAAATAAGTCCTAGACTTCAGTGTCAAAAAACTTTTCCAGCTTCATTTGTTTCAACAATGCATCACTTAACAAATCTTTGCAGTATCAACACCAAATCTAGTACTGCAAGTTTTCATAAGTTTGAGACACCCAATATGCCATATGCAGTGGCAGAAAGTGGTAGCATGCCTCCCAATGGGATTGACACAGTTTCATTTTCCACCTAGAAATCATTTCCTTAATGCTCTTCGTAACTATTACTCTGTTATAAGATTACATTTGGGTTTTCTGCACGATTGCATCTAGCATAGGAACCAATCTTTCAAGCTCCCCACCCTCTTACAAAAGGGCATGTGGATCCTGCACCAATGTCAATTGTAACCATGTGTTGAGAAATTAGCAATTTGACCTGAGAAATTGCAGCCTCCAATTCTAGAATCTCCATCCATCAACAAAACTTATATAGCATCAGATTAAGTATGCCCATGACCTACATGCAACACCCTTCTTAGGTCTGCTTTTTCCGACCAAAGTCTCCTTGCTCAAGGTTCTTTCATAGTTGAACACATTTCTGGATCCTGATAGTGCCAACTTTGCATCCATTTCAGGATCGATAGCCCCATCAAGGAATTAGAACAAGTGGCCTCTCGTGTATCCATTCATGTGATGCTTACCATAGA
Source organism: Urochloa ruziziensis (assembly GCA_015476505.1). NCBI lineage: Eukaryota > Viridiplantae > Streptophyta > Magnoliopsida > Poales > Poaceae > Urochloa > Urochloa ruziziensis. The sequence continues at coordinate 59,244,411 of CM027118.1, forward strand.
ATATCATACCCGGACCCGGTTTAACTGGTCTGGGACTACATCTTCATCAGATGGGCCTGAATCCTACTCAATTTTTGTTTGACTGATGTGGTTCAAAGAATGGCTGTCCCTCTTACAGCAGAGTATAGGAACAGTGGTTGATCAGGTGCTGCACTGACTGTGTCATCCACATTGCTCCCTAAAGCAATGACAATCTCTTGCTCTTGGGAGCTTGCATTTACAAAGGATTCCACAAATGAAAGGCGCCTCGGAAAATGCAGGCCTGCTCTTGTCAATGACTTGACAGGTTCCTGACTGCCAACATGAGAGGAACATTAGTAAAACTGTTTCAACTGTACAATGTAGAAAATGGGGGAAAATGAAGGGTTCAAGTTATATCAGAATGAGAATTAGAAGCTAACGGTAATTTGCTGCACGAATCATCTGTTTAACTCTTTCACACCAAACATGGTAAACCACAAGGTTGGAATAATAAACTGAAAAGAACAAATTATTGAATACACAAAAGTACTAACACAGCAATGCTTGGGTAAGTTTTACAATGGTTTGCACCATGTCCATTCTAACAATGGTACCAGCACAGAGGGGTTTTATTTCACACATCTGTAGCACTGTAGCAGTAACAATGAGAAGACCTAGAACAGCGGGAAGATAGGATTGCAACAGTGGGCGGTGCTGAAAAGTCGGAGCCGACCACGAGTAGCGGAATCACTATGACCTCGAGGCAATAATTCCAAAGCGTCCTCAAAATAATCGGCAACGAGAACAATAACCGCCAAACGGTGGCAGAGAGGATAGGAACAAATGATTCTACTGCAAATGCCAGCATGAATGTGAGAAGAACAACTCGATTGCCAGTCGGACGGGGCAGGGAAGAAGAGATTAATACCTTCCAGGAGGAGAAATTGGATCGGGGCGAGCGCGAAGGGGGCCCGATTTCATTCGAGGCGGCGCGGAGGAGATTGTTGAAAATGACGACTGGAAGGGGAAAAAAATAAATTGCGCGAACAAAACACGAAAGCGCATTCGTGGAATACGCCTATCTCGTTATTACGCTTCTGCCCCTTATCCTCAGAAATTTGGGCAAGCAGGTAATTTGCTCCAGCCAAATCGCCTCTTGTCCCCGTCCACCACCCCCCCCCCCCCCCCCCCCTCCCCTCCCCTCCCCCAGGGTTTTGCTGTTCCTCGCTGGGAGTGCTGACCAGATCAATCGCTCTTCTCCCATTCCCAGGAGGAGCTGCGAGGATTTTTGCTGCTCCCTTCCATTGATGGCTTCTCTTCTTCTCCCGCCGCAGCTCACTTGTTCCCTGCCCCCTTATTATCGCATCAGGTAATCTCTCGTTATAGTGAATTCGCTGCTGTATACTCCAATTTTCAGCGTGAATGCTTGAGAAAGATGCCGTTTTCCCCCCTTATGGTCGCTGCAGTCTGCGGTGTGGTAGGTGAGATTAGGATCCGGAATTGTCTTTATGTGTATTCTGGGACTAGCAATGCGGCTCTGTCCTCTGATTCATGGACCTGAATATTTGGTCAATTCATTTGGATTGTGTTCACATTGAAGTGTCAGATCGGTGGGCAGGCAAGAAAAATGACGGATATTGCAGATCCCATTGTCCAAATCCTGCTTTATTTCTGATGCATTGCCTCAATAGCATTTGCTACATGTAGTGGTCATACTGAAATGTCTGTCTCAGATCAGCTTATATTAAAGTACTCTTTCTTCGTTTTTAAACAAAACATGAATTAATCCCTTGAATTTGTAAAGTTATAAATGACGTAGTTGTAGGGTGTACTCCTATAATCTGGTGACTTGTGTGCAGGGGTCAAATACATTACAAGACAAACATTTTGGGGAAGAACATGGCTAAGCCTACAGTGCGTTTGCTTAACCGAACTGTATGTGCTGCATCAAGAACTTCTCAAGATGCTGTGGAAGGTTCAAGTGATGAAGATAATGATGGTGAAACTTCAACTAAAACGAAAAGAGCCCCAAGGCGTGGAAGAAAGAAAGCCACTACAGAAAAATTGGAAGGTGAAGGAGAAAAAAGCCAAATAAACTCTGAACAAGCATCCCCTGAAGAGACTAACAAGGTTAAGAGGCGAGGCCGTAAGAAAGGTATATTTATATACTGGCTGCACTTCTACTCATCTGGAACACTTTCTTTCTATATATATTGCAGCATCATGTTTTATCTCTAGTGCGACCCTTAGTAGGCCACATTTTGTTACTGTTGTTTTACAGCTGCTACTACTGCAAGCTCAGAGGAGGGGATGGACAAGGCAAAGGAGCCAAAGAAGAGGGGAAGAAGAAAAGTTAAGACTACAGAGGAATCTAGTGACAATGAAGGAGATGATCGGGGCAAAGATCTTATCCCCTCCAATGAAAGAGATCAGACTGTGATGGATAATTTGGCCAATGTTCTGGAAAGTAAAATAGAGTTAGCATTGCATGAAGATATTGGTGAGGTTAACAGCTTAATGCCATTGGTGTGCTGCTTTGGACCTGCTAAATACTCTTTTATTCCTTCTGGAAGACCTGCTAATAGGCTGATAGATCATGAGATTCATGATAGAATGAAGGATATGTTTTGGTCTCCAGATAAATTTGTGAGGGCACCAGGAGGGCCTTCATCCAATGTTGCTCTAGCTTTAGCAGCAATTGGTGGGAGGGTTGCATTCATGGGAAAATTAGGTGATGATGAGTATGGTCAAAGTTTGCTGTACCACTTAAATGTCAATGGAGTTCAAACACGAGCAGTTTGTATGGATCCTTCAGCGCCAACTGCCATGTCCTTGATGAAGGTCACAAGCAAAGGCAGTTTGAAGACGAACTGTGTTAAACCTTGTGCTGAGGATTGTTTTCTGCAGTCCGATATCAACCCATCAGTTCTAAAAGAGGTAAGTATCAAGCCATAAAATATAAATCTTGTGACACCATGTCTTTTGTGTAACACTTCATCATTTTATATACTTTCTTTAACACTTATTTGTTATTATTAATAAGGGTACGAAAACATCTGATTCTCGCGTGTATAGTTGATGATCCCCAAAAAAGATTAAGTGTTCACTTTGTGCACATAGAAATATTAAGTTTACAAAAATATTTAATAATGCAGTAAGTCATATTCTCAATTTGCATTCATATTTTTCCAGTTCTCTTATCCCAATGCTCACATGTCGTGTGAGTAAGTCCCTAAAGGATTCAGTACGCCCCCTCTTTTAAGACAATTTTAGGGCAAGGTCTTCTCCCTGTGGTCGAGTTTTTTTTTTTCCTTTTATTTTCCAATTCTTTGTTATGTTTTCTTACCCTTGCACTGTAATTTATGCTGTGTTACATGCTATTTAGTGATTTGAGAGGATGGAAATAGGTATGAATACTGCCACATAATTTTAAGAATCTATCCAAAATGTTTCAAACTTGTTGCAAATACCTCTTGATATGCATCCTTATTTTGATATGGATGTTTAAGTGCCATAAACAAAATTTTGGCTCATTTTACAACTTATCAAGATATAACATGTCTAAGCTAAAGCAATACTTCTGTTGATAATTTTGAGAATATTCCTTTTCCCTCGACATTCTATACTTCTGTTAGAATTTGCAATACATAGTACTCCATCTCATACATCAGATGCTGACGGCTATACCTAAAGAACAACCAGAACCACTGCATGGGATGTTTGTAGGTTTGAAGAAAATAGTTGGCAGATCTAATAAAATTGGGCACAAATTGATTATACAGCATGAGTCATGTTGCCTTAAATTTTCTACAGATGATTTCCATCATAAATGGATAAATATGATTATGACATTGAAATCTTTTATGCACAGGTCAGGCTTAACCTGTTTCACAGTTAGGCCCAGTAGTAACCAGATATAGCAATCCGTTTATTGCCCTGCTTTATAGCAATCCATTTTTATGCAGGCCATGTCTTAACTTTATTCTGTAATAAATTATAAAAAAACTTTATTTTGTAATCAACATTAGACAACACTGTACCATTAATATATTCTAGTCTTAGGAAACACTGTTCGCTAGGGCCACTATGTGGAGTTGATGGGCTAGCTGGACTGGGCCTTCATTTGCTAGAGTGTCCACAGTATAGAGAATATGGCTGAACGCCTAGGGCCATGGCCATACTGGCCCCAGGCGTTCCTCCGTCACTGTAACATTATTACCGTATCATGTGTGAGAACAAATAAATGATGCTAAGAACTGCATAAGAACCTATTAGTGTCTAGGCACTGACAGCTACTACGCATAAAACATGTAGGATAATAGCTTTTCTAATTACTTTCTTCTTGTTGTTAATACAGGCTAAGATGTTTTACTATAATTCGTCAGCTTTACTTGAGCCCACTACACAGTCCTCATTATTGAAAGCGATTGAGGTTTCAAAGAAATTTGATGGTATAATTTTCTTTGATCTTAATCTTCCACTTCCACTGTGGTCATCCAATAAGGAAACCAAGTCGCTCATCAAGGAGGCATGGGAAGCTGCCGATATTATTGAAGTCACGAAACAAGAACTCGAGTTTCTCTGCGGCATTAAACCATCTGAGAAATTTGACACAAATGATAATGATAAATCGAAATTTACGCACTACAGTCCAGAAGTTATTATGAAATTGTGGCATGATAATCTCAAGGTCCTCTTTGTCACAAACGGTACCTCCAAGATTCACTATTACACGGAAAAGCAAAATGGCTGGGTTCGTGGGACAGAAGATGCACCGATCACTCCTTTCACCAGTGAAATGTCACAGTCGGGTGATGCTATTGTTGCAGGTACCTCATATGTTTTTTCGCCTATATACTTCTACAGGATATGTTACTGTTTCACAAAATGACACCATACGTTAGGCAGTGAATTGCTAAACATGTCCTGTCACTTTTACTACATGGAGATGGTGCTGATTTTGTTTTAAGATGAAGGAAAAATACCTCTGGTCTATCATCTATGCATCATGATGCATAACCTTGTGCATTACGATGTTTCAGTCGCAATAAACTTTATGATAACTGGGGGGAAAAATCTAGCAGGCATAGCCTATTACTACATCACCCGTGCTAGGCAAAATACTCTAATAACTGTAACCTCTTAGTTCTGCACGCCGTAAGTGCCATTTTTCGGGCATCCTCCAGCTGCAAGAAAAACATTATAACCTTACTTTGTGGAGACAATATGCCAGATTGATTAAAAACTGTTTGAACTCCACTTGATCTTTTCTGTTTATGTGATTCTAAGGCCATGTTGTTAGTCTGACATGCATTCAACTGGGATAACATTTTGAGTCTTTTTGTTTTTTCAGCCCTCATGAGGATGCTGGCAATTAACCCTCACCTGATCACAGACAAGGTTTACTTGCATAAGGCAGTCAAATATGCTATTAAATGTGGTGTCATTGATCAGTGGGTGCTTGCACGAGAGCGGGGCTTCCTTCCAAAAGAAAGAGCAGATCCAACCAGTGAGCAGTATGAAGTGAGGTCCATCACAGAGAGGGAATATCGCACACTTCCTGATGCCTTGCAATCAGAAAACTCGTCAACTAGTGAACTTGCATACGTGGAGTGAAAGAAGACTAGGAGAGACCATTAGCGTCAAGATACTGGATTCTTATATTTATTACGGGAACTGGCTGCAGTTAGCTGAAGTTGGGATTCAGAAGTATTACCTTAAACCTACAGTTTTCTTTAGGTTTGTTGAGTATAGGTTAATACCCTCAAAATTAAGACTAACATGTTGATAGTGTCAAATTTTGTATGGAGACAATGTAAATGTGACTGATGCCAGGAATTTTGCCTAGAATGACACCTTTGTTCATTCTTTCTGTTAGATCACCGCCATATGGAAGTCACCAATAACTGGCGACAAGATCAAATGTATGCTTTTTGTATATTGCCGCGATAAAAGCATACCTTTGATCTTATCGTCTATGTTTTTCGTATGTCCAGTGTATCATCTTTTTCAGGTAAAAGATTTTTTTTAACATGGAAATTACAGATTTATTGTGGGCTAAATTGAATCTGCAGTTAGATGTTCTATGCCTTGCATGTTGCAACAAAGGCATGAAGGATACATGCCCTTGTTTCACAATTGTGCATCACTGAACGGTGAACTTTGGAGGAATTGTAACTCTTCAAGCAGAGTAAGTTTCTGCCTTTCTGGTAGCGGTACCTATATTTGGTTACAATGCATTACATCTCCAGTGTCTACTATTGATAATTAATAAAGCACCTTGTATATGCATTATTGTTGGACCCAGGTTCCAGAAGGCAGAGCAAATACTGAAGAATGACTCTTGGGCTTTGCTACAGTACTTCCAAGTACTTATGGACCGTCTCTTTAGGTAGATCCAGTCATCCAGATGGTTTAGTGTTCCTCGGCTCGGCTACCCACAGGCCACAACGCTATCGTGGAGAATTCTGATTAGCCAACGCTAATGCATTGGCCTCGCTCGCCACTGCCTCTTTGTTCCAAGTGCTGCGTCGTTGTCTCTTGTCTGTGGATGGTTCATTGTCAGTGTCACCCACCTGTGTCTGATGGCTGTTGCTGCGCTTTCCGGCATCGACTATGAAAACTTAATTGACGGTGGTGTTCGAGATGGTCCTTCACGATGCTGGCTTGACGTTGTTCCTCAACCTCCTATTTGCAGCTGGATGACGTTAGTGCGAGCGAAGGAACTCACGGGCTCTTTGCTATTCCCGGTGTCTCTAACTCCTATTTTCTTTGTGAGCAGTGACGATACATGACATGAACTAACCTGTCCTTCCCTTCTCTTGGTCACCAGTTATCGCAGGAGGATTGTATATATGTTGCTGAGACGCCAGCGGTGTTGGTTGCACATGTTAAACCGACTGGAACTACTTGAGTCACATTACAATCTGCAGCATCATCACTCTTTGTTGTACCATGAAATCACTGATAAATGAATGTGAAGACACTAGCCTTGCTCTTTTGTACAGTCTTTTTAAATCACATTAAAATGACTTGTACCACACAACTGTCAAGAGAAGAAACTGAGCTAATAGGGGCCTTTAGATTTAGGGGATGTATTTTGAAGCCCCTAGTGGAACAAAGGTACTCCCACGTGCCACCTGTATTAGTACTCTGGAGCAAAACAACTTTGGCCCGAGCTTTCTTTTTATTACTTTTTGCGCTCTAGGCTTCTGCAGTACTGAACAATGCAAATGAAATACACAACATAATTTGGGGAGGGCCCAAGATTTTTTGTTTCTATATTTTGTTAACAAAAGCATTCTATACACACAACAAGTAATTTATTTTCTAAAGGACTGGGACAGATTTACCGCAAATTTTATTAGAAGAAGAAAATAAAATGACGAAAGTGCCCGTGTTTTCTAAGCAGAAAACAGGCCCATAAACCACAGGAACATCCAATCACGCTTATGGGCCAACTCTATGTACACATAGAACCAACTACGAGAGGCCGAACCTATATGTACCTATAGAACCAAACGTCACTATGTAAGACATTTACTAAGGAGACGCGGGTTAAGAGTTATAGGAGACGCGGTTTTTCCCGCGTCTCCAAATTTGCGTCTCCTTTTACAAGTGCTAGGAGACGCGAAAAATCCGCGTCTCCTATAAGAAGGGTCATTGGAGACGCGTTTTACCAACCTGCGTCTCCTATAACCCACCTTATAGGAGACACTGATTGGCAAAACGCGTCTCCTATAAGGCTTATAGGAGACACTGATTGGCAAAACACGTCTCCTATAAGGCTTATAGGAGACACGAAGGGGCAAAACGCGTCTCCTATGATTGTGTTATAGGAGACACGTTTTGCCAACCCGCGTCTCCTATAATAAATTGAAAAAAAAGAAAACGGGAAATAGGCCATATATACTGCCATACATACATCACTGTCTCTTCTGATCACACATACATACATCTGCTCATATACACATCTGGGCATGTGATACATATGAAGCAATTTACACCTTGACAGAAATTTACATATGAAGCAATTTACATCTGAGCATATGAAGCAATTTACACCTTGACAGCCTTAACGAATGGCAGCCTTACATATCTTAACTGCTAGAGACAACATACACCTTGACAGCCCAAATTTTCTCATACCTCTAATCAAAAGTTGAAACCTGCACAAGATGAATGGCATAATGGGTTCTATGTGTTTCAAGTGCATAAACTCAATACAAGTGATTCAGACTGAAGGAAGTGTTTGTAAGTCATCTTTATTTCAGATTCTCAAACATGCTCTATATTTTTGTACCAAACATAATCTATATTAAACATCATCAAATGGAGTAAAAGGAAGCACAGCATGATAGTACAAAGGAACTGAAAGCAGAATGAAATATGATAGTTCTTTTCTATAAGCTAGCAGTGTTGTTCCTAATGTGCTAGACTTGGTTTTTAACTACAGCTACAGATTTATGTCGATCAAATAGCTAAGCTATGTCAGTCAAAGCAACAACAACAATGAATGGGGATTGGAAAATGAATGTACCTGGAGCTTATTAAGTGTCATGGTACAGGTGAGCACAATGACAAGGACCTTGCAGGTGACCTGCAAGAAACAGGAAGCATGAGTGTAGCCTGTTGATGTCAACTCCCTGAAAAACAAATCAGAGTTAGAAGAACAGCAGCACAACATGACAAGAAAACAAAGTGCAGACATAGACATCATGATGACTGAAGCAAATAATAACAAGTGCAGACATAGACAACCCTATGGTAGCTGAAACAAATCATTTGCACTTACTATTAAAGTTTGGAGGCCCTTTACTTTTTTAGAACCTACATCAATGGAAATAGGTAATTACTGATTTAGTAGGAAAACTACAGAGAAATAGCAACAAGAACCTACATGCACAATGAATCAAGGAAATTCCAGGAGAATGATCTGCCAGCAGTACATCAGAAGACCATAGATATGTTATTTCATGATTTGATGTTCCAACTACAAATAGCAAAAATAGCATCAACCAAGGAACATTAGCATGCTTCTTAAGATCATTCACAGGAATCTTGTTCAAAGAGAATAGGAGCAACATTTTTAGTTATGAGCATATTTAATTAGTAAGCTATATAAACAACATTACAAGTTTGGAGGGCCTTTACTTTTTTAGACTTAGCAATATATGCATATGGTAGGTGTAACAAATTCAGACAAATTTAGAAACTTACTTTTTCTATAGAAGCACCATAGCCTGATAAATCATAGCTGAAAAGAAAACAGAGGAAACAACTTAGTCACCAAATCTGAAAAAAAAAAGTCTAGTCCTAGAACTTTGGAACATAAAGGAAAAAGGACAGTTATAATGACAAGGTTTCTGACAGTTAAACATAATCAGCTATATTTAGAAAATATACCTTTAGCATCTTTAAGTCTTGATGGGTTCAAATCTTTCGTAGGCTTTTGTGCCAACTAACCTGAATAGAAAAGGCAATTCCAATAACTATCAACCCATCAGTCCAAAAATTAGACACAGGATATTCCGATAACCTGATGCCTGAATGCATGATTGCAGGCCCCATCGTTCCTAGTTAATCTCTACACATTTACATGTCTGCTTCCTTTTTCTGTCTCCACTTTGAGAAAACTAAGGAGCTAGAGAGCGACACCTACAAAAATTCAAGGTAAACTAGCCAACTAGGGAAAATGAAAAGACATATCTGTAACAATGCCAAGTGCATTGCTGTTATAGAAATTCACAGAACTATCCCATATTCTTTACTAGTCTGGTACTCTAGTTAATTAAATACACATAAACATAGAGATTACTACTGCTAGGTGAATTATTGCATATAGGAATACACAGCCAATGCATCTGCAATTCTAAGCCATTCCAAGAAATCTATGAAATTATTTCCAAATAGCACCATACAGCTCTTGTAACAAACTTTAACATGAAAACATAACAAGAGTGCAGAGCGCCGAGCATACATCAGAGCAATAGGGATTTAGGAGATGGGGAATGGAGGAGTTGGTACCTGTTCAATACCATAGAGGAGGAGCTCACTCCTCGTGATCCAGTGGAGTTTCGAGCGGATGGCTGCAGCAGGGAATGGATTCGACAGGCGCCGAGCGGACAACGTCGCGGTAGGGACGGGATCTGGCGGCGGAAAGAGAGGCGACCTCGCGGCAGGGACGGGAGCCCGCGGCTAGAAGGCACTCGGCTGCTCCCGTGGACGGGGGGCTGCAGCCGCTGCTGCCGCTGTCGTCGTGTGCAGCTCTCAGGCTGCGGCTGCTGCACGGGACGGACCGAGACGACGGGGAAGGGCTCAACATCGTCGGGGACGGGGAGGGGAGGGCGGATCTCGGCAGTGGTGGAGTGGAGGACGCAGTGACGAGGGGAGGCGGTGGTGAGCGAAGGAGGTCACGGGGGCGGAGGTCCCAGATCCGCTCGGAGCCGACTCGTGGTGGGCGGCGGCGGCGGCTAGGGTTGAGTCGTGCGGTGCCGGTGGAGAGGATAGAGAGTGAGCCAGAGATCGAGGATTGACTTGCGGTGGAGGAGAGGAGAGGATAGACTTGCGGACGTGAGGCTGCGGTCCACCGGACTTGATAAAATTCTCGGGTCCGGAAGACTTTAGTTGGAGACGTGGTTTTATTGGATACGTCTCCCGGGAGAAACGCTCTACGGTTTGGACAGTAGGGGAGACGCGGATTTGAAAATTGCGTCTCCCCTAACGACGTATAAGGGAGACGCGGGTTGTCAATCCGCGTCTCCCATATTAGGAATGATATATGGGAGACGTGAATACAAAAACCGCGTCTCCTATGTGTGTATGCAGGAGACGCGGGTTGTCTGACCGCATTTAGGGGAGACGCGGCTGTTCAACCCGCGTCTCCTTTACCATAAAGGAGACGCGGGTCAAATCCGCGTCTCCCATAAATGTGTCTCCTTTGAAGCTTTCTTACATAGTGCGTACGAGAGTGATGAAATGATGATGCACTTGCATGCGGCCTAATTGTAGAGCATATGTGGAGATCAGCAACTCATTAATTTGCTATCGACCCGCCAGAGCCAACAGCATCTTCCATTTAGCTCCCAATGCCTCTGATTCCAGTGAGCAATTGAGCACCGCTGTGAGCCCTTGCCATTGTCATCAAATACGGTATCTTCTTCTAACATAACTAGCATGTGTTTGAGTTTGAGCCAACGGTGAGGTTGTCTCCACATGTATGTACATAGAGGAGCTGGTAATGCACAATTCAAGACCATCCATTAATACTGAACCTGTGACAATTCCAGCAAAAGGATGCTAGCTTAAAATTAAAGGACTGTCAATTAAGGGATGCTAGCTTTAGTTGGAAGCAAAAGGATATGTTTTTGAAGGACTAGCAAGCAAGATCAATTAAGAGTCATAAGGAGACAAACATGTGACCACTCCTATTATTAATTGGATTGTCAAGTATGGTATACGCTTAAGAGTAGTTTAGGAATTGAAAAAAATGTATGTCCAGTATAGCTATGTGACTGGACTGAGCAGCACACGTTTCTTTTTCAGGTTAAAGTTTTTTTTTAAAAAAAATGGGAATTACAGATTTATTGTGGGCTACATTGAGTCTGCAGTTAGATGTTATATGCCGTGCAAGTTGCAACAAAGGCATGAAGGATACACATTCTCATTCACAATTGTGTATCACTGAACGGTGAACTTTGGAGGAATTGTAACTCTTCAAGCAGAGTAAGTTTCTGCTTTCTGGTAATGGCATCTATATTTTCAAGCAAATGTTAATGGTGCATTCATTCTTACCTGCAATGCTGAGATAACAATTAGCGACAAACTCAGTAATTGATAATGGTATCATTCATCTCTATTGTTATCTTGTTCAGCCTAATGAACTGCACAAAAACCAGCTACATGACAAACTCTAATCTTAGATGGACAGCCGCCTAGAAAGATCACAGCTGGATTCAGAGGAAAGGGAAAGCATCGATCGGCAAATACTGAAGAATGACTCTTAAATAAACTTGGAGGTATTTAGTGTTCCATGGCTACAGAGCGCTATTATGGAGAATTCTGATTTGCCAACGCTAATGTTAATGGAGGCTTCCTAGTCACCAATCCATATTTGATGGCTGCTGCTGCCTTTCGGGCATCGACTATAAAAACCCAACTGCAGAGATACCGAACATGCACGGTGGGAGCCATGAATCCCCTCCTCTCAAGTCAATACTTAGATGTGCCACTAGTCCGAGATATGGTCCCTGACGCTATCCGATATCTTGACGAGGTTTGAGAGTGCTCGCTGGTGCCAGAGAAGAAAGAGCGGAGCTCTGTGCTGTTCCAGGTGTCTCTGATTCCTGTTTTCTTTGGGATTTTTGCTGATACATGCCATGGACTACCTTCCCTTCCCCAGTCTTCCATCTCATGGTCACCAGTGAGCACTGGCGTATATATGTTGCAGAAACGCCAATGGTGTTGGTTGCGCATATTAAACTAACTGGAACTAATTGAGGAGGGCGCATTACAATCTGCAGCATCACGCTCTTTATTATACCTTTAAATCACTGATAAATTGACTAATTGAGGAGGCCTTGCTCTTTTCTAATGTTGCTTTTTAATCACATAAAAATGACTTGTACCACACACAGTTGTCAAGAGAAGTAGCTGAGTGAGAGCAAATTCCGTGATAATTCCTATAAGATTCGTCTCTAACCAAAGACATATAAGATCAAATCATGTATTCCGTTGTTTATTAATTCCAAATCCAATCAGAAGAGGGAGAAGTATGCAAGAGTGGCCTTTTAATTTAGGGGATGTATTTTTAAGCCGATGCGTATAGAAGTAGCTGAGTTGTCAAGAGAGGTTGTTTTAGTAGTGCCCTTGAGAAAAACAATGCAAATGCCGAGCATTTTTGTTTTTACTGAACAATGCAAATGCAATACACAACTTGCTGAACAGTAGGCAGGACCGCAGGAGTCGGCTCGCTGCTCACGGGACGGTGCTCGTGCAGATGGGCATGCTTCCGCCTGGGGCAGTAGGACACGCGCTGAGATCCTGGTGGTGTCGCACCATGGGCGCAGTGCGGCGCTGCCGATCCCCTCCTCCCATGGCAAGATTTGGATGCGCCGCCGTGGTGTCCGGGACGGTCCCCGTTGACGCGGGCTCGACGTTGTCCCTCAACCTCCTTTTTCCCAACTGAGCAGTATAGTGCCGGGTAAGAAACCCACATTACCCCCCATCTAGGGGTGGACTACATAACCTCAAACCTATGAAACGGTCTATATCATCCCCTTAACTTTCAAAAACCGGTCAAATTACCCCCTAAAGCAATTTTGAAAAATCATAGTAAATCATAGAAAAATCATAAAATGGAAAATCCAATTGTGTTGGACTCCAAATGAGCATATTGAACATATAATGTGGTATGTTGTAGTACAATTTTTTACAGTTATGAAGAAAAACATAGATATAAAGCTACAGCAAAAAAATGTACTAAAGCATACCATATTATATGTTCACTGTGTAGATCTACTCATTTGGAGTCCAACACAATTGGATTTTCCATTTTATGATTTTTCTATGATTTACTATGATTTTTTAAAATTGCTTTAGGGGGTAATTTGACTGATTTCTGAAAGTTCAGGGGTAATATAGACCATTTCATAGGTTGGGGGTTATATAGTCCACCCTCATAGATTGGGAGTGATATAGACTTTTTCCGAAACCCGAAGGCTCTCTTTTGTTCCCGGTGCCTCTGATTCCTGTTTTCTTTAGGAACTTTAATTACTGATGCAAGCCATGGACTACCTTCCCTTCCCCGGTCTTCCATCTTATGGTCACTAGATCACTTGAGGAATGCATATATGTTGCTGAGACGCCAACGGTGTAGGTTGCACATGTAAAACTGATTGGAACTAATAACTGGGGTGCATGATGACAATCTTCAGCGTCACTCCTCGTTATACCATGAGATCACTAATAATGAATGCGAATTGTGAAGGTACTAGTCTTCGGTCTTTTGTAAAGTTTCTTTTTAATCATATTAAAATGACCTGACCACACATTTATCAAGAATAAGTGAATAATAACAGGGCTAAGGCTGTTCTTTAAATTTAGGGGATGGATTTTGAAGGCGGTGTCTACTGTGATCTTTATTTTGTTCTTGAAATTTTGCGTCCCTCCTAATCTGAGTGCTTCTTAAGTGGGAAATCATACTGAAGTTGCAGTTTCATTTGCAGGGTATATCGCTTTAATCCAAGTATGAACTCCTTATAAGTATAATATAACACAAAACTTCGGAACTTCATTATATAAGGGCAAGTACAACCGTGTCTACATCTGCTGTCTGTTTGGCACAAATAGACAGCTTGAATAGACAGCTTGTACAACCGTGCAGACAGCTGATGTCTATTCAGGGTGTTTAATGCATCCTCTGACACACAAATCATGATGATCTAGTGCATACTTGATCTTTGTAGCCATTTTGTTGCATGCATGAGACAATGCACCGTCTTTGGAGTATTATGGATTCATATCTCGGGTTCAAAGAGGGGATGAGCAGCAAGAAGTGCAGGTCGTGCATGGGAATAATTTGACCTTTGTAACCATTCTAGTGCTTAGATGAAAGAATGGATTACTTTCTATTTTATCTCACATAAATCGTGGTGCTTATATGAACTGATTACTTTCTATTTTATCTCACATTCTTTTTTCTACCTGCATAGGAACCTTTCTGTGAAAGACGTTGTTTGAAAGGGCTGTATTGTAAAAATGTAAGAAAAAAAATCTACCATCTGCCATGTCTCATCTGCTTGGCTCTTCCTAACTTCTCTTCTAGTTCTCGATAGGGATGCAAGCGGGGCGGGCCTTGCCGCAAACCCGCTGGGCAAGCCCGCGCCACGAACCCGCCTAATCGGCGCCGCAAACCCGCGTATCTGGAGGGGTCCATGCGGGTCTGCCCGCACTGCCCAGCGCGCCGCGAGCCCGCGCTCCCGAGCAGTGGCAGCGAAGAACTCATCTCTCCAATTCGGGAAGACTGGCCTCCCAAGTCCCAATCGCTGATGCGATGAAACAGGATTCGTTCTCCGCGCTCTGATCCATCCGCCCAGGCAGATCTCATCATTCCCTCTCTGATTCGTGTTTTGATTTGTTTGCTCTTTTCATCGCTCTATTTGATTATTAAGTGCTGCTACATTACAGGATAGTCGTCACAGCCGTAGAAAGAGAATTTGCCAAGAAGCAATCTTATATGATGGAATTAGCACCTAGAATCAATCTATTTCTGAATCAAATACGGCATCCCTTAATCCACTTAAAACATTCGTTAGCACCGTACACTTAATACTTTTGTTTATCTATATACCAATCTAAAAAGAACCATTTGGCGAAAGGTTTTTGCGACTGGGCGTCGCAAATCGCGTCACGCCGCCCTCTGCGATCCGTCGGCGCCGGCAGGTGGGCCTGCTGCAGCGCACGATCGTGGTGTCGCGGTCGCAGTGCCGTCACACCCCCTGCGATCCTCGGCGCTGCCATGTGGGCCTGGAGCCAACCCTCATCGCTGCCCACGATCTAAGTCATCCGCGTCGCTCAAAACTGCTCGCGTCGCTCGGCGCTCCATCCTCCTCCGCGAGTTCCCAGGCTCGACTTTGGCGCCCTCACGAGGGCACGATCTGCGCAGCCTCGCTCCTCCACGCGCGATCGGTTCCAAGGGTCGCCTTCTTCGGCGCCCCACGATCGGCGATGCCTGCTCCGCGACATTGACCGGGAGGTCGCGATCAAACCACGCCCTCACGTTCCCATGTGTGCTATCCCAATCTGATCAGGGCGCCTACGCAGCGGAAGGACGCGACAGATAGATCGGCGGTGGCTGTCTCTGGCTTCACCGGCGGGCGGTGCTTGGATGTCCAAGTGCAGCGCAGCATTCGGGGCTTCCGCCCTTGACTATGTCCGCCAAACGCCTATGTCCCCGGTCGAGCACTCCGCCTGTCTACTTCACGCTTTCCCTGCGTGTCGCCATCGCCGACCAGTCGACCACGACTATGATCTCGTCGGCCTACGGGGGACGTCGTCGACCGCGGCCAAGCCTGCCGCTGCTGTCCAGTCATCACATGACGGCACCCTTGACCTCAAGCAATGCCCATGCCTCAGGAGAAAATTGACTACCACCGCTTCATGATGATGCCCTCAAGCAGCGTCCGACGCTCTGCCACGGTTTCATGCGACACTCAGCTCGGAGAGCGACAACCGATGGACGGCAAACTGCACGGTGGACACAGACGCAAAACAAGCTTGTGAAGCCAGTGAGACGTCCTTATGCTCCTCCGATGCAGCTCTGACATTCAGAACTTGAGCCCATGTAGAAGGTAACACACTGATTAAACATCTGCGAGGCATTGGATGCCAATGTGCCATATCTCTTTTACAGTGCATGCCTTGGAGGTGTTTGTGATAATGCCACACCAATGATAAACTCACGATACGTGATAGAAATAGTAGCACTCGGTGATTTTGTCAAACTGTTTGCTACCAATATTTGCGCTTCTATAAGCAATTGTTGGTGTGTGGGTTTTTTAACCTTGCTGCTTGGACTTTGGCATTCAATTGCAAATTGTGAATGTGCTCCTCTAGAGTATCAGAAGCTTTTAGATTAGCTTCTGTGATAAAGAATGAATCATAGTGCATTGTATGACGACCCTCATGGTCAGCCCGTTAGGCAAAGTATTGCGCATGAAGGTGGCCGTGACTGCGCTTTCCTGCAGGTTGCATCAAGGATTTCTCCACTGCATGTAAACATACATTTTCATGAGATCTTGAACAATGCTGATTTAGGCCAGACTGTCAGATAAATCCTAATTGGCTCTTATTGGAAATAGTTCATTATTTTTTTTCAGATTATACAGTATTGCAATGCTAATTCCAGCACTTTCGCGTGACCAGCCCATACATTCAAGGTTACATTCAGATTAAAAGATTGGACTGCAATAGCTATAAAAAAATCCCAAAATATTTAACTGAACAATTATCTCTTTTCAAACTAGAATTTGCAAGCTTATATCATACATCCAACCTCTGCACATTTATGTGCGGGAAAGGCTGTGCGCTAAACAATCTGCCTCCAGACCCCGCATAGTGCGGGAGCCTACGACACTGGGTACGCCCTTTTTTAAACTTTGGATAAGCCATGCTTTTTTTTATATGATTTGTTTCCAATCACTATTCGTGTAACTCAATGTATGATATATGTTGGTTCAATTGCTGCAGGGCCCATACCTGGGCCACAACTATGCTGTAATCCCAGTACTGCAGTTTCTTTATTTTAGTTAATTTTTGGGTTTGATCTTTGATGCCTTCTTCATGTTTATGTGGATTAGTTGTCAGCCTGAACTTGAGTGCTGAGAGTTAGGTTAACAATTCTCCAAGTCAGCTCTTTCTGTTGAACAAAAAATGCAATGTATGTGGAGTACAGACATGTTTCACCAAATAGTTTACTAATTGAGAATGTAGTCTTCTTGCAATTTACCATTTAAGAAGGTAGTCTTCTGACAGTACAAATAAACATGTTTTTTCGAATGAAACAAACATGTTTTTTTTTTAAATCTGATTTCTACATTTTATCATTGATATCAAACTAACCATTTGTCAACTGAATGGTAGCATTTGTTTTCTTTTTTCTAATTTCATTTTAGCAAAGTTATATTACAGTTACTTCCACGCACGAGTCCCATAATCCATTGTTAGGAAGACCACATGAATAACATTTTTTTTAGATGATGGAAATAGTTCCGACCTCCTCAATGAGAAGGATGAGTCCAAAATTATTACATGTAGTACCAAACTGCTACACCCACCCAAAGGAGTTTTAGACAAATCAAACTATTCAAAAACCAATTCCATATGAATAACAATTATTGGAAGGAAATCGAACAATCACAAGAAATCAGCATCCAGCACACCATAATCTGTTGGTAGGAATACCACACGGATAACGTTTACTCATGCATATAACTTTGATCGATCTGGGACTCATGCATACAAGTTTAATTGATTGTTATCCCACTAGAATTTTGCTAATGATTGATATGGGTTAAGCCGATCGCTAGATCAGTTTGACTTCATTAGTAAGTGATGCATTATTCAGTGGTTTCCTCGGTCTCCTACTATAATTTTCTTAACGATTGTGTGGGTTAAGCTAGGCACTAAATCAAATTGGCTTTTCTTAAGCAGTGAGCATATAATGCACTATTGTCAAAATTTTTCAGTATTTTCTTGTATTATAATATAATGCACGGGCACTGATGTTGGTCGAGCCTATTGTGGTACTATAACATAATATAATTCTTTATTTACTTGTAGCAACGTACAGGCACACAATTATAAGTATATAACATAGTGAAGTATATCAGAGTTAGTCAGGATCCGACGGCCGCGTTCTCAATGACTATTAAGTTAGAAACTTTGCTTTTTTTAAAATGCCACTTTAATGTTGGTGTTTAATTTCATAGTATTATTGTCTTATTTTGTGATCTCTCCCGTAACAACGTACGGGCACGATGCTAGTTCACTACTAATACTAATTCACTTTTATTAAAACATTATACTTGGCTGATTGGATCTTCAGTTCCAGTTATCCTGAAACGCCTAATGAAGTTTTGAAGTGAGGTGCGCCTTCAGCTGAGTAATAGCCATGCAGTGATTCGTGCGTTGAGTCATGCTTGTTCGTGCTGTGCTGCGTTCAGTCATGCTTACTGTTCAAGATGAATTGATGACCTTTTCTAACAGTCATGCTTGAGTAATAGCCTTCAGTCTGCAATGATTCTTACGAATTCAGATTATCGCTCAAGATGATGCTATCCTAGTGACAGGGTTGATAGTTGCAGTGAATTGCTCGCTTTGTTTTAAGCTCCCTAGGGTTACTATTGATTTTAACATTTTATAGTTTGTTAGACTGCAATTCAAAAGGTTGTAGAACTTGCCAAACAAACAAAGCTGTAGACATTTTATAGTTCGTTAGACTCCCAAGAAAATTTGATGGAACCACTTCTACGCGGACGCACGAACGCACAAACGAAGCTGCAGGCACGAAGCCACGAACGCGCGGCTAGCTAGCAAGCGAACGCAGACGCCAACGCCAACGGCCTTCTCGCGGCGGGATGTGCGGGCTGCCGCAAAATCCACATAAAAGTTGCGGCACCATGCGGGCCGCCGCATCTGCCCGCGTGAGAGCTTGCGGCTCGTGCGGACGCGGGGCGGGCAGCCGCAACCCGCCCCGCTTGCATCCATAGTTCTCGATTCAATCCTCTCTTTCATCTATCTTCCGACGGATGATGCACAGAGCGGAGGGCGGTGCAGAGCAGAGGGGCATGGCACGGCGTCTAGCAGCCATCGCGGCAGGCAGAGCACAACGCGACGCCCGACGAGCAGTGCGGATCTGGGCAGGGAGGAGCGCAGCACATCGGCGGTGAGTGACCCGCTACCTCTCTCTCCGGCGGCCTCGAGCTCGAGAGGTTCTGCTGCTGTGCGAGGCGAGCTGCGGGCGTCGGGCATCGGGCGCGCAGGGCGGCGTCGGGCGCAGGCAAGCATAGCCGGAGCACCATCACAACACAACAGAGGATACCAAACACGCACTGTTCCATGGTTGTGTTCGAGGTGGTCCTTCATGACGCTTGTCAGACGTTGTTCCCCAACCTCCTATTTGTAGATGATGGATGACTTTAGTGCAAAGAAAGGAAGACACGGGCTCTTTGCTATTCCCAATGTCTCTAACTCCTATTTTCTTTGGGAGCAGTGATGATGCATGCCATGAACTACCTGTCCTTCCCCAATCTTCCATCACTTGGTCACCAGTTACCCCAGGAGGATTGTATATAGGGTTTTTTTTATCTATGTCATTACAATTTTCACGGTTTGGAGATTTGTCATTACTATTCGTCTATTCGCAACCATGCTATTACAATTCACTCTTTGTCTGAAATATGCCATTACTTACCCCTTTGATATGTTTCTCAAAATATTTAGACCAAATTGCCCCTCATCTTCTTCCTCTTCCCCTCTCCTCTCTCATCCGCCGGAGCAGGAGCTTGGGGTGCTTCCTAACCTGGCTCTGCACTCGTGCGTGAGGCGGACTACGTCGGGCCGCCATCACCCACCATTGGAGCTCCAACTGCAGCTCCGGCGAAGACGGCGCAGCCGCTTAGGAGCCCTCCTGCAGTTTCGGTGCTTTACGCAGTGATGGAAAACGGATCAAGAAGAAGATGTGACCACTCCTATTCTCTTAGTTGGATTGTCAAGTATGGAATACGCTTAGGGCCCGTTTGTTTGGTCAGTACACACCTAAATACCTAATCATAAATCATTGCCAAGTTAGAGAAAACCATAAGGCGGCCACGGATGGATACAGTTGGCAGAGCTCGAGGCACGGATGGATACAGTTGGCAGAGCTCGAGGCAGTTCTAGGTTGCAAGCTAAAGATATTACCAACATTTCAGCCTTGATTATCTACAGAGGAATTTCAAAATTAGGGCCCGTGAATTTCAAAATTAGTGCTCGAACCGAACTACTCAATGAATTCGAATCAGCATCAAGCAATCCAATTCGAGCTCGATAAACGCCATTGGGTTCACCAC
This sequence comes from Urochloa ruziziensis, assembly GCA_015476505.1. Taxonomy (NCBI): domain Eukaryota; kingdom Viridiplantae; phylum Streptophyta; class Magnoliopsida; order Poales; family Poaceae; genus Urochloa; species Urochloa ruziziensis. The sequence continues at coordinate 59,264,981 of CM027118.1, forward strand.
GGGATCTTCGATGAACACCCCTACCTGGCGCGCCAGATGTCGGTGTTCTACCGTCGATCCTATCGAGAGGTATCCCGAGGTAGTAGATTTCTGGTGGGGTTTCGCCGAGATCAGGAACGCAATGGCTACACAACACAAGGTTTAGACAGGTTCAGGCCGCCGAGATAGCGTAATACCCTACGTCCTGTTTGGTGGTTTGTATTGCGTATGGATGTAATTGTGTGTCTCTCTGTTGAGAGACTTGGTGGTTCTCCCTGAGTCTATGGTCTTCTATGAGTCTTCTACCGATCTAGGCACCCCTGCCCTCCTTTATATATCCAGGGAACGGGGACCTAGTCGGTTACAATGTTGGAGTCCTAATAGGATTACAGAGTAGAGTCCTAGTAGGAGTCCGACTTCTTATTTCCTTCCTTCGAGTGGTTTCTCTACGGGTACTGGCGTTCCATACCCAACATAGTCCTCTATTGTCGTGTACTCCCTCCGTCCTAAAAAAACAAGTCATTCTAAATGTTTTAGAACAGATTAACAAACATGTAAAATGACCCTGATGGCCCCTATTTTTAGCTAAATTTGGTAGGGTTTAGGGTTTAGAGTTTTAGGGTTTAGGAATTTAGCCAAATTTGGTGCTAACCGACTATTGCACGCCAGCATGCACATGCAAAGCTATCAGATCGGGTAAAAAGACTTTTTTTTGGACAAGGTTTCCGCGCGGTAAGATGCTGAGATTAGTAGGGGTGAAAGTGGTGAGGATAATTTCCGCATCCGATCCGCTCCGAATCCGAATTTTGCGGATATGGAGAAACATTTTTGATATCCGTGCGGATCTGGATAATCCGATTGTGTGTGGATGTGGAGTAGGATATGGTTTAAGCAAAATCCGACGGATATGGATTATCCGATAATTGAACGCGGATTATCCGAGGCTTATAATGTCACCACACTACAAATCAAGCTCAGCTCAAATAACGAGACACCCATAAACTATGTCATGGTTCATGAACCATAAAAATGAGTATTTTTCGTGTTACGTTGCTAAATCATATGCATAGTTTGATTTAGAAATTATTAGTCACGTAAAAACTACATGTAAGCATATATTATCCGATTATATTAATTCGCATCCGCTCCGAAACCGCTCCGACTCCGCACCAGTTCCGACATCCGAAAAAATCCGCATCCGTAACCACATCTGCAAGATATCCGTTCCGCTCCATATCCCAAAAAATATGGATGGGGATGTAAGAAAGGTATTATCCGCTCCGATCCTATCCGCTTTCGTCCCTAAAGATTAGGAAGCCATCTGTACAATATCCGGACATCTTTTGGCACGGATGGACCCTCCCAAGAGCTCTGGTGTTCCTGGTGCCTCCCAACCCGTGATAACTTGGTCAGAGACCTGAGGCCATGGACTGGTGCTTCTCTATCACGCCACCTAGATCTCCCATCTCATGGTTACTAGTAAACACAAGAGGGATATACATGTGTGTGTTTTATTAGACGGAGAGACGAAGCAAGTGTGCATATAAAAAATGGGGGTGGGCAACAGGGGAGTAAAATGAACAATGTGAGGAACTAGGGTTCGAACCTGGTCCGTTGGACCCTCCCAGGGAGTCCAACCAGCTGCATTAGAGGCATACTCCGTATATATAGATGGAAGACTGATCAAAAACATGTACGATTAACCCCAATACAGTCAGGAGCATTAACCAATGCTTCTTAGCCCTGTTTGTCTCAGATTCTAAAATAGGAACTGATTAAAAATCATTGAGGCACATTACAAGCATTACAATTCTTGTACCATGGAATCACTGATAGTGAATGAAACAGATGAATGAACATGTGAAGACAGTGTGTTGCTGTCATACAATTGCTTTTATCACTGTATTCTGAAATAACAAGTACCAATCTAACGACTACATCGATCATCGAGAGGAGTACCTAAGCTGTGGATGGATTTAGAAGGAGGTGCTATAAAATAAGGTGTTCTCACATCACACCTCTCGGGCATACACAACATGGGCCCTTCGGCTCTTGCATGCTGTAGGCGTGCAATTTGCTCAATAATTGTAGACCAAAGCAGCACACCAGGACCAAAACAAAATAGAAATGTTTGAGCGCGTTCCCAATTTTTTTTTAAAATAGGTACATGCACGCTTAATACGAAATAGCTAGTTTGATTGAGTGAAAACAGTTTCTTTTTTCACAAAAAACATCTGAAATGGTTAAAAAACAGTTGTCTTTTAAATAGGTACCAATTTTTTTTAAAATAGGTACATGCACGCTTAATACGAAGCAGCACACTGTGGTATTCTAATTGTTACAGTTGTCTTTGTGGCATAATGAACACAAACCAACTCTAACAGTTCGTTGTCATTCATTCTCTGGTGGACTGCCAATTCCAATCGTATAAGCAGTGGAACGCATGGAGATGGAAGTCCAGTGGGTTCCAAACATCTGAAAAGGTTAAAAAAAAAATACTTCAATACTGCACGGTTCGATGCATGATCTGCAAGTGATTAGACGGTCTGCTCCTCGCTTCCCACACTCCCCAAAGAAGTCCCCTGCTCCACTTTGCCATCACCACACAATAATTTACTTAACCACCAGCTAAAATAATCTGCTCCTTAACTATTATTGAGTCCCTGCGGCTGCAAAATTGCATTATATTAGGTGGTCATCAACTAGTTTATTCAGAGAAAATTTTACTGTTTTTAGTCCTTTCTCTCACGGCAAATTTTGCTGTGTCTTCCTGTGCTCTTCACCTCCTCTCTTTTCTTTTTCCAAAAACAATGTGGTGCGCTTGCCGTGCTACAAGCATAATGTGTGTCATGTAGATATGCGTGAGCAAAAGATCATAAAGAACATGTTAGAGCAGATTATTCCTATGTGTATTTTGTTGATCACAGTTTTCTGTCATGCAAGAGATAAATATTTTTTTGAGGGCTACGTGAAGAGATAATTGTAGAGGCAGACGCTGCTTGTTCTGGTTCGTATGAAGTAAATCATTAATTGCCAAGTACGTTAATTAAGGCCGCAAGGCGGCCATTGATGGATACCAGTGGTGGAGCTTGATGCAATTTCTAGGTTGCAATATCTGAACACATTACCGATATATATTTAGCCTGATTATGTAAAAATAAAGGAATTCGGAGAATTAGGGCCCATCAATACTAGTGATTTGAGAGCCCTTGGTAGGAAAGGTGTTTAAGACCCGATGTCCACTAGGTGCAATCTAGCACAGGCCAACCTAAATTAGTGGAGTATATCAGACGTGCGCGAGGATCAGATGAGATGAGGTGCAAGGTCGGGTGAACAGAGTGTATGATGACGTACGTGCTAGATGCTCATACTAGTGTGCTTTGGCGTGAGTATCTGCCGTTGTTGCAATCGTTGAGATGTACTTTGGATGTCACAACGGACTCCAATGCACGGACGTCGTCAGGTTTGTCATGCCGCGAGATGCTGAGCTTGACATTAAGCTGTCTGTACTTGAATGTTCCTCGGCACGGATGCCCCCCTCCAAGAGCTTTGGTGTTCCGGCCTTCCGGGTGCCTCCCAACCCCTAACTTAATGAGAGAGCTGAGGCCATGGACTGGTACTTTTCCAGCACGTCAGTTCTAGCTAGGTGGTGTTTGCAGGTCAATCTGCTGGTAATAAGATAGTATCGGCCGCCACCAAATGTTTATAGATCCTGCACTGTATTGAATATTCATGGACGGGCATATAAGCACCCCTGCCCCCGCTCTGCCATCATTATATATTTACTTCCCCACCTACTAAAATGACAAAAAAAAATGTAACACGCAGGAGAGTTACGTACCAATATATTAAGAAAAAATGGGGTTTTAAAAACTCAAGGTACAACTAAGTTTTATTAAAGGAAAACCTGAACGAAAAAAATCATAGCCTTACAATAAGAGACTAATCACCTGTTAAAAAATAGAGAGAGACTAGACCCTAACTAATACTAAGCTAGGTTAACATAGGTGACTGGGCGAGAAGATGGGAAACTGCTCTAGCTCCAGCCCAACTCCACAAGTGCATCTCCTCATTTACAACTAACAGAACACTATTTAAGCTTGGAGAGATCCCATCAAAGACATATGGATTTCGATGACCAACTAAAATGATCTCCGAGTGGCTGCAAAAATTCGTTAGGTGGTCATCAACTAATTTACTTATCCAGAGCAATTTTACTAACTCTGTTCCTATTTCTCAAGAAAAATTTTGTGGCGGCATATCAAATTTTCTTTGAATTGAGCAATGCACACTGCAAACAGTAAAATTAGCTAGATATCATTATAAAAATGTGTGTTCATTTTGCCATAGGACAGCTGCAGCCATTGTTAATTGTAGTGTCTAATAATTGTAAACATTAAGGTCAGTATGCAGAGCCAATTCACGGAGGTTTCTCCTTTCTTATTTCTGCAGCCTTTTATTGAGCAAAGCAATGATGATACATTATCTAATAAAAGTATTTATACATCTTGTACTTGTCAACCAACCACTATGTGTAGTACTTGGCAACTATATTGTCCTTCGAAAATAAGGTACAAGCAATGATTTGGATATGTTTGGATCTTTCATAACCTGTATCACACACAGATGACTAAACATCGTTGAAACACAAATTTCCACAAGCTAGCTGCTTGACAAACTTTAATCTGAGATGCATGGACCGACCAAATATTGAGGAATGACTCAGATAAACTTATTGCGGACGTTTAGCGTCTACAGTCCTCACTTCCTCAGTCATCAGCCAAGAGTTAGACTCACCACTGCGAATGCCTCGCCCAGCCTTGCTGACCACCACCTCTTCTGCCACAAGCCCACAACAGCCCTACCGACGCCCGACGCTGTTGTCTTCGTCGTCATTTGATCCACGTAGCTATTGATGTATGATCATGCGTGGTGGGAACCATGAATCCTCCCATGGCCTTGTTTGTATGTGCATAGTTGTCCTTATTCCGAGATTGGCGTTCTTTGCTCTGGCCCGACGCTGTTGCTCGACCCGCTATCTGCTAACGGAGGATGCTAGTAGTTAATAGAAAATGGTTCCCTCCTTGGTGTTCCCGATGTCTCTGATTCCTAGTTTCTATGGGTAATTTTGCTGATGAATGCCACGAACTGACTTTCCGTCAGCTCTCTTCCATCTCACTCACTAGCGAGATCACCACAGGAAGAGGAATATATATGAGTGTTGTACTGATGTTGACAACAGCGGTGTTGGTTGTCATACAAGTGAGAAACTACTCGCCTCCTCACCTAGGTTGTTGGACCTGTCAATGAAGTTTTTAAACTAGTGCAACGCCCTTGAGGGCGTCCCCAGCAATCTGGCTATTTGGGCCAGCTATTTGGAGGTGAGATGGAGGAGAGAGGTGAAAATGGCACAGTGCTGAGACCGCGCAGGACAGGCACAGCAGGCGCTCGCAGACGGCACAATGAGAGGATGGCCTCGTGACTCATGCGAGATGGTAGACGAACTCGGCGATAGCGACTTCAATTTTTCCGCTCTCTCTCTCCCACGTCCGATTCCTGATCCTATTCAGCGCCAAATTGCCGGCTCAAATCGCCTTACTGCGGACGCCCTGAGACTCACAAATACTAGGCTAGTTAGTTAGTGTAGCTAGCTAGTTACACGTTGCTAGCAAGGATGTTTTTGTTGGCTCTCTCTTCCATATCAGCTGTGATTCCACATCAACTATCTCCAAGCTCACCTTAATTTCGTACCACACTGCCTTTTAGGGGGATGAATTTTGAAGGTGTCGTGCCTTTAAAACAAGGTGTCTCGCCACACCTGTATTAGTACTCTCGAGAAAATAAATAACTTGGGCCTTGAGCATGGCAGGCATGCATTTTGCGCTCTAGGCTCTCTTGTGGTGTGATACATAAATTGGTTCACCTTTCTTTTTTCCTTTTGTACCGGGTGAAACTACTACCCCTTCTTTATATGTTTGATGTTGGTTAGCTCAAAGTTATTGAACTAAACAACGCCAAACTTTCAAGGATGGAGGTAAAGACTCCTATGGCACAAATTAAATCAATAATTTTACTGAAAAGGGAAGCCCATGGATTGGATGCATCGTCTCAAACAAACTAATTAATGTGTACTACGACTATGCTGAGGGAACATAATACAAATTGTCTCCCCCTCCAGTATTTAGCAAATATATCTAAAAATAATATGCTACTGAATAGTGCAAATGCAAAATGCTGCCTTTTCTATATTTTTCCCTAGGAAAATGAAGGTGCAACACTCCCTGTTTCCAGGGTACGAGCCAAATCACAAGAACAAAAAAGGTAAAGTAATAATTAGAGTAAATTTCACTACTGATCCTTAAGCTTGTCCCAAGTTCTCATCCTGGCTCTGATACTATCAAAACGCATATGATGGTCCTCAAACTTTTCCCAAGCTCTCATCTTGGACCTTAAACTTGTCTTGAGCTCTCATCCATTAAAAATTAAAAAAAAATGAGTGGGACGGGATTTTAAATTGGTTTCAAATCCTCATGAATTTTATCAACTTTTAATGGGATCCAAACTTGTTTGATTGGTTCTAAACCCTCATGGACTTTGGTCAATTTTCAGTGGTATTCGACGTTCATTTTATCATGTTCATTGTGATTTCATCTAATACAGAATTACAGATACTACAAAAATCTCGATGGTCGTCTTTTCTTAGGGAACAATGAGAGAGCAAGAGCCCCACCTGAACACTCGATTAATTTTGATCTGGGTCAAATGAGAACAAAATGTTACAAGCCTTCTGTACGACCCAAGATCACCGCTCGGCACGGATGGCCCCGTCCATGAGCTTTGGTGTTCATGCTTTCATGGTGCCTCCCAATCCCGATAACTATGATCAGAGAGATGAACTGAGGCCATGGACAGGTACTTTTCTAGCACGCTCCTCTAGCATCTCGTGGTTACTACTGAACACTTGAGGGATATATGTGTGTTTTATTTATGAGACGGACGCGGACGAAAGTAAGTGCGCATATATATACATGAGAAAGACTGATCAAAACATTCTCATAATTTAACTACATTACAATATATATAATCAGGAGCATTAACCAATCGATTTGTATATAAAGTCCAGTCAGTGTGTGTCCCTACATGCCATTCATAATGAATGATTGAAACAAATAAAAGAACGGGCCTTAGTAGTGCCTGGTCCATTAAAACATTCAAAAACAACATCCGCAACGAAACCTAGCGTTTGCAACATCGTAAAATATGTACCGAACACATCAAAATCATCTGGTTGTAGGAGTAAATTTTTTGCCGCAACATCGTAGTTTTATTTCATGCAACATCCATTTAAAATCCCCTATTACATCTTGCAACAGCAAAACACATAAAAAATTGTATGCAGTTGCAACATAAAAAACAATTACCTGCACAAAGTCAGCCCTGCGAGGAAGATGGACCCCCAAGGCAACATGAATCCCCCCTCAACATCTTAAATTAACCACTACTACATAAAAAAAAATCCACTGCAACATCATGGAGGTACCTAATGCAACACGAAATCGAGAAGGAAAACAGAGGTTTCACCAGTACTATGCATGCCGGTGTTACTGCTCGCATGCCGGCGGCCTCGTACATCACCGCCTCGGAGCTCTAGATGCCACCATGAAACTCCTGCTGCAGGCTGCGACCGCCAGCTGCGTCGCATGGCATCGCCCCAGAGCTCCCGCTACCGGCCGCTTTGTCTCGTCGCCTCCTTCGCTCGGCTCGTCGCTGGTGGATGGAGATCCTCCAGGCGGGCAGCACAAGGCAACGACGAAACATGTGAGCCTCTCACGCAGAGAGAGAAAAGGCAGCAGCGTAAGGTGACGGCAGCACGCATGAAGAGATAGCATGCGGGAAAAGATAGGATTCGATCAGATAACGCTTCAAAGCAATACATAGACATGAGTGTGCCATGTAGTCGTCCAGAAGGCAGACGCGTGTTCGGATGCCCGCGTCTTAGCATTACCGATAAAAAAATATATATGTACAATGTGCACATCATATTGCTTATCTGTTGATAAGATGCTTTCATCAAATACTTAGAGCGTCTCCAAGAGCTTCTCCAAATCATACTAGCCAAATCCTATTTAGCTAGTCATTTAGTTTTTTAAAGGGTGGGAAAACCAACATGCTAGTTAAAATCTCACTCTTCAAGTCTTCATATAACCTCTCATCTTTCCTCTCCTCTCTCCTACTCACTGACGCATGAGCCCCACGCCCCCACAACCTTATCCCCTCCACCATGCGAGGAGGGGATGCCGAGGCAACAGGCTCGGCAAAGATAGCTAGCGGAGGCTTGCGGATGGCTAGTGAGATAGCGAGGGAAGGAAAATAGAGAGGTTGTTGGATGGGTTTTTACTCGAATTTAGCTATTTTTACCTATTCAACTCATTTTACCTGCTCTTCCATCCTTATTTAAGTGTCGCCGTTGGTGTGCATGCCACAAGTTTAACTCGATTTGTACAAAATACGTACAATATTTATATCTTCAATAAATTTGTTAAAAAACTAGACGAAAAGATCTTTACAATGATACTAATTATGTACCATAAATAATAATATTTTATAATATAAGATTAAACAATTTTTTTGTCGAGAAATGAGAAAGACCGTTATTTAGGGAAGGTGGGGGCCATGAATCCTCCCATGGCATTGGGTGTGCATAGTTATCCTTTACGAGGTCGTTGTTCTTTGCTCTGCCAGACCCAGTTGATCAACCCGCTATTTGCTAACGGTGGATGCTAAGGGCAGTCCCAACCCTCCAACTAGGATAGTTTCCATAGCATTAATTAGATTGCCACGTAGGACTTTTAGCTTATGTGGCACTGTATTAAATAAGAAAGAGAGTAGAGAGAGGAAGAAACTGGGTCTTGCATGAGACCCAATGTCTACACGAGAACCTATGCACTAGACACTATCAAACTTTGCATTGGGGAGATGATGGTTTCTTCATGATAGATAAAGAGTAAATATGATTGGTAGAGAGGAGAGATGATGCATTTATTAACAATCCACATCAAGAAATCATGGGTTGTGGGGTGTAGTTTCTATAGTGATTTCTTGCTTATGTGGCGACATGGAAACTACCCGTAGACTCTATGGGTTGGGACTGCCCTAAGAAAGTGGTTCGCTTGCTGTTCCCGATGTCTCTGATTCCTAGTTTCTCTGGGTAATTTTACTGATGATGAATGCCATGAACTGACTTTCCGTCAGCTCTCTTCCATCTCACTCACTAGCGATCACCCCAGGAAGAGGAATATATATGAGTGTTGTACTGATGCTGACAACAGCGGTGTTGGTTGCCATACAAGTGAGTAACTGCTCGCCTCCTCACCTAGGTTGGACCTGTTAATGAAGTTTTTAAACTACTCGCCAGTGCAACGCCCTTGAGACTCACAAATAGGCTAGCTAGTGTAGCTAGTTACACGTTGCTAGCGAGGATGTTTTTGTTGGCTCTCTCTTCCATATCAGTTGTGATTCCACATCAACTATCTCCAAGCTCACCGTTCGGTACCGCACTGAGACTAGCCCCTTTTATAGGATGAATATTTTGAAGGTGTTGTGCCTTTAAAATAAGGTGTCTCGTCACACCTGTATTAGTACTCTCGAGAAAATAAATAACTTGGGCCTTGAGCATGGCAGGCATGCATTTTGCGCTCTAGGCTCTTGTAGTGTGATACAAAAATTGGTTCACCCTTTTTTTTCCTTTTGTATGTTTGATGTTGGTAAGCTCAAAATTATTGAACTAATAAACAACGTCAAACTTTCAAGGATGGAGGTAATATCAATGTAAAGACTCCTATGGCACAAATTAAATCAATAATTTTACTGAAAAAGGAAGCCCATGGATTGGATGCATCGTCTCAAACAAACTAATTAATGTGTTGTACTACGACTATGCTCAGGGAACATAATACAAATTGTCTCCCCCTCCAGTATTTAGCAAATATACGCAAAAATAATATGCTACTGAATAGTGCAAATGCAATGTTGCCTTTTGCATATTTTCCCTAGGAAATGAAGGTGCAACTCTCCCAGTTTCCAGGGTACGAGCCAAATCACAAGAACAAAAAGGTAAAGTAATTTCACTAGTGACCCTTAAACTTGTCCCGAGTTCTCAAAATGCATATGATGGTCCTCAAACTTTTCCCAAGCTCTCATCTTGGACCTTAAACTTGTCTTGAGCTCTCATCCATTAAAAATTAAAAAAATTTAGTGGGATGGGATTTAAACTTGGTTTCAAATCCTCATGATTTTTTATCAATTTTTAATGGGATCCAAACATGGTTGATTGGTTCTAAATCCTCATGAACTTTGATCAAATTTCAGTGGGATTTGACTTGATGTCAAATCCTAAAATAACTTTGACCTACATGATAGCTCTAGACAAGTTGATCAAATTTCAGTGGGATTCGACTTGATGTCAAATCCTAAAATAACTTTGACCTACATGATAGCTCTAGACAAGTTTAAGGACCAGGTTGAGAGCACGGGACAAACTAAAGGACCAAGATAAGTGTTCGGGACAAACTAAAGGACACCAGAATGAGAACTAGGGAGAAGTTTAAGAAATGGTCAAATTTACTCTAATAATAATCATGCTATTGGGAAAACCTATGTGAGTACTGAACCTACTCATCACTCAGCACGTTGACAACTAACACCACCCATCGAGGAACATTTGCAATCAACCTACCAGAGCCAATAGTGGCCCATTTAGCTCCCGATGCCTCTGATACCAATGAGCAATTGAGCATTTACCAGTGCTGCTGTCCTTGTCATGCTTATATACTGTAGGTTATTCTAACACAACTAGTCAGTGTTGCAGTTTGAGTTGAGCGGTGAGGTTGTCTTCATGTGTGCATATAAACAGAGGAGCTGAAATGCACAATTCAAGACCATACATTAATATTACACTTGTTAGTACTGAGTACTAAATGCAATGCGGGTCGTACAATTCAAGAGACCATCCATGAAAAATTTGAACCCTGCCAATTAGTTTCAGTATCATAAAAAAGATTGTCAACTATGAAATGCTAGGATTAGTTGCAAGCAAAGATGCTGAGCTTTCCATTAAGCCGTCTGTACAACACAAGATCACCGCTCGGCACGGATGGCCCCGTCCAAGAGCTTTGGTGTTCATGGTGCCTCCCAATCCTGATAACTCTGATCAGAGAGATGAGCTAAGGCCATGGACTGGTACTTTTCTAGCACGCTCCTCTACCATCTCATGGTTATGAGACGGACGAGGACAAAGTAAGTGTGCATATATATAGATGGGCAAGACTGATCAAAACATTATTATCATTTAACTACATTACAATACAATCAGGAGCATTTTAACCAATCGATTGTATAAAGTCCAGTTAGTGTGTGTCCTACGTGCCATTCATAACGAATTGCAACAAATAAAAGAATGGCCTTAGTAGTGCCTAGACGTCTGATAATATTTTTTTTTGTCGGATGGACCATTAAAACATTCAGAAATAACATCCACAATAAAACCTAGCATTTGCAACATCGAAAAATATGTAATAGCGTGTCACAATCATCTGGTTCTACGAGTAGAATTTTCACCGTAACATCGGGGTTTTGTTTCATGCAACATCCAATTAAAATCCCTCATTACATCTTGCAACACCAAAACAAAACTACCACAACATCAAATTTATAGAGTTGCAACATGAAAAAAATTACTGCACGAAGTCAGCCATGCGAGGAAGGTGGACCCCCATGGCAACATGAATCCCCCATCAACATCTCAAATTAACCTCTACAACATCCAAAAAATTTACTGCAACATCATGGGGTACCTAATGCAACATGGAGTCGAGAAGAGTGGCCTCGTACATCACCTGCCTTGGAGCTCTAGACGTCTCCACGGAGCTCCTGTTGCAGGCTATGCCACCAACGACGTCACATGCCGCCGCCCTGGAGTTCCCGCTACCGGTCGCCTTGTCTCGTCGCCTCCTTCGCCTCGGCTCGGTTGGTGGCCGGAGATCCTCCAGGCGGACAGCACAAGGCAACGACGACGCATGCGAGCCCCTCACGCAGAGAGAAAAGGCAGCAACAACCTGAGATCGGTGCAAGGTGACAACACTACAACAGCACACGGGAAGAGATAGGATTCGATCAGCTAAATCTTCAAAACAATACATGGACATGAGTGTGACATGTAGTCGTCCGGAAGGCGGACGCGCGCTCGGATGCCCATGTCTTAGCATTACCAATAAAAGAATATATGTACAACTGTACATCATATCACTTATCTGTTGATAAGATGCTTTCATCAAATACTTATATGTACACTTATATGTACAATGTGTACATCGTACGCTCATCTGTTGATGAGATGCTTTCATCAAATATTATAGGAAATCATCTGTTGATGAGATGCTTTCATCAAATACTATAGGAAAACAAACAGGCTTCGATCGTCTATTAGGATGAAATAAGATAACTATTAGTGGCTAACTAATAAGTAACTTTTTCAGGATCACTGATGTAACATCCCGCTCTCCAAAGCCATTTATCTGTTGATAAGATGCTTTCATCAAATACTATAGGAAAACAAACATGCTTGGATCGTGTATATGTACAGTGTATATCGTATCGCTTATCTGTTGATAAAATGCTTTCATCAAATACTTAATGTACGGTGTGTGTACATCGTATTGCTTATCTTTGATCTGAGCACTAATAAAAGTAGTAGGTTACACAGGTTACAGGTGGAAGATTTAAAGTGTTGGTCAGGTACCATATGCTAATGGATTGTTCAATTACCAAAGCAAAACATCCCCAATTGAGTGATTTAAGAGCAGGAGAAAAAAAGGTCAAAAGGAGATGCGGTAATCGTGCAGTGGAAATCAGGCCCCTTGCCGAGATACCTAGCCATGAATCTCCATGTAGATGGCTTGTATGCATCTCATAGCTATGTGGTGTTTCTGGACAGCTGCAGAATTGAGAAACGTAGGTTATGCCATGCCTGATATTTTTCTGTGGAAGTTCATTTTCAAAGGTGTTCCTTCATATCTTGAGTTATGAAAAGGAAAAAGAACACATTCATCAAAGCAAAGCAATCTATCTATACATTATTGTACTATAATGTCAATCCATAGAGCAGAGTACTCGGTTCTGTGTCATCTAGGCGTCTCTTGCATGATTTTCTCCTGCTCAACAATTTTTAGCCATCCTTGAAGAATATACTTACAAGGGGAACTGGGCACATTCTTTTGACTGAACTCATAGCCAATCTGGGTAACCCTAGGCGCTTGCAGACAACCAATAACTGTGTGGTATCGTTTAGTTCAGGGGGAAGACACAGATAGTATGTTGTTTACACATACCTTCAAGTAAATATGAAATTTCAGTTCTTCTGGTAGTAAGAACAGCAATGCGCTTCCTTTGCCTTTATCCTCACATGTGGTACAATCAACTCTGTGAATGTAATGCTGAAAGTGAAATTCAAAATAGCAGTTAGAGGAAGAGAATACTAAATTTCACTGCATCTGTTTAGAATCACAAACCTTTGGTTCATCACGAGGATCATATTGCACCATATATACCTGAACAAGGAATCCGATGCTTTAGTTAGTGGGGAACAAAAAAAAAGGGTTTAATCTCAACAGTAACAGGTCAAAACCTCACCACATCAGGGATATCAAGTCCACACGCGGCCAAATTAGTGCACGATAAGATGCCCTTTTGTGCCTTGCAAAAGTTAAAGAATGTTGTAGTTCATTTTTGCTGCTTCTATTTCGCATGGATATCTCAACACTCTGTCCCCGAAATTCAGAAGTTCTGAGTGGAACTTGACTGAATTGCATGCTGGAAAGAACACCATGACCTTCTAATTCTATTTCTTTTTTTACGAAAGCATATAAAACCAGGAACCACTTCTCACTAGAAAGGAAACAATACCCCTGCTGTAAGCCTTCACAGTAGCCTGCCAAAGAATCGAGGTCATTTTTCCTACAAAATTATCTTGAAAGCATAGTTGAATAGGCTGGTGAAGCATTTCTTTACCTCTGTACTATCATCATCGACTGTTGTATAAACTGTTTTTTCTTTACTTTCTTCATTTTTCTCAAAAGGCAATTTAGCAAACTTTTCAACCTGTGGGATACATCAAAGCATAAGAGCAATCTGCAGCAATCATGAGAGGTTTGAATAAAGTGGACAATAGATCTACAAACCTCTGGAGTCTGTGTAGCGGTAAAAAGAACATTCTGCCTATCTGCATCAGTGCATCCATAATGCAATGAAAGAGATAAAACATACGTCAGTGTAAAGTTAGGTACATGGGGCATATAAAAATGAGAATAACAAGAATGCATAAAGCTGAGGTAGGCGTTTAAATATTTGTGTCATATCTTCCTCAAAGTTATGCTCAAGTATGCGACCAGTTTCAACAAATTACATTGCAAAATTAATAAAGATGGCATTTGTCAAAGATATACAAAGCAAATGGCACAGGTGGTAGTCATGGCAGAGTGGGATTAATGGTCATGAATAATATTTTCCATTTCCATAAAAAGTGTGAAAATCCAGGAAGCTAATGCTAGGGGCAGCCAGGCCCAGCCCAGGTTGTCAAATCTGGCATGCTGTGTACCAGGTTTAAGTCTGATCAAGGGTAAAATGCCGAGGCCATCCCAACCAAATAGTATGTGTAGAACACAGTTTCCAATTAGGCAATAGAATAAATAAATTGATTTTTTTGGGGACTACTGTTAGAGTAAAATAGTCAACATATGAAGTTTTTAGCTGCTTTAGTACAAAGTTAATAAGCTATTTCCTTGAACAATTTTTTCATACAACGGACAAATTAAATCTACATACTTGTTGTAACTAATAACAAACCCTGCGGAAATATGTAACAGAGATGAAAATGGTTTAATAAAGATAGAAAGACAATATTACAAGCAAGGACATGGTAGAATGAATAACCAAGAAGGAATAAGAAACACAGACAAAAGGTTACTTAATAAAGAAGAAGCCAAGACATGTTGATTCTACTTTGGTTTTAGAAATATTCCAACAGTTTTATATGGTGAGAATTACGGTTATATTAGGCATACCCTGTGATAAACGCATATGGTGAGCCGAATCACAAACCATAATGAATCACTGTCCTTTTGTAAAAGTAAATATATGGTTTGCTCTGAACCTTTTTTTTTATGAGACCAGCATAGAGCGTAGGGTCCTTTTTAATGTATTAAAGCTACTGAATCAAAGATCGAATTCAATATTCAGGCTAGCATCATTACCTTTGGCAAGGCAAGTAGGCTGAATGTCTCTTTCTTTCTTTTTTCCTCTCAAATAGGACTCCTTGTCACCAGCGTTTGTTCAGAAACCATGGTTATATGTTCAGTGTTGCAGAGGCAAATCAGCAAACACAGGCCATGCATCCTTCATGACTATTTAAAAACATGCACTAGTGATTGAGTGTAGTTGATGTTAACTGGGAAATCATAAGTTTGTTAGCTTGCTTTGGTTCAGATTACACAGGCCTGCATGTGATGGTACATTAAGTTATGATATTTTGTATCTATACCACTCTTATGGAGCCAACCTATTTCAAGAGTTAAACCAGTAGCACAGTATAGAACAAGACTTTGCTGGAAATCTAGTCTCAAGGGAATAATATTGTTTATGAAAGAGACTATTGGCCTCGTGAGACATAAGAAGTGAGCAACCTAACGATTAAACCTTGTTCGGTTGCACAGTGGATGGCAGAGATTGGCATGGAATATAGTTCCATTCCCTGCCAATCCCTATAAATCCATGATACTCCACATCAAACCTAGCAAGGTCTACTGTTTCAGATTTGGTTGTACATTAATGGCCTATCCTACTTCATGACAGGCGTAACTGGCAAAGGCCATTCGGATTTTGTCAAAGGGATGGTTATCAGATAATGTTGCCCAGCATATGAACACAGAGAACTTGAACTCCTATCCTGAACAACTTCCTGCATTAGGTTGATGTGGAGATTTTAAGAAAAAACACAAGAGGTTCTGGAAAACATGGGCATAGCTGCATTGCAAGTTATTCATGTGGTTAGCCATTCTGAACCAGAGTTAGACAGCGGATAGACTGGCTAAGGGAGGACTTCTGCACCCAGCGGCTAGCATTTCGGCCTACCTGCGATCAAGCAGATGAAACCATTCAGCATCTTTTGATCTCATGTGTTTTCACTTGGCAAGTACGCCTTCAGAAAGCTGGGCTACTTTCTAGTTGGTGATACCATGCACTGAAAATGGTCGATAAAAGTGAACGGGCCTTTAGCTGAGATGGTTAGAGAGTTCTAGTAGGACTCCTCATGTCCTAGGTTCAACCTTCCGTGGGAGCAAATTTCAGGATGGGGTATTTTCAGTGTCACTCCTTCATTCTCTTCCTCCTCATCTCACGGTTCCTGAATTCTACGTTAACATATCAACACAAAACCAATAACCAATAAGGCAATGTATGCCTTGAACACAAGTACCTAATGGTCCAATGGCCCTGAATTATAGTGCTACATGTACATAATGATCCAAAGAAAAATGATTGTATTATGCATTTATGCACAAATATCCAATTGCAGGTACAACAAAAAAACATTTTTCATAACAATTAGCGTATAGTTTTCCTTTCCATTCCAGCTTCTGGTTGAAATGATCAGAATACTAACCTTCCTTATCTCCTGGAAACTCAGCTATAAGCTGCTGATTTCAATTCCAGTTGATCTTCTTCACAAGATGCTCCAAGTGCATCCACTTCTTCAACAAATGGGGGTTGACAGGTTTGATGATACCCTTCATCCTTCATGTGTTTGGCTAGCCTTATCAACTCCACATTTATATTTTCCGCTTCAGGATGTTGCTGTTCCCCAACAACAAAAACATGAACTCGGCTATTAAGCTCAACCCAGCTACACCCTAGATCCTTGCTAACTCCTCGGAGTCTCATCAAACGTCTCACCCGCTCAACATCATTCCACTTCCTCTGGGCAGCATAGATGTTTGACAACAATATATAAGCAGAGGAATCCTCACTACCTAACTCCATCAATTTTTCACCTGCATATGCTCCAACATCAAAATCCCGTAAACTGCGACATGCTCCTAGGACTATACGCCATAGGCATGTTCCATGGTCAACAGTTATTGACTCTATGAAGTCCTTTGCTTCTTTCAACTGCCCTGCTCGGCTAAGAATATCAACCATGCAAGAATAGTGATCAAGCCTAGGAATTAAACTGTAATCTTTGGTCATTGACCTGAAATAAAACCAACCTCTGTCAACTAAGCCCATGTGGCTACAAGCACATAATACGTTAATGAATGTTATATGATCAGGTGCAGTGCCCTCTAGCTTCATCTCCTCAAACAGGTCAAGTGCACCATTGCCACACCCATTTTGTGAAAGACCAGAAATGATTGAGTTCCATGCAATAACATCCCTATCAGCCATGCTACTGAAGACAGCCATGCCATCTTCAAGGTTCCCACACTTTGAATACATTGTAGACAGAGCGCTTCCAACAGAACCGCCCAAACTAAACCCACACTTTATGATTTGTGCGTGCAGTTGCTTCCCTAGCTCCAGTGCTGCAAGGCATGCACATGCTCTAAGAACACTAGTTATAGTCAAATTACTGGGCATGATGCCCTCTTTGTCCATCCTGGCATACAACACCAGGGCCTCCTCAAGCTCCCCATTCTGCACATGCCCAGCAATCATTGCCGTCCAAAGGACAACGTCATCAACATCATACAACTGCTGAAACCCACCTTTTGCATCACCAATACAACCACACTTGGCATACATATCCACCAGTGCGCTCTTCACATAAACCTCCATCTCAAACCCAAGCTTCACCATCAAACCATGCGCCTGCTTCCCAACAGCCAATGCTCCCATGTCACTGCATGCATTCAGTACCCCAACAAAGGTGAATTCTGTTGGTGAGAATCCTACAGCATGCATCTGTAAGAACATCCTAGCTGCACTATCAGCCTCCCCATTCTGAGCATACCCGGTGATCATTGCTGACCATGTTATTGAGTTCCTCTCCTTCGATGACTTAAACACCTGCAGAGCTGCTTCCATATAATCAGCCTTTGCATACAATGTGACAAGTGAATTTTCCACAGACACAAATCCCACCAACCCATCCTTCACAACCAGCCCATGCACCTGCACTCCCATAAGCAAAGCTGATGGCACACTAACGGCGCTAAGTACCGCTGTGGTGACAAATTCATTTTTCTCCGAGGGGCACTCCTGAAGCATCGACCGGAAGATCTCGAATGCCTCCACAGAGCACTTGTCCACAGCATACCCAGAAACCATAGCAGTCCAAGACACTGCATTTCGATGTGGCATTTCATCGAACACCCTGCGGGCATCAGAAGTAAAACCCAGTTTGCAATACATGTTGAGCAGGGCAGTGGAGATGAATACATTGTCCGAGCCGTCGGAGGAGGAGGGAAGCTTGCACGCGAGCGCGTGGGCTGCAGCGCCTGCTGACACGGAGGGCGCACGGGCGGCAGCGGTGAATGCAGCGGCGAATGAGTGCGACGACGGGAGGACGGCGCAGTGGTAGGAGGACAGCATCAAGCGGAAGTGGGAGAGCGCGGCAAAGGGGTGGTGACGGGAGAGCGGGTTGAGGAGGGAGTTCCACGAGGCGACGTCGCGCGCGGCAGCGGGGATATCCTCGAAGACGGCGAAGGCGGCCGCGAGGAGCGGCCGCGAGAGGGAGCAGTAAAAGGTGATCAGGGAGTTGGAGACCGGTGCGTGGGAGGCAACTCCGGACTTGAGCGCCCAGCCATGGAGGGCCTCGCCAGCGCGCGGCGCGCGAGAGGATGCGGCCGCGTGGCGGAGGTGCTCGATAAATTGCGTGTGCGACATGCGCAGCGGGAGCAGCGCCGCGCCTGCCATGGCGTGAGCAGGAGCAAGAGCAGAGAAGCCGAGCTCACTGGCGCCACCGTGCATCGCCCTGCATCCGCCTTTGGTACAGCTCCGCGAGCTGCTCCGGCAGGAGCCCTGCCAAACGCCCTCTCGCAGAAGCGCTTCGCCCCCGGAGCCCCGAAATTCCCGGTGAGAGGAGCCAGAAGAGGGAGGAGCCAAAAATACCTGCTCCCTCCCTGCGGCTCCTCCTCCACGTTCCCACCACTGTCCTCGGCGAGGCCCGCGGGCGGAGGCTGCAGCCACCAGCGCCAGGCCGCGGAGGGGAGGGGGGCGAGGACGAGCCAGCGGCCGGAGCGGGCAGCGCCGGCGGCGGCGGAGGGGAGGGAGGCGGGTACGGGCCGGCTGCCGGAGAGGGCAGCGCCGGCGGCGGCGGAGGGGAGGGAGGCGGGGACAGGGCCGGCGGTGGTGGAGGGGAGGGAGGCGGGGAGTCGGAGACGGGGCGAGATGGGGTGGGAGAGACGGTGCCTGTTTGAAAGGCCGGTTTTCAGCCCAAAACAGGCCCGGAAGCTTTTACAGTCCCAAAAAAAAATGTGCTTGGATCAGTAGGAGCCCATTAATTTTACGTCTGAATTAGGCCGAAACCAACGCAAAAAACAAAGTGTCGTAAAATGATCTCCCAGTGGCTGCAAATTTTCGTTAGGTGGTCATCAACTAATTTAATTATACAGAGCAATTTACTATTTTTATTCCTTTTCTTATGGAAAATTTCACGGTGGCATATCGAAATTTCTTTGAATTGAGCAGTGCACACTGCAAACAGTAAAATTGGCTAGGTACCATTTAAAAAATATGTCCATTCGCCATAGGTCGATTCAGGGAGGTTTCTCCTTTCTTATTTCTGCCGCCTTTCATTACTTGCATGAGCAAAGCAATGATGGTACACTATCCAATAAAAGTTTTTACTGTTTGTACTTGTCAACCAACCACTATATGTACTTGGCAACTATATTAATGTAAAATAATTTAGATATGTATGAATCTTTCTATTTACGTGTATCGTACATAGACACCTAAACAATGAACATTTTGTTTATTACTCTACATCATCTAGTTAAGATTTTGTTTATTAGTACTATACATCTTCTCCCTACTCATCTAGGTTGGACACTTGGACCTGTCAATGATGTTTTAAAACTACTCGCCAGCGCAACGCCCTTGAGTGAGACCCACAAATAGGCTAGCATGTCGCACGTCGCTAGCGAGGATGTTTTTGTTGGCTCTCTCTTCCACATCGGCATGTGATTCCATATGAACTATCTCCAAGCTCACCGTTCATGCCACACTGAGACTAACCCTTTAATTTAATAAGGTGCTTCGTCACACCTGTATTAGTACTCTCAAGAAAATAAATAACTTGGGCCCTTGTGCATGGCAGGCAGGCATTTTGCGTCTAGGCTCTTGTAGTGTGATACATAAATTGGTTCACCACCCCTTTTTTTACCTTTTGTACCTGATGAAACTACTACCCCTAAATGTTTGGTGTTGGTTAGCTCAAAATTGAACTAAACAACGTCAAACTTTCAAGGAATGGAGATAATATCAGTTTGAAGACTTCATTCCTACGGCACAGATACAGCACAAAATAAATAAATAATTTTACTGAAAAAGAAAACCCATGGATTGGATGCATGGCCTCAAAAAAACTCATGGCTTCTTCTACGACTATGCTATGGGAAGATAATGCATATTGTCTCCTCCTCCCGTGTTAGAAAATATAACGCAAAAATAATATGCTACTGAACAATGCAAATGCAATACTGCCTTTTCTATATTTTTCCTAGAAAATTAAGGTGCAACCCTCCCTTTTTCTATCATGAAAAATATTCTACAGTACAAGCTAAAATCACAAGAACAAAAAGGTAAAGTAATAACTAGAGTAAATTTCACTAGCGGTCCTTAAACTTGTTCCAAGTTCTCATCTTGCCTCTTATACTATCATTCTATCAAAATGCATATGATGTTCCCCCAAACTTATCCCAAGACACCATCTTGGTTCTTAAACTTGTCTCATGCTCTCATCCATTAATAAAAAATTGTGTGGGATTTAAACTTGGTTTCAAAGCCACATGGATTTGTTTATCAATTTTGAATTGGATCCAAACTTGGTTCCACAGCGGAGCTAGCCCTTTTTACCATGGAATTATATATATCCTTTAGTAAACCATTGTTCATTGCAAAACAAGTAGGTCTGACCCCATGATTTAACACACCAAAGTTGTAAATCCTCATGAACTTTGGATCAATTTTCAGTGGAATTCGACTTGATTTCAAATCCTAAAATTTGAAATAATTCACCAAAGTTTTCTTATGAATAAAAGAATTAATTTTTTTAAGTACATGAACCTACATGATAGCTCTAGACAAGTTTAAGGACCAGGTTGAGAACACGGGGCAAGTTTTAAGAATCGACTGAGATAAGTGCTCAGGACAAGTTTAAGGACCGTCATGTACATTTCGATAGTATCGGACCGGAATGAGAACTTAAGACAAATTTAAGAACCCTGGGTGACATTTACTCTAATAATAATCATGCAGTTGGGAAAAACCTATGTGCGTGATTCATCACTCTGAAGAGGTATCGCTCATCTTCTTGCACGCTGACCTATGACTTTGTGTGCACAGGGACATTTGCAACCATTCAGAGCCAATAGTGACCCATTTAGCTCCCGATGCCTCTGATCCCGATGAGCAATTGAGCATTTACCAGTGCTACTGTTGTCCTTGTCATGCAAATATACTGCAGGTTCTTGTAACACAACTAGTCAGTGTTTGAGTTTAACGGTGAGGTTGTCTCCATGTGTGCATATAAAGAGAGGAGCTCTGTGGGGAACTTCCCCACAATTTGCCCTTCAAAAAAAAAAGGGAGCTGATTCATGCTCGTTGTGGCCGGGGAGCCAAGCAAGAATACGGAATGGATCTCCGCAGTGCCTTGCTTGTTGAGTGTTTTGTGCGCACAAACAAGTTAAACCGGTTGAGATTCAGCCCGAAACGTCATCGTGTAAATTTCAGCGATGTAACCGTGTCTATTTTACACATCAACAACAAACGGTGTTTGCTTTTTCTCAGACGGTCAGGCCTCGCTTCATCCTCCAGAGTCCAGATTAAACGCATCCCTTTCGTTTTCTTCTTGCTTCGCTCCAGGCTCCAGCTCCAGGATGTGAATCGTTACCTTAGCAGGCAGCCGCGCAAGATGTATGGAATTTAAGGAGACACGCTTAGTTAAAGTTCAGCGCAAGAGATGGTAATAATCTACTTGCTGTATCAGTCAGTATTTACATAATTACATGGTAAAACAGGGCATTTCCCACTTTGTTCAAAGAAACCTTGGTTGACTTTACTATCGCGTTTTATTTATGAGTGTGTCAGTTGTCCCTTATTGCCCGTTAACCCGACGGGCGTGGGTCTGGGACAAATTTGAACCCGTCACGGCCTCACGGGTCGTGGGTTTCTTAGCGGGCATGGGTTTGGGCGGGCAAAACCCAGCGGGTTTGTGCCCGTTGCCATCTTTACTCACACTCTTGTCTCTTGGGCCCAACTGCCCTTGCCGTTGCTTTGTCTGTGTGTCAGTTGTCAACGAGAAACATGTTTGCTTGTTGTTGCCTCCAAGTTGGGGGTCGTGGATCCCTTCCCGGCCGCCCAAGGCAGGGACGCAGGATTTTGATGCGCGACTGCGGTGTCCGAGATGATCCTTGTTTGCTCCGACTAGACGTTGTTCCTCAACCTCTGCTCCTATTTCCAACCACTGGATGCTAGAGCTGGGTAAAGTACTGGGGAGCTCTTTGCTGTTCCCGGTGTCTCTTATTCCCCTTACATTTGGGAACTTTGCCGGCTCATGCCATCGACTACCTTTCCATCGCCTCTATTCTTCCATCTCAAATGGTCATCAGTGTAGTGTCTCTTATGTTGCTGAGACGATGCCAGTGCAGTGTTCGTTGCGCATATAAGTGACAAGCTGATTGAAACTCATTGAGGAGCATCACAATCTGCATCATCACTCTTTGTACCTTGTATTCGCTGGTAACGAATGAAAAAATAACTGAACATGAGGACAGTGTCTTGCGTGCTCGGTTGTACATTTACTTTTTATCACACTGTAAATTCAAAAATGAGAAGCACCTTACGTTGATCAGAGCAAGAGGAGTAGCTGAGCTGAGATTGAGCTTTTAGAGGACCAGTGGCGGAGCTACGGCCAGGCCAACCCCTATGGCCAAGTATCTCTTACGGTTCTTATTTTTTTTATCTCCCATTCAAGATATTCAGTATATCTCTAACATATGGTTATTATTCCAAAAGCATAAGCCAAATAGATGTGTTGAATGAGGGCATCCTCAGATAACAGCTGAGGCCATTGAGCGGTACTACTAGCTTTTACATGTATATATGTGTGTGTTTTATGAGGTGGCGAGATGGAGTGTGCATATATATATCTATAGTTCTAGATAGGAGACTGATCAAGACATGCACATTCAACCACGTTACAATAATGAGCATCAACCAATGAATTGTACGAAGTGCAGTCTACATTTACTCATAAAAAATTACGTACAACTCTTGTTAACTTGTAAAAATTGTAGAAGACTAAATTTAAACAGCATTGGAATATTTTCCACCAAATGTTGATAGAACATCCATTAATTGTTGTCTGCAATGCTGAGACAATCTGACAATGATTAGTGACAAACTGAGTAATAACGTAACTGCCATGGCATTGCCCATCTCCATTATCGTTCGGCTCAAGTGAACTCTGCATAAAAAACAGCTGCTTGACAAACTCTAATATAGATGGACAGTCCTAAACAATCGTAGTATTAATTACAAAGATTCCTGATTAGCCAATGTCGAATGCCTTGATGACCTCGCCGCCAGCTACCATCTCTTCAGCCCCTACCGCACTGCCATTATATTGTCCACAGCTTTGTCGTCACTTCGTCACTGATCCTCAATTACTTGTACGGTCATGAGAAGTTAACGACAGATACCAAACTTGCATGGTACTTCTTGTACCTCTGTTTTGGTACCTTTAGGCACTCCTTTTGTTTACATCATCCGATTTCTCGGAATGAATGACTCTCATTATCCTCAAGCATTTTAAAATTTCTCATATATATATGGTGTCCTATGCGCTCTTTGGCTTAGACTAGATGTTTTTTCTCAACCTCGTATTTGCTAATCGCGCATTTTAGTGCCAGGGAAGAAAGAGGAGGGCTCTTTGCCATTCTCCGTGTCTCTAACCCCTATTTTCTTTGAGAAACTTAATTTATGCATGCCACGGGCACCCTTTTCTCCCCAGCCTTCCATCTCATAGTCACCAGTGATCACACTACCAACGATGTTGCTGAGATGCCAGCGGTATACAACTGATCAGTGATCACAAACTGATTGAAACTTATTGGGGCGCAATACAGACTTCAACGTCACTCCGTGTACCATGAAATCACTGGTCATGAATGAAACAAACAACTGGACACATGAGGACAGTGTGTCTTACTCTGTCGTGCCGTACAGTTGCTACTTAACACACTCTAAATTATAAAATGACGTACATCACATTAATCAAGAGGTTGAGTAGCTGAGCTCAGATTGAACTTTTAGGGGATGGATTAGAAGGTGGCGCCCATGGAACCGTAAAGACATGATCTCAGACGAATTTTCGTCCACGGGAAATATTTGATCGGTGTATCTCTGGCATATAGTTGTTTCTCCAACAGTAAAATGGCTCTTTTTAGTAATGTGTGTAAGGTTGGAATATAAAATTCACTAGCCAAGAACAAAAAATTCAGAACTCTTGGCTAGGGCTTATGGTGTCTGGTTATTGGTACAATGGTAACGTAAATGCAAACAAAATTAGATTGCTGCGTATTTGATGGTGTAATGGGTGATTACCCTCTTTATTTGGTTGGCCTACGGTAACGTTATCAGGTACCAGGCGGCGCGCAGCAATCGGACTGGTTGCTGAATCGCTTTCTAATTACCCAGGGAAATGACCGGTAACAAGTTTCTATATAGGACCGGTATCTGATTACAGTGTGATTCGATTACAGACCACCATGAACAAACACTTGTAACGTAATTCAATACCGGCCCGTAATTGGACTGTGTTACATTATTTCAGCGAACCAAACATGTATATTGAGTTCCATGTAATAACCAAAAGCCTAAATCAAATAATAAGAGAGGTGCTCGATTCACTAACGTGAACACAGATAGATAGAAGTGCTACAAATCCGATCCTCTATATTATTATGGCACGAAATCAACTGGTAAAACTAAGCAAAATGTGGTGATCTTTTTTGAAAATAAATAGCTTCAGATTTTACCAGGGCCTCGACTTGTCGATGCAAATTGATGGTGGTGTGGTTGTTGCCACCACATGGATTTTTTTTAATAAAAAAGAAAGGGTTTTACTGTCGTCGCTCAGTTATTATGTAGTCGTACGTATTTTATTCAATCTGTCAAGCATCTCATACTGCACTCATGAACCTCTAAAACATATAATATACTCAACTCTCAGATCTGTGCAACACACTCTTATTATGGTTTATATGCTGCTGTTTGGTTTGCATTTCAAGGCGTCCACCAACAAGCATCCCTGAAGCATTCCTAAAAAAAGCCACGCTGAACAATCCATAATTTGCTGTTAGCCTACACGATGGTGCTTTTGACGTTTTGGGGCTGAATGTGGGAGTTAATCTGCAAAAAAAAATAATAAATCACGTGTAGGACTATGTGACAAGGATTAGAGGTTGGACTGACAAGTGATTAAAAAAACGGTAATGCTACTATTCTGACGTCCGATGCGAGCGAACCGTCGGACGGCTCCCGCAGGCTCATCGTCCATGTGTTTTCACTACCCACATCTAAGCACCACCAGTCAGACAGATTTTCTTCCTCCTCTTCACTCTCATGGCCTTTCTTCTCCACTGAAAGCAGAGCCAACCGCCGGAGGAAATCCTCCATCGACGCCTCACCATATTCAAATCTCCGCGGCCCATGCCATCTCTATCTCTTACAGTATTCCCTCTAGCAAACCGAGCCCCAATCGAGCTTTCCATTGATGGTAATTTCAGATCAGGCAGCCAGTAGAGCTGCCGTTGCCATTGCTCCACTCCTGGAAAAATACGTCGTGCCCTCTCCACGAAAACCAAATCGACTGCAGCAGTAGGTCCTCCATCTTCCTAGCTCCAATCCCTGCAACTCCTTTTCAAGCTTTGGATAACCCACCGCTGGCAATCGTTGGATTTCTGGCCGCCAGTACACGCTCTGGAGAAGACTTCTCTCATGCTTCTCGACATCTATGTTACATTAGGTATCTCATGACGTTGCAGTACAATATTTTGGATGTTGCATAATGCTATAGATGGATGCGAATTTTGCAGCTAATTGCATCTGTGATGTTGCAACAATGGGCTTTTGGTGTTTCATCTATTGATTTTTCATGTTTCAGTGTTTCTATATTAGTGTTCATCTGTATGTGTTCAAGTTCAACCTATCATATGGCGATTTTTGTTTGAAAATGTTGCACGAAACATGGTTTCGATGTTGCAGCGGGAATTTTTCCTCGGGTTTGGATTGAACTATTTTTTTCACATTTTTCAATGTTGCAATTTTATATTTTTAATGTTGCATATGTTGTATTTGAATGTTGCAGCAGGGCGTCCGATGGAAATTTTCCATCGGATGTCTGGGCGCTAGCAACATCGTAAAAAAATGGTGATGCATTTTAAAAATGTTGACAGTTGGTATGTCGTAGAAGTTAGGAGAAAAACACGGAAGAATTCTGCCGCCATTGATTGCTCTACGGACTAAGCACTTGTGCTTCAAATTTCGTGACGTGAACTCAAGGATGGTCTGATGCAGCAACAGCCAAAGCAGAGGATGACTTGTCATTCCAGAGCCCTTTTAGCGAAGTTATGACAGTCCCGATGCCCACGAGTGTTCGGTCATCACTCGGGCGAACATGGTGGAGAGCCGAGAGGTGGACGAGAGACATTATCACGTCACGGACGCTTGTTGGGTGCTCTGCTGTGAGCACCGTGGTCGACAGAACTTCCATCATGAACGGTAAGGGCAATCTCAACGCATAGTGTCTATAGGTAGTTTTTATGTCGCCACACAAGTAAGAAATCACTATAGAAACTAGACTCCATAACCCATGATTTTCTTGATGTGGATCGTTAATAAGTGCATCATCTCTCCTCTCTACCAATCATATTTACTCTTTATCTATCATGAAGAAACCATCACCGCTTCAATGTAAATTTTGGTAATGTCTAGTGCATAGGTTCTCGTGTAGACATTGGGTCTCATGCAGGACTCAGTTTCTTCCTCTCTCTAGTCTCTTTCTTATTTAATACAGTGTCACCTAAGCTAAAACTACTATGTGACAATCTAATTAATGCTATGAAAACTATCCTAGTTGGAGGGTTGGGACTGCCCTGCCTGCAGCCGATGAGATGTACTTGGATGTCGGGACGGACTCTCCGGACATCACTAGGATTGCCACACTACCAGATGTTGAGCCAGCGACGAATCCATCCTTAACAACTTGAGAAGGTTTAACAGCACCGATGTTCCCCTCGAAAAGCTTTGTTGTTCCTGATGCCTCCCAACCCCGATTGATAACTTGGTCATAGTCTCATACAGTTGAGTCTGGACTGCTATTTTTCCATCACACATCCCCTCTACCATCTCATGGCTCGTAGTACTAGACTCCTAGCAGTGAACCGCTTCACGGGTATATGTAGACGGGAGACTGGTCCAATCATGCACATTCAACTTGCATTACAATCAGGAGCATCAACCAATAAATTCTACGAAGTACAATATACTAATTACTCATAATAATGAACAAATGCAATAATGAATATATAATGTACCTCTCTTTGTTGTTGAAATGCTTTCATTAAATAATTGGCTAGGGGTCGATGCATATGTTCCTATACAATTTGGTGCTCAGTTATAATGCCTCTATTCTGTTGTTAAAACTACTTAGAGCAATGTTAGTGGATGCGCCGGCTTGTTGGCGAGTCAAACTCCAGGTCAGTCGAACACCTCTTTTTTTTATTCACGCCACCTGCATCATTAATGCTTCTCAGCCTTACTGTAGGGTCAGCAACCAACGGACGCCCATGAATAGCACCGGTGGGCCTCAGTGTATGCACCTGCCTTTCGTCGTATATTCGCGAGACGGGGGCAGAAGGAATCTTTCTCTCCTTTTCTCCTCCACCTCAGCTTTTGAGCTAACGAGGCAGACGAAACGTCCATCATAATACTTGCTCTTATACATTTGTTGTAAGCAGCGGCGTCAATTTGTTCCTCTATCTAGCTTTCCAATATTTTGGAACAAAGAGAGTAATTAAGGTAGGAGGATCGTGTACACTTGTGCTTGTGCGTTCTATAACTTTTAAAATTTAAATTTCACTAGCCAACAACAAAACTATAGATCTCTTGGGTAGGATATTGTATCAATCGAGTTGCCTGTAACAACCGTTCCTCCAAAAGCCTAAACCAAATAAGAGAGGTCCTCAACAATTCACTCCCATAGCCCCATGAGCGTCAGATGAATACTTGTGATTTCAGAGCCGCGCCCTTTTAGCCACCTGGTGCAGTTGGGCGGCCACCTGGTGCAGGTAAATCAGGTACATGATCATGTCACGAACGCTCGCAGGAAGATGCTTTGCTGTGACCACCGTGGTGTTGCTACGTCCTCTATCTTTACCCATAACTGCAACCGATGAGATGCGCCTGGATGTCACGGCAGACTCCAAGGAGGCAACGACACTGGTAGTGTTCTCTCGCTAGAGGATGGTTCTTATTAGCTGGCCATGATTCCACTTATGCTACTGGGGAAGTTCGATTTGCACAGGATGCTCCCCTCCACGAGCTTTGGTGTTCCTGCATGCTGCCTCCTAGCCCCGATATCTTGGTCAGAGAGCTGAGTCCATGGGCTGGTATTTTTCTATCACACCTCCTCTATCATACCTCATGGTAACTACTAGTAGCTAGTGAACACTTGAAGGGTATATATAGAGATGGGAGACTGATCCACAAACATAGCACGTAACACACTCACTTCTAAGCATTTATTCATCTGCTACACCTTACACTACTAGAAAAACGACCTTTGGTCCCTCGTACGTTAGTTCGGTTGTGTTATAACCGGAACTAAAGGACGAATTTAGTACCGATTTGTATAAACAGTGCCCCAGAGAGCACTTTAGTACCGGCTGGTAACACCAGCCGGTACTAAAGTGCATCTCGAGGGCCGAGAAGTAGCAGCCTGAGTGCCTTTTAATACCGGCTAGTATCTCTAGCCGGTACTAAAATGACCCTAACCAATTTAGTACCGGTCTATCTCTCCACCCGGTACTAACTCACCAGCAAAACTGTATACAACGCATCCTCCTTCCCCCTCCTCTTCTATCTCTTTCCTTTCTCTAATCTATCTCCCTCCCCTTCTTTCTTATTCTACCTTATCCTCTTCCTCTTTGAGCTCTGACCTTTCCCCTCTCTCTCGTGCAGGCTCCGGCGGTGGCGCACGGCCGGCCCCGACGCCTGGCCTGGGCGCGGGCGGGCGGCACCCAGCCATGGCCGGCCCCTGCCTCGGCGCCTGGCGCGGCGGTGAGGCGGGATCCGGCGCGGTGACGCGTGCAGCATGGCGCGGGCGAGAGCTGGGTGCGGGCACGCGGCGCCCCTGCGCCGGCGGCGCGGCCCGGACGACAGTGGCGCTCGATGGTGGGCGGCCGGGGTCGGAGCTGGGTGCGGGCGCGCGGCGCCCCTGCGCCGGCGGCGGTCGCAGGCGGGGTAGGCCAGCCGTGGCGGCGCGGGCCCTGGCGGGGCGCTCGCGGCCGGCTCGGCCCCGGCGTTGGCAAGCGCGGCCCGACGGCGGCGGCCGACGGCTCTGCTGATTTTTTTTTATGCAATCTTGACCTCTTGTATATGTGATGTTGAATCTGTTGTATCCAAGTGTTGAGATGTTGAATCCAAGTGTTGTGATGTTGAATCCAAGTGATGTGATGTTGAATGCAAGTGTTGTGATGTTGAATCCAACTTATCCCTTTTGTGTTCTTGACTTCTTCAAGAACAGTATGTGAATGGAAAGAAGGGAGGACAGAGGAGAGAGAGTGGAAAGAAGGGAGGACAGAGGAGAGAGAGGGGAGAGAGAAAGGGATGACCAGACTCCAAAGCGCCCAAAAACTTTAGTACCGGCTCGTACTAAAGTGCGCGATTTAGTACCGGTTCTGGAACCGGTACTAAACGACTGCCATTTTAGTCTCGAAAGTTTAGTACCGGTTCCAGAACCGATACTAACGTGGCCCTACCGACCGGTACTAAAAGTCGTTTTTCTTGTAGTGTTAGCACATATTCCTCTCTTACATAGGATCTTCTTTTTTCGATCCACGTGAAATAGCTAGACTATTTGCTTGTAGCTAGTGACACACTCTCTCATCATTTTTTCTTCTCCACGTCATTATCCGAGCCTAGTTATCATTCAAATAGCTAGCTCAAATCTTATTGTTGGAGACGCCCTTACAATCATCAGCCAATAAATTCTACGAAGTGCAGTCTACTAATCACTCATAAATGAACGAATGCAATAGATAACTGAATATGTAGTGTACCTCCCTCTTTCGTTGAGATGGTTTCATTAAATACACCGGCTGGGGAGCGATGCCTCTGTCCCTATATATATAATTTGAAGCTCCGTTATATAGATTGTTAGACCTGAGAGAAACACAGTGGCATTACGAACATTTGTTGCAGCGGTATCAATGTGTTCCCTTATCTAGCCCGTAGTGTGATATGGATGTGGACGGAGCACCTTTGTTTAAATTCTAATTGTGACAGAAACATCAGATGACTCCGTGGCCCAATGGATAAGGCGCTGGTCTACGGAACCAGAGATTCTGGGTTCGATCCCCAGCGGAGTCGGCTTTCATTTTGTTTATTTTTTTGCTTTTCCCCCTTCCGAATTATTACACCTATTAATCTCTTGGAAATTAACTTCGTTTTGTTATATTTTGAACCATCGAGCAAGTTTTTCTTGCATATATTTCGACGTATTTTGACTACACAAATTTATAGACAAAAAATATATCAGAGTAAGAGCATCTCTTTGAGTCTAGCCATATCTCACTCTCTATATTCCTATTTAGCTATCCATTTAACCAAAATTCCCTCTCCATATTTTGTTAAACTTCAACAGACTGGCTAAATTACTCTTCATATTATATTCATCCTGGCCCACTCGTGGCGTCGCCGTCCCTCCCCTCCATGGATGCGCTCAGCTGTGCGCTGCCCTATCACTGCAGGCTACAGCAACAAGCAACACAAAGAGCAAAAGCTAATTAACAAAAAACGCAAAAGCTTCAGACAGTCCGGCAAAGCATCGAGCACATAGTGGTCACGAAGCGGAACCATTGCTTCTCAGATCGAGCCAGCGTCGCAAGAATACAGACAGATGCAGAGTAGTTACCAGACTAGGCAGGGAGCTGGACGCCATTGAGGCGGGATCAACAGGCAGTGCAGAAGCTTGGAGGGCATCTCCGTGGTGGTCGCCGGCGCGGTTGAAGGACGTCGCCAGAGATGGAGCCAATGGGGAGCAGCACCGCGCCGGAGATGGGGCCAGCGGGGAGGCGCGACATTGTCGTCCTCAAGCTCGTCGCCGGAGATGCGGCCGACTGGGATCCGCTCGCGCGAGAGATGAGGCCGGCGGGGAGGCGCGGCGCCAACATTCTCAAGCTCGTCGCCGGAGATGGAGCCGACGGGGAGCAGCTCAGCACGGGAGATGGTGCCAGCGAGGAGGCGCGGGAGATGGGCCATACGTATCTGTGACAGCAGGAGGGGACAGCGAGGGCGACCGGTCGGTATAGATGCCGAGCGCGAAGGCCGTAATGCCGAGCGGGGAACCAATATAGAGAGGCTGTTGGATCCTAGTTATAGTAAAATTTATCTATTTTTACCTATCGAACTCATTTTACATAGGCTCTTGGAGATGCTCTTAAGTCTTAATATTTGCCAGGTCCACGAAGAAAATATAAATTAGGAACCGAACCAGATTGTTCTAGTCAGGAAGCCCAATAATAGTCCGGCCCAAGATGCAGGGGCCGAGGGCTTGCGGAGAAGAGAAGAGGCCCGCCGAGAGAGAGAGAGAGAGAGTGTGTGGAAGCGAAACCCTAACCCTCGGACCCCCCAACCTTGAGGAAGGCGGACATGGCGGCGTCGGCGGTGGAGAAGCTCAAGGCCCTCTGGGACTCGCAGGTCAACGACGAGGAGCAGTGGGCGCTCAACTATGTCCGTAACCCCCCTTTCCCCACCCACCCGCTTCTCCTCTTGTTCTCGTAATCTCGTTCCTCTCCCTAGTTCGTGCGAAGTCTAGTGGTTCGAATCCGTGGCGTTGGTGGCGGTATCCTTGGTGCCGCGTGGTTCTAGATGGAACGGGTGATGATGATCTCCCGCCGCAGCGATTTGATTCTACTATTGTTATGTTTGATATGAGATGCTGCGGATAGGTTTCCTGGCTCTGTTGCGGTGAGCATTTTGTATTTGTGCTTTGCTTCTAACCTCATAGAAGTTCAGTGAGTTGTCACTAAGGTATAGTTGAATCGATAGTACCGGGTCATCTTTGAAATCTTCGACAGACACTAGATAATTAGGATGTAATTTGTAGCAGTGATTGCAATGTCTGCTAATTATTCCATCCTTTACCATGTCACTAGGTACTGAATTCTGCTTGATGCTAGTGAAGTTGTGAGGTTGCTACAATGACTGGGAGTGAAATCCCAACATTTTTTAGTGACACATGGCGTTGGGTTCATTGCAATGATTGCCTTATAATATCTCTCGTGCTGGCTACAGACAGATTTAATGTATCTACTATGAGAGTGTATCTACTATGAGAGTGGAATTGCCTGAGTTCAATGTTTGCTACCTTTGTCTTTCTTCTTCTTTTTCTTTGGTTCTTGTTTGGCAGTAGTTTCAAAGCTTTGAGCAGGGCTAATTGGCTCTCAACTCTTTCTTGTTGTATTCTTGATTAGGCTAGAGTTAACTTTCAGCCAGTTGCATATGTTTCTCTGCATATATGCTGCATTGATACTTCTTACTGCTAAAGGTTTTGAGAGATAATTTCATTGGTTACTATTTTTTATTCTTGCTTTTGTCTCTTCTTACTGTTGGGCGTAACATAGACTGTAAACCGATTATGTGGTGATTGTGGTGTAACTTGCTTGACTAGTTACCCTGTCCTATTGCATTGCTGTCTACAGAGTAGCTAGCAAGGCCTAGAATGTAGCAGGCTTGGTACTAAATAGGACATTTCGCCAAGGATTTTTTAGACTTTAGAACCATAGTTAGTGGGATTTTAGTGGGATTCTATATAATTAATGTACCAGTTAGTATCTTCATTATTTCTATTTGACTGTTATAAGTACACAGTGTTCTTTTTTTTTTGTTCTTGTTGGATTTTAAGAAGACACTGTACTTACATCTTCCTTAAGTTCCCTTACATCATTATTTCTTGGCCATAGATTGGGTTTAGGAGATAAAGAAATTGAATAAGCTAGCAGAGACAGGACAGAACTATAATAGGAGTATATGGTCAATCTTGTGTTTAGTTGTTTGTGAGTTTAAACTTGAAACAAAAAAAGGGAGTTGGTGATCATACTATTGTTGGTGTGTTATTATTGACATTGGTTTTAGATATAATTTAGATTTAAGATTGTATGTTTGCTTGCTAGACGTGCCTAGGGCCTAAGGTGTTAGGGTGGTGCATGGCTCAGAGTTTCCACATGCTGCAGCTTTGGACCAGGAAGCTGGATTTGAAGCAGTGGAGTTTATCAACAAATTTATCTGATTTGACATAAATGATGTCCTGCAAGGATGTTACTGTTACCGACTTGAGTGCCTCGACGATAATCATGAAGTTTGCATTTACAACCTAGGTGTCGCAGGTGGTAGTGTCTCTAGTTCTTGATAGAAATTTTTTAACCTTGTGTGTTATCTTCATAGAGAATTGAATGCTATTTGAGTGCTCATTTTACTTGTCTATCTTTTACTTGAATTTTGAGCAGAATTAGGAATACTTGAGTCCAGAATCCAAAGTCTTGGTGTTCAATTTGGTAGTAGGTAGTGAGGGTATCAAATGCATAAAAAAACTATGAGCATCCTTAATAGCTCTTATTTTTTGTCGATGTTCTCTCTGAGTTATTTGTATCACTGCGTTGGATGCTGACTGCAACTATCTTTTTCTTTTTGTTGTTTCACATTTACAGAAGCTGCTAAAGGCCGCGGGTCTGTTTGCTGGATCCATCTTCCTGATGCGCAACTTTGGTGATCTGATGGCCATTTAAACAGGCTTATTTTATGCTTAGAGGCGTGGTGGTTTGACATTCAATGGAACTATTTTACTCGGATTGTATGAGTTAAGTTTGATGTTCCAAGAATTCCTGCTACGCATATGAAAGCTATCTGAGGTGTGCGTCTGGGTAAGCAAATTTTGCTAGATGAGTTTTTTTATTCACGTCCATAGACTGCATGAATATTATGGCCACAATGGATTGGCTCACTAAAATTTGTGCCAAGTTGTGATCTAAGCTTGCATCCCATTTTCTCATGTCATAGTCAGAATGATGAATGGTTGCTGTGTGAAGGAAGCAAGAGAGCCTCCCCATTTGTAGGGTGTGGCCTTTGCGTTCACTTGACAAACTAATGTTAATCCAGTGCTGTTTAGATGATACAGCTAGGTATTGTATTCCATCTGCTGCCGTTTATTACCTCAGTGTCAGCTTCGACGTTCTAAAAAAAACAGGGAGTCAGCACATGATTGCCCGTCATACGCGCAGGCGCTAGGAATATGCCGCATCTCTCAGCGTAACGCTCCTCAGTTCACACCAGCGGAATTGTATTTGTATCCAAGACTTGACCTGCATTGATTTTGGATGCAATGGTTTATAAGTACAGAGTCTCCATCAGGCCTTGCTCTTGTCCAAGGGCACTTGTTCTTAGGATGGGCCAACCCTCCGCGGACTTGTTTGACACGGCCGGGTGGTGTCCTTGGTTGACCGCTGAAATACTGGACCGCTGCCGCAACTCGACTCGCAAAATGTGTTTGCCCTTGCACAAGTGACGCAGACTTGTCATCAGAGTCCCTTGCTGACCTGCCAAGAGGACTGACGAGTGGAGTGGCCGGGGACCGTCACTCACGACACCGACCGCGCTCACGCTTTGGGTGGCGACAACAATGCCTACCTCGCTCATGGCCATGTGTGTCCATATTCGTGCTTGCAAGTTGTAATGCACACACGACGGCTCTCTCCCAAGAACACATGAAAACATTTTGTGTGTTTTCTTCAAAAAAAAAAAAAATCGGCGTGTATTTCCATCTCTTTTGACTTTAAGAACAGCGTTTCTTTCTTTTGGTTTAAGACCTTTGCACATGGCGTGGGGTTACCCGTCGCCCATCACCTTCATTCCCCCATCGCCTTTTAACTAATCTGTGGAATGGCTAATCTCGTTCCGTGCTCAGGAGCTCACGTAACACGGTAACAGTATCTTAATCCAATACAGGTATTCAAGTGAGGGAGGAGTGTGAACGGGCATGTTCCAGAGCTGTCTTTGATTCTCCTCGGCTCTCACCAGTCAGCTCAGAAATTAGCTGCAGATCGGAAACAGCGTCGCAAATCACTGCAGCGCAAGCCGGTCAGTCTCCCGGGAATATTCCGAGGCAGGCCTCTTCTGCGTCTACATAATGAGCTGCTCGTCGACGCTCCCACGCAGACAGAAGCAGAGTCTCCCTCTCGAGGGCCCTGCCGTGTAAACTCTGCTCCGAGCAGAGCAGGAGGAGCGCAAGCCGCGTGAGCAGCATGGCTTCCTCCTGTAAGTTCCGTTTCTTCTCCTTTTTCACTCTCTCCGTCGGTTTGTTTCATCTGAATGAATGTGGGTGTATGCTTATCAGAATCTCAGTGCTCAGCAATGCTGTCTCAAACAGCTAGTATGTGGTCCTTGGGTTTTCATGATGTATTTCCTTTCTGCTCACATATAAGCTCTAGTCCATGTGATTCGGGAAATCTTTGTACTTCTCCCCGCACCTCTTTTCGAATGGCAAATATATGAGAGCTGGTCCAAGTGTATTTCATCTTCTTCAAAAGATTGGTCTTTTGATTTCAATATTTTTTTAGTTACTAATACTATACCAAAGTACGAATGAGAATGGAGGATCCACTCTAATTTACCTTTTCTGCTAAACTGAAAATTCAGAAATTCATCTGTAGTTCATCTATCTTTCAATGCTTCGGTAGTGTCAAAGATCTTGTCTTTTGACTACTGAAGAGGACGGCATCTTTGACAGGGCACACCTCTATCATTGTCCTTGTGCTGCTTTTTGGGGGATCCAAAGCCAACCCAACTGCACCTTCCCATAGCCAGCTGGATGTAAACCACAAGAAGCCACTACAGACGTTCAGACCTTACAACATTGCCCACAGGGGCTCAAATGGTGAACTTCCCGAAGAAACAGCAGCGGCTTACCTGGTAACTAAATCCTTCTTTTGTCACATACTGATGCTTTACTTTTGTCAGTAGTTTTGGAACAAAGCAATGTTGCCCTTGAATCTGCACAAACCAAACTTGAATGGTGTAACGGGAGCTCAAATATGTGGAGATATATTTTATTGGCACATGAAACTCAATTACACGGATATTGTAGTTTACAACACTAAAGTAAACTATGGTCTATCTCCCTGGAGACAACAGTACATTGAATGCAATTAACAAAAGTACTTAATGTGCCACGACAACATCTTTGAGATTGTGCCAGAGTAGAATGCTGCTCTTAGAGATACTCTAAAGATTGATGATCAATATGTTAATGTAAACTCAGAGATACGCATCGGCTTTTTGCAGAGAGCTATTGAAGAGGGTGCAGACTTCATCGAGACTGATATACTCGCATCAAAGGACGGTCATCTGATCTGTTTTCATGATGTAACACTGGATGCAACAACCGATGTTGCTAACCGGACAGAATTTGCCAACAGGAAGAGAACCTATGAAGTCCAAGGAGAAAATATGTCTGGATGGTTTATTGGTATGTGTGTAACACTATTATTTGTTGTAATTTTCAAAATTTGTTCCTGTGAATCTATGGTGACTTGTAAAGTTATGTTTACTTCCAGTGGACTTTACTCTTAAAGAGCTTAAATCACTGAGGGTGAAACAACGGTACAGTTTCAGAGACCAACAGTACAATGGTATACTGTCGTCTTCACCCTCTTTCTTAATTTCACTGTATCTGAAACATGGTTTACATCCACTCTGTACATAATGCAGATCTTTAATAATGCTTTTGTACTGGAATACAGGAAAGTACCAAATTATTACATTTGAGGAGTATATCTTGATTGCGCTTTATGCCGACAGGATTGTCGGGATATATCCTGAGATAAAGAATCCCGTTTTCATCAACCAGCATGTAAGTAGCTTTGACATGAAAAAACTCTGAACATTTCCTTAAAAAAGAATGTATACTTTGGTGTTGAAACACTTTTCCAACAATTCAACATTGTGATTATGGTATAATCATTCAGGTCAAGTGGTCAAATGGAAAGAAATTTGAGGATAAGTTTGTTGAGACGCTACGGAAATATGGCTACAAAGGTGAATATATGTCTGAAGATTGGCTCAAGCAGCCACTGTTCATTCAATCCTTTGCTCCGACTTCACTCATTTATATCTCAAATATGACAAACTCTCCAAAAGTGTTCCTAATTGATGACACGAAAACTCCAACTCAAGACACCAATCAGGTATTATCAGTACATGCTATCATTTCTGTTTTTCCTCTTATGCGACATTCCACCAGCCTTCAGCTAAGAATAAGTTTCTGTTCTGCAGTCATACTATGAGATAACTTCAAATGCCTATCTTGCATTCATAAGAAACTATGTTGTTGGAATTGGTCCGTGGAAGGATACAATTGTTCCTCCAAAGAATAACTATTTAGGACAGCCGACCAATCTCGTCGCGCGAGCACATGCTCTTAATCTTCAGGTGACTATCTTATCTGACAGCTGCATATTTCTCCATTATTGCATAAATATTATCGTGGTCGTATTCTGTGAGATGACGTGCTGTAAATCGTGACAACATTACAGGTGCATCCATACACTTTCAGAAATGAGAATTCATACTTGCACTTCAACTTCCATCAAGACCCTTATGTCGAATATGAGTATTGGCTCAATGAGATCGGTGTCGATGGGTTGTTCACTGATTTTACTGGTAGTTTGCACAAGTACCAAGAATGGACTACACCATACTCAAAGAAGGAGAAGAATGCGGAAGCACTGTTGCATGAGATCGCCAACAAGTTGAAGGCTGATGGATACTGAGCATAGGTTCCCTATCCTTTTCAGAATTATATTATTGTTTACCATCACCAGAAAGCACTGTTTTGTTTTTGGCAACCATGTAATTGTTACCAATAAAGCAACGGGTGTGCTAACTGTATAGCAGAATAGATTCAGATTAACATGCAACAAATTTTTTTTCTGAAAACAGTTTTTTTTTCATTCGCTAGTCTCTATAGAAGGTCCTAAAATAGCACAAGGACCTACTCCCTCCGTTCCAAAATAGATGACGTTATAGGATGCGTGCCGGTCAAACTTTCTCAACTTTGACTAGATTTGTAGAAAAAACATGCAACATTTTTATCTCCAAATAAATTTGTTAAAAAACTAGACTTAAAGATCTTTCCAATGATACTAATTACTTAGCATAAATATTTATATATTTTAACATATAATTGCCGGTATTTTGAAAATGTTGACTTCTCGGAAAGCGAGAATGACATCTATTTTGGAACGGAGGGAGTATTACTCTATTAGGTACATCTCTTGGGCACCACCGTTTGTGTGTTCTTGCATTATGTAAGGTGTTTGCATTTCTGTTCAAACAGGGATACCTCCTTCATTGGCTCCGAATCCTACTAGGAGTAATAGAAAAATGTAATGCCACCGCTATCTGAACGTGAGGTGGTCAGACTTGGATGATAATAGAAAATTCAGGGGAAATAATTTGGTTGTAGTTCTTTACCATGCTTAACATCTTACATAAAAATGTAAACTATATTGTGAAATGAATGTTCGTTCTATATATATAGAACAAATGAAATGATAGTGATATCTATGTTGTGTACGTACGTGATGAGTAGGAGTTTATATGAGTGGTCGACCACAACTCGAAAGGTTCTCGTTTCAAATATAAAGAGCATTTCATGACTAGCATTTAGCGAAAAAACAAACAGGCAGCATTAGTAAAGACTAGTACCTCCGAACGCTAATATATGACGTCCAGACAACTTTTTTTGCCCAGTGCTAGTTTATTTTTTTGTCGGAAGCGTCAACTATTCATGACCGGAGGGAGTAGCCAACAGCCTGCGGTATTGCAATTTTATTCCGGTATCGTCATTAAAAAGTAGGTACCTGTGTTCAGGAAGCAAGACGACTGAAGCTTTTGCATGCATATGTGCACTCCACATATGGATGTTATTTGCTGTCGCCAATTAGATGACAAGTTCAGCTGACATAATCCTAGCCTTTTGGTTCCAGTTACTCTACACTTCATAATATTCTTCTGGTCGGCTCCTAAAGTCCGCTCCAGTATTTGCCATTTTTTTTATTAGTATCATCATTCGCAGGTTGCAATGCACATGCCATTAGAACACGCATACATTTTGAGCGCATTTTTAAGACCATGCAAATGAGAGGAGTTGTCTAATCAAGCGAATAATGCGTGTTTTGTAGTTAACTTGTCTTCTCCATTGGCTTGGCTCAGATCTAGTGCAGAAAGTAGTGCGCATGAGAAGCTCATCGATGCATCACGAGAAAGGAGGTCTGGACTGGTGGTGCTTGTTGCTTAAACTCTCATCGCATCGGAGCAGATCGCAACGAAAAGGGAAAGAGTGATGAGCATGGCTTCCTTCTGTGAGTTATCTGTTTAACTCTCTTGTCTGATGCTCATCACAGCACCAGATCGGTTTAGCTTACGGTTCATCATTTCTGCTTCTTCATTCTGATGGAAACAGCAGTTTTTCATCTGAAAATTGGTGTATGCGTATGTTTATCTATCTGGAATGCTTCGTTAGTGTCAAGATTTCCTCTAAATAGTACTGAGATAATTCAAGGCCTTTTATTCTTTTGCAGGGAACACCTTTATCATTGTACTTGTATTCCTTTCTGGGGGATCGAAAGCACATGATCAGCACTGGAACATTACAACATTGCCCACAGGGGCTCAAATGGTGAATTTCCCGAAGAAACAGCGGCAGCCTACTTGGTAACTCGATCATTCTTTTCTCAACTACAAACACTGGATTTTCCTGAGAAGCAAACTTGGAATAAAGAAATCGCACTTAAATGTGCACAGGCAAAGTTTAAATGATATGATGATGGCTGATTTTGCCGTGATATATGTATTATTGATCGTGAATCTTAAGTGCATTAATATTATACAGTTTACAATACCCTAGTAAACTGTGGTCTAGCTCCTTGAGGACAGAAGATATTGGCCATAGTTTTTAAAAAATGAATATGCCAGAGCAATATATTTGGAATTCGGCTGACTCAAAGGCTGGAAGCTTTCCTTTATCTACCAAAAAAAAAAAATTCTCTGAGATCATTCTGTAGTAGTATGCTGCTGATAGAGATTCTGTAGAGATTGAAGCGCAGTATCTTAATGCGAACTCAAATATACGCATTGGATTTTGCAGAGGGCTATTGAAGAAGGTGCAGACTTCATCGAGACTGTTGTACTCGCTTCAAAGGATGGGCATCTTATATGTTCTCATGATGTAATACTGGATACAACTACTGATGTAGCTAACCGCACAAAGTTCGTTAACAGGAAAAGAAGCTATCAGGTCCAGGGATTTAATGTGACCGGATGGTTTTATTGAGTTGCATTAATTGTGACACATTGTCTGTAGGTGCATCCATACACTTTCAGAAATGAGAATTCTTTCTTGCACTTTAAACTTCCATCAAGACCCTTACTCCGATGGGCTGTTCACTGATTTCACTGGAAGTTTACACAAATACCAAGAATGGACAATGCCATACCCTAAGAAGGAGAAGAAAGCAGAAGCACTCTTGCATGAGATCGCAGACATGCTGAAGAATGATGTGTACTGAGCATAGGATGCCTTTCGTTTTCAGAATTTTAATATTACTGCCACAGCAAAAGGCACGATTCTTTTTTCCACCGCTATCTGTGCTTATTTTCAATAAAGCAAAGGAGGTGCTAACAGGCTACTGTATTTCGTAATACAGGTATGTACCTCTCATGCATTCCTGTTTTCTCCAGGGACGCAAACCAAGGCTCTGTAGTTTAAGAGTCCTTTGATAGTCTTTGTGAATAAATACCACCAATTACAACATGATGAAAGGTACCAAATCGGGTAACATATCTACTTTTACATTGATAAAAGAAGCTCTACTTTTACATTTTTGAATTTTGCTTGAGAACCTCTTTCTGTAGGGAAAGTTCCCTTTCATCTTTTCGCATCGACCTCTATCAAGCTGCAGTTTTACTTTTACTTTTCCAAATTCTTCGTTGCTTCTTCTCCAGGTGCATTACCTTCTGAATCCTGTCAACTAACTTTTGAATTTCTGGCAATAGGTCGCCAGATTTGGTTCCCCCCCTTTAACCGGTTATATGCACTTATAACGTCATCTACACAGTCCACCAGTGGTCCCCCACTGACCACTCCATCAGGCCAGGGGCATCCCTCCGACCCTCCCCCACTCTTCTGTTGCCACCATCGCTTTGCTTCCTCAAGAGCGTTGATGAATTTGAAATGAATTGGACACATTTAAATGTCGTGTTTAGGTGATGAGGCTATCAAACAAACAGTTGGATAAGATCACTATAATAATTTGCTGTGCATTCTTTTCAGTCGATTGTTGGCTCACTGATAATTGTATAAAAATGGTGGCCTACACTAGGATTAAATTTCGACAAAGTTTTGGCAATTTTTCATGAATTTTGGTTTTTGTTTTGAACGAAATAATACAAGCCCAAATTTGGTTGTTTGCTCAGTCTACAAGCCCAAAAAATCATGAAAAAGTTAGACTCAACATTTCTGTTTTATGACTTCCTACTCAGGCTATAGCATGGATATGTAGAATGATGTTAAGCGCCTATCAAGACTCAAAATACTTCAAAAATATCATGTTCCAGAAATCTAAAAACAAATTTGGAGAAGGAAAAAGTCCATTTTACTCCCTTCACCTATTCGTTTTGTCCGCTTAACACTCCAAACAAAATTTAGGCTCATTTTACTCCCTCAAACTATTTTCATTAGTCCAATCTACCCCCTAATAGATTTCTCTTTTTTGTTTCTTACTATACAAGTTGAGTTTTAATTTCAGATTTTGTTAGTTGACTTATAACATGATGCCCTACATCAGAAAAATTCATTAGGAATTTTTCATGATTACTTTTCATACAATTTTGTATATCTAAGATCAATTTCATAATAAATATTCTAACCTATTAAAATAACAATAAAATTTTTTAGAATATTTCTTAACATAAGGCATCATTTTATGCACCTACTCACAAAATTTGAAGTTAAAATTCAACTCATACATATGGAGAAACAAAAATGCAAAAACGCATTAGGGAGTAGATTGAACTAATTTTCCTTTCGAGAAAAATCAACGAAATTTTGTGAATTTCAATGTTTTCTCCCATGATCGAAGAAAACTCAGCAGTTTCCTCCATATTCTGCACTCAGCCCGTTTTTCAGGTCAAAGTGGTCGCATGGAAAGAAGTTTGAGGATGTATTTGTCCAGACACTAATGAAGTACGGGTACAAAGGCAAATATATGTCTGAAGATTGGCTCAGGCAGCCTCTGTTCATCCAAAGCTTCGCGCCAACTTCACTCATGTACATCTCGAAAATGATAAACTCCCCGGAAGTGTTGCTGATAGATGACACACCACAGTGTACACTCAAGACACCAATCAGGTATCATCATCAGCAGCACTGGCATCTTCCTCTTTCCTCTTTCGTGGACACCACTCTTCATCTGAAAATCTGCTTGTATTCTTCAGTCGTACGATGATATGGCTAGATTACTGGCTGATGAACACAATGAACACAAGGGCAGATCGATAAACACCTACTCGCCCTCCCTAGGACTAGGAGGCTCTGAGCTCGAGGCTTATCTTTCTGCTTAATCCTAGCAAACCGAAAGCTAATGTTTATATAGAGCCTTTTAGCTCAACTACCTTATTCCTGAAATCTAGGCCGGCGATCCTATCTCCTAATCCCGGCCAACAACTTAACAAACTATACCTCCTGAGCCGGTGCCGCATGGGCCTTCTTCGCTCTTGATCTTCAGGTTTGTGATCTTAGACTGCAAATTTTACACATCACATCGATATTAAAATGGATCATCTGTTTGAATGGCCTAAGATCATGATGCCATCTTAAACACTGCAGGTGCATCCATACACTTTCAGAAACGAGAACAAGTCCTTGCACTTCAACTTCCATCAGGACCCTTATGCCGAATATGAGTATTGGCTCAAGGAGATAGGTGTTGATGGACTGTTCACTGATTTCCCCGGCAGCTTGAGCAACTACCAAGAGTGCAGAATGCCATACACCCAAAAAGGGAGAACAGAGCCCCCTCTTGCGGTGCAGATGGAAAACATGCCGAAGAATGACTGATATTGAGACACGGTTTCACTAAGCCATATGATGCCCCTTTTCAGTTGTGCTACTATTGTTTTCACCAGCAAAAATAGCTATCCGCGATCCTTCACCATTCTATGTGATTTTTTAAAGGCTATGTGATTGTTATTACCAATAAAGCAACAGCGCTGACTATTTGAACACTATCTCTGATACTTACACATTTTCCACCAGCCCGTGTGATTTAGCGGGCGGCGTCTATTGATTGTGGTTTTGTTGGAGAGTTTCCGTCGGGTTGGGGATCATCGTCACGGCACTCGGTTCCTTGCGAGCAAAAGGGCCGCTTTGAGTCGCCGAGGAAGAAGCTGCTGGCTGCCCTAGGGCACGGGCGGCTACGTGACCGCGGGCTCCGTGATCTGCCATCGAGTGTTCCTCGCACTTACTCCTCTGGGATGTCGAATACATGAAATGCAAAGAAAATGAGCAAAGCAAATACGATCGACATGATATGTAGTTATTTCATCAACTTGCTCCCCCATCGGGAGGAAGAGCGAGTAATGACTAGAATTGCCTATTAGGGCAGTCTCAACCCGTAGAGTCTACAGGTAGTTTCCATGTCACCACATAAGCAAGAAATCACTATAGAAACTACACTTCACAACCCATGATTT
Source organism: Urochloa ruziziensis (assembly GCA_015476505.1). Taxonomy (NCBI): domain Eukaryota; kingdom Viridiplantae; phylum Streptophyta; class Magnoliopsida; order Poales; family Poaceae; genus Urochloa; species Urochloa ruziziensis. The sequence goes on from CM027118.1 coordinate 59,309,321, forward strand.
CTTGATGTGGATTGTTGATAAATGCATCATCTCTCCTCTCTACCAATCATATTTACTCTTTATCTATCATGAAGAAACCATCATCTCCCCAATGCAATGTTTGGTAGTGTCTAGTGCATAGGTTCGCGTGTAGACATTGGGTCTCATGCAAGACCCAGTTTCTTCCTCTCTCTACTCTCTTTCTTATTTAATACAGTGCCACATAAGCTAAAAGTCCTATGTGGCAATCTAGTTAATGCTATGGAAACTATCCTAGTTGGAGGGTTGGGACTGCCTTTACGCTAAATTGTTCGTCTTCTTTCCCGGTCAAACATCGCGCAAATTAATGCGAGATTCAGGCCGAAATAGGGGCCTTGATAATTTACGGGCGACCGGACGGAGGCTTCCGTCCGGTCGATTCCCGACAGCACGGTTCCAGAACCAGAGCGGCAGAAAAGATGGAAGAGAAATATTTTCAAAAACTTTTCACAAACTTTTCAGAAAAAAATATTTTCAAAAACTTTTCACAATTTTTTCAAAAAAATATATTTTCAAAAACTTTTCACAAAGTTTTCAAAAAAAATCTGAAAAAGGGAACAGAAAAATTAGAAAAACTTTTTAGGGAAACAAATGGAAGAGAAATATTTTCACAAAATTTTCAGGAAACTTTTCGAAAAATTGAAGAGAAAGATTCAATAAAGTTTTGCAAAATGTTTTTTTCAAAAAAAAAAGCACCTTCGTGGCCGCGAACACGGAGGAGGGCGAGAAATAAATGGGATGGTGGACCCGCGTGACCGACCGGACGGGACGTTTGTTACGGGCGATGGTAAAACTAAGATTACGCCGAAATAGACACTTCGTCAGTGACATCCTGAGTGACCGTTGACATATAATGGCTCGATAACCTTTTATACGCAAATTCAGAGCGTGTTCTACCAACTAAGGCTGGTAATGGTCTGAGATCCAGACCAAAAACCGCACCAGACCGCCGGCTCTGCTGCTAACCAATGAAACCTCAACAACCAAACTTAACCAATCTACCATCATCAGCTGCTAAAGGTCTACGCTGGCTGGCAGAGCCTTCGCGTGCTAGCCGCCTGGCAGATGGCAGACGACGAGCCCCGAGCACCGCCGCTGACGTAATAGGCGAGCGACCCTGTCACCCGGTGACTAAGCCCAACCAATCTACTACCTCCGTATCAAAATATTTGTCGTTGGCTAGTTCAATTTTGAACTAACCAACGTCAAACATTTTGATATGGAGGTACTATTATGAAAAAAATCCACACCGGACCAGACTACTAGACACTTTAACCCATTTACAACTGAACGATATGAGCCCATATATCAAAACCAAACCATTGGAACCGGGCTTAGCTCAGACCATTACCAACCTTACTACCAACACTATTAATTTCTCACGCCTGGCTTCAGTGATGTGCCACATGATGCTAGATTTTTCATGTGATCCAGTGAAGCACGGTGCTTCCAAGCTCCAAGGGATATAGCTGAATTGTAATCTTCAAATATTGAAAGATGGCATACTTTGCTCTTCCTTTCAGGGAGGGCACCCAATTTAAGAATGGTATGACAAGGCAAACCTTAAATGTCGGATTCATTCTGGGCATATACCCAATTACCCATCCTGGTGAACGGTACACCCATACTTAATCAGCAATGAGGCAAGGAGCATCTGCACCAGCAAATCGGTAACCAGGCTACTGCAACCTGTAAGGTCGACAGTTAAATTTATTTAATGTACAAAACATAGCACACAATGGGCAGCATATTAACACATCGCATGGTCAAAAGATCATAAAGATTTTTAAGAATGGACAAATCATTCAGCACGTCATAGAGCGTTTGTGCTGGAGCAAAAACCATATTGGGCCAGTTTAACACAATCCATCATTTTTCACGGGACAAGTTCTAATGCTACACAGGAAAACCAAGGGCCCTGAAGCTCTCTTTGCCACTGCGATGTTGAATGTTATCGTCTGATACAAATAGAGAGTTGGAAAGTATCAGCTGCAGGCCAGAAGAGGAAAACAGGAAAATAGGCTAAAACATGACAAGATCAATATCGAATGTCAACATCTGATACAAAATATTAGCCCAGTGATCCAACCAACTGCAAAAGTCTGGGCAGGTGATAGATATCAACTCAAGCTATTATGGGAAGAGAACTCGGCTAACCTTAAGCTTGTTGTTGCTTCTTCTCAAGGATTTTCTTCCAACGCTTTTGATCAAGCACCAACGTCATGTCTTGCCAGCTGTGATAAATGGTATCATAGGTCAATCAACTTATATTGGGCAAGGAAAAGTAGGATGCTGATAAAAAGGAATTCCAAACAGAACATGGCATTGAGGTATTTTATGAGAATCAGAAAAGACACCAAAAATCTATATATATATGCTGATAACCTAGAACAGTTAAAACAGCTAATAAAGAATGGTAAATAAGCCATTCCATAAGAGTGAAAAGAAGTACTACAAAAGCTGAGTGAAACAGCTAAACAATGCAACAACAACAACATAGCCTTTTGTCCCAAGCAAGTTGGGGTAGGCTGGAGATGAAACCCAAGAGAAACCAGGATAAGAAAAACATAAAACGGCACAAGACCAAAGGTAAGGTTAGGGGTAAACAAAAAGAAGAAACAAAGATCATGGTTCAGGCACGTTGATTGCTAGTCTCCAAGCGCTTCTATCTATAGCTAATTCCTTGGAGATATTCCACTCTCTAAGATCTCTCTTGACCAACTCGTCCCAAGTCAGTTTAGGTAGACCTCTACCTCTCTTTACATTATCTACAAACAGCTAAACAATGCAAGATAAAAAAAAATGAATTCACCTTAGAACATTTCAAGCCTAATATTTGATGAGTACCAAGTACCATAAAACCCATGAACTGATTGAAAATCAGAACCAATTTTGTTAAAGCCATGCAAATTTTATAGATAGGTGACTGGCAAAAATTAATCTATACCACAAGTTATGAGAACAAATTTTGCAATTTCCAATTTAAACAAACATATGGCAGTTTACTGGTTAAGCTGCTACTATTGTATTTTGGTTTCCATTTAACAGTAAACATCGCCTACCCAAGAAATATAAGTTTCTGGCATATTGGACTATCAGTATGGGAGCTTCCTAAAATGTCCATGTCACATAGCTGCCATGCACAGCGGGAGGGGGAAATAACAAAGGGCAGAAAATGTCAATTAACACGATCCTTATTTCTGTTGACGGTTTAAGAAACACCAAATAAATTGGATTGGTGCTTCAATGGAGAAGAGGAGGAAATATAGGGAGGTCCCACCCCTACATTTTTTCCTGCATCCAGCACTAACTAATTATGGAGCAGGCAAGTGAGCCCATGAAGGAGACATGCAGACATGGTAAAGCAGCTGCATAACCACATGAAACACCTTACTGACTCTCCTTTTGTATTTTCTAGGATGTGGTCTTGTGGCCCGCTTTGGCCAGGGAGTAAGTGTCCTAGTTCCTTGGGCAGGGTCCCTAGGGTTGTCTGCAGCAAAGGAGGAGGCAAGATGGGCAAGGAAGAGGCATGACAAGAAGACATGCACTAGCAAGCTCAATTGAATAAAATGACAGAAGTAGTTCAAGAGTAAGGAATGAGTAGTTAACAAAATACCAACAAGGCCATTGGAACCCTAGAATAAGGATTCTAACAACGCAGGAAGTGTTCAGCCGAGCTATTTGGATGCTACACAAGGAAACAGCACAAGATTTAAGAAACAAAATTGTTGGAATAGTTCCACTAGTTTGGATCTACAAACTTCTTGTGGATTGGGCCATTATTCATAGAAGTTTAGGAGGCAAAATGGTTCGGCTGATGCTCAGTGACTATGGCTCTAATGGCATGCAGGATTGAAAAGCTAGAAAGAGCTTCATATCCTAGAACACACGGTATATGGCAACACATGGGTACAAGAAAAGACCACCAAGTAGATATGTGCGAGAACACGCACAGGCTACCTGGCCAGGCTTCATAGTCAACATGACAACACCTCAAGAAAGGGAAACCCTATGAGTTAGAGCTTCAAATTCAGTTGAAACATCAATATGCATGGATCAGACCATAGAAATTTTTTTAATAGAACATTAATTCATAAGAAAGGATTTTTGAAGCTGAATGATCACAAAACACATGCCAATAAAGAGTCCATGTACAAAATAAAATTGAACACACAAGTTGTGAACTACACCCTGCAGCCAAAAGATTTTCTTTATTTTGAATTTCAGTAGGGTGTTGAATTAGATAGACCACAATACATTCATACAAGCAATTGCAGGGATCAGAAGAAAAAGGAAAAAAAAGTGGTTTATAATGGGTTTTTCTTTTCAACTGTTGATTAAATCTTTGTAGCAGCTTACTTGATGAATAATATGTAGCAGAGTTTCATAGTGTTATAACTCAAGGGTTCAAAAAAAGAGACATCGGGCGGAGAAGAAGCGGAGCATCGGGTGGTCACAATCGTGCGTGGGGTGTCAGATCGTGTGGCTACAGAGATGTGGGAGGAAAGGGAGAGGAAAGGGAGGAGAGGGAGATTGAGAAAAGAAAGGGGAGAAGGGGAGGAAATAAAGGGGAAAGGGGGAAAGGGGAAAAGGGAAAGGGGAACTGTTGGAGATGGTTTTTTGCCTTCAATTCCCCTATATGGCTGAAAAGTGGAAAGGGGAAAGGGGATAGGGGAACTGTTGGAGATGCTCTTAATAAGCATGTCTAAACCACTTAACCCGGTCCTAATAATCCTTTAACAAGCACTGGGTTGCTCTGTGTCGTCAACTTTACTACTTTCCTTTCCTGTACATATTCAATTTAGCACAAATGGCAATAGGTCCCTACCCTATAGTTCCCACTGAAAAAAATAGAGTTCAGTGGCTGTAACACCCTAAATTTCAACTTTTGCAATTTATAAAATTTTCTAGAATTTTTTCAAGCTCAGTTAAGGTTTTTAAGGATTTTCTAGAATTTATTCGAATTAAATGTGAGTTGGAAAACATTTTCTCAAATTAAATTAAAGTAGGTTGCATTGTTGCATTCATGCTGCTGCATATTTATTTTATTGTGTTTGGATTCAAGTTTGTTTGAATTCAAATTTTAGTTTGAATGTTGTTTTGTTTAAATTCAGCTAAGTCCAGTTTTGCCCCTTGAGCTCTTCGGCCCGCTCAGCTTCGCCCTCGCGCCTTTCGCATCGCAGCCCAGCCGGCCCAGCTCGCAGCGCGGCCCAGCAGCTTCGCTCAGCCAGCACGCGGCCCAGTCAGCGTGCGGCCCAGTGCCGCGCGGTCCGTTGGCGCCCCGCCGTTTTACGCCTTCGCGCAGCGCCGGCGCCCCGCGCTCGCCTCTGCGTTTTCCGCTTTCTCCGCTCCCTCGCGCCCGCGCGTCCGCCCGCCTTCGCTCAGTCGCTGACGGGTGGGGCCCGCTTGTCATCCCCGCCGGGCAGCCGTGCCCGAGCCGGACTCGAGCTCGAGTCCGACTCCGCCGCCGTCGCCTTGGCCCGCACGCCAAGGCAGGCCGCCAGGGCCTATTTAATGCGCGCCGCCTCGCCTCGCGCGCCCCCCACCCGAAACCCTAGCCGCCGCAAGCTCTGCGCGCGCCGCCGCCGCGTGAAACCCTAGCGCCGCCGCCCCGGCCGCTCGAGCCGCCGCCTCCCGCCGCTTCCGGTCGCCGCCGTCGCTTGGGTAAGGTTCGCGAGGTGCTCCGCGTCGTTTTGGTGCGTTTGGCACGCGCCTCCGTGCCTTCTCGCGTCTGTCCGCGTGAGCCGCCGCTCGCCGGCCATGGCGCCGCCGTCGCCGTCGCCGCCGTTCCGCCGGAGCCGCCGCCAGCCGTTGATTTGAAGCGAGCGGCCAGGATTAGATCCTGGCGCACCCCTTCGCCTCGGTCCACCGTGGACCCGTGGACCTCGTCCACGGCGTGGTCCACGGTGCCGGCCGCGCCGACGTCAGCGCCGGCGTTAGCGCTGACGTCAGGCTGGCGTCAGCCGGCCGTCAAGCCGCCGTCGCCGTCGGCTATTTTGCAGAAAAGCCCCTGGCTTTCTTCTTATTTACTTATTTATTTCGCGCAGTTCAAAAATCCTTTCAGTTTAGTCCTTTTGTTTACGATTAGGCCCCTGGAAGTTTCTGATCTTTACCAGCAAGTCCCTAATCTTGTTTTTATCATAACTTTTGCATCTTAACTCCGTTTTACGCGTTCAATATACCGTTGGAATCGTCGTTTCGTGTACAATCTTTATGTGTGGACCATGTGTTGGTTTCTTATGATTGTTGTACTGTTTTCTTATTATCTCTTTTGCTTGTGCATGTGTGTACCGGTAGACGATCCGCGCTTCGAGGACTTCCCGGGAGAAGAATTCGAGGAGTTCGAGGAGTTCGGGCAGCAGCAAGGGTTCGCTGAAGGCAAGTCGCCTTGGTCATGCTTTGTCCTATTTAAATTAAAAACTTACTTTTATGTTCAACCAACCATAGTTGCATGTTATATTTAATTTTGATGGGTTTACCTATTAAGGACATGCCTAGCCACCCTATCCTGATTATCATGCCTTTACCTTGGGTTAATAATTTGTTGTAGATCTTGCTAGTGCTCTACTGTTCAATTGAACCCTATGTTAATCTTGAGTTTATCATGTTATGCCTCGTTAACAAGATCATCTACTTAAATGGAAACATGGAGAACCACCCGGGACTTACCGTACAACCGCAGTGCTAATGGGCTCTGGCCTTGACCTATTAATTTGAGAACTTAACTTGAAATGACTTTACCTGATAAGGGCAAGGGGGGACTGAGTCGCGGTCTAGCCCGGTCCTCTTGGGAAGTAGCCTTTGCTAAGGTACATGCCTACTAGGGAGGGTTAGGAGCGCCAGACACCGGAACCATGCGAGTCAAATCTAGTTGAGGGATCTTTGTAACGGTCTCGTAGTGGATCCCTAGCCATTCACCAAAGGAAGTGTCTAATGGGGCCTTGCAAACCTCGGGCAAAAAGGGTGACACTTCTGCTGGGTAAAGCTGTACAAACCTTGCAAGGTTAATAAAAAACTATCATGATAGCCGTGCTCACGGTTACGAGCGGCCTGGACACTCACATATTTAATTTATCGGAATTTTATTCAAATCATTTACTTTATGTTGAGGCTCTCATCTTTATGTTATTTTATTTCATTAATCGTGGGTGGTATAAACTTATACTTAAGCTTGCTTAATTAAAATTTGATCAATTAAAATGCTAAATGCTTAAACCTTCAGCCTATCCTTGTTTAAGCCTTGCATATCATATCGTTATCTTTAGCTTGTTGAGTACGGCATGTGCTCACGCTTGTTCATTTATTTTTGCAACGACCGATCCGGATTTGTTCAGACGTGGGGAGCTTTGAGGAGTTCACCGGCGATTTCCAGGAGTTCTAGGCTGCGTCTCTGCCAGGCAACCTCAAGGTCTTAGAGGAGTTTCGTTTGCAGCGTTAAATAAAGACTCTATTTATTCTATGGAGATAAACCTTGGCTTGTAATAATGCTATTTACTACTCTCTATTTATTCTTGCACGCTGTGATATTTATTTTTGTCGATTATATGTGAGTTGCCTTGGTTAAAGACTTGCATATGAGATGGTTCGTTTTCTTCTGAAAACGGGCGTGACAAAAGTGGTACCAGAGCCGTGTTGCCTCTAGGAACGTTAGCCTAGTTAGAAAATGGTCGAAATAAGGATACTAAAGCTTAGAAGCCTTTTATTTCCGCTTGACTCTGATATAAAACTATTTTATTCCATTTTTATTTTTATCTTTATTTTATCTCTTCTTGTCGTTGATTTTATCTCACCCTTGGAGCTATTTCTATTCATTTTATTACATATCTTACTTGTTGAAAATTTTCCTTATCTCAGAAGATGGTGATGACTCGGGAGTCCGCTCGTAAGAGTGCTATGCTTCAGCGTGTCCGTGAGTGGGAGGAAGACAGTGATGAAGAGGTTGATGCTCAGCTGGTGGTGGAAGGCCCCGATGTGGAGGTGCACACGCCGCCGCTGCAGGAGGTGGAGGTGATCGAGATTGAAGATGTTGAAGAAGGTGAGGATGGTGCTCCAGCGGTTGATGCTGACCAGCCAGTGCCTCCAGTCGCCGTTGGAGTGGAGGAGCAGCAGGAAGCCCAAGCTGAAGCTCCTGCAGGAGAAGAGCATCATGAAGTTCAAGACGAAGAGGAGGATCCTGAGGAGGTAGAGGAGTACCTGGGCGAAGGAGAATACTACGAGGAGGCTATCCAGTCTCCAGATCAGTCTTCATCTGAGGATTCAGAGAATGCCCAGCCGCCTCCGCCTGAGTTCTGGACTCTGACTCGCCACTATCACGATGGTGGCAATGCCCGTCTTCCCGCGCTACTCAAGGAGCTGTTTGAGCGTCTCCAACTGCCGGTAGAGATTATGTACAAGGGTAATCAATGGCGTCATCCCAGGTATCCGGCAGAGTGGAAGGTGTCCGTGCAGATTCGCGTCGCTGATTATGTGCATGGAGGGACTCTGGAGGCCGCCAAGTTTCAAGCCATAGCATTCAGAGGCAGTTTTGCAGCTGGAAGGGATGATGCTGCGCTTCAGGCCTTTGGAAGGGTGCTTTATCAAGAAAATGGTGAGCTGCAAGGCACCATTTGGAAGTTCTTCCCTCGGACAGCACCGGAGGCCGTGAGCAGCATAATCCTGGACATCCAGAATCAACTGAATGAGGACCTGAGGGACCATGCTAAGTACACCGCAGCGGTTCACACCTATGCTGTGGGCACCACCGATGAGTTGAATCATGCCTATGATATGCTAGCTGCTGAAAGGTTGAAGAACAAGAAGCTTCGAGCTGCACTCCGTGGAGAGGATCCAGCGGAGGTGGAGGAAGATAAAGAAGTTTGTCCAGCACGTTCACCCCCTCGCCGCAAGACAAGATATGGAGGAGCCATCACCTACATCAACTAGCTTTGAAGAAGCTTAGGAGCTTAGGAGTTTAGGAGTTTCGGAGTCCTTAAGTTAAGAGTTTGGAGTTCTTGTAATCGTTAGCGTTAAACGATCGCCGTTTCGAGTTGCGCCTTTTGTTAAGAGTGAACGTGTGCTTGTCATTTTGCTTATGGATGATTTGGGTCTTTGTAATGAGTGTGGTGTGTTGTGGAGTTTACCACAGCGACATCAGTTTAATAAAGTTTAGTTGGGGTTTTAATTTTTGTCTCATAATTTAATCCTTTATCTATCTCGCTTTATCTATCTTGTAAATCTTGTTCAACGCAAATCGGTTCGCGTCACTGCATGACCTTTCGGTACTGTTCGAATTTATTCAGAAGCTACAGAGATCGGTTTCAAGTGAAACCAAGTGGGTTAGATTCAGAATTTATTGGGTGAAATCCTGGTAATTTTTCATGATTTTTGGACTTACGAACAGGGAGATATGCGTCTGTCTTTCTCAGAAACTGAATCTGTCACTTTGGTCTGACGTATGCGGCTTGTTTATTTTATATCTCGAGTTTCATAACTCCGATTTATATTATTCAAGTTGGGTTGGTTCCGGAATTTAGTAATCTTTATCCTGTAATTTTCTCATAATTTTTGGAAGTCCTGTTCATGACTTATATCTGGTCTTTTCATCTAATCAGAATTCTGTCCTGTCCTGAAATTTTCTGTTATAATCTAATTACGCTGATGAGCACAATCTTTCTATTATATCTTTGTCAGTCACAATCTGAAACCTGTATCTCTAACACTCAGATGGTGAACACCAGGTCTGGTGCAGGAGTTGATCAACCACCAACAGTTCGTCCGTCAAGGAACGTCAACCCCAACCCGAACCTTCAGCCAGAACCAACACTGCCGTCAGAGATGGAGCCGTTTCTTGAGGCACAGATGGTTTTCCTTCAGACATTGACTAACACTGTGGCTGGACTTCAAGCTCAAGTCAACCAGGGGAACAACAACCAGGGGAACAACAACCCGAACCCGCCGCCCAGGGACAAGCACAGGGAGTTCATGAGCCACAGGCCCCCGACGTTCTCTCATTCCGCGGATCCGCTACAGGCTGACGACTGGCTGAAGACTGTGGGGAGGATGCTGGAAATTACTCAGTGTACTGACCGGGAGAAGGTTCTTTATGCTTCGGGACGTCTAGAGGGAACTGCTGCAGATTGGTGGGACTCGTTCACGGCCGCTCATGAGGATGCTGATGCTATCACTTGGGATGAGTTCAAGAACAACTTCAGGAAGTACCACATTCCGACAGGTCTTATGAAGCTGAAGAAAGCAGAGTTCCTTGCTCTTAAGCAGGGAGGAATGTCCGTGAGTGAGTATCGGGACAAGTTCATCCAGTTGTCCCGTTATGCTCCAGAAGAGGTGTCTGATGATGAGAAGAAGCAGGAACGGTTCCTGAACGGTTTGATTGGGCCGTTGAACTATCAGTTGTACTCTCATACCTTCCCCACCTTTCAGGAACTGATAGACAAGGCAATTGGTCTGGAACACAAACGCCAGGAGCTGGGTGAGAAGAGGAAGTTCAGTGGGTCCGGACAGTCTAGCAGCATCTCTCGCCCTCGCTTCACCCCACCTCAGCAGAGCGCACCGTTCCGCTTTGGAGGTTACAATGGTGGATATGGGCAGAACCAGGGTCAGCGCTCCGCACCTACACCGCAACGTCCCGCATCCCAGCAGAACACCCAACAGAACTTCCAGCAGAACCGCCAGACTACTCCGGCTCAGACACCAGTGAAGACACCAGCTCCAGGCAGCACTACTACCCCTCGTGCTTGTTTCAAGTGTGGTGATCCCAGTCACTTCGCCAACAACTGCCCCAAGAGGAATGCACAGACTCCGCAAGGTCAGAACCAGCATAGCCAGCAAGGGAGGAACGGGAATCAGACCCCACAGGGCAGGGGACAGCAGAGCGTCGCTCGTGGCCGGGTGAACCACGTGACTACTGAAGAAGCTCAAGGTGCTCCAGATGTTGTCCTTGGTATGTTCTTTGTTAACTCAGCTCCTGCATCGGTTTTATTTGATTCTGGAGCATCGCATTCCTTTGTTACTGCCAAATTCGTAGCCGAACATAGTATACCCATGCAAACAATGAGAAGAGGTATGTTAGTCACTTCACCTGGAGGGGTAAAGAAAGCTCAGTACATATGCCCTCAGGTTAACCTAAACATAGAAGGGGTAGCTTTTCTAGCTGATCTCATCGTTCTGGACTTTGGGGAGATTGATGTGATACTGGGGATGAGGTGGTTAGCTGCCAATGATGCTACGATCCAATGTGCCAAGAGGACAGTTTTACTCAAGACTCCGCAGGGAAGAGAGATTGAAGTAGTGGCAACTATTCCAACAGTTCCATCAAAGTGTACGGTGAATCAGGTGGAAGGTGTTGTCTTGGAGGATATTAAGGTGGTGTGCGATTTTCCGGATGTTTTTCCAGACGAGCTACCAGGTATGCCACCTGACCGTGATGTCGAATTTCTCATTGATCTTATTCCTGGTACTGCACCCATCTCGCAAAGACCATATAGACTCTCTGCTAAACATTTAGAAGAACTGAAACAACAACTTAAGGAACTCTTAAGTAAGCGCTTTATCCGTCCTAGTTCTTCACCCTGGGGTTCACCGGTTATCTTTGTAAAGAAGAAGGATGGCACAGAGAGGATGTGTGTGGATTACAGGTTACTCAATGAGGTCACTATCAAGAATAAGTATCCGTTGCCCAGGATTGATGACCTTTTTGACCAGATGAGGGTGCCAGAGTGTTTTCTAAGATTGACCTGCGTTCTGGTTATCATCAGATGAAGATCAGGCCTGGTGATATTCCCAAGACCGCTTTCTCCACCAGATATGGCCTTTACGAGTACACGGTAATGTCCTTTGGTTTGACTAATGCCCCCGCTTACTTCATGTATCTGATGAATAAGGTGTTTATGGAATATCTGGATAAGTTCGTGGTGGTGTTCATTGATGATATTCTGGTATTCTCCAAGAACGAGGAAGAGCATGAAGAGCATCTGAGGTTGGTGTTGCAGAAGTTGAGGGAGAACCAGCTGTATGCCAAGTTCAGCAAGTGTGAGTTCTGGATGAAGGAAGTTTCTTTTCTGGGTCATGTCATTACTGATGGTGGTGTAGCAGTTGACCAAGGGAAGGTTAATGATGTGTTGAACTGGAAGCCACCTACTTCTGTGAAGCAGGTAAGAAGTTTCTTGGGAATGGCAGGTTACTATCGTCGGTTCATTGAGGGGTTCTCTAAGATAGCAAAGCCTCTTACTTCACTTTTGGAGAAGGATGCAGACTTCAAATGGACCGAAGCTTGTCAGGCCAGTTTCGAGAAGCTAAAGCAGCTGTTGACTACGGCCCCTGTTCTTGTGATGCCGGATATCAGCAAAGGTTTTGACGTCTATTGTGATGCATCTAAGCTGGGATTGGGGTGTGTGCTTATGCAGGAAGGACATGTGGTGGCATATGCATCGAGGCAGTTGAGGAAGCATGAGCAGAATTATCCTACCCACGACTTGGAGTTGGCAGCTGTGGTACACGCTCTGAAGATTTGGAGGCACTACCTAGTGGGGAATAAGTGTAACATCTATACAGACCACAAGAGCCTGAGGTACATTTTCACCCAGAGGGATCTCAATCTCAGGCAGCGCCGTTGGTTGGAGCTGATTAATGACTATGATCTGGAGATACATTACCATCCGGGCAAGGCAAATGTCGTTGCGGATGCTCTGAGTAGGAAGGACCAGTTGAACATGGTGCTGGCGCACGAGCTGCCCGAAGAGTTGTTTAAAGATTTTGAGAAATTGAACCTTGGGATGGTAGCTCACACTGAAGGAGTCACGCTAGAATTAGCGTCTACCTTGGAGCAGGAAATCCGTGATGGTCAGCTAGAGGATGCTAAGGTGAAGGAAATCAAGGAGCTGATGAGTGAAGGGAAGGCACCTGACTACCGACTCGATGAACAAGGAACACTTTGGCTTGGTAAGAGGATTTGTGTGCCTGACATCGATCATATTAGAAAGACTATTCTCAGAGAAGCTCATGATTCTGCCTATTCTATTCACCCTGGAAGCACTAAGATGTATCAAGATCTAAAGCAGATGTACTGGTGGTATGGTATGAAAAGAGATGTTGCTGAATATGTGGCTGTGTGTGACACGTGTCAGAGGGTCAAGGCAGAGCATCAGAGGCCAGCAGGGCTACTCCAACCATTGAAAGTGCCAGAATGGAAGTGGGAAGAAATCAGCATGGATTTTATAGTGGGGTTACCTCGCTCTCGGAACGGTCATGATTCTATATGGGTTATCGTGGATCGGCTTACTAAGGTAGCTCATTTCATACCTGTGAGGATCGAGTACACCAGCGCAAGGTTGGCAGAATTATACATGTCCAGGATCGTGTGTCTGCATGGCGTGCCTAAGAAAATAGTTTCTGATCGGGGTACTCAGTTTACGTCACGGTTCTGGCAGAAGCTGCATGAATCCATGGATACAAAGTTGAATTTCAGTTCAGCATACCATCCTCAGACAGATGGCCAGACAGAGCGAGTTAATCAGATATTGGAGGATATGCTGAGGGCTTGTGCCTTAAAGCACGGAAGCAGCTGGGAGAAAAGTTTACCCTATGCGGAGTTCTCTTACAATAACAGCTATCAGGCGAGCCTCAAGATGGCACCGTTCGAAGCTTTGTACGGGAGAAGGTGTAGAACGCCCCTCTTCTGGAATGAGGCTGGAGAAAGTCAAGTGTTTGGGCCAGAGGTTCTGCAAGAGGCTGAGAAGCAAGTGCAGTTGATAAGGGAAAATCTGAGATCAGCGCAATCAAGACAGAAAAGTTACGCTGATACACGCCGCAGAGCTTTGACCTTTGAGGAAGGTGATTTTGTATATTTGAAGGTGTCACCCGTCAGAGGCATGCGCCGGTTTAAGGTAAAAGGGAAGTTGTCACCCCGCTTTATTGGCCCATACAAGATACTAGAGAGGATGGGAGAAGTTGCTTATCGGTTGGAATTGCCAGCCAGACTCTCAGATGTGCATGATGTGTTCCATATCTCTCAGTTGAAACGGTGTCTCAGGGTACCAGAGGAGCAGTTGTCCTTGGAAGAGTTGAATGTGTCTGATGATCTGACTTATGATGAGCGACCTATCAGAATTTTGGAGACATTACAGAGAGTTACGCGGAACAAGTCAGTTACCATGTGCAAGGTGCAGTGGAGTCACCATTCAGAGGATGAGGCAACTTGGGAAAGAGAGGATGAGTTAAAGGCAGAATTTCCAGATCTCTTCGATAATCTATCCGAATCTCGAGGACGAGATTCTTCTTAAGGGGGGGGAGGTTTGTAACACCCTAAATTTCAACTTTTGCAATTTATAAAATTTTCTAGAATTTATTCAAGCTCAGTTAAGGTTTTTAAGGATTTTCTAGAATTTATTCGAATTAAATGTGAGTTGGAAAACATTTTCTCAAATTAAATTAAAGTAGGTTGCATTGTTGCATTCATGCTGCTGCATATTTATTTTATTGTGTTTGGATTCAAGTTTGTTTGAATTCAAATTTTAGTTTGAATGTTGTTTTGTTTAAATTCAGCTAAGTCCAGTTTTGCCCCTTGAGCTCTTCGGCCCGCTCAGCTTCGCCCTCGCGCCTTTCGCATCGCAGCCCAGCCGGCCCAGCTCGCAGCGCGGCCCAGCAGCTTCGCTCAGCCAGCACGCGGCCCAGTCAGCGTGCGGCCCAGTGCCGCGCGGTCCGTTGGCGCCCCGCCGTTTTACGCCTTCGCGCAGCGCCGGCGCCCCGCGCTCGCCTCTGCGTTTTCCGCTTTCCTCCGCTCCCTCGCGCCCGCGCGTCCGCCCGCCTTCGCTCAGTCGCTGACGGGTGGGGCCCGCTTGTCATCCCCGCCGGGCAGCCGTGCCCGAGCCGGACTCGAGCTCGAGTCCGACTCCGCCGCCGTCGCCTTGGCCCGCACGCCAAGGCAGGCCGCCAGGGCCTATTTAATGCGCGCCGCCTCGCCTCGCGCGCCCCCCACCCGAAACCCTAGCCGCCGCAAGCTCTGCGCGCCGCCGCCGCGTGAAACCCTAGCGCCGCCGCCCCGGCCGCTCGAGCCGCCGCCTCCCGCCGCTTCCGGTCGCCGCCGTCGCTTGGGTAAGGTTCGCGAGGTGCTCCGCGTCGTTTTGGTGCGTTTGGCACGCGCCTCCGTGCCTTCTCGCGTCTGTCCGCGTGAGCCGCCGCTCGCCGGCCATGGCGCCGCCGTCGCCGTCGCCGCCGTTCCGCCGGAGCCGCCGCCAGCCGTTGATTTGAAGCGAGCGGCCAGGATTAGATCCTGGCGCACCCCTTCGCCTCGGTCCACCGTGGACCCGTGGACCTCGTCCACGGCGTGGTCCACGGTGCCGGCCGCGCCGACGTCAGCGCCGGCGTTAGCGCTGACGTCAGGCTGGCGTCAGCCGGCCGTCAAGCCGCCGTCGCCGTCGGCTATTTTGCAGAAAAGCCCCTGGCTTTCTTCTTATTTACTTATTTATTTCGCGCAGTTCAAAAATCCTTTCAGTTTAGTCCTTTTGTTTACGATTAGGCCCCTGGAAGTTTCTGATCTTTACCAGCAAGTCCCTAATCTTGTTTTTATCATAACTTTTGCATCTTAACTCCGTTTTACGCGTTCAATATACCGTTGGAATCGTCGTTTCGTGTACAATCTTTATGTGTGGACCATGTGTTGGTTTCTTATGATTGTTGTACTGTTTTCTTATTATCTCTTTTGCTTGTGCATGTGTGTACCGGTAGACGATCCGCGCTTCGAGGACTTCCCGGGAGAAGAATTCGAGGAGTTCGAGGAGTTCGGGCAGCAGCAAGGGTTCGCTGAAGGCAAGTCGCCTTGGTCATGCTTTGTCCTATTTAAATTAAAACTTACTTTTATGTTCAACCAACCATAGTTGCATGTTATATTTAATTTTGATGGGTTTACCTATTAAGGACATGCCTAGCCACCCTATCCTGATTATCATGCCTTTACCTTGGGTTAATAATTTGTTGTAGATCTTGCTAGTGCTCTACTGTTCAATTGAACCCTATGTTAATCTTGAGTTTATCATGTTATGCCTCGTTAACAAGATCATCTACTTAAATGGAAACATGGAGAACCACCCGGGACTACCGTACAACCGCAGTGCTAATGGGCTCTGGCCTTGACCTATTAATTTGAGAACTTAACTTGAAATGACTTTACCTGATAAGGGCAAGGGGGGACTGAGTCGCGGTCTAGCCCGGTCCTCTTGGGAAGTAGCCTTTGCTAAGGTACATGCCTACTAGGGAGGGTTAGGAGCGCCAGACACCGGAACCATGCGAGTCAAATCTAGTTGAGGGATCTTTGTAACGGTCTCGTAGTGGATCCCTAGCCATTCACCAAAGGAAGTGTCTAATGGGGCCTTGCAAACCTCGGGCAAAAAGGGTGACACTTCTGCTGGGTAAAGCTGTACAAACCTTGCAAGGTTAATAAAAAACTATCATGATAGCCGTGCTCACGGTTACGAGCGGCCTGGACACTCACATATTTAATTTATCGGAATTTTATTCAAATCATTTACTTTATGTTGAGGCTCTCATCTTTATGTTATTTTATTTCATTAATCGTGGGTGGTATAAACTTATACTTAAGCTTGCTTAATTAAAATTTGATCAATTAAAATGCTAAATGCTTAAACCTTCAGCCTATCCTTGTTTAAGCCTTGCATATCATATCGTTATCTTTAGCTTGTTGAGTACGGCATGTGCTCACGCTTGTTCATTTATTTTTGCAACGACCGATCCGGATTTGTTCAGACGTGGGGAGCTTTGAGGAGTTCACCGGCGATTTCCAGGAGTTCTAGGCTGCGTCTCTGCCAGGCAACCTCAAGGTCTTAGAGGAGTTTCGTTTGCAGCGTTAAATAAAGACTCTATTTATTCTATGGAGATAAACCTTGGCTTGTAATAATGCTATTTACTACTCTCTATTTATTCTTGCACGCTGTGATATTTATTTTTGTCGATTATATGTGAGTTGCCTTGGTTAAAGACTTGCATATGAGATGGTTCGTTTTCTTCTGAAAACGGGCGTGACAGTGGCATAGGAGAACAACGATACAAAAAATAATTAGGGGCCATCAAACTCAGCAACAAAACAAAAGAAAGAACTGCATATTCGGTATCAACAAAAGGTTAAGGATTGATGCTGGATTTTCAGGTCTAGTTCCAATGCGATTAATCTATGAGCACAAAAATTAGTCCATGCATGCAGTGAGTTCATTCGATATGCACCCAAAAGTGCGACTATGCAGAAACAAGAATCCACTGACAAACAACTAGGGAGAGTGTATCAAAATGATATACTATCTTGTTACCTTATCTTTGTGTGGTCATAAAGTAGGGGACTAGTGTAAGGGACTAGTGGTAGTTACATAAGATAAAGATATGAATAATTACTTGCTGCATATCTATTATCTAGTATGGGTTCAAGAACTTTCAGCAATGTCAAGTTGTTAGAATTGGAAAGATTTAACCAGAGTACAAAAAAACAGCTCCATGTTCATGTATTATGGACTGGATCCTTTAAATGTATCCAGTGGAGAAGTCCCTTGATCTGATTGTAATTAACAGAAGTTCAGAATCACAGAGAATGTCCAATAGATAGATTTCCAATCAAAACATAATGGCCTCAAGAGATAGGGTCGACATACTAAATTCCGGAGCCTTTTCCACAATACAATTGCACTGCTACTTCAAGGACGCGCGCATCTAATCCAGAACTAGCCGACCACATAACATAAAATCGCACAAACATGCAGGACGAGTCCCCAGACAAATCAACAATCAATCTAGAGACGCATTGCAATCCATGGAATAAACAACGGGCCCGGGCCTCAACCGGCACCGCAATCGGGGACACGAGAATCGGTAAACTAATCTTAGCGCGCGCGAGCGGGAGATCAAGGAAGACAGAGGGGGAGGGGGGGCACTCACGCGGCGGGGAGGTTCTTGATGTGGGAGGCGAGAGCGGAGGCGTGGTGGTGGACGCAGGCGGCGGCGCCGAGGGCGAAGGCGCCAGTCCAGGTGGAGACGAGCCGCTGCGGGTCGGAGTGCGGGACCCCCGAGTCGCCCCTGTACGCCCGCGCCCAGTAGTCGTCGAACTCGCCCATACTCCTCCGCTCCTCCTCGAACCGAACCTTCTCCTTCCTCGGCGTCGGCGGCGATGCTCCGGGGAGAAATAGATGGATGGGGTTTTGCTTGGGGGTGGGGTAGGGAAGAACGGATTAGACGGCGGGTTGGGGCCGCTGGGTAACTGGAATGTTCGTGGACCTAGTCTACGGGATGGGGCAGGTGAACCGCTGTTGTGTTAAGATTCGTGCTGGGACGATTTCTCGACAAACGGTTTGCACGTGTGAATGAATTTACATCTGATCAAATATAAGACGTGCTTTTCGCGAAAAAAAAAATATAAGACATGCTCTTCTCATCTACTCATATGCTTGTTAAGAGTAGTCAATACACACATCACATATGCAATACCCATTAAAAGTTTAATGGCTACGTATACGAGAGGGAGCAAAAGGCTCTATCCTTGGACTTGGAGAGGTAAATAAGAAGTGATAAATTATTACATAGAGACGCGACATGGTATATGCATTGTGGAATGTATCCACATTAGCACGCTAGGATACGGTGTGTTTTAGATTATTGCTATGGTTATGTTTGTATAGTGTCTTGTAGTAAATCCATTCTTTTTAGGCACGTGAAAAAAGGTAAAATTGAAGAGTGTCGGTGAACCAATTTTTTCAAAGCCGAAATGCGTGAAAGCTTTTGTTGTTGCTTGCTTGAATTTGAGCCTACGGTAACATATAACAATCGGCAAAGAAACAATTCCTAGGACGTGTTTGGTCTCTCCATACCAAGTCGCAACCGAGCCTTCAATCACTATTGACTGCACTTCGCAAAAGTCCATTTCTCAGATCAACGGGGTGCAGCGAGTGAACAGTGAACACTACCCGGCGACTGCTTGACTGGTTGCAACGGATCCGCGTCCAGCAGAGAGAAACGGGAAAGGACCCAACCTGCTTGCTAGCGCACGTACGGCTGGCGCCCGGACGTCGCGTGGCAGGGGGGTGAAGCCGTGAAGGGGAAGCGGCGGAACGGCGACCGGCGGGCCTTCGCGCCGCCAGCAATGAGGCCCCGGGAGGAAGGGCGCGGGGTGGCTCTAAGGGGCCGACCGCCAAAGCAGAGGCGGCCACCGCCCGCCGATGGCGGCGGCGGCGGCGAGGATGAGGTTCGTTCTCCCTTTGGCATTCGCCCTATTCTTCTCTTTCATGGTCTAGCGAATGCATACGCATGGAGGCTGTTTCACTTTTGTTT
Organism: Urochloa ruziziensis; assembly: GCA_015476505.1. Lineage (NCBI taxonomy): Eukaryota > Viridiplantae > Streptophyta > Magnoliopsida > Poales > Poaceae > Urochloa > Urochloa ruziziensis. The sequence goes on from CM027118.1 coordinate 59,328,653, forward strand.
GACGCGGGGCTTTGCGAATTTTTCACCTCTATTTGAGTGAGCGCGCAGCGAATCTTGGCAAGATTGTTTTTCTTCCACCTCTTCGCTAATTATTTAGTGTTGGCCCACGATTTATCCCTTTCTCCCTGCAATAATTTGTTTTTTTTTTGTTCCTAGCAGGTTTTTTTCCTTAAATGTTATTGCTGTGCTATCCTATGCGCATAGTTTCTTTAATAATATTTCTCCTCCTTTGCTGGAAATAAAGATGGGAAGACCCAGAAACCAGAAGGCAGAACGGGTGGTAGTAAAAAAAATGGTTTTTTGACGCTTTGTTCGTTGCCACTTCGATTATGTATGCCACTTGTATCAATGACACGTGGGATTATCAGAGTCAATGGCATGTGGCAGAGTGGCAAAAAATGAATGGGGGTAAATTACTCAAAAATCCTCTGCAACGGTACAATGGTTTTGTAGCCATGTATCCAACGTCCAACAATACTGGACTGCAGAATTTTAGACATTTCCTACATGTTAGTCTTTGAAATATCTGAACACCTTGCCACAAGTTCCAGGTCATGTTCTTGTAGAAGATCTTCAAGTTGAATGGACCTGACACACTTTTGATTAGCATGTTGTGGTGCCTTGCAAGTCACTACCATTCTGTTTCAGCTTACCATTCATGTTATTGGCCTCAAAGTCATTATCCCTTTTAGTTTCTTACGTAAATTATGGGGTTTGGCGTTAACCAGAAACTATCAAGTGGAACTTCTAATTTTGACTTTGGCCAATCAATTTCCTGACATCATATAAATGAAGCGTCAATGGGAAACTTAGCATTGCATGAAAACCCTGAAATGTTGGGATTCTGCAATGTTCATCTATCCAACTTATCGTTGACCTTGTAGACCTTTAGGTATGCAATAGTATTATTTGGCAGCCTTGCTACAATAAAAGAATAATGCTGCCAGCCTAACTTAGTTATCTGGCAGGATACTGAGCAGGACCTGCACTTAAGTTATAATGAGGCTTTACGGACTGCAAAAAAGCAGAAACGAGGAGATGCAGGGAACAATGTTACTGTAACGAATTTAAGGAGAGGGAATGATGTACAAAAAAGGGCTCCGTCCTTCAGGGACAAAAATTGTGATGAAAAAAATAAGGTAAGGTACTGATTTCCTTGTATAAGAATGCTCACAGAATGGTTTTCCACAATTATTTTTAATTAATGTATGCGTTGTTTCAATTATGTAGAAACTGAAGAAAAAATTGAACGGAGAAAACTCCCTAATGTGCCACCAGTGCCAGAGGAATGATAAAGGGAGGGTGGTCTGGTGCTATGTTGAACAGATTCTCGGATACGGATACGGTAATGCGATACTTCGATACGCTGATACGCCGTTTTTTCAAAAACACAGATACGGGGATACGTGAATATATATATAAATATATATAATAAAAATAAAATTGCATACCATTTTCTTGATAATACTGCAACACTAAGGGAAACATTTTAGTCTAGTGCGAAAGACCATTATTACATAACTTAATGATATAAAAATAGATAGGTAAATGATAAGTCTAATTGTTGTTTGGTGAAGGTCCTACATCTAAAGCCCCTATATCATTTAGTATCCTCTTTAGATTTGAAAATCAGCACCTACCATCAAGGTCGAACGCAAAGGTATCTCCTCCAACACCTCCCATAGAAGATGTATTTATGGGCAGAATGAGAGGTTAGAATTTTTAGTGTCAGTAAAGAATCGAAGAAGCGTAAACTAATTATCAGAATTATTTTATTTATTTAAAATTAATTAAAATGACTGATACTTGTCCGACAAGAATCGGACGAGTATTAGCGTCCGGACAGTATCGGACGAGTATCAAGTATCTGATACGAGGGCGTTCGCAAGTATCCGCGCATCGTAGGTCTGGTGTAGCTCTTGCAGAAATAAACGCTTCTGCGTGCCATGCATCCAACGATGGTGTGTTAGTTGTTTTCCACTAATTGGCTTACCCATCTACTGTCTTGTTCTTTTGGAAGTTGCATTACATATAACTTAGACACATCTGCTTTAGTCAACCATTGTTTTATGCATGCATTGACTAACTTTTTTTTTTTGCACTTGATTCAAAAGTTTTTGTCTTGGTGCTACATAGGCTTGGATGCATTTTCTTTTCTGCATTTTCATTTCTTTTATATTGAAATGTGTCTGTGTTCGGCCTTTTGTTACTCTCTCTTTCTTAATGAAATGACACGCAGCTCTCCTGCGTTGTTCGAGAAAAAAATGTGGCTACGTTACTTGGACTTATGTATTACTGTTACACAACATTGAACTTTATTTTTGGGTAAACAGGTATCCTGATTTGTCAGAAGGTGATTTTGTTGCGAAATGCCCATATTGTCGCCAGAACTGTAATTGCAAGGCGTGCCTACGGATGCTGCGAGGTGTTGAAGAGGTTTGCACCTGTCATCACATATCCAATCTCTATTTTTATGTTTTCATTTTGTCTATAGTTCCTTTCGAGTCTTCTTTAATGACTCCAAATTCCTCTTGATTTCTTGAACAAGGCTCCAAGAAAGGAAATTACTGTTGAAAATCATGTCCGTTATGCTTGTCATGTTGTACGCTTGTTGTTACCCTGGTTGCGAAAGCTGCAACAGGAGCAGATGAAGGAGAAGGAATTAGAGGCTAAAATAAAAGGTATCTTGTTCTGGTGTTGCATGACATAACCAAGTAACTGAGGTCGCAATACATGCTAATTTTTCTTTGTTTTCAGGCGTTTTGGTGAATGAAGTAAAGTTGGAAGAAGTTGAGTGTTCTCTGGATGAGCGTGTTTACTGGTAAGGACATTTCCTGTTTCCTTTGAGCCATAAATGTTGTAGCAGCATCTTATTTGTATCTTTTTTCTTCTAATGCAGCAACAAATGTAGAACTTCTATAGTTGATTTTCATAGAAGATGTGAGTGTTGCTTATATGATTTGTGCCTTGCATGCTGCTGGGAGCTCCGCAAAGGTGAGGTTCCAGGGGGAGAAGAGGTTAAGCGCGAGCGGTATGAATGTAGAGGCAAGGATTATGTTTTTGGTGCTATTCCTTATTCAAGGATGCACAAGAAGTCCCCAAATAGCATGGCCGATAGTGAGGACCCAAATAACGCTATGCTGCTGTGGAAAGCAAAGAATGACGGTAGCATTCCTTGCCCACCGAAAGAGCTAGGAGGCTGTGGTGGTTCAGTTTTGAACCTCAACAGCTTGTTCCCAGAGAAATTCCTTTCCGAGTTAGAAGAACGAGCTGACAAAATTGCCAGGACTGAAATATTTGCTAAAGCAATAGTAGAAAAAGGTGATCGATGCCCTTGCTGGGATCATTCAGGAAAGATAAGGACCCAGGACACGCGAGATACTGCAAATAGGAAGGGTTTGAGTGATAATCACCTATACTGTCCAGTTGCCACTGGTATCAAGGAGGATGACCTGCTGCACTTTCAGATACATTGGGCTAAAGGTGAACCAGTTGTTGTTACTGACGTTCTTCAGTTAACCTCTGGTCTCAGTTGGGAGCCATTAGTAATGTGGCGGGCATTGCGAGAAAAAAAGAACACTGATGTCAAGGCAATAGATTGCCTTGATTGGTCTGAGGTTAGAAACTCTATCCCTTTGAATATCCTGGATTTGATTGAGGGTGGGCTGTGGTTGTTTGATAGGTTCATTTCCCTTCCTTGTCGACATATGTGCTCTGTTGCACATATTAGCCCCATGTTGATTTCATGGTGGCGGTACAAGTTCGATATGACATTTCTTGATTACCAATTCTTCTTATTGTTCTCTATGTGCGAATTACTAGTGCTTTGTTGCTAAACTCCCTCTTTGTGTTCTTCCCAACTTGTTCCTCACAAAACATGATACACTTGGGCCAGGAAACATTGATGTTTGACAGATATGTTCGCCTTAGAAACTTTCTATATGTAAAGAAATAAAACATGTTTTACAAGTAGTAAATAATTTTATTAATTGATATTTCAATTTCAAATTAATGGTGTTATCTCTCTGTGTGCAATATGATTGTGATCTGTTATTTACAGTTATTTGTAAAGATAATAAGCAATTAGCATTCATATGTTTGGTATTGCAGGTAGAAATTAATATACACAAGTTTTTTGTGGGGTACACACAAGGCAGATTTCACCCCATCACATACTGGCCTGAGATGTTTAAGCTAAAGGATTGGTCACCGTCCAATTCATTTAATCAGAGATTGCCTCGCCATGATGCTGAGTTTATCAGTGCATTGCCATTTCCTGAGTATACCGATCCACGATATGGTCCGCTAAATCTTACAGTGAAGCTTCCTGATGGTGTCCAGAAGCCAGATCTTGTGCCAAAAACATACATCGCTTATGGATTTTGCCAAGAGTTAGGCAGGGGCGACTCTGTGACCAAGCTTCATTGCGACATGTCAGATTCAGTATGTTGTCTGATAATGATATTTCTGCCATTTTACCCCACTACTGCAGTTGTGTGTTGTTCCTGCAGTGTTTAATAAAACTGATTTGTGAAAACTGAAAAACTAGGTCTTATACTAGGTAATATGTGTCCCCACTTTCTTTATAATATTGCTTTCTCATGCGTCCACTCAACACCCTGAAAGCTCAAAATATCGTGACAACTTAACCCCTAAACTGTATTTAGTTTACGTGAACCCCTGATAATATAATCCCAACTCACATCAACCCTATATTCGTTTAGGTTTTGATGATGTGGAAGTTTTTTTTTTTTTTTTTGCCATGTTTACTGCTATGTCATCCATATATCTCTTTCTCTCTCCTTTCAGTCTTTGTTCTGACCCGCATCTGTCTTAGGACGCGGATGCATAGGCTCCAAGCCTCCAACTAAATTAACAACAGATGCAGAGGGCATCCGTCCTGCTGCTATTCTTAAAGTGCTGGCCCTCCTGTTGGTCTTTCCCCTTACCTCTCTTAATGTCTCCTTTCAATGTTCAAACCTTATCATCGGTTACATGCACTTAGCTACAAGTGAATCACGACCCTTTTGCACGTATGTATCATCATTACCATGTTGCATGCATACATGGTGCCAGAAGCACGTCACTGCCACAGTGCACATGCCGGTGGTTCCAGCCTGTTGTGGCTTTCTGCTTGCATGCACTAACATTCGAAGTCACGATGGTATTTGGAGAGGACTAGTGCACTACAGTGGGTGCGTGTTGGTGCAAAGAAGGCATCATGGATGAGCATGCAACGGCTATCTGGGAGATCAGAAGGTGATAGAAAAGGAAGGATCAGGTGACAGGGCAGCTCACATGGCAAAACATCTTCCAAGTCATCAAAACCATTTGGAAAACTACCTATGGTTTATCTGAACCGGTATTATAATCTCAGGGTTAAGTAAGCCAACAAATACTTTAGGGGGTTAAGCAGACTCCTGCAATACTTTAGGGAGTTAAGGGGCCTCTTCTATTTATTTATCAGTTGCTTGGGTTTCAATAGCAGCCACACTTAATTGTGAGATGTGTCTGCTTTAACCAGGTAAACATTTTAACACACACAGCAGAAGTGGCCAATAGTACTCATCACCCCCAGATGATGGAAAAAACCAGAAAGAAAATGAGAGAACAAGATATCGTTGAACTTTATGGTGAAAGAAAAGCCAGTGATGCTCTGCACAGGATGGTCCAGGAGAGTGGGGAGCATCAGAGGACAGGTGGTGCTTTGTGGGATATTTTCCGAAGAGAGGATTCGGATAAATTACAAGATTATCTTAGGAAGCATGCCTCGGAATTTCGGCACGTCCATTGCAATCCTGTGAAGCAGGTATTTGTTTTCCTTTCACTTAGCTAAGGATTTATTCCTGTCTTTTCTATGCTGATTAATAGGTGTATTAATGATACAGGTTATTCACCCGATTCATGATCAAAGTTTTTACTTAACCGAGGAGCATAAGAGAAAGCTCAAGAAAGAATATGGTTAGTGAACTTGTTCCGCAATTGTATTCAGCCCTCACAAATGTGTTATGCCTTTTCTCTGCTTTTTCTAGGTGTTGAACCCTGGACGTTTGAGCAGAAGCTTGGTGAAGCGGTTTTGATTCCTGCTGGATGTCCTCACCAAGTCAGGAATCTGAAGGTAGCTAGTTTGACATCACGGCTTAATTTATGCTCCCTCCCTCTTTTAATGGAGCACAAATGACTCGTTGATTTCATTTGTGCAGTCTTGCATCAATGTTGCAATGGGCTTTGTTTCCCCTGAAAATGTTGGCGAGTGTATTAAGCTGACCGAAGAGTTTAGACGGCTTCCATCTGATCACCCGGCTAAAGAAGATAAACTGGAGGTTAGCATGGTGGAATTTACAATGACCTTGTTTTCGCTTGTCTATACTCCCTCCTTTCCAAGATGTGGTTTTGTCCTAATCAAACTTCTCCAACCCGGACTAAGTTTATTTATTGAAAAATACACCAATATAAACATCAAATTGGTTTAATTAAATCCACCATGAAATGTCTTGATAGTTGCATTTATTTGATGCTCTATAAACTTGGTCAAAGGTAGAAGTTTGACGCAAAACTAAAATGGTCTTCATTCTGAAACAGAGGGAGTATGTAAGTGGTAGTTGATATGATGACTAATCCGGAGTAAAACATACTGTTTTCAGATCAAGAAGATTGCTATTCATGCTCTGATCCAAGCTATACATTTCTTGGAAGACCTTTCTTTCTCTGAGGGGTAAGAGGCACTAGGCCCTTGTTAACATTCCGCCACAGAAGGTTCTTTTCTGATTTATAATGATGAAATCGTTGGTCACTTGTATTATGTGGATCAGGCTGAAGGATGGGGCTGGAAAGCTCAAGAATAAAGACGACGCTACTAGTGAGAAGCCGCCTAGAAGGCATCGTGGCTCTCGCAGTTGCAGGTGATCAATTCGTCTGTGCCGAGGAATGTCAAAACATGATCGGCTGAAGGCTCTCTGCTGGTTGTAAGGATGTATCGAAGTTGCGATCATTTCTGACGAGAGGAGCTCGCAGTCTACAATAGCGAGAGCATGCCAGCGGTGTCTGAGTTTTGTTCGTGTATGGTGATCGCCGGCCGGCACCGTGGTCCGTGAGCTGTGAACAATGGACTAGTTGCTCCTTGTTAGAAGGCTCCTCGCGTGTTTGCTAGTGACAGGGAACAGACAGAGCATGTATAAGTTGCTGCTGTTCTGGCCATGGACACTAGTGCTTTCCTGTGTTAAGGTTATCCTTAAAAGAACTTATAGTGTGCCGGACCACTAGTGCTGGTTTTCTTTAGTCACCAATTGTTGGCCGCCAGATCAAATACAAGTATACAACCACCTGAACCCATAAGGGCATATGATGGTACGTGAAATCAATTTCTTTCAACCACTTACATCGATCTAGGTCATCTGATGATATAATGATGATTCCTCTCACAGAAGGGTATAAGCAATATGATTTTCTCTACATAATTCAACATGCATCAAATTCTCAAAACAAAGCGCAGCAGGCCAGGGGCCTAGCGTACATGACTTATATACCAGTTGGGCCAGAATTGCAGGCGGGCAAGCAGCCCAAAGTCCTGCTTAGCCCAACTGCGAGCCCAAAATGGACCATCTTCAACCTCCGTCCACGGTCCACCTGCTCAGCGCACCTCTGCAAGACGGGAGTGACGGCCGCCGCCTCCTGCCCGCTGTCGCCTCCTCCACTGACTAGCTAGTCAGCTACCATGTCGTCGTCCTTCTCGTCGCTGGCGCGCTCCTCGTACCGCCGCAGGATCGTCCGAGTGCAAAACGGCGGCTTACTCCTTGCGGCTCCCTTCCCGCGCGAGGCCGCCCGCGTACCCCCGTATCGCCGCCGGCGCCAACACCACCTCAGGTAAAATCCTCCTCCGCCAGGAACGCAACTGACTGACGCCAGCCGGTATCAGCAAATATTAGCAGTCAGTCAGCAAACTTGTGGACATTTTTGTTTGGATTGCGTGGTTCCGTATTCGGTAATGCTAAGAATTAGGGGATTAGTACTTGAGTTGATCTTTATAGTGCAAAATGGTAATCCCAGGCCTATAATAAATTACTAGTAGCCAGCATGACGGAGTGGTATGTGGAATAAGCAGCCAAAATGGGGTATATGTAAAGCTCTGAATTAGGATTTTTCTTTTCTTTCTCTGTTTGTCTATCAGTTTAGTTTGCAGATTATCTCCACATTTGACTTGAGAGATGTTTTCATACTCTCCTGGTTGAAAGTGGTACTGGGAATTCTGGATAGTTGCTTTTGACCTGACAACTTGCTATCTGCTTGTAACTTTCCAGTTCCTAAAGAATAAGTCTAGGAGAGACCTGTGGTGAATGCTTACTTGAGAACATTACTGGACACATAATATTCTGGAGTTATCTTCTACCTTTTGTTCTCTGCAACACACAGTTTTCTGATTGGAATCACGCAGTGAACATATGGATGCCAATCCTAGAGATTGAAGTAGCATTTCCGTAGAAGTCAAACCCAACAACTTTCCTGTATGCTATTACTTCTTTTTGGGTGGAATCAGTTTCCTGTTTCATTGATTTGAATCTTTCTTTCAGCGCGTGGGATTGATAGTAGCATCATCACCATTCAGACTATGAAGCAGTGGGAGACCTTGAATCACATGGCCTACAAATTTGGGAGGCTTGACAAGTCTGATGGAAAGCTGACCTTGAAGATACTGAGTTCTATTGTGGAGCGATCAGGTTTAGATCGAATTACCTATATTTACTGTATGGCGGTTCCAATTCTCATCCAGGCTCAAATGCATTCTCAAGCATTGTTAGTGTTGAAGCATCTTGCCATGACAGGCTTCTCCTGCACTGCTATTTTTAGCTCCCTCTTGCGGACCATTTCACGTTTTGATTCCACCAATCGTATTGTTTTTGACCTCCTTGTCAAAGCATATGCCAAGGAAAGAAAAGTGGTAGACGCAGTTGTGGCAGTTTTCTTTATGGATGACTGTGGATTTAAGGCTTCAGCTGTTGCTTGCAATGCAATCCTTAATGCTCTTGTGGAGGAAGGGGAATCAAAACATGTCTGGTTGTTCTTGAGAGAAAGTTTGACCCGTAAATTCCCTCTGGATGTCACCACTTGCAATATTCTTCTGAATTCCCTGTGCACTAAGGGTGAATTCAGAAAAGCTGAAGATATGCTTCAGAAGATGAAGAGCTGTGGCTTATCTAATTCGGTCACTTATAACACAATACTACATTGGTATGTTAAGAAGGGCAGGTTTAAGGCTGCCCTGTGTGTTCTAGAAGATATGGAGAGGAATAGTATAGAGGCAGATGTGTATACTTATAACATCATGATAGATAAATTATGTAAAATAAAGAGGAGTGCACGCGCTTTCCTTTTGCTCAAAAGAATGAGGAAAGATAACTTAACACCTGATGAATGTACATACAATACTTTGATCAATGGTTTTTTTGGTGAAGGTAAGATAAACCTTGCTCGCTATGTCTTCAATCATATGCTGAGAGAAACTTTGGTTCCAAGTGTAGCTACTTACACTACAATGATTGATGGGTACTGCCGAAATGGGAGAACTGATAAGGCCCTAAGTGTTCTGTCTGAAATGCAAATTCTTGGTGTCATGCCAAGTGAGCTAACTTATAGTGCTTTGCTGAATGGTTACTGCAAACTTTCCATGCTGGGACCTGCTCTAGGTCTCATCAAAGATCTGAATTTAAGAGGCATAACCATCAATAAGACAATGTATACTATTCTCATTCATGGTTTCTGCCAAGTAGGTGAGATTTCCATGGCTAAGCAAATTTTAAGGAGTATGCTTGAGGATGGAATTGATCCAGATGTTATCACTTATTCAGCATTGATCAATGGCATGTGCAGGATGGCTAAGTTGCATGAAACAAAAGAAATTTTATCAAGGATGCAGAAAAGTGGAATTTTACCTAATGACGTGCTATACACAACTCTGATTTTCTACTATTGTAAGGCTGGGTATGTCAAGGAAGCACTAAAGTATTTTGTGGACATTTATCGAAGGGGGCTAGTTGCTAATCCAGTCATCCATAATGCATTACTATGTGCTTTCTATAGAGAAGGAATGATTACAGAGGCTGAGCACTTCAGACAATACATGTCTAGGATGAAGATATCATTTGATTCTGTCTCCTTTAACTGCATGATAGATAGTTACTGCCACAGAGGTAACATAGTTGAGGCATTTTCAGTTTATGATAATATGGTTAGATACGGTCATTCTCCAAATGTTTGCACGTATCGGAATTTGCTTAGAGGATTATGTCAAGGAGGCCACTTGGTACAAGCAAAGCAGTTTATGTTCTGCCTTCTTGACATACCTTCTGCTATTGATGAGAAAACTTTCAATGCACTACTTCTTGGGATATGCAAATATGGAACCCTAGATGAAGCTTTGGACTTATGTGAGAAAATGATCAAAAACAACTTTTTACCTGATATGCATACTTACACCATTCTTCTCAGTGGTTTCTGCAGGAAAGGTAAGATTTTGCCTGCATTCATCATGTTGCAGTTGATGTTGGAGAAAGGATTAGTCCCAGATACAGTTGCATATACCTGCTTGTTGAATGGGTTGATCAATGAAGGCCAAGTGAAGGCTGCTTCTTACGTTTTCCAGGAGATCATATGCAAAGAAGGCTTGTATGCAGATTGTATTGCTTATAATTCATTGATGAAAGGGTACCTCAAGGGAGGAAAGTTAAATACTATGAAAAGTGTGATGTCTGATATGCATAAGAATGATGTTTATCCAAACACTGCTAGCTATAACATACTTATGCATGGGTATGTCAAGAAGGGACAATTTTCAAGCTCTTTTTATCTGTACAAAGATATGGTGAGGAACGGGATCAGACCAAACAATGTCACGTATCGCTTGCTCATACTTGGGCTCTCTGAGTGTGGGATGATTGACATTGCAGTTAAGTTCTTGGAGAAGATGGTCTTAGAAGGCATTTTTCCTGATAAGTTAGCTTTTGATATACTGATAACAGCTTTCAGTGAGAAATCCAAGATGCATAATGCACTGCAACTTTTCAACTCTATGAAGTGGTTACATATGTCACCCAGTAGTAAAACTTATAGTGCCATGATAAATGGATTAATCAGAAAAAATTGCTTCGATAAGAGTCATGAGATTTTACGTGAGATGTCACTAATAGGGCTTCAACCAAACCATATACACTATATTGCATTGATCAATGCAAAATGCCGGATTGGTAAGATTGATGGAGCATTCAGGCTAAAAGAAGAAATGAAAGCCCTTGGTGTTGTGCCTGCTGAAGTTGCTGACAGCTCAATTATTAGAGGACTTTGTAGATGTGGGAAACTTGAAGAGGCAGTGATAGTTTTTAGCAGTATGATGCGTTCAGGAATGGTGCCAACTGTTGCTACTTTCACTACTCTAATGCATGGTCTTTGTAAAGAAGCCAAGATTGCTGATGCTTTACACTTGAAGAGGTTGATGGAGTTTTGTAGATTGAAGGTTGATGTTGTTACTTATAATGTTTTAATTACTGGTTTATGCAACAACAAGTGTATCTCTGATGCACTAGATCTTTATGGAGAGATGAAATCTAAGGGTCTTTTGCCGAATATTACGACCTATGCCACACTCATTGGAGCTATGTATGCGACACAGAGAATGCAGATTGGCGAAAAACTACTGGAGGATATACAGGAAAGGGGCCTTATTTCATCTAAGCGTCCTGAAAGTCTTGAAAGGCGGATGGAGGATGCAATTAGAAGGTTAAACATGATCAGAAACTGCAGAAAGGGAATGCCTGTTAAGGAGGTTGAGGTATTGCCAGTAGAAAGCTGCCAATGATTGAAATTCCACTGAAATTTAGCAACCTCAATTGACTTTTCGCATTTGACCAATATGGTTGGTAGAGAACTATGGGCACATTTTCCAGTTTACGCCCTTGTGATACCTCGTGTTGTTGTGTTCCTCCATCAAGGGATCCATTGTATACATGTTGAATGTGTTTTACCTTAACAACTAATTCAGGTCAGGTTTTGTGTTATGTATTTTTATCCTACCTCTTTTGTACATGATAGGTTGATTGTATATGGGATTATGTGGGCTGATACATGATGTGTAGGTAGCAATTGATGTAGGCATTTGTACAAATGAAGTTTTACTGTGTCACTGCTGTGTCACTGTAGTGCTGATCAACCTTATTTTTATGAAGTGTTGCTAACAATTATGCATGGATCCTCAGTGGATCTTTGTCTGCAATGGTTGGGTAGAGAAGAATATATAAAGAGGACTGTGTCTACATCTATGTATGCAACTGGTATAGCTGCAGTCTGGCAGCGTGTTACCAGGTGATTGCTAAATTTTGCAATTGCAATTTTTATCGTTGCAGATGAAAAGTTTGACTGTGCTATGACTGAATCAACAGGAAAAAGAAGGTATATAAATAAGAGTGAGCTACTGAGCTTGAGCACGAGCAGTTTCCATTTTTGTATCTTTATTTGCCTGTGAATCTGCGGCAAACAGAAACCCCACAAAAGCTCTGTCATTAGCTGAAATACTGCAAGCAACTGCAAATATCACATTTTTGTCAGCATATTTTTTCATAAGATTTGAACAATAATCCGTGTAACATTCTGCTGCAGGTATGCCAATCAGGTGGAGGGCAATATAGTCTTGGTCCACAGGCAGGGGATACTGAACCACAGACAGGCATGGCGGGCGGTGGAAATGCTGTTTCGAGCGTGGCATGTGCTTGCGTTACTGGATCGACATATGCAATGCAATGGTTCCAGTGTCCCATAAAGAGTTTCCCTTGCACAGATTTGGACCTGTGTTTGTCCACCTGGAAGAGCAGGTTCATGAACAAAGCTGGTAGACTGAAGCTGTTGAACTCTGTAGTAACTTTGATGCCAGTTCGTTTCCTCATGGTCTTGGCACTCTGCAGGTGGTGGGCTTTGAAGAGACTGGATAGTCAGAAGTTTCCTATGGAAAGGAGCAGCAGAGGCAAATTGCGGCCACTGTCTGTTTGCTGGACCGAAGCAACGCGACTGAAGAAGTTTGGATGGTTGGGAATTCTGGACTTGGATCTCTTTAGCAGAGCTTTGACACTGAGATGGTTACGGTACAAATGGAATGGCTGTAGTTGCAAATCTGCAATGCCGTTGATAGACAGCATTTTCGGGCTAGCACCGTTGTCATCCTGGTGATGGTCGCCAAGCGTTGTTTTGGCAGTCATCTTGGATGGATGGAAGGGCACCAATCGCACTAATTTTTATAGATTGGCCTGCTGGAGAAAAACAGAAAGGTGAGAGCTGGACAAGAGGATTTGTGTGAGTACTACGTCACTCAAGCGGCTTGACAGTGAGATGCTACAAGCAAGAAAGCTGAAGCGGACAGAGATATGTAAACAAGTCAATACTGGCCCAGCCCAGCGGAAGCGATCCCCCATCTCCTCCCACATCCACCAGAATGGCCGACGCGGCGCCCGCCGTCCCCGGCGATCCCCCGCCCCGCGCCACCGTGCTGGACTCGCTCGGCGAGGACATCACCCGCATCGTCTACCCTGTCTCCGCCTGCATGCTCCTGGTCGTCCTCCTCGTCTCCCTCCTCTCCTCCCCCGACTCCCCCTCGCCCCTCACCGCCTCCATCGCCGCCGCCACCGGAGGCGGCGGCGGAGGGGGAGATAACATCCCCACCGCTCTCATAACCGCCCTCACCTTCGTCGTCTCCGTCACGGCCGCCACCTTCCTGCTCGCGCTCCTCTTCTACCTCCGCTGCACGCCCTGCCTCCGCGCCTACCTCGGCTTCTCCGCGCTCGCCGTCCTGCTCGTGCTCGGCGGCCAGGTCGCGCTGCCTCCTCCTCACGCGCCTCCGCCTCCCGCTCGACGCCGTCTCCTTCGCGCTCCTCCTCCCCAACGCCGCGGGGGCGCTGGCGCTCGCCGCGCTGGCGCCGGCCTCCGTCCCCATCGCGCTCCACCAGGCCGCGCTCGTCGCCATCGCCTGTCCTCACCGCCTTTGGTTCACGCTGCTCCCCGAGTGGACCACATGGGCGCTGCTCGTCGCCATGGCCGTCTACGACCTTGCCGCCGTGCTGCTCCCTGGTGGCCCGTTGAGAGTGCTGCTTGAGCTCGCCATAGAGAGGAACGAGGAGATACCAGCGCTGGTCTATGAGGCTAGGCCGGTGGATCCTCGACACGGCAGAAATTGGCGCTTGTGGAGGGAAGGAAGGCAACCTGGTGGGGATTTGGATGCCAGTTCCACCACGGTCGAGGTGATTGAGGAGGTACTGGGGAGGCATCTTGACGCCAATTCTGGAAACGGTTCGTCACCCCAAGTTCGTGAAGCTGCCACTTCAGCTGGTGATGTTAGTAATTCAAGCCCCGGGCAACATTGGCGGCTGCTTTGAGCTCCTCTGATTCTACTGTTGCACAAGCGGGAGAGGTGCTGGCATTACAGGAGCATAGAATGGCTATTGCTGAAATGAGGGTACCTTTGATCCAGCCACGTCCAGAGAGATCTGGGGAAGAAGAGGAAGATGAAGATGGCATCGGATTGAGTTCATCTGGGGCGATCAAGCTCGGCTTGGGGGACTTCATATTCTACAGCGTTCTGGTTGGTAGGGCAGCAATGTATGACTACATGACAGTGTATGCCTGCTACCTTGCCATCATTGCTGGGCTTGGCATCACTCTGCTCCTGCTGGCATTCTTCCGCAAGGCATTGCCTGCTCTACCGGTGTCCATCGCCCTTGGGGTCGTGTTTTATGTGCTCACAAGAACATTGCTGGAGGAATTTGTTGTGCAGTGCTCCACCAACCTTTTGATGTTTTAACATTAATGGAACATTGCCTCTTGCTGTACTATTGTAGTTAATGATTGACATCTTTACTGGTTGGTTAGCTCTTTATTTTCTTGAAATGTTCATCTGACTGCTCCATGCAATTTATATGAAGCTATTTGAACTTTCTTTGTCATATTTTCCGCTACTGGTCTTGTTGTGCATGTCCCAACTTAGGCACGTCCCCGTCTGCTGTAACACCTGGGATTCTGTAATAAAACTAAAGAGGACATTTTGCGTGCATTTTATATATTATGGAAATTTATTGAATTATCAAGCCATAAATATGCCCTTTTAGAGGGACCATTCTTCATCTTATTGCCGATTGTGGATGAAAGGAATTTGCCAAGCTGCACAGGTAATGAAGATGTATTGGTTTTTGGTCTGCTGCGACTTTTCTAAAACTAGATGAGAGGGGCAAAAACATGCTGTTGTCTTAAGATTTAGGACTGTTGTGTCTTTTATGCACCATTTAAATAACTAAATCTCTGTGAAAATCACTACTGTACCACATTTTCAACTAAATGATCCTGAGTAGTCCAATTCAGTATGAATTGCTGCACTTTATAATTCCTATATGTACTCTACTAGTAATGATTTATTCATGTCCGTATATTTTTGACATAGGAGCAAAGCAATGGTTGTCGTGGGGTCTGGAAGTGCAGGCGATATAGATGCCGGATTGTCGGCATCGGCGCTTATAGCTTCATGTTCTCACAAGTCACAGCAGAAGTGTAGGAAAGAGGAGGGAGGTTGATGCGGACCAGCTGGGTGTTGCTTCCTTATCTTTCAAGGAATGAGGGCATGGCATTTATTCTCTGTACATTCACATATTAATCTTCGTGGTGTTATGTTCAAACCTGGGTTCCTCCTTCACGAAAGCCCAAAATTTATAAATCTTGCTCTCGTAGCCAAATGGTAAGGTTTGTACTTGGATCTTGATCTGTCATTTTGCCATGATAGGACGAACTTACATTCAGATTTTCTTCAAAAGTATAGCTCAAGAATGATTTGTTTGTATTTTATTTGGAGCTAATAGTTTTGGTTTCTTGTATTCATACTTGACATCAGTAGCTTCTAATATGATATTATTATTAGAGTCTGGAATTTTCATATGTTGAGTACTACTATTTTTTTTACTCACCTTGGTTTTATTTCTCTTTAGCCTTTTATTTGTGTTGGTTGGTGATTACAACAGGGAAAAAGTTGAGAGTGGATTTGACAGATCTCGATTCACTCAATATATTAGGTACTCCCTCCATACTCATATTAGATGATGTTTAGGACAACGACACGGTCACCAAAATGTAACTTTGACTTCTTATTTTTACAAAAATATTTATTAAAAAATAATATATGTATACTTTTCTAAAAATACTTATCAAGACAAATCTATTCATATGGTTTTCACATTTTCAAACTCAACGACTTAAAAGTTATTCGTGATTTATATTCCCAATGTTTGACTAAAACCTTGTCCTAAACATCATCTAATACGAGTATGGAGGGAGTAGGTATCCTTTGTACTCAGGGATTTCAATACCAATTTGCTGCAATAACCCTGTGATGATAAACTGGGTGAAGTGACATGAGATATGAGCTTTAGAAGTTCAGGGTCATCTTTGCTGGCCCATCTCAAGTGTCTGTACTCTATACACATGGAGATACTTTCTTTAACAAATAACAACGCATCATGTCTTTCATATTATCACAGTTTTGGGAAAGACACAATAATAACCATACAGCTCCCCACTTCAAAGTTTGTAGGCCAATAAACATTTGTTGTGATAATTTGAGGCATGGTTTCTTTTATTGTGACCCCATTACCAACCCTTACCCCCAACAGGCCAACACTGAAGGGGAAAAAATCTCAGTTGCATTTTGTTCTCTGTAGGCTTGTATTTTCGCTGATGCAAAAGCAAGTAAGATGATTATCAGACTAGGTGCGATTATGCCTGATAATGGGCCGAGGCCCGACTTGAACCCCAACTCGGCCCGTTTGATAAGAAAGAGGGCCCAATCCTATCCGATCCACTACTTCATGTCTCAGCCTGATTCTTATCCGACCTTTAAAGAAATAAGGCCCCAATCCTTATCGTAATCCTTATTCGATCCGCGGGCCGGCCCGTTCAGAGTCTTTCGGGCCAAGAGGGTCTCCAGCCTGCTAGCCTGTGCAAGCAAGCCTGCTTGCACCTTCTGGGCTTTGCATAGCAAGTCAGACACACGACAAGCAGATTAGATGGAACAACTTTAATAAAAATCTCTAAAAATATTCTAAAAATAAAAATATATTCTAAAATCGAAAAAAAACAAAGAAGTCAAGGCCTGCAGGACCTGCTACTGACTACCGGCGAAGCTCTTGCAACACTACAACACATCAACTTTTTTTTACATGCTGATTACCATGCTACTGACTACCACAACAAGACACACATGCACGGCAAAGCTGATTACCATGCTTTTTTTTACATCACATTTGCATCGACAGCAAGACACGCACGGCAAAGCTGATTACCATTACCATGCTGCTGCCGGAATAATGAAATGGTACTTCCGCTTTGACATCCAGTGGTGGCTCCACTGAAATTTGAAACATGGTGACGTCAGTTCCTGGCAATTTGTAGAGGAAAAGAATGATCATAAATGCCAGAATGTGAACAAAAATGCAATTCCTACTATCCATCCAACGTTATAATCAGAATTGGGAGTAGTTGGATGCTGAATTGGGGGAGCATTTGAGCCTACTATCCATCCAACGTTATAATCAGAATTGGGAGTAGTTGGATGCTGAATTGGGGGAGCATTTGAGAATTATCTGGTGTCTCACAGTTCATTATCTGAACTGAACATCAAAAGTTCATGCGATGTGAGGTTCCAGTAAAGAGAAAAAACCATTGTCGACAGCATTGTTCCAAATGGCATTCCTAATAATTTTCATTGCTAGAATAGATGCATCGGCCACTACTGGCATACTACTCTAGAACAGACCTTTTTATCTAAATTGCAGTATCTATCTATTGTGTGCCAGAAGCAACAGGCAGTAACCAGGAATGCAACAGGCAGTAACCACTTGAACTACTCACTTATAGTTTCTAAGGAACAGGAGAAATACCACTTGAACTACAACCAATAGCATTACCACTTGAACTACTCACTGCAGTTTCTAAGGACAGCAAAGGAACAAAGCAGAAATTACTCTAGCAACATAACAACAGAAATAAAGCATTCATAACATACTCACTTGCATCAGATTTCTGCCTCCTCCTCGTCATCTCCAAGCACCCTTTGCCCTGTCATCGGTTCACCCTCATCTTCATCGTTGAACCCAATCAGCCAATCTTTGGCGCAAATCAAAGCTTCAAGAGTCTCAGGAGAGAGCGATGTCCTGTCTTTTCCAAGTATTCTTCCAGCTGCACTGAAGGCCGATTCTGAAGACACTGTACTCACAGGAATGGCAAGAAAATCCCTAGCCATTAGAGAAAGGATTGGATAGGCGTCAGAGTCCTTTTTCCACCAAGCTATCACATTGAAACTTTCATCCTTTCTCAAAATAACTCGAGGGTCATCCAAATAAGCGTCCAGCTCCGTTTTTTCTGAACGAGAATCAGAATTCTAAGAGGCAAACTGAGCAAAAGCATCCTCCACTCGCCTTTTACCACAAAGTGGTGGTCCTAAGGAACTCGTACTGCTGCCATTAGATTCACTTGTGGTATGTTCATTAGTTGGGATCAATACATGTGAACTGCTCCTCACAATTCTTTCATACTCTTTGTAATACATCCTCAAGTATCGTCTCAAGTCCCTCATCTCCACATCAACTTGTGCACCAATGGTATGGAAGTAGAACTTGAGGTAGTCAGTCTTCATTGATGGATCCATAACAGCTGCAATAAGAAGAGCAATGTTGGGCTTGACCAATACTTTGCAAATTTCTCGTACATAGAATCAGCCAAAGCATTGAGTAGTTCGTCTGAGTTCCAGGTTTCATCGAGCAAGACATATCTTATAGCCAACACCATCTTCAAGTAGAGATGAGCTGTTGGGTGTCTATCGGCAGAAAAAGCCTTGGTTGCATCACTGAAGACGGCGGGCCAGAGCCGGAGCTCATCGCTGCGAAAAATCAACACGAATCTCCTCGCTGTCGCTGGGCGCCCACGCCCGCCGCCATCCTCGGCCTTGTGCTCGCCGACGGCCGGGGCCGAAGGGCTCTGTCCCGGCCCCCGCGCCCACCGTGCGTGCCGCCGCCGAAGCGCCCCGTTCCGGCCCGCACTCGTTGCCGTCGCCGTTGAGTCCGAGAACAGCTGCTCCGACCTCGACGTCGTCGCCAGGGACAGGGAGAGATTCGGACGGGTTTGGGGAGGGGCAACACGTCTGGCTGATGCAATAGTGTTAGCCTGTTGGGGGCATTTTCGTCCATGAGTCAAACGACTGCTCTACCTCACGTTAGTTTTAACAGAAAGAAGTGACGGATCCGACGGTAGTCCTAGATTGGGAACCAAAAAATTTTTTGAGTGCTGTAAAAGGCAGAACTAAAATTTGAGTGCTAAGTAAGGAAGACTGTTTTTTTTCCTATGCGAAATAAGGAATTCTCTCCACAATAAAAGCAATGATCTTATACTTCTTGAACATTCAAAGTTGAATTCAAGTCAATAGGAGGATATCAAAACAGTTGCATATTTCTTCAGATATTCCCTAGTTCTTTTTTTTATAGAAACATCTTTGTGTGCAAGATAAAAATAAAATAAAGTTACAATTAGCTTTATCTGAACTTATACATAGCATTCTTGCAAGTATGCTAGTACTTCAACTTTAAATTGACAAGAAAGAAAAAAATCAAAGTAAATAGAAAGCCATCTCTTTGCACCAAACTGAATTCAAGTTGCAACAATAATAGTTAAATTTCATATATTTTCGCTTCTCATCATTCGTTTTATAGCTTGTTACTGTCAATAGATGTTATAGCACAATAAAACAAAAGATTTACATAAAAAGGAATATGAAAACAGACATCAATGTAATCTGTAGCATTTGATTTTAGTTGTGACTTTGGATAATATGATAAGTTGCTTCATGTGTGGAATATCGATTTTCTTTACGTTTATAATTACGTTGATGAATAGTAACTTACGGTTAGGTTCAATGGGATTCTATATATAAAGCATATACCTGCATATGACTTCCTATAAACAAAACTATAAGTCAGGGTGCATAGCTGATAGCTCACGCTCATGACTTCGCAGAAACACAAAGGCAGTAAAGTTAGGGTGGTGTATAAATTTCTTTGTTGATCATCCAATGATGTGGTCAGATATATGATACTAAGAATACACTACACATGGCTCATACTAGTTCATATCTGATGCAACCTATATGTTATCACACGTGGTAGGATCTATTTCAGAATTATTCACTCATATTTTTTCCCAATCGAGACACATTTTTACATCAGGGAAAAGTTGTCTATTTTGCTTACTCACTGTTTTTCAGTTGGCTAGATGATCCCCTCAACTTGTAGCCTTTTAGCATCAAAACCACTAAACCGGGTTAACTCACTTCCAAATGACATTTGCCTATTTTCCTCTTAATTATCGTTTTATGTCTTATAGTACTCCATCCACTTATTTCCTCTGCTTTACTTCCCGGCCCAAGAAAATATCAGTCTGACGGAAACTATCATTCGTGCATACTATGTCACAATCCTAGCACCACGAAATCAAAACACCATTTTGTATAACTGCGGAAGATACAAGATACTGAAATCATTCCAAATGAATGAAAGATAAAATGGGCAATGATAGTTCATTTACATCTTCGTTACTACAGACTAGCAAAAGGGCACGTGCCACAGACACGTGTTTTAAAAAAATTACAAAATTAGTGATGTAGTTAAGATGGACTCTTTAGATTAATCTAGAGCATTCGATCATCATAAAATCCGACGGTGTAGAAGTGATGTAGCCAACATGGACTCTTTAGATTAATTTAGAGCGTCTGATCATCGTCATAAGATCCGATGGTGTTGGAGGGGTAAGAGTAACCCGTAACATTTGGTACGAAAATTTCGTCGTCTTTAATAGTATAGATTCAGAGACAAAATAAAGTGTGTTGTAAGTTTCCAACAGCCTGAACAAGCATGCTATGCCCCGGGGCAACAAGCAATGAGACCATGGCCTCGCTTCACACTGTCACTGGATACAATTCAGTATTTTGAGGAACAAAAAGGCAGTGCTACATGTAAGAACACTGGCCACTCGTAATAACAGAGTATTGCAAACTAAATCCAGGATGTGGATTTTGCACCTTGAGTCCTTGACTAATACTACCTCTGTTCTCATTTATATGATGCCCATCAGCTCAAATTTGAGCTAAGCGACGTCAAGTAAAAAAGAACGGAGGGAGTACAGAGGTTGTGCCAATTTCAGACAACATCAAACACTCAACTCACTAAGAAGGCCGCTTGCGAACCACCATGGTTTCTGCTCAGATTTTGTACTCCTGCTGTTGTAGTACTTGTCATTGAGAGCTAGAAGGTTGATACAGAACAACTGGCTATGCACTTCAAGCAACTGCTATCCTGTTTTAGCAATGTTGCTTGTCCACTCCGGAAGAGCAAGACAGCTTGAAAGAAATCACTGGCGCAAGTAAGAATATGCAAACCAGAAAATTTCACACTGTCAGTCACCATGCCGTCAAGGCATGGGCAAGACATTACAAACATAATTACTAATTTCAGACCTGAGGAAATACCAGTAAAACAATCATACACACCCAACACCAGAAAATCAAAACACTCAATTGAGTAAATGCAGAGAACACTAGATACTGATATGAGCATTAGAAAAGAAAGATAAGAATGAGCAATGGGATGAAAAAAATTCAAGAACTAACTTTGTTACCACAACAGAGTCACATGCATTGCAAGTTTGTAACAGCCTAAACAAGGATGCTATGCCCCACGGGGACAACAAAAAATGAGACCATGTCCCTCGCTTCACTGTCACTGAGCTGAGCACATTGAGGAACAAAACTGCAGTGTTACATGTAAGAACATTGGCCAGTCCTAATAGCATAGTACCACTAACTACTAAGTAAATCTATGAAGAGCAGTTATGGAATCGATATCCTTCACCGATCTATTAGTAGCTAAGATATAATTTTTATCATCAACCCGATGGCTACTGTGCCATTTCAGACAATGCCCATCATTCGCTCACTCCGAAAGCCTCTTGTGGTCCACCAGGGAGTTTGTGCAGACTTTGGACTCCTGCTTCTGTAGTTTCTCTCAATGAAACCTGGAAGGTTGAGACATAGCAAGCCGGGTGATGCTGCAACCTTTTCATGATCACGAACTTTGTGAAACTTCTTATGGCTCGCCAATCCTTTGCTGGTTGTGAAGACCTTGCTGCAGAGCTTACAAGCGTGCTTTTCAGTCGCCTGCAACACTTGCGAAAGACTGCTGAACTTCAGCTTGACATCAGAAATGGGGCTTTCTGGCACCATCAACTCAGCATCCCCAGTTTGGCCATGACAAATATAATCCAGCTCCATCTTACTCTCCTTGACACGGTAGGCCAAGTTGCCATCCATCTGATAATCCTCACTCCAATGCTCAGAAGCAGAATCCATGCCAGAATGTCCTGAAATCAGCAGAAGAACACGCGCAGCATTCACTTCCTCTATCCCATATGTCAACATCACTGGAGTCGACAAAGCAACATTATGATCACAGTACCCATTGTTCTTTCTTGATGCCTCTTTTGCCACCATCTTCCTCTCATGGCGAGCATGCACTTTCATGTGCTGTGACAGTGCATAGCAGGAGGCAAAAACCTTGAAGCACAACTGACATTCCGTCTTGGGGACCTTTGTCAGGTACTCATCTTCGCTGGAATCACACAACAACCAGGAACTATGTCGCCTCTCCCGGAGTCCGTACCCGCCAGCGCCATCACTGATGTTCGGAAGGCTAAGGGTGCTCCTTGCTTGCTTCTTTTCCTTGCGTTTGGTGCTGTGAAGATTCATGTGGCCTCCGAGCGAACTGTAAGATGGGAAGCTTTTCTTGCATAGCTTGCACCAGTGCTTCCTTCCCCTTGGTGGCATGCCTGAAGCCCTGAACTGCACATAACAAAAAGGACCAAAATTGCAGAAATAATGAGCATGATATGGATGAACGAAGCAAATTAAAACCATGAGCTTAATGCTACACGCCAACACGGACATGGATAAATCTTGATTCTTGAAATCACTCTGCAAAAAAAAGGGGTTCTTTTTGGACGCGGAAAAAAGGGGGGGGGGGGGGGGGGGGGGGGGCAGAACCCCTTGTTTTGACATTTACTACGGCGTAGACTTGTGAAATGGTTTGAAATTTTATCCCAAATCTTGAGCCTTTTGTTCCTCCATCCAGAAAAAAAGAAGGCGGTGACCTTTTAGATTGAAAAGAATAGGATATTCGATTAGATTGCTTAGGGGAGAGAAGAACTAGCTACTCGACGGAAAAACCAAGAATGGCAGAACTAGAGCATAACCGTATAATCCAAGTCCAAAGAACCTAATAGCTCATCAGACTAAGCAAATTTACTCGTCATACAAGAAAACGGATAGGGTTCAACCGCGTGCTTGCCGCAGAGCTCGCAAATTTACGAGTAATCTGAAAAATCAAGAACTCAAATTGGAGCGGGATGATAGAAAACCAACCTCCAATCGCCTCCCTTCGGAGGTCAAGGAAATCTGGATGATTCCTTCGGTCAACGGCGAGGAATCACCCGCCCAATTCCTGCGGCGGGCCGGCGGGCTCCTCCTCCTCCTCTTGCAGCGCGCGGCAGGGGTGGGTTCTTGGCGTGTTGGCGATTTTGGAAGAGAAGAGCCAGGCTTTTGGAACGGGGAGCGGGAGGAGGTGGGGTTTTCTAGCGCAGTGGGATTGGGGGAAGCCGTTGGTGTTCGATCAGATGGCTGTGGATGCGCCAGGTAGAACGTGGGTAGCAGGCGGATACGCCAAGAATTTTCTGACAAGCCATGGACGCGCCGCGCGGGGGTTGGGCTTTGTGATTTGGGATCCTAAAATTCTGTTTTTGAAAAGGAAAAATGGGGATAGGATCCTCGGTATGCGCTAGACGGCTGGTGGTGACTAGAGCAAGGATGGCAATGGGGCGGTTTCGGGTCGGATATCCGCGGGTTTCGGGTCTAGCGGGTTTGGTTTTGGTTTGAATTTCTCACCTACGGTTTTCGGGTTCGGGGCCCCGAAACCTATCGGGTTCGGTTTCGGGTTTGGGTTTTCACCCGTGTATACCCAATGGATAACCGAAATAAATCATTAGGAATTAAAACTCATGTTTTTTAATATACTAATAATAACTTGTTTACTTATATACTACTCTAAGTTGACTCAGGCAACTATTTAACATTTGTTGCCTCTTGTTTAGTTGTTTATACATGTGAATATGTCATATATCATGCATATGTTTATAAAATGTCATCATTGTTTTTAATATTTTGCTATACAAAACGAGTTTCGGATATCCAATCGGGTTTTGGGTATCCGCGGGTTTCGGTTTCGGGGATGGATTTTCACCCGAATCGGTGTTCGGGGCGGTTTCGGGTTTTAAGTTCGGGTTTCGGTTTTGGGTGCCCAGACACTCCACCCGATCCGAACCCGACCCATTGCCATCCCTAGACTAGAGACTTCAGAGTTTCAACTTTTTGAAAAATGTTAAATGTGTAGTTGAAATCATTTTTGACCTGAACGATATTCCGTCCATTTGTGAATGTTTATCACGGTTAACTTTTAATAACAAAATTTAAGCATTCGTCGTATTTAAGAATTTGTGCAACTAGACAAAATATATTTTCATTAAAGTACTACTAAGGCCCCGTTTGGATCCACCAGCTAAACTTTAGCTAGCTAAATTTAAGTTGAGATGAATCTAAGCACCCTAGCTAAAATTCAGCTAAACTTCTCCTAACTAATAGGAAATACCATTTTTCTCTTTAGCCGGTTGGGAGCAGCTTAACCCAGCTTAAAAATGTTTAAAGACCGAAATGTCCTCGACGGTTTGATGAAATTACACCCACTGCCACCGCAATCTCCATCTCCTTTCGCATCAGGAGGGTATTATAGTCAATAAACTAGCATTTAGCTAGAGGATCCAAACATCCCAGCTAAAAGTTAGCTAGCTAAGAAACCATTACATTTTAGCTAGCTAAACTTTAGTTGGGTGCATCCAAACAGGCCTAATAATAAAAACAAGACAAAAAAGTATTTACTTAATTCTTTTAAAAAATAAATGGTGAAACGTGGCGTTCAAAAGTCAGTGATGGTAAGCATTTTAAAATGGAAGGAGTATCAATGGTGAATCAGTGAATGAGCCAAGTTTCATGTCCAAAACAAGCCAAGTTTCCAACAACAACGTTCAAAAAAGAAGCCAAGTTTCCAAAAGTCCTGAACGTACGTGGCAAGATCCATGTCTTTTGTGACACCATTTTAGCTTGTAAAACCTTTTTGGTATCCAAAATTTGATTCAGTTGTAGACATGTCTTGGTTTTGAGTCGCCCATTAGCTCAATTCTATTATAACCAGTCAAAGTGAGACATCCGGAGCTGAACTTTTGTGCTGTGAAACAAGATCAATGCTCTGCCAACATTTGACGCATACACATAAACGAAGCTATAATTATTAGGACGCCATGAACAAAAAAAATATCTCAATGATGTCTAATTAAATACCCAAATGAAACGAAGCAAATAAAGAATGCGGGTAATCGATTGTACATAAGCCAACGAAAATGCAGCTAACTACGTACTAGTAACTTGTGAAGAAGAACAAAACCAAACCGGGAAAACGAAAAAATTAGGCGACGGCGGGCATGTCCTTGAGCCAGTCGTCGAGCGGCTTGCCAATGGAGTAGACAACGAATCCAATCTCCCTAAGCTTGGCCACATCCACGACATTCCTCCCATCAAAGACAAACGCCGGCTTCTGCATCCCTTGGAACATGCGCCTGTAATCAAGCCCCCTGAACTCGTCCCACTCCGTCAGTATGCACACCGCGTGCGCGTCCTTGGCCGCCTCATACGCGTCCGCCGCCACCGCCACCTGCTTCTCCAGATCCGTGGCGCTGAGCTGCTCCAGCGGCTGCAGGTGGCGCGGGTGGTCCCAGTCGAACTTGTTCATGGCCAGGTCCCTCGCCACCTGCTCCCCCGCCACCTGCGGGTCGTAGATGCTCACCACCGCCTTGTCCCCCAGCAACCCTTTGCACACGTCGATCGCCGGCGTCTCCCGGGTGTCGCCGGTGTCCTTCTTGAACGCGAACCCTAGCACTGCCACCTTCTTCCCCGCCACCGTGTTGAACATGGAGGAGACGACCCGGTTCACGAAGCGGCTCTTCTGGTAGTCGTTGATCCGGATCACCTCGCGCCAGTAGGAGGCGACTTCCGGGAGCCCGTAGCACTCGCAGATGTAGACCAGGTTCAGGATGTCCTTCTGGAAGCAGGAGCCCCCGAACCCGACGGATGCCGACAGGAAGCGGCTCCCGATGCGGGCGTCTTTCCCGACCGAGTGGGCCACCTCGGCGATGTCGGCGCCCGTGGCCTCGCAGAGCGCGGAGACGGCGTTGACGGAGGAGATCCGCTGCGCGAGGAACGCGTTGGCGGCCAGCTTCGAGAGCTCGGCCGACCAGAGGTTGGTGGTGATGATCCGGTCCTGCGGGACCCACCGCGCGTACACGCCGGCGAGGAGGTCGACTGCGGCGGACCCCGCGGCGGTGTCGCGGCGGCCGCCGACTGAGGACGCGGTCCGGGGAGAGGAGGTCGCGGATGGCGGTGCCCTCCGCGAGGAACTCCGGGTTCGAGAGGATCTGGTAGCTGAACCCGCGCCCGTTGTGGGCGAGGATCTTCTCTATGGCTTCCGCCGTCTTCACGGGGACGGTGGATTTCTCGACGACGATCTTGTCGGAGACGGAGACGTCGGCGATCATCCGCGCCGCGCTCTCCCAGTAGGTGAGGTCGGCGGCTTTGCCCGAGCCCAGGCCGCAGGTCTTCGTGGGCGTGTTGACGGAGACGAAGACGATGTCCGCGTCGCCCACGTGGCGGTGGACCTCCGTGCTGAAGGAGAGGTTCCGGCCGCGGCATTGCTTGACGACATCGTCCAGGCCCGGCTCGTAGATGGGGAGGCGGTCGCTGTTCCACCCGGCGATGCGGGGGGAGGAGATGTCGACGACGACCACCTCGATGTCGGGGCATTTGAGAGCGATCACCGCCATCGTTGGACCGCCCACGTACCCCGCGCCGATGCAGCAGATCTTCACCATGATGGTTGCCTTTCTTCCGTTCCCTACCCTGCTAGATCACATCAACAAATTATCAGAGGGTGGATGATCAGGTCACCAATTCATCATTGCCGGCATCCTCTTGTTTCCATTTCGCGGATTAAACAAGAATTTAATTACAGTGCAGCATGGGGACAACTGTAGGCATTCTTTACGGAATTATTGGATCGAGGCACCAGATCATAGATCAAGAACAGATGTTTTTTTTTTCAAAAATAAAAGAAGCAACAGCAGCAGAAGTTCAATCATCCATGATTGGGGACAAAAAAAAAAGGTTTCTCGTGGACATATGGGCTGAATTCAGCAGTATTGGCGGGCCGATTCTGGGCTGCACAACAGGCTATGCATAATCTGGGCGTTGGTGTGGCAAATTCATATCGACGGACTCAAACTACCAAAAAAAAAAGGAAACAAACAAACTATACTGTTGGCTATGTTTTTGATTGATATTTCGCAATGAAGTTGATTGGATCATAGAGAAAATGAAGAACGGAAGATGAAAATTGTAGGGTACAGTAAACCAACAACAAGGAAATTCAGAGAAAACGGACACAAA
Source organism: Urochloa ruziziensis (assembly GCA_015476505.1). Lineage (NCBI taxonomy): Eukaryota > Viridiplantae > Streptophyta > Magnoliopsida > Poales > Poaceae > Urochloa > Urochloa ruziziensis. The sequence goes on from CM027118.1 coordinate 59,356,365, forward strand.
TCAGAAGAGAAGAAGTTCCAAACCTTTGACGCCTTGGTGCTAGGAGAAACAGGAAAGGAAATGGAGCATGTGAAATGGTGCGAAGAAGAGGTGGAGAAAGGAGATGGGATGATGTGCTGTTGGTGCGGTGACAAGTGAACGGCTAAGAGCGAATGTAGTGACCGAGCAACGCCCACTTTTACCGTTCCAGAGTTCTGTGACCACACTAACCTCTGATCAACCTACAATACAATGGCCATTCACCACTAACTGGCATCTCTTACATCCTCCTTGTCTAGTGTTCGTTCAAGCCCGAACAAGAAAAATCAGAAAACAAAAATTACCTCCACCCCTCTTCCTACCTCCTACTACTAGATCGGAGCCACGGCACCAACTTCTCCCCTTCCATTGATTTCTAACCCATTCGGTACCCCAGTGATTCCCTTCGCTGCTTCATCTTGTAGAACCACGAAGCGGTTGTGATCATGCACACGATGATCTCTATGCCGCTGTCGCAAAACTCTTGACGGTGGTGGCAACGACAACGTGGGAGCACTTGGGATTCCTGATGCCTCACAGGCCCATACTAAATTTCTACATAGACTATGTTGTGACCTGGGAAGGAAGCAACCTAAAAATGGTTAAGAAAAGAGAGATTATAGGGACGATGATGTGAATATGTGATGATCTAAAAAAACGATTTGGATGGGAGCCATGAATTGCTAGAATCTATTGTTCTCACCAATAACAGAGGGTGAACACTAGTTTAGAAAAGAAGAAAGATCTTACACATTTCTTGGCTATTAGTAGGGATATCAAATGCAAACTACTTGGTTTTGCTCGAGTTAAAATAAAAGTAACTAATGACAGAGCCTTTTTTTTTCTTCACTTAAGATAAAAAAGAGCAATTTTTTCTAAGAACCTTTTTAGATGTTGCAATATGACGGTGTGACAAAATGTATCCCAAACTAGAGTACCGAAGGATTGTACATGTATTAATAAATTTTGGTTCCGGTAGGTGACTACATACTTGAATTGTCCTCGTTTTGTGTCTCCGCTTGGGGCTAGGTCTCCATTTACATGTGGCATACTACCTCCAGTTTTGAAATTCTTGACGTTTTGAACAAGATCTCATATACCAAGGAGCGCTTTTATTGAGGTGCCTATTTTCTTCTGTTCTGCTCATAAATTAATAAGGTTGTGAGTTATCTCAGGTTAGTAGCATACAGTAGTCCGGATGGCTGAAGGCTGAAGCTTTTTGTTTTTGCGCTTTGGGTCTTGCAATTGCTATCTATCTCATCCCTGGTTCTTGAGTATTTGGTAACTTTGTATACAAACTTTACTAATCAAGTAATTAGCTAATTTATAGACGAAATCAATCGATCTTCGAGTTCCAGTAGTAATCAAGCGCGTCCTAATCCAACTAGATCACAAATCTTATCATGTTTACGCCCCTAAACGCCGGCGCACATCACACAACACTACTACAGAAAACGTTTTTAGGGGCGGGTTAACGGGCGTTTGTAGGGGCGGCTCCAAAATCCGCCCCTGCTTTTGGCTGCTAGAAATGGCCATTTGCAGGGGCGGGTTAGTAGCCCGCCCCTGCAAATTATTTTCAGGGGCGCGTGACGGCATCATCCGCCCCTACAAATGCCATTTCTAGGGGCGGATGATGCCATCAACCGCCCCTAGAAATGTCATTTACAGGGGCGGATGATGCCATCACGCGCCCCTACAAATGAATTTTAAAATAAAAAAAAAGAAAAACCAAGAATAAACAAAAATAAAAATAAAATAAGCATGATTAGCTGAAGATTAATTAATCAGAATCAAGATTAGCAGTTGATTAATTACACCATTATTATTAAATTTAACAAATAAAAATAAAAGAAAAAAATTAAAAAAAAGCACTAGCAGGCCGCCGCTGGCCGCGCCGACCCCTCGCCGGCCGTTGCTGCTTGCCGCCACCGCGGACTGCGCGGCCCCTCGCCGGCCGCCGCTGCGGCCCTGCCTTGGCCCTCGTCGGCCAGGGGCTCCGCCGCCGCTGCAGACTGGCGGTCGCGCAGGCCGCGCCGACCCCTCGCCGGCCGCTGCCCCTGGCCGCCGCCGCAGGCCGCGCGCGGGCGGCGCCGACCCCTCGCCGGCCGCTGCACCTGGCCACCGGCTAGTCTCTTGGAACCTCATCTCCCATCGATCTCTCTCTACCGGCAAGAACAGCTCACGCAGCAGCTATCTCCACATCTCTGTCGAAAACAAGCAAACAAAAAAAGAGGAAGTAATGATTGGTTGATTGCTGTTTTTCCTCACTGCCTAGTTACACACATCGATGAGCAGGCCATCCAAATCCAAGCCACAACAAGCCCCATCTCTCAACCTTTGATTTCCCGGTCGATCTAGCATCTCAGTTCTTCCTTTTTCCAAAAACAAATCGGACAACACCTGAGCACTGAGCAGGCGTCAGAACGGGGGCGGATGCGACACCGGCGAGGGGGCCGCAGCAGCTCACCGGGAGCCTCTCCCGCCGTTGCGCCCTCACCGGTGCCGCCGCCACGCCGCCGCCGCCGCCGCCCGCCGCTCCCAGGTCGTCGTGCCGCTGCTGCCCGAGGAAGAGAGAGGTGGAGCGAGAGAATGAGATGTGGGAACGGTGGAGAAGGTGAGGGAGAGAAGATAAGGTGAGAAAGACAGGAGTGTTTCAGCCAATGGGAGGCCTCTATTTTAGAGCCCTGGATCGCTGACGTGGCGATTTGTGTTTTCTCTATGAGCTTATAACCGATTTTTGAACACCTAAACGGCCTTAATTAAAAAAGTTGTAAACTACATAGTTTTGTATCTCATCGAGATCTCCAACTTTGTTATAGAACTTTTTTACATCCAAGGTCATTTGGATATTTTAAACTTTAAAATTTCAAATCGGATAGCATATAATGATATTTTAAAGTATTAAACAATCTCAAACAAAAAAGTTGTGAACTCCAAGCTTCTATAACTCTTCGAGTTCTACAACTTTGGTATATAGCTTATTTACGTCGGAGATCATTTGAAAATTTTAAAGTTCAAGATTTGAAATTAAGTATCTTATAATGATGTTTAAAAATACTACACAAACTCAAATATAAAAATTCTCAACTACAAAGTTCTATATTTCGTCGAGCTGTACGACTTTGGTATAAAGTTTCTTTTCATATGACATCAAATAAAAAAATTGTTTTAAAAATATACATCCACTAACTCTCACATACAATCACACATATACTCCTACATTCACATACACTCACACATACCAGTAGAACTTTTGTAAAATTTATTTGACACCCCTTACCTCCAAGGAGCTAAGTGGAGTACTGTAGCAAAGTCCAGTGTGTAGTATTCTTATTAGTATACTAATAAATGCACATATACATATACTTATTAATTAAAAAGGTTATCTATCGAAATAGGATAATGGGAGTACCCTTTCATCCTCTCACTTACAAGCAGATGGAGAGGATAAAACGGTGCATACAAATAAAAGAGCACCCTTTCATCCTCTCACTTACAAGAAGAACGAGGGGGATAAAATGGTGCACACAAAATAAAAAGAGCACATTTTCATCCTCTGACTTACAATAAGAGCACAAAGTTTTATATTTCGTTGATCTATACTACTTTGGTATAATTTTTTTCATACGAGATCAAATAAAGAAGTTTGTACTAAAAAAATATATCAACTAACTCTCCCACATACAATCACACACGTACTCCTACATTCGCACATACTCACACATGTTACTAGTATTTTTGGTGAAATATGTATCCTAATACATTCACATATACACATATTGTAATACATTCACACTATCACATACACATATATGCTCATTCATTAGAAGATCATCAAAATAACACTAGTTTTCAAAAGTAGAGAGATTATAATGATATTTTGGAGTAAATAATAATCTCAAATGAAATTTGATAAAATGGTATGGGTTTCAAGATGATCTTGTATAGAATTTCATAAGCTTTCCACGGAGTCTAAGATTATCAAAATCAGACTCCGTAGTAGAAAGATATGATGAAAATACAAAGTGTTAAAAAGTGGTGACAGGATAAATGGTCAATCATCCGGTGTATACAAAATATATGGCGACCGGATGAATGAGCAATCATCTTGTGCATACAAAAATATAGCACCGTTTTATCCTCTCACTTACAATAAGAAGGAGAGGATAAAACGGTGCATACAAATAATAGAGCACCCTTTCATCCTCTCACCTAAAAGAAGAATAAGAGGATAAATTTGAAGATAATCAAAATAGCAAAATCGAGATAAAGAGAGCACCATTTTATCCTCTCACTTACAAAAGAAGAAGAGGATAAAATGATGCATACAAAAAATATAACAATGTTTTATCCTCTCACTTACAAAAAGGAGAGGATAAAACGGTGCATACAAAAAATAGAGCACCGTTTCATTCTCTCACTTACAAGAAGATTGATATGATCATCATGTGCATTAATCAAATTGTATAACTTATAATGATTTTTTTAAAATATGTTTAAAATATTTTAAATATATTTTGCACTTTTTTTAATAAAATAATTTTTTCCTTTGTTATGGGTCATCTACAAAGCCCAACTCCTCCAACGGTATATGGGTCGGCCCAACAAGTTTTTGGCCCAACAAAGTCTATATTATAAAATTAGAGAGCTTATAATAATATTTTGAGGCACTAAATATTCTCAAATGAAAAACTTATCAACTACAAAGTTTTAGGTCTCGTCGAGCTCTACAATTTTTGTATAAAACTTATCTTCATCCGAGATCGTATGAAAAAGTTATGAATTTATTTGCGTGGAACTATTTTCAGGGGCGAGCCATGCCATGATCCGCCCCTAAAAATCATTTTCAGGGGCGGGTCATGGCATGGCGCGCCACTGAAAATGATTTCCAGGGGCGGGTCATGGCATGGTGCGCCTCTGAAAACGATTTCCAAGGGCGGCCCTTATCTACATTAGCCCGCTCACATTTTTAGAGGCGCGTCGCCTTTTAGTCCGCCTCTGGAAAAAAAAACCCTGACTCTTACAAATATTTTTTTTAGTAGTGCAATGTGCTACCAGCATAAATTTGATCTTGTACGTTTCTTGCCTATTACTTGGAATACCAAACGCAAACTAATGTTTTTTTTTTTTGTTTTGAGTTAAAATAAAAACCAAAATTGAACAGCATAGTCCTTTTTTCTTTACTTATTAAGATAAAATGAAAGGGAAAAAAATTGTAAGCGAGTTTTTAAATATTGTGATATGGCAGTCTGACAAAATGTTTGCTAGACCAGAGTAGTAGCGAAGGTTATATACATACTAATAAATGTTTTGGTAGGTAACCACAAGATGCTTGCATTGCCCCTTTTGTGTGTTGGTGGCAGCTTGTGGCTTCGTCTCCATAACTCCATTATATGTGAGATATACGTATCGAAAGAAACCATATACTCCCTCCGTTCTCGAATATATGTCGTTTAATTAGGACAAGCAAATTAGTTTATTTTTAAACTAAATGGCTTATCCTAAACGACATATATTTAAGGACGAAGTGAGTATATAGCAAGCGCCACACTGGCCAGCAAGTGAAGTCTACTCCCGACAATGTTGTTAGTATCGTTTGATCGATCTTCTGTAGTTGAGTAGTGACGGTAATAAGGAGGTGAATCATGATTTGGGCACGGGAAGTATCAGGATATGTTTTGTTTGTCCTTTCAAAGAAAGTTGTGCTCCCAATATAGGCTAGCCATGATTAGTTTGCTCCAATCCGAGTTGTTCAAAATACACTTGTCGTGAGAAAGTGACTGAACGTAGTCCACTAGAAAAAAGATCGGCAATGTTTGTAGTATATACAAGTGTCGGAATAAACCATACAAAACACAGTGAACTACCTTGCGAGTGAAGCCTAATCTAAACATGGTTGTGGTTTTTACTATATGGTTGATCGAGTTGAGCAGTGATATCTGTTCGCCTAAACGGTCGTTAGTCCGTTTAAACACCGTTTAAACGGTAAACAGAGGTCGACTGTGTCGTTTAGCCCTAAACGGTGGATTAAACGGTTGGGCCGTTTAAACCCGTTTAAACCGTTTAAAATCATCTAAACCGTCTAAACACACTCGAGTTAATCATGATTACATAAGTTAAATAACCATTAAATTCATAATTGAGTCAATAGGATGATTACAACTACCATAATGAACTTCGAAGTAATTAAAATCGTAAGTATACGAAGTGTTGTAGGATATAGATTTCTCCCAAAAATATTATTTGGTAGAATACTTACTTTTTAGATGTGCAAATATATAGAACTTCTAGCAAGTTTGACTTTTATGTACACAAATATGTATGTTTTAGTGTTACTATGCAAAACCGTTTAGACCGTTTGACTCTGTTTAAACACCGTTTAAACGGACTAAACGCTAAACAAAGGGTGACCGACTGTTTACCGTTTAACGTTTAGGATAACATTGCTACAATATGCTAAGGAGGTGTCAAATCATTTGATTTAGGAATGGGAAGCAGCTGGGTGGGTTTTGTTGGAAATGTGTTGACGACATTGTATTTTCAACAAAGCTACGGCAAGAATAAAGGAGTTCATTTTTTGCCATTGCAGTTGCATGTTAGACCAGAAAGTTTCATGGACACGATTACCTAGTCTGGAAACTAGGTAACTGGTAACTGTAATACTGTATCAATGGAGTATCATAAGGATAAACTCCTCTCTCATCCCATAAAACTCTCTCATTTAATAACATTGCCACGTCAGCAATTGTCGATGGAGTGTTTACAAGGAAAGAAGTAATCAATGTCCGAATCAGCAAAAGACCTCAGAAATCCACAGCTCGTTTCGAAAATTCAAGATAAACCCCTCTTTTTACGAAAGAAAAAAAACTTTGCTTTATTGCTGTAATCAAGTCGTGGTTAGTTTTCTCTCTCGTCCCTGGTTCTTGATTTGTATACAAACTTCACTGATCCGTGGCCAGTAATTAGCTGATTTATAGATGAAATCAATCGGTCTTCGAATTTCAGTCCTAATCAAGCGCGTCCTAATCCATTACGCAGCTAATCGCATCACACAATGTGCTACCAGCATTAATCTGATCTTGTACGTTTGTTGGCCTTTACTACACTACTACACAAACCACTTTAACAAACGGGCTATCACAACCGGTTTTGAGAAAACCGGTTGTGATAGAGCTATCACAACCGGTTTTTAAAAAACCGGTTGTGATGACGCCTATCACAACCGGTTTTTCTCAAAAACCGGTTGTGATGGTGAGCATCACAACCGGTTTCTTTACTAACACATTTTTGGAGGGCAAATTTGAAAATTTAAATTTTGTAAACGACCTCGGATGAACTTTTGACCAAAACGAAAGTTGTAGATCTTGAAAAGTTATGAAACATTGTAGTTCACCACTTTTTTATTTGAAGTCATCTTGTCAACCGAATCTAAGTTTGAATTTTTCAAATTTGAAAATTTAAATTTTGTAAACGACCTCGGATGAACTTTTGACCAAAACGAAAGTTGTAGATCTTGAAAAGTTATGAAACATTGTAGTTCACCACTTTTTTATTTGAAGACATCTTGTCAACCGAATCTAAGTTTGAATTTTTCAAATTTGAAAATTTAAATTTTGTAAACGACCTCGGATAAACTTTTGATCAAAACGAAAGTTGTAGATCTTGAAAAGTTATGAAACATTGTAGTTCACCACTTTTTTATTTGAAGTCATTTAGAGCCTCAAATAAGCAATTTACACTCAGAAAACATTAATATGAGGGGAATCAAAATGGTATATAGACACAAACACACTAGTGGTGCAGTGGTAGAGGAGGCTATGCACGAACGTGAGGTCGCAGGTTCGAATCCTGCCGACCGCGTAGCGCGCAATTTTTCCACGAAAAATGCACGACTTGCGACGATGGGTAGTGGCTGATGGGGTCCATCCCCCAAATAAATAAAATGTTTTGCTATTTTATTTTGGTTTATTTTCGGTTTAGATGAAAACGGGTTGTTATGGGGTCATCACAGCCGGTTGGGGACTATCACAGCCGCTTTATCTCATCCGCCCCCCAAAACCGGCTGTGATAGCCCTCCCCAACCGGCTGTGATGACCTTTTCTGTAGTAGTGTAGGAATAACAAAAGGGCACGTGCCGCAGGCACGTGTTTAAAAATCTATTAAACGATAGTGACATATTGAGAAAATGCCTAATAAATAAGAATTTTTAGATTAAAAGTAATCAACATTAAGCATGACAATACTCTAGCATAAGAAGAAGATGCATGATCCTACCGTGTGGATTTGCCCGATGTGTTTAAACTTCTTGCTGATGGTGGCGCACACCTCAAAGACCTCATCCTCGATGGCGCTGACGTGTGTCGCCGTCGAGGTCGAGAACACGAGCATGTTCCTCTTCACCTCGAGGCCGTAGGGTGATGGTTACCACGCCAGGCTTTCCCAAGTATTCGACGTACGATGAGGCCCGCAATGGTGTCGGCGTCTTTGGTGGCTTAGCGCTGCGCATCATTCAAGTAGGCCACGAAGGTGACGACGGCGTCGCGCGCCTCGGCGACATCATTCATCTTGGTGAGGCGGTGGCGTTCATCTTGGCGAGTACTATGCATGCGGACGTGCATGTATCTCTCGCATCTCTCGCATATATGGCAAGGCATATGGGAGTGCAATTGAAGGCCCGGACTTGAGCTTGATGAGGCACGCCGAATCGAGCTCCACCATCCACTGCCGGCCCGATCGAAACTTGCCACCGTCATGTCAACCTCCGCTGCCTCCGAATAGAGGTGCAACGCAGGTTGCCATTGCTGATCACGATCTTCTAGAGTAAGAGCCTCATGTCCTACTGCATGTCCATCTTTGTTTGCACTTTCCATCTACTATACGGAAGTTTTTATCTCTAAATTATGTCGTGCACGCTACGGAAACTTCATGATGGAAGTTGAGCAAACGGGATTGAGGGCCATGTAAAGTTCCAAACGTGAAAAAAAAAGAAAAGTACTGTGGGGAGAGAAAAAAGAAAAAGGTACGGTGGGGAAAAAAAGTAAGATCGTAAGATTTGGTTGACCATCAAAACTAAATATGTAATAAACTCTTTAAATTAATCTAGAGCATTGGAACATCATAAAATCCGACGGTGTAGGATATAGATGACGACGGACGAAACGAAAGACGACGGACGAAACGAAAATTTCATCGTGCTTTATAGTATAGATATCCAATGTAAACTATTGGTTTGGTTTTTCTGTCTCGAATTAAAATAAAAACAAAATAATGAATAGCAGAGTCCCATTTTCTTTACTTATTAATAAGATAAAATGAAAGAGCAAAAAAGTTGTAAGATATTTTTTAAAATGTTTTGATATGACGGTTTGATAAAATCTTTTCCAGACAAAAGTAGTGAAGGTTAGTATATATACTAATAAATTTTGGTTTTGGTAGGTAACCATCAGTACCGGGGAAATGGGCATCAGTGCCGGCCACAGGGGCAGGTTAGTGTTGGTCAGTGCTGGTCAGCCCAGTCGATACTGGCGGTAACACCAATCGATACTACACAGTTTTGTGTAAAAAAAATATCAAGCAAAGTCATAAAGTCATGTAAGCTTTTCACGCATAAATGCGCGTACGTGGCTGTGAGGAAATAAAGTACCGGTCACAGGGGCTGGTTAGTGTCGGTCAGTGCTGGTCAGCCCAACCGGTACCGGCAGTAACACCAACCGGTACTAAACGTTTTTTATCAAAAAACATCATGCAACGTCACAAGTCACGTGAATTTTTTATGTGTAAATGCACATACGTAGCCGTGAGGATTCAAACCCACGACCTCCGGCCTCGCGGGTTGCTTCCTTACTGTAACGTCTCACCAACCCTAGGGCCAGGCCCACTTACACCTGACAACTCTTTAGAATCTCAAGACTTCCCTCACAGGCCAACACAAGTCTTTTCTGCGCATATTGTCCCCACTCGTGCGCAACTGGAAAGGACTTTCCAGTCGATCACCCATCCTAAAATTGCTCCAAGTCAAGCATGCTTAACTTCAGAATTCTTTCGAGATGAGCTTCTTTAAAAAAAAAGTTGTAACTTGTTGGTATTAGTATTCTATCAATCCTATTAAGCCATGAGATGTCACATACTCACCCCCTTAGAAGACTGACGTCCTCATCGGTCAACCTAGGCCAGAAACGTCCCCTCCTACCACATTCGTGCGTCCATACCCATGATTCGGTCCGACCCATCTACCGTATGAAATACCCGAGATTTGGCTTGGCCCATCTAGCGTATGACCTGCACGCGCCCGTGACACCGCGAGAGTCAGCCCTGATACCAATGTAATGTCCTACCCACCTAGGCCCCGACCTGTTTACCCCTAGCAGCTCTCTAGGATCTCAAGACTTTCTCACAGACCAATACAAGTCTCTTCTGAGCTCTTTGTGCTCACTCGTGCGCACCTGGAAATGACTTTCCGGTCGGCCACCCATCTCGAAATTGCTCCAAGCCAAGCACGCTTAACCTTGGAGTTCCTTCGAGATGAGCTTTCGAAAAAAAGTTGCAACTGGGTCAATACACCGGCCGGTACTAAATGAGCATGCCACTTCAGTACCGGGTCAAGATACCAACCGGTACTAAATGACGATGTTTAGTACCGGCTGGTGTCTCTGACCGGTACTAAAGTGGCTCTGTGGACACTGTTCTTACGAGCCTGTATTAAATGTGTGTTTTAATATCGGCTCTGCGCGACCGGTACTAATGTACAGTTATATACACAAACGAATGTGAGGTTTTACTCTAATTCATAAGATGCTTGCATTGCCCTTTGTGTGTGTGTGGCAGCTTGGGGCTAAGGTCTCCATTATATGTGGGAAGTGAGATAAACGTATCGGAAGAAACCATATATATAGCAAGCACCACTGGCCAGCAAGTGAAGCCTACTCCCGACAATGTTGTTAGTATCGCTTGATCGAGCTTCTGTCGTTAAGTGGTTGAGTTGAGCAGTGATAGCAATAAGGAGGTGCAAATTATTTGATTTGGACACGGAAAGTATCAGGATATATTTTGTTTGTCTTTTCTGAGGGTGTTGTGCTCCCAATATAGGCTAGCCATGGTTAGTTTGCTCTGATCCGAGTTGTTCAAAACACATCTGCCGTGAGAAAGTATTTATACGCAGCCCACTAGAAAAATGATCGGCATCCAAATTTTTTCCAGTCTCAAAATGAATGTTGCTAATTTTATTTGCTCTAAGTGTTGGAGAAATCGGCTTGGATGCGCGCGTCTGATCCCGAATTGTGAAAGGTTAAAATGTGCAAACCATTAGCGCTGTCAATGGCGTCTCTTCAGGTGCGCGCGCTTACCGTGTTAAGCAGCATGGGTCTGCATGAGTAACCCAATCCGAGGATGGACGTTCTTTCATCCTGAAAAGGTCTGTCGACGCGGCCCTGAAAGTTTTGCTAGCCTCCGAGGCGCTGCGCCTGCCTCGTTTCGCAAGCAGGCAGGAGGAACAGAGGGCACGTTGGCCTGGCATGCATTTCAGTGGCAAAGCACCTGCAGCTGCATGCGCTTCTTTCTTCGCTGGTAGTTGAGTGTGGTTGAGTTGAGCAGTAACCGCAATAAGGAGGTGCAAATTATTTGATTTGGGCACGGGAAGTACCAGGATATGTTTTGTTTCTCGTGTACAACAATGTTGTGTTCCCATCATAGGCTACCCGTGGTTAGTTTGCTCTCATCCGAGCTGGTCAAAGTATACCAGCCGTGAAAAGGAAATCTGCTGTCCAGAACTCAAATGACAGGTCAATTTAGCATGCATTTTTTCAATCTCAAATGAATGTTTCTAATTTTGCTCTAAATGTCGGAGGAGGAACTCGGTTTAGAATCGTTTGATCCCAATCGAAAGGTATGAATGTCCAGACCATTGCATTCCATCAGGGAAAAAATGCCCAAACCATTATTATTCTATATTTGGAAGGCAGCACCCGACGGCAGCTTCCTGAGGAAAGCCGCCCGACGTGCCAGGTCGGCGCCCTTCCCCGGGAAGGGAGCGGTATCCCTGGCGGAAAAAAGGTTGCCAAAGGAGCCCTTAGGCCACCCGCAACAGTTACAGCAAGCTGCTCTCTACAGAGGGTGTCCATATAGGATGCAGCAACTACTATAGATTATCTACCCAACGGTCTTACTACAGCACAACCCCTCAATTAATACAGGCTCACATGTCAGTATTTGTTTATTTCTTCCTTCTTTCTTTTCCCTCTCACTTTCTCCACCGTCAGCTGTTGTTGGCCCCACTTAACATCGAACGATGTGCTAGCGACCCTCGCTATGCCCAGCGACACTTTCTCTCACTTCTTTTTTTTTTAATTCTCAAAGTGCTGATGTGGCTCATTATAGTAAGGTCTTAACGACCTGTTGCGGGCGCCCTTAGTGTTGTCAAATGTCAATCACGTTTTTGCAGGCGTGCGCGGTTAAGCCAGCACGAGTATATCTATATATAGCCCCAATGGTAGACAGAAGAGAAGGGTTTTGCATTTTTCTTCACGGAGCCCATCATCGTGGCGTCGTGCTTTTGGCCTGAAAAGGCTGGTCGGCACTCGGGACACAAATCTTAGCTAGCCCCGCCGAGGGGTTGCGCTCTCGTTTTCGCAGGAGATTAGTGCAGACGACACAGTGACACACTGCCCGGCCGGGCACGCCGGCCTGTCATGCATTTCAGGGCAAAAAGGGCACCTGCAGGCTGCAGCTGCAGAGTGCAGAGCAGTGAAGCTTCGCTTCTTTCTGAATTCTGATAGATGCCAGCTACAGTACGTAAACTAGCAGTTAGCTTGACGATGATTACGTAGCAACCCCGTCGGATGTCATTCTGAATATTGGTACGAGTACAGTCATTTCCGAATGGAGACCTACTAGCTCCCAAGGATAACTCAAACTTTTTGTGGTTATCTAATAGAAGTCCAGAACTCAAATTTATTAGTAGAAGTACTAACCTTCACTACTCTGGTCTAGCATATATTTTGTCGGGCTGTCATATTGCAACATTTGCTTACAAAACTTTTGCCCTGTCATTTTCTTTAAAAAATGTGACATTTAATTGAATGGTAAAAGATCGCTTGCCATTAAAATCTGAAAACTTTTTCTGTCCCTACATTGCAGCTCATATAATGATACAACGCTGCAAATATGTTCTCAGTCTCCGATCCTTAAGCCTGTCAGATGGCACGCGTTTAATTAACTCCTCTTTGATTCCTGACAGAAGGTCAAGTTACCCTTCAACCATTGGTGCTATATATAAAAAAACCCATCTGAAACGATGCATCTACTAGGTCTAGAAATGCTACAAAGCAGAAATATCCGCACACACTTACTATTGCAGAAATGCAACACCAGATGTACAAGCGGCCGCGGAGTCTATCGCGGCCGTAGATCTCGCCTCCGGTCGCGTCATGGGTCCCAGGCTGCATGTGAAAGGTTCTCGTTTTATATTCGTGTGGGCCAATGTTGGTCAAACCAATTTTTGCCCCGCGCCCTCGACGCCGGATGAAAAATTTTGCCTCATGCGCGCGAGGCGAAAGTTGCCTCCCTCGGATTTCAAAAGTTCCAGGCAGATTTTAAGCATGGCAATGGCATTGCGACTTGCGAGGCTGCCTAAAGCGCTTTGTACAGAGTTGGGAACCCTAGATCCTGATTCACTTCCAGACCTCACCTTTCCCATGAGCGTCGGCGGCTTCGGCGGCGGCGGCAGACCTCGCCAGACTCCCATGGCGACCCAGGCCGGCGGTACTCATACGCAAGACTCCCTCGTCACGCCCTCCAGCAACACTCCTCCATCATCAGCAGATCTTGTAGCTCTTACAACCACTTGTGGTGCTCGCCACATCTCTTTGTGAGCCTGGGCACCCGGCTATGATGGGTGGCCGGGAGGGCCCGGAGGGGTCGCCGGTGAACACCCCGCTGCTCCCTGAGTTACAGACCAACATGGATTTGTTCCCACCGGCGACAATCGGACCATTGGTGCGTTTATCTGACCTCCGCCTGTTCTTGGTCATGTGTTCGCCTCCTCGCCCACCATTGCGCATCATCTCCATTACGGGTTGGGTGTTGCTGTTCCTTCCTTCCCTGTTGTTGGAGGCGCTGTCATGGCCAGTGGCGGACAGTTTCCAAATCCTGCAGGTACTTGTTGCGTTTGCACATTTCTTTTTGTTTCTGCTGCTCATACCTTTTAGATGTTTCATATAGCCAGTGACCTACAGATTTCTCCGGGCCATGGGTCAATTTGATTTACACTAGCTTTGTCCATCCTCTTTGTAGTGGTTCTTTTGACAGTTATTTTCAATCAGTACTCCATGATGGTTCTCTAAATGTTCTGCAAATGGGTTGTTCCAATTAGTATAAAATGTATCTATTAATTAGCCCTGGAGTACTTAATCAAGCCATGTGTAGACAACCCCTGGACAAATGCACCTCATCAGTCCTGCCGCATTCAAGCAATGGTTTAAGTACTAGCATCACTCTTCTGATTTGGTTACAACGGATCTTGGCTCAATGAAAGGTATTTGCCCTGTGCCATTTTTCTACTATGTACATTTTGGGTTCAGTAACTTGTTCTTGTACTATCATAAAGTGACTTTGCTTGCTAGCTTAAAATTACTACTTTGCATACATGTGAACAAGACATTTTAGCAATTGTATATATCCAAACAGTTACGCAGACTTGTTATGCATTTATTTTCCATTACTAGTAATAAAGATTAAAAAAGGCATTACCTATCCATAAATTTTTGGCAGTTCCCACTACTATAAACTAAAACGTATACACTGCAAATGGTGATTCTGGTTTAATTTCATTTTATTTCCCTACTATTAGCTATGATGCTTAGTGCTGGTTGCTTCCAAACAGTTGAAGTCTATTTGGTTATTATTGGTTGATATGATGCTTATTGAAATACTTTGAAATTAGAACTTTATTCAATTTGCATGGCAGTCGTGTGAACTTCCTGCAAGCTTGTTGTGGTACTAGCATTACAGTTACATTGCTTATTACCGTTGTCCATGATGGTCAATGACCTGTTCTTAGATAACGATTTGTTGCTTTTGATTTATTTTTGCCACATCTTGCAGTTATGTCACTCAGGCCTCAGCTTGTATTGAAATTTCTCTTTTTGATGTAGCTAAGCCTAGATCTGACCCTTTTTTAACCAAGGTTAATTGTTGTGTGTACTCTGATTGTGTTCTCCACGTCAGGACAAGGTGGCCAAAATGTATGCAACAACCTGTTTTCTGGCAGCCACCTATTCAGAAGGCCATGAGGAATTCTAGGAACAGAGCCATAGCACATATTTGAGCTAGTAATTAGGATTAGGCATTGTGTTTCATTTGTTCAAGCCCAAGAAATTGAGGGAAAAACTACTAAACTATGGTGATGTTAGCACACACAACCGTAACACTACATATAACCTTGAAAAATACTTCGACTAAGCTTTTAGTGAAGTGCATATCTGTTTTTTTAGAACTTTTAGCAAGAATCGAGTTTAGCAAGAAGTGCTACTCTGATGCATAAACCGGGAACTACCATTTATTTTACTCACATTTTGTTTTTCAATTGGGAAGTGGCATGATATTTGCCGTCATTTATTTTTCAGCACGTGCAAGTTGAAGGCAAAGGCCAAACGCAGAAGCTGCAGTGCTGCAAGGAAGCGCAGAAGCTGCAGTGCTGCAAGTGCTTATTTCGCCAATTTTAATTTCTTATTCTTTGTATATCTAGGCTAGGAATTATGTCTTATTTCTTTAATTTCGACATTTGGAACCACATCTGTTGGGTGTACACAGTTGCAATTAGCTTTTCATTTATAATATCTTGTTGCATCCAACTAGTTTAATATGCTAGTTGCTAGGACAATTTAGTTCAATCCCATAGCGGCACAGAGTTATATGGTGCCAAGATATTATAGTCACTGAATTTGTAATCATTTTAGGTAGGTCCATGTGTGTATAATAGCATCTGCTATCCCTTTGGTGACCAGGAATAGACACCATTCTATACATAGAGGGGCTAAAGTGGTACATAGAGGGGCTAAAGTGGTGAAAGGATTTTCGGCACACTTTTGGAGCATCTGGCCAACAAATATGGTGTGTGGAACTACAGAGCCGTTTGTTTGTGTAACTTCTCTAGTAGCCTATGGTCTATGCTCGGTGACAGAACATTTTACAACTCTATGGAGAGGAAAAGGTACCTGCAGAGCAGGGGTACCCATGTCCTTGACTTTGACAGTGTAGGTGTTCTGAATCCCCCTGACAATCAATTGTAACGTCATATTATCAAACCTACAGTAGCGTAGTTAAAGTCGCCAAAAAATACATTTTTAGTACATGTTGAAGAACTCGAGCATATAAGTACATTTCCAATCCTGTATTAACTCTGTACATATAAGTTCAGCCATACTTGGACCAGTTCAACTTACCACACATCAACAGTAGCAGCCAAACATGCGGTTACACAACGAGATATTACATAGTCATAAAAGGCCTACTGATTAATAAGCTAGCTATTACATAACAGCAGCAGCCTGGCGAATGTAGCCGACAAGGCCACGCTTGTTTCTGATTTCAAAGCAATGATGCAATGATGCAAACACTGGTTGTACTTATCCAAGTCCTTCAACTTTGATGCAATCACCTCGCACCTTGACAAAGCCAACTTGGAAGAACTTCATGGTTGTAACAAATTAAAGTATAACATGCACAATGTACTATATATATAGAAGGCATTTGTAAATTTAGAGCCCATTTGACTGCCACATGTCAGCAACTCTATTACTTGAGGCACATTGACAAGCTATAGTAACTACTAATAGAAAATGAGCTGGCAGCAAGTAGCTTGGATGCGCAGATCTCATATGTGTTTCCTACATTTTAAACAAACCATATCCAAATCATTTCTGATAAACTATTGTAATAACAAATACGTACATTACATAACAGAACACCTTCCACTTCTAGAGATGGAAACTATACAAGGATGCTCAACAATACATTGGTTTCTTAAATAATCCACAAACTTCTGAGCAGCTAATTATTTCAGCAAGCAACAAGTCTGGATTACAAAAAATAGGCAGCCAAAATGAGAGATTGTACTATGCACATAAAGTTCAATTCACTAGACCCTGACTAGGAACAACTATCTGCATGTAAGTAGATGAAAAAGTAAACAAGTCACTAGTCCATAAATGATTCTAGGACATCATCCAGCATACACATGGGAATTTAGAAGTGCAAAATAAAAGGGATGCTTTCATGTATATACACATCACTTGCACCTATACAATGTTCCTAGGTATTAATCCATAAGTAAAAGGCATAGTAAAGTCAACGGTGAACTGTAAATGTCTGACAATTTCTCAAATTAGGTCTTAATCTTCTTTTCTTCATCCAAGTTGACACTGTACTGAAAGCCAACACTGGAGTGTACTCCCTCTGTCCCGCAATGAATGTCGTTCTGGCTCATCATCGGGTGCAGGCAAAATTCTTTGGATGTGGACAGCAGCTGCGTCCAGATACATGCACATTACAAAGTTTATCTACTTCAAATGTTTGAAACAACAGTGCCACATAACAAAGTTTCTGCACCATATGGAGACATATTTGCAATAACAGGAGGTGAAGCGCTGGATTGATCATAGCAAACTGAAAGGTATAAGTTCATAATACTTGAAAGTTCGCAATATAAAGGCACATTTAACAAGACCAAATGCGGTTATAAGAAGCTAGCATTTCTTGACTATGCACTGTAACATGCGGCCCAGCAAAATATACTATGTGCTTCCTAATTAATGCACAAATAATTTCGACATCATTTCTTGACTATTGTAACAAAAAGTTTTACAGTACATAACAGCGAATAGAGTCCGCTTTCAATTTCTATTAGTTAATGCACAAATCATTTCGACAACATTTCTGAGCAACTAGTAACCAGGTTCTTTACAGTACATACCGGAATACATTCCAATTTCAATTAGACTTTGCAGCCCAGCAAATTAAAACTGAGAATAAAATAGAAGAACATCTACAAATTTCCTAATTTTTTTTTACAGGAACCTACTCTGCCTTTCCATGGATCTACCATTTTGTGTCTTACTAGCTAAGGTGAGCAAAAGTATATAGGTCTACTTCGGAAGGAACATCAATAGCAGTTCAGAAGGGGGAGGGGAGCAGCGTGAAAAAAATAACAGACCTGGACAAGCATGTCTAACGGAGAGGGTTGAGTTTCATTTCCGGAAAGTTAGCTAATCGGCACCACTTCACTGTCTCGCCATAGCTGAGTTCATACTCGACATCTTGATGGGGGGCCTTGTGCTCTGGATAGGGGAAATGAGAAACAACATTGTCAAGGGCTGAGTAGGACTTTTTGTTCCTCAGATCTAGGGACATGAACAAATAACCAATTAGTCTCAGATCTACAACAAACCTGTGCAGACATGTTCACAGGAAAAACCTGGGATGTCCTATCATAATTCATAAATACATATTTTGATACAACAAGATACTATTTCAGTTCTAGATGTAACAGAGATGCAAACGTAGACGTATATCACATAATCCCTAATTCAGGTGTAGCAAATAAAAGAAAGTTTAGGAAGAGCGAAATGGGCATTGCAAAGAAAGATCCGGTGAACTGTGAATACGATTTTTCCTATGTACTTTTTTCAAATATTTCTTAATGGCTTCATGGTGCAAACAAAAGTGCTTACAATCCTATACTGGACGAAGAATAATAATTATTAGTTTGTACAGGAGGGCAGCACACGTTTGGGAAAAACACACCTGGGCAAGCAGATCTAAAGTGGGCGCTTGGACTCACGCCAGGTGAGTTGAGAGACATCCATCCCTAGAAGTTCAGGATCTGCATCTTCATGGGCGATTTAGCTTCAAGAAACTTGCTCGTCTCCAACCCTACAGGAGAGTTCACGAGGGATCTCGAGCTCTGTATATGGCCATGGAAAAACAACATCATTATGGGACATTTGCATTCTCGTAGAACGAATAGGGAGGAAATCAAACAAAAAGTCACATATCTAAAGCTCCCAAAACCAACCTGGAATGAGAACTCTACACGCGAACCAGGGGACCTGTGCCCCTCCACCCTCAGAGGGTTCAGTCTGATTCCCTGTAGGGGAGCTAACTAGCAGCACTTCAGCTAGACAGCTCGGAGTTTGCAGCCACTGGTGAGAATTCCATACTCTGCGTCCTGATTGGGGACCTGATGATCGGCTATGGAAAATCACAACAAAGTGAGAAGGGAGAGTAGGAACTTTCTTCGTCAGACCTATGGAAATGAACAGTGAATAGTGAATCCAAGATCTACAACAAACCTGAGAAGAGAAGTTCCGTTGGAGCACGGGGGAACTCGTGTCTCTTGAGACATCAGGGACGGCTTCAAGGACAAGGGCGACTGGCGCCCATCCATCTTGCAGAGCGCCTTCGACTGCTGCAAGGAGGCGCTAGGGCGGCGTTGGGGAGGGAGGTTGCTGGAGGAAGGAGAGCTTCAGATGCGGATGGGGAGCAGGAAAGCAGGTGACTCCCCAAATGAGCTAAGCGGATAAGGTGCCTCCGCGACTGACGGGGTACAAGATCGGCCGAGCTAGGCAGAAAACACTGGCGCGCGTTGAGAGCAGGAAGCCGCGAGGCAAGTTTTGCGGGGCAAAAACGGAGAGCCAGGCGCGTCGAGGTTTGACCGCATGGAGCCCACTAGATTAAACTGTTGTAAAACACGTCGTCAACGGTTGGATCTTCTCTCTCACGCCTCTCACGACAAGCACACAAGAACAAGTATAAAGTAGACAAGAGACAATATAGGTGGAGCTTCTCTTTATTCCTCAAATCGATGTATTACAATGGGGTGCTCCTCCGATTATATAGTCCGAACTAAGGCTAGAGATTTTGGTAAGAGCCCACAAGCAACCGGACAAGGACTAGGACTTCTAGTCCTCCTTTCCTTCTTGGAAAGTCCGGTTGTTTTACAACACTCCCCCTTGGGCGATTACCGCGAATGCATATGCCTCATCAAAAACTCCATCCGAAAACCCAGTGGGAAAAACGGTTCTTGGAGAAAAGAGTACATATCAACCGCAATTGTATTGCACATGTTGCCTCGTCAAAAACCTTACGTGAGAAACCTTCAAGTAAAAACTCACAAAGGGAAAAAAGAGTACAACATTAAACCTTCTGGTTATACACAATTCTATATTTACTATTCTTCATGAATAGTGATGAATCTTCAAGATTAATGCATGAACTTCATGATTCTTGCATTAATGATCTTAAATAATCAAGTGGTATACCTTTATGGTAACTTCAAAAATTAATCATCAAGTTGATTCCTTCTGAGTAACAACATGATAAAAAAATATGCTCCCCCTCATGTCGACATCTTTTAAACTTCAGTGTTCAATAATGTCTTAGTTACATTCTACATAAATGTGTATGAGTACAATAATTAGTCCTTCAAAGACTTAACTATGATAAAGAGCAATGCTTCAAGCATTAATAACCACTTATTAATTGTGCAACACAAAATAAACTTTATCCTTTCAGAGGAAATGGGGCTAATAAGTTTCAATTCACATATCTTCTAGATATTTTATATCAAACTTCAATATTCAAATTTGAAATAATAGCAACTCTATCTAAGTGGATTCTAGTTTATAACCAATGATCTATTCACTAGATCTTTAAAGATGGCTTATTCCACTATAGATAAATCAGTCTTCAC
This sequence comes from Urochloa ruziziensis, assembly GCA_015476505.1. Taxonomy (NCBI): domain Eukaryota; kingdom Viridiplantae; phylum Streptophyta; class Magnoliopsida; order Poales; family Poaceae; genus Urochloa; species Urochloa ruziziensis. Next base: position 59,377,126 of record CM027118.1, read on the forward strand.
TTTGGCATTTGAGGGGATAATTCAAATTGCCAATCACCAATATACCTTCTGTGGTATGTGAGTATACTTACTATCAATACTAGATAGCTATGCACAAGTGCTTAAATGGTACATTCAGGACCATATGATCCTCACTTCATTCTTAATTTATTTGGGTCTGTATAAAGTTAATTCATATCTTCAAGATTATTGGTGTTCATTCAGGAAATGACTGATAAGTCATTCATTGATTATATCCTTCAAGGATTTTGTAATTCTTCAAGAATAGTATTTCTCTTATGTGAGAAAACTCTCATGCAAGAGAGAAGTGATTTACATGATCCTTTTAACTTGAGTTCTTCAATGAACCATTTTAAAAGTGTTATTCACAATAAGTCATTCTATGACTTTATTTCCTTCCAGGATTTAACTCTTCTAGAGATTTTAATATTCATTCAGAAATAGTATCTACCTTAGACATTTAATACTTAGTATGAGATTTAATTTTAATTCCTTCGAGGAATGATGATTCCTTCAAGGATCACCTATGGATTTTCCGAATCCATCAATTAACTGCATAATATTTAATTTATTCTTTCCATTTGCCAGATAAGCAGCAGAATATTCATTCATACATAATGAGAGTTTGTCAGTCTTTTGAAAGACCTATAAACCATTTCATTTCACCATATCATTATTTCATAATGACTTATGTAACTTGAACTTGCAGGTTTAAGTATATTCTTAATGATTTAACCTCAATTGCATTTTTTTCATTGACCCGATATGAGCGCTTCATGCGACTCTGCCATGGACTTTATTTGTGGATCCCTGTTCCCGTTTAGAGAAACATTGCAATGATAGAGGTAATATTGTCGACATTCATTCTATTTCTCCCATATCTTCAGGATAAGACTATGATATAGTCAAATAATATCTGCTATCCCAACACAAAATAGTGCGCGCGCTTTGTAGTGTTAGGCTTTCATCTTCATGATGACCATTCTTAATTTGTGAGGTATTTGACCATGACGGTCTTCTTTCCGGAGTTCTATGGAGGTTTCAGTAAAATTTGTATGACAAGTTCATTTAATCCAAAACCAACAGGCGTCCCTGTAGATTTTAAATTAATGATCAAGTCATTTGCCATGGTGAGTATATTATTAAATACCCGGGATATACCACACATAGCATTATGTTTACTACAAGTAAACTTAACTTCTGGTTAATAACTTTAGGTTGTTTCTCCTAATCTCGAGTTTCCCATTTGTGAGTGTTCATTATGTGCACATTCTCACTGGGATAAAATCCTTCAAATACTTTCACTTCAAGTGTGTTTCCACATCAGGTAGTGCCCTTTACGAGCTTCCTCACATTTAAATATTCTGGCATTATACTCAGCTTCATGCGAGTATGATTTAGTGCGTGTTTTTATTCGTGCTTCAAGCTTTCAAGAATATTTTATGAAGATCATTATTCCATTCAATACAAGGCATTCATATAGGCTTTCTCTCCCCCTAATGCCGATATTACATCTTCATAAATAATAGCATACTTTCAGTAATATCCCCATGAGCTTTACATAATGGAATTTCATATCCATATTTTTAAACTTCAAGTTAATACCCATGTATGCCAAAATGGTGAAATTAATAATTTTCACGCACCTAATTTCAAAATTAGTGAGCTAGACTTTATTTGTATATTATGCAATTTGGTATGTTCTGCATACCTACAAATTTGCAGTTCTAAAAAGTCTACAAGACTATTTTATTGTCTAACTTTTTTATTTAGCCTAAAAAAAATTCGATTCAAATACTCATACGATATACTATAAGTAATTTAGAAAAATAAACTTCATGTTTATAGTTTGCAACATTAAATCTACACGAAATTTCTTTTAATTGCTTATTCATTCAAGAATTCCCCATATGCCTTAAGATTTTGAACCCATAAATACGAAATAGTTTTCCACACAATGGACTAGCAGGTCCATCTTTTATTTGTTCGCAAACTCATTCTAATTGAGTTAATCAATTTCTAATTGATTGAATAAAATCACTATTGTCCTCATTTCAAATTTGTTTGCTCCCCCTGCTTGATGACTTCTAGTCATATTGTACAGCTGCATGAAATGCACAAATTGGGTCAGCGTGCAAGCTGATTGATAGTACGTTGTGATGGCTGGCTGACCATCTTAACAGTGAGAGCTACTACTCAACAGGAGAAGCTTGAGTATGTATAGCATGCGAGCTAACACAATGAAAACAATAGTATTGTGGCTTCTAGCCAACATAAAGCGGAATTTTAATATAATACCCATGCAAAGGCTAATAATGTAGTAACATGCAGGTTCTTACATTATTGTGGAAAAACTATTAACAAGTCATTCTCAGTGACAAGTGGTATATATGGATTACGAAGGCTATGCGCAGAGCTACAGACTTAGTCATTATAATGACCACAGCTACAGGCCAACTTGCGCGTTGGTTTGTCCATCAATCTAACAGGATGCAGCTCTAAACCAACAATACTACAAGATTAGGGATGCCTATTAGATTTCTCAAGTTTGTCCACATTCTTCATGTCTCAATGCCCCAAATTTCTTCCTTTTTCATATTGTAATTGCACTTCTGGTGACGCTATGCTTCAAGCATGATCTATGAACTATTTCAAATATACCATAGAATTAAATTATACTGCTAGTATATACAAAGTATGATATGAAATCCACATAGTTGTACTATTCAATGTACAATAATATGCCTTGGGTTGAATAAACTTCAAGTTACAGGGCTTATGTATTTTAGTACATAGTTGAGTAATATACAATTTCTAGACTAAATTGAATCTTCTGAGTTCAATTAAAAAGCATGTACATTACTAGTTAATGTGCTTCACAAAAATTTAGTTTCCGTTCTACCTTCATGGTAGAAATGCACAATAACCGTAACCTTCATGGTTATTTGAGGCTTTTAGTGGAAAATTTGTTTCAAGTAATTATCAAATAGGCAATTCAAAGCAATTATTTACAATATTCAGCATGTAATTCTTTATTTATTTCATGAGATTAAAGTTTATTACTTCAGGTAAAAATTGCTACAAGCAAGTGGGCATAAGATAAGGTGAGAAAAACCTATACATAGGTAAGAAACACTAAAAATTCAATTTGCCCTTCTATTCTGGGAAATATTCTTAAAATATTGCTAAACTTCTAGTATGGAGCAAAAAGTAATTGTTCTCTCTTCATGAGCATAACCAAATTCTTCATGAATATAATTAATAATGCACCTTATGTAGAAAATTCTATTTATGTATGGTTAAGGGGTGAGTATGAAACTTCTTTGTTCCAATGCATCTCCCCCTGATCCTAACATCACTTCAAGAATGTATCTTATTTTCCTTCCAATTCTATAATTTATGCATCACATAAAAATATTTTCTATATTGAGTTTATGCGTATTCTTCTTGAATTGCAAAAATACCTACGTGGCAAATGATGTGATTCTTCAAGAAAACACATAAATTTTGTATAACTTCATGTTATTTATAAACTCAAATAGTTGGCATACAACTTACGAATTTACTGCTATTGTAAAATCATAATGCCATGTTGGAAGAAAAATACGTTGTTTCACAAGGACAAAATAACTTTCAAAGTTATATAGCATTTCTTCTTGAAATTATACATTACTATACTTTAAACCAATGATAAAAATTTCTTTTAGAAATAGTGGACTTCATGTCACTTCCTACATTATTCATGCAATTGCTACAAGCACACTTCATGTGTTTAAATGCATGAAACAAGTGCAAAATTAATTAAGGTTGGTTAATCTATTCAATATATTTGTTATTTTCCCACAATTAGCAAAAATTATGCCACATTTATCACTGCTAGGAAAAAAAAATATGACACTCTCAAGGGTGTAACATGTCTAAGGTTTTTCAAGATTTGAGAGAGGTGATAAACCTAAAACCATTTTCTATGATTAAAGGTAAAGTTCTAGCCACTTCAGGGATTAATGGTTCAAAATTTCTGAAATATATATATGTCCATTAAACATGCTACAAAAAGATAAGTATGAGCCTCAAAGGAGTTTTAAGATTTAGAGAGCTCATATAGCTAAAACCATGTTTCTATGGTTAAAGTCACTTTTACTGAATTTTATGTGCAATTATGACAATATACACAACAGCAGTAAATACGAAAAAAATATATTAATCAGATTGATCAAACAGGAAACACGAATAACCCATGTATCTTCTACTAGAAAAAAAATGAGCCTTAATTCCATACATAACAGGATCTAAACTTCAGGTTTTCTGAATTTTTATGAGAACCTGGGATTCATCCGGGCAACGCATCTCGTGGCCGAGAGTTCATCTCCGGGCGCGATTCGACTTCGGGCGATGTGAGTTGGACACTGCCTCGACTTCGAGCAACGTTGTACGAGGGGCTCGGCTACGGACATTATACGGCTTCTGGCGCAGCTTCAGGCAGCGTACGGCTTGCAAGCCGCAAAGACAGCGACGACGCGGTGGTTGTTGCTGGCTCGCGTGCAGGCGAGTCCGGCGGCAGTGGTGATTCGCGTGCATGCGAGGGCCGGTGAGACCGATACGTGTGTATGCGGGCCGATGTTGCACGTTCAAGCATGGCGGTGGCAAGCGTGTTCAGGCGAGCTGCTGCAGTACCAGAGTAAAGTACGGACCAAGCCGTGTGCTGGGTGGTGCCGGTGCCGATTTCAGATCGCATGTGTTCAATGACACGGTGGCCAAGCTAGTGTACGACCTAGCGAGTTCGGTGAACGGAGATCAAGGTTTGGTAGAAGCTACTAGCTTGGCAAGATCCTCGACGAGTCGACGTGCTGGCCAATAATAATTTTGCTGCAAGCGCTGTGACAAACAAAACCGGTGGCGTGTGAGCCGTGGCTGTGCATCCTCAGGACGCACAGTGCAAAGATTCGACGATGTCCAGCCCAAAGTTGTCGCTGACTTCGCGTCAGTAACGTTCAAGCATGGCATCGTGGTAGCACCACCGTTCAGGTCATGCTAGATGTGTATGTTACGTGATGGTTATAGACCAATCGAATGCATACGTGTAGCTTCAGGCTTGCATGATTCAGTTCATGGGATCGATGACTTCCTTGTTATTCTTTTTTGGGTTCAACGAGACACATACAAGCGCGTCAGAGCAAGGTCACGCACATGCTCCTCGGTTGGGTACTGGCCTTCGTGGCCGATCAGATAGTAGATTGGAAAACGAATTTACCGACTCAAACGCCAGATCACAATCTAATCTACTACGGTTTCAATAATTCATACCTTGTATTGCTCGTATGATGCCAATTGGTCTACTCCACTTGCCGCGTAAGGCAGTTATCAGTAGATACATACCGCGTAGGGCGTTAGGCATTGTCGTAGACATGCCTGCTTGATGGCGAGTCGGTGCAGATCCGTTCGCTGGCGACGTTGATGTAGTCGACGTCGTCGAAGTAGTCGTCGGCGAGGGCGACGGTGAGATCGCCGGCGTCGAGCTTGATGGCGACTCCTCCGGCTAGTCGACGAAGAGCGATCGTGCTGATAACGTGTTGTAAAACACGTCGTCAACGGTTGGATCTTCTCTCTCACGCCTCTCACGACAAGCACACAAGAACAAGTATAAAGTAGACAAGAGACAATATAGGTGGAGCTTCTCTTTATTCCTCAAATCGATGTATTACAATGGGGTGCTCCTCCGATTATATAGTCCGAACTAAGGCTAGAGATTTTGGTAAGAGCCCACAAGCAACCGGACAAGGACTAGGACTTCTAGTCCTCCTTTCCTTCTTGGAAAGTCCGGTTGTTTTACAACATAAACAATATCAAGAAGGTGGAACCATTTACATGCAAGTGGGACCCTTTTGACGCATCCCAACGCAGACGGGTGAAGGCGAGCCGCTGGATAGACTCCACGGCCGCTTGTGTAACTGGTTTTTTCACTCTGTTACTATTGAGGTTGTTTTATTGGCAACGATGATTTTGCAGATTTGGGGCCAAGATCAACAAACAGCAGGTAGTTGTTCAGCTTATATATGTATTTCAGATAAGTCACAACATTCTCCTGTAGGTGGTTTTATTTATTTCCAGATCATCATATCATCGCCCCTATCATCTCTAGTTTGTTAACTATTTTTTTTTATGTTGCTTCTTCCCAGGGTACAACATAGTCTATGCAGAAATTTAGTGTGGGCCTGTGAGGCATCAGGAATCCCAAGTACTCTCACGTTGGCGCTGCCATCACACTCGGAGGGTTTTTGGCAGAGGAATAGGGATCACCGTGCTCTCAATCACATCTGCTTTGTGGTTTGACGAGACCATTTGGCGAAGGGAATCAAACAAAGGCTGGGATTTTTTCTTGTTCAGGCTTGAACAAACACTAATATGCAGGTTGTAAGAGATGCCATTTAGTGGTGAATGGCCATTGTAGGTTGAATCAGAGATTAGTCTGGTCACAGAACTGGAGCAGTAAAAGTGGGCGTTGCTCGCTCACTACATTCGCTCTTAGCCGCTCACCTGTCAGCGCACCAGCAGCACATCCCATCTCTCCTCCGATCCTCTTCTTCCTTGCATCATTTCACATGCTCCATTTCGTTTTCTGTTCCTTCTAGCACCAAGGCGTCAAAGGTTCGAAACTCTTATTCGATTTCTCTGAATTTCAGTGTCGTAGTTATACCCTACCCACAATTTCCATCTTCTGTTCTTAATTATTTTTCTCTATGATCCAATCAACATTCATTTTTTGAGGAAGTTCCAATTAACATTATTCATTGCATTATTTAAGTTAGGGAATAAGCATGTAACATTGCTGGAGTATGTAAATTAATTGTATACAATGTAACATGTTTGTATCACGAGTTGTAACAACCTAGAGTTGTTTAGGTTTAGGAGATAACGTCCATATCTTTGTACTTAGAGATATCAGCCAGGTTGTTACAACCATGACTTAAACGGCGGTGGAGGTTGTTTCCACCCTATACTAACACGCAAGGCGGCCCCTAATGGGTTACAATGCTTCAACAACTTTTACATGGTACCAAGACCCAACCTCTAGATACATCTAGATGGCATTTCCCAGCCCCTCCGCCGCCGCTGCCATTGCATCGCCAATTGGCTTTCCAATCTCGGAGAAGCTGAACAAGAGCAGCCTTGCTCTTTGGAAGCTTCAAGTACTTCCGGCCATCCGGGGTGCCTAGCTTGAGGTGTTTCTCGATGGCACAGATGTCGCGCCTCCTAAGGGCTCGTTCGGTTGTATTGGATGGGTTCCATCCGGATTGAGGAGATATAACAAGGAATTTATGATAGGAACAACAAAGAATCGGATTTATTCCGGGTCATGAACCAATTTGCTCATGATATGTACAACAAGAGATAAGGAATCAATCCACTAGTCAAGAGGTGTGGAACTAATCCGGGTCTTTTATTATGCCTATCATGAACAAAGTTGTGGGGGATATAGTACCCGGGTACCTCACGAGCAAGCCTGGCGGCCCACCAAAAGGGGGCGGCCCACCTCATCGTTCTGGACCTGAAGACGTGCGGGACAAGTCGGCGCACGGAGGAAGGATCTGGAAGGAGAAGTCCTAGTTGGAATAGGAATTATTATAAAGAAGGAAAGGATTCTTAGAGATAAGATCGGATACAAACCGACTTGTAACCCTGCCCCCCGATATATAAGGCGGGCAGGGACCCCCTCAAAAACATCTGATAACTAGACACCACATCTCAACAAGCAATACAACACCCCAAAACAGGACGTAGGGTATTACGTCGAGTCGACGGCCCGAACCTGTATAAACCCTTGTGTCTGTCCATCCTAACCATCTTGCTTCCGATCTTTGCGATCTTCCCTACATACAAATCACTTCCGTGGGCTACCCCGTGGAAGACTGCCGGAGATAATATCACCGACAGTGGCGCGCCAGGTAGGGGTAGTCGCCGAGATCAATCTGGTAAGCTCGATGGATCGCGTCAAGATCTTGGACAGTTGCAACCTCCCGGACGTCGACGAAGTCGAGATCCAGTTCGGGGACGTCATCACCACCACCGTCTTGGATACCCAGGCGGCAGGTGCTACGGTCGCCACGGAGGTCTCCTCTCTGGCGCCGACTTCGGCCATCACGGCCCAATCCGATCCGATCGCCTCTGATCGTACCGGATCTACCCCGCTGAGTCCTTCGCAGAGCGCGAGGCCAAACCAGTCGGGAACAGATCTACAATCACTCGGTTCCGATCCGACTCCTGAGAGTCGCGTCGCCGAATCATCGCAGAGCGTAAACGCTCAACCTACACGCGTCCAGAGCCCTGAGGTCATTGCTGTTCAGACCCCTGGCTTTTGCGCGCTCACCCGGAAGCAAAAGATGAAGGACATCGTCCAGTCGGATGATTACTTCTCTGGGAGCGATTCCTACGGGCTAGATCTACGGGGACCATCAATCCTAGACGATCTGCCGGAAGGATACACGGTGTCCGATGCCTCTACAGAGCCGGAATTACTAGGATCACTCGGAGAATTGACTCCGAGTAGTTTGGAGCGTTACACGCCCACATCCGACTTCTCCGAGTCCGAGGAAGACTACCTCGCGCAGGAAGGAGTCAGATCATATTGTTACATGGTGGCGCCAGCAACGCCAACTAATCCTGTCTCAGAGGATGAGGTCACTCCTGCTGAGGAGACGATCGAAGCCAGGAAACCAGCGTCGAGGACGCAATGCCAGTCGGGCGACTCGCAGAGCCGCACGACCACATGGAGCCGCCGCGTCAGGATCTGGTACTGCTCGACTCCATGAGCCTCGCTCTGAAGATCATCGTCGCCAACGGGATCAACACGAGCGGAGGAGCGCCCGGAACTTGATGCGCGACGGCACATTCGAGTTCAACGGACACGAGGTCTACGAGACACCGGTCCAGAACCTCGTTACTATCAACGAGGAAATCAATCGGCTACCGCCTAACACTCCGGGCCTGGAAAAGGTAAGGGCTCTCGTGCAGGCCGCCTCCGTCCAGGTTCACCAGATGCAAGGCAGAACGACCACCGACGCTCCCGAACCCGGTTCATCTCGACACCGGGCCGGCGCCGGATCGGGTCGTGATGAAGACCTCCGCACCACGATCAACAGAGATCGAGATGCAAGGGACATCATCACCAATGGCACTGAAGAGCGCCATCGCGAAGAACTCCGACGGCGCCAAGAGTACGATCGGGATCATGGAAATCCCCGTCGTGACCCCAACAGAAGCGGCTACTCGACAGAGTACAGACTACTCTGACCTCTCTGGTAGCCCAAGGCGAGGCAATAATGGCGGTCGACGACGAGTGCTTCCGCCACCCAGGCGGCCGACTCCGCCAAGAGATCGAACTCCACCGCGTAGCAGAACCTACCGACAGGACCGAACTCCACCCAGGACTCGGAACTATCGGAGGACCCGTTCCCCACCCAGGGACCAGGATCACGGAGGGACAGCACACCCCCAAGAGCAGCTGACGGATCGGGTCCGAGCGATTCCCGCCCTAGAGGTCGGATCGGCGAATTCCAGTCGTTCACCGAGCGCTTGAGAAGCGTGACGTGGCCCAGAGGCTTCAAGCTGTCGGACATCGACAAGTACGACGGGAAATCTGACCCATCTCAATGGCTTCAGATCTATTACACCGCCGTACAGGCGGCCGGCGGCGATGAGGACGTGATGGCGAACTATCTTCCCATCATGCTCACCAAGGACTGCCGCAATTGGCTGGCAGGACTCCCGCAGGACGCCATAGACAACTGGGAGCAGCTTACCGAACTATTCATCGGTAACTATCTTGGTACCTGGGAAAGGCCCGGGAGCAAGCGGCTCCTCGGTCAGATAAGGCAGCGCAAGAACGAGACTCTGCACGACTTCGTCCGCAGGTTCTCAGAAAAGCGCAACTCCATCACGGACGTCACGGATCAGGAGGTGATGTCAGCTTTCCAGCGCGGCATCTCCGATGGAAGACTGATCCATAAGTGGACTCGGAAGCCACCCGCGACTGTCAATGACATGTTCCGGGTCGCTAGCACGTGGGCGGATGCCGAGATCGCGGAAAAAGAACAGCTCAGCGAGATCAGAAGCCGCTGGGAAGAAGAGAACAAGACGACTCGCAAACGCGACCGCCGCGACGACGAAGAACGACACGACGACCATCGACGCAATGACAGCCAACCTCGCAAGAAGAAGAGCGAAGGAGACATGGTCGCTGCCCTGGACCGGTCCAGAGGCCGGGTAACTCCAGAGGACTTCCAGCGCATGCTCGATGAGCAATGCCCGTACCACAAACACAAGCACTCGGCGCGAGAGTGCTACGGGCTCAAGCGAGCCTTCACCGGGGGCAACAGAGGCCCCCCATACAGAAAGAGAAACGATGGTTCCCCGCGAGACGACAGGCGAAACGACGAGCCTGATAATGACTTTCAGGAAGCCGACCGAGTGGTCCGCATGATTTACGGCGGACCAGAGTTCGAGTCAAAGCGCCAGCAGAAGCTCACCCATCGCCAGGTCATGCACGCGAGGGAGCCACCGGTACCTGAGTACCTCAAGTGGTCGGAAGTTCCGATCACATTCACCCGGGAGGATCATCCAAACTTCATACCGAAGCCCGGGTCCCACGCCTTGGTGGTAGCCCCGACAATCCGCAACGTTCGGCTCACCAAGGTACTAGTCGACGGTGGCAGTGGTCTGAACATCCTCTTTGCTAACACATTGAAGGAGCTCGGCCTGACTACTCTCGATCTGAGTCCCCCCCAATCCGCGTTCTACGGTTTGATACCGGGAGAGGGGGCAGAACCACTCGGGCACATCACGCTGCCCGTCACTTTTGGAGACCGGAATAATTACCGGACCGAGCATATGCAGTTCACGGTGGCGAACTTTGAAACTGCATACCACGCCATCCTTGGGAGGCCGGCACTCGCCAAGTTCATGGCGATTCCTCACTACGTCTACCTGCAGGTCAAGATGCCAGGACCGAAAGGCGTAATCACCGTCTTGGGAGACGTCCGAGTCGCATACACGTGCGAGCAGGAAACTCTCAACGCGACAGCCGCCCTGGACATGTCCAAGCGCATGAAACAAGTACTGGCTGCATCACAGGAGGTGGACAAGGACGCTCTAGAGATCCCCACCAAGAAGCCAGCGAGAGAAGCCATCGCGCCAAGCAAGGAGACGGAGCTGAAGAGGATCTCTTTGGACCTAGACGACCCAAAGAAGACGGCCATCATCGGGGCAGAGTCAGACTCCACGGCAGGCTCTGCCCTGCTCTGCTTTCTCGACAGCTATCCAAGCTATAGCCAGACAGACCTGGAGCCTAACGAGCAGATAAAAACTCCGTTCGTCACATCGATCGGTGCTCCTTTGGCTTTCGGTCTGAAAAACGCCAGCGCGATCTACCAGAGGATAATTCAAGCGCGTATGGATCAATTGACTCTGGACGCAATAGGGCGCCTACATCAATAAATCCGTGGAACATTGAAGCATTTGCAACGCTTCTACGCCTGAATCAGTTATGTATTTATCTTTTTTATTTTTAGATTTATTTATTTTTTTTTCCGAGTGATTTTGGAGGGTAGTCACCCCCAGTTATGACTCGGCTTGTTTACAATGAGTTATCAATAAAGTTGATTTCATCTTTCATCTATTTCTACTACTCGCATTTCCTCTTTCGCGTCACGCACATAAAGTATGAGGGGAATAAACCTTAAATCGAGAGGGAAAGTACTCGCCAAGTCAAAGCTCTAAACGTATGACAAAGACTCTGCGGCATGAGACTGAGACCAACGAGGCTAATCTACTCCGTAACAGGTCAACCACTCAGAAATTAAGGCTAGCGCAGAAAGAAAGGGAGTTGTAGACCAATTAAAAACTTATATACAGAAGTGATAATTCATACATTGTTTAAAAACAGTACTGGTTCGACCACATACTACAAATATTTTGTTTACACTGCAGGGTCGCCAGCACCAGACGGGGCCGCTTCATCCGAGTCATCAACAACGTCCTTGGACAGGACATTGGCGATGGGCTCGACTTCATGGAGCAGTCTGCCCACATCGTCTTCAGAGGTAACGGCAGCATACCCGCGGCCGAGTGGCTCCAGGTCTGACGCCGGGAACAGCGACTTGAGCACTGCCAGGACATGGCCACAGCTAGCTTGGCTGATGGAGCAGAGCTGTCGCCGGAAGTAGCGTGGGAGCGCCCGAACGCGGTCGAGGATGGAAGCTGAAGACGATGACGCCTCCGGCTCGATCTCCTCCGCCACCACTCGGATAGCATCCTCCAGCGCTGTCTTCTCAGTGCGCAGCGCCTCAGCCTCGCCTTGCAGCCGGGCCACCTTGGCAGTGAGCTCTGCGAATTGGGACATAGTCCGATATCGATAATCTAAAGAAGGTTAGATCTGAATGATATTTTCACGTCTGACAGAAAAACAAATAAGGAAGAACATACCTCTGAGCTCGTGCACGGCCTGGGCTTCGTTGAGCTTAGCCTGCTCTACCTCCCCGCATAAATCGCGGGTGGTACGCTGGGCTTCCTCCAACTCAGCCTGTCGCTCGACTGCATCAGCCTCGAGCTCAGCCACTCGGGCCACCAGGGAGTCGGCCTTAGCAACTGCAGAAGTTAATTCTTAAATAACCAAGGCTTTAGCCTCAGCATCAGCAGCTAAGTTCTGCAGAAACAAGTCAGAAGACAATATGAATCAATATACCAATGGTATTTGATATCAACAAGATAAGAAGTTCGGGAAGTACCTTGGCTATGTGGCCCATGCGACGATGAAGGGACAGAAACTCCTCCAAAGGAGTCAGGGGAGCACCACCACTCAGGACGCCGACCGCCGCAGAAGCTATCTCGACCGTCGCAGTCTGGGGCTCCTCCACTGCTGCAGTCGGTTCAACCGCAGGAGCATGCTGGGGGCTGCCTTGAGGAACTGGCGGAGGAGTCGGCGACGCTGGTACAGGACTCGGCGGTGGCGGGGTTGGCTCCCGCTGCGACTCGGGTAGCGGACCCACAGGCTGATCGCTGAGAAGATCAGCCGAGTGGATCGGCACCTCTGGAGTTTGGATTGTTGGGGCTGCGGTCTCAATCGCCGACTGAGGCGGAGGACCCGAGAAGGGGACCTCAGACGGCGTGCTACAACATAAAGCATTTATGGATCACTAACAAAAAGCATAAAGGAAATCAAGACAAGACAAGAATACTTACAGATTAGAAATGCGCATTCTCAGGCGCTTTCCTTTCCGAGTTGGGGAAGGGAGGTCCATCGGACTTGCAGCACTCAGAGGCATCACTGCAAGGGGAGACTGCTCCGAGCTCGTGATTGGCGGCTGGAGAGACGACTCGGCGACGCCAGCTTCATCCTTCTCCGAGTCAGACGACTCAGATATAAGGAGTTGCCGGCGGCTGGGCGCATCCCTGAACACGATCCCTGTGGAGATCTTCCGCTTCTTCAGAACAGGAGCAGCCTTCCCACCACTCGGAGATTGCACATCGGGGGACGGAGAGGATGATAGAGTGATATCCGAGTCACGCAGATCACTCTCACTTTCCCCGACTGCTTCTTCAGATCCAACGGCCCTGCGCCGACGAGGCTGATCCACTCCCTTTGGCATCTCAGGCAAAGGAGGGAGGGATACAAAGGCAACTCGACCCTGCAAATATTGGGTTCAGTTTTGAGATTACACCCAATGGGTGGAATTGAAATAAAAACAGCAACAAACTGACTAAATACCTCAGGGCGTGGATTTCCCAAGTTGAACGCCGGAGGACAGTCAGTAGTCCTCAGGGACGTTCCAGGTGCGAAGAATTTGCCAAGCCGAGCGGCGGCTTGGACTTTGTCGACGCGCTCGGGGGCTTCGCGCGTGTTGTCCCCCTCGGCGTAATATTCATACGCCGGGTGAGCCCGCTGCTTGAGCGGCTGAACCCGGCGCAGAACAAAGTTGGCTGCCACACCGACGGCAGACAGCCCATTGTCCTTCAACTGGGAAATAAGACCCAGTAGCTCCCGAACCTGGTCCATTTCACTCTCCTTGGGAAGAGCGGTCCAGGATTGGGAGAGGACAGGACGAGAATCAATTTCTGGAGAGATGTCAGGCGAGTGGTTTCCTACGTAAAACCACTCGGACTGCCACCCCTTATTGGAGGTAAGGAAAGGGATGTCAAAATACTCCCGAGTTCGACCCTCGCGGAGTTGGAGTCCGGCGCCCCCGACTACTTGTGGGCAGTCGGTTCGGGGATAAGGCTTAAGGAGAAAAAGATGAATGAAAAGATTGAAGTGAGGCTCTATCCCAAGATAGGCCTCACAGAGGTTGATGAAGATGGCGATGTGGAGGATAGAGTTGGGATTCAATGCGCAGAGGCAGATCCCATAGTAATGCAGCAGCCCGCGGAGGAAAGAATGCGCGGGCACGCCGAAACCACGGAGAAAGAAAGATTCAAACACCACCAAATCAGAGGAGTTTGGGGTGGGGAAAGACTCACCGGCGGCGGCGCGCCACTCGGCGGTTTGCTGGTCGGGGAGGACGCCATCCATGACGTGCTGCTCGAGGCGCTTGGTGGAGGTGATGGACTCCCTCCACTCGGCGGCGCGATCCACGGCGACCTCGGCGGTGGCCTTGCTCTTGGACGACCGGGCCCTTGCTGGTGACTTCTCCTTCCGCTTCGAGGCTTCCTTCCTCTTGGGCGCCATGGCAGCGAGCGGTGCTGGAGAGCGAGGAAGAAGGTTGCGGGAGCAGATCTAGGGTTTTATTCTGGCGCAAAGGGAACTGGAGCGTCGGGGAAGGCAAATGGCAAGTAAAGGAAGAAGAATGCGGCGGGGATGGCTTATAAAGGAAGGAACCGTTCCTCCCGCGCGCGGCGCGGCGCTTGTCTCGGGAACTCAACCGACGCAGGCACGTCCCGTCGCTTTGAATTCAAAGATGCGGTAGGGAATCGCGATATCTCGCGATATCTCGACTTCCGTAAGGCGACCGTTAGGGACGCAACGGACTTTTAGGAATAATGGGCCTAATGGGCTGAAATATAGCACGACCTTTCGGTTCTGTTACGATAATAAATCTGTGGGTTCCTGAGCTATGGTTCAGGGGCAGAAACCACTCGGTCGTGAGGCTAAAATTAGTCGACGACCAGACTCTATTTTGCAATTAATATTGCGACCTCGCAACTGATTTTTTACGTAAGGCATGCGATACTATCGCTAAATTGACTCAGAAATTTAGGTCAAATGCTGATAAGTATAAATCTTGTGAGAAGATGGCTTACCATATGGTCAAGCTGAGTCGTGGGACACGACTCGGGAGTCATGCCGAGTTCAAAGAACTCGAGGACGAAATCCTTATAAAGGGGAAACAAAAAAGCCACTGAAGGAAAAGATTATTTAAAATCCATGTCCAGAGGCATGGGGGCTGAAAAATCAGTCGGAATTCATGGCTTTCAGAGTCTTGACACGATCATGCTGAGTCGTAACAAGACTCGGGGGCTACACCCAATGGGTGCACCTGGAGGTGCACACCATTGATGGATCAAGTTCAAAAAGAGATTCATAATATTTATTTTTGACCCTCGACCAGAATATTCTATTCTACTCAAGGCTCGGGGGCTACACCCAATGGGTGCACCTGGAGGTGCACACCATTGAAGATCAATACACAGATGTGTAAAAAATCGAAGACCTTTGGCCAATTTCATGCTAAAATTGCCCAAAGCCCGGGGGCTAAGTGTATTCACTTCGCTGTCGCGTCGTGAAAAAAGAGCACTCCTTCCCCTCATTTTGACTGTAATTGGAGAATTATTTTCAGGAACGTCCGAGCAGGCATTTAGATCTTCTTCAGAACCACTCGGATCTTCCTTGAAACCACTCAGATCTTCTTCGAAACCACTCGGATGAGATATTAGACAACTTGGAACATTCGAATCATGCAAGAAAAGATAGAACAATTACAGCCAACGATCGGCCAAGAAGTGCTCGGGGGCTACTGTGGGGGATATAGTACCCGGGTACCTCACGAGCAAGCCTGGCGGCCCACCAAAAGGGGGCGGCCCACCTCATCGTTCTGGACCTGAAGACGTGCGGGACAAGTCGGCGCACGGAGGAAGGATCTGGAAGGAGAAGTCCTAGTTGGAATAGGAATTATTGTAAAGAAGGAAAGGATTCTTAGAGATAGGATCGGATACAAACCGACTTGTAACCCTGCCCCCCGATATATAAGGCGGGCAGGGACCCCCTCAAAAACATCTGATAACTAGACACCACATCTCAACAAGCAATACAACACCCCAAAACAGGACGTAGGGTATTACGTCGACTCGACGGCCCGAACCTGTATAAACCCTTGTGTCTGTCCATCCTAACCATCTTGCTTCCGATCTTTGCGATCTTCCCTACATACAAATCACTTCCGTGGGCTACCCCGTGGAAGACTGCCGGAGATAATATCACCGACAAAAGTGGTTCATGACCTAGAATAAATCTTGGTCCCTTGTTATACCTATCATAAGTTCTTGCTATATCTATCTATAAGTCCTCAATCCGGGTGGAACGAATCCGATACAACCGAACAAGCTCTAAGGAGATCATCCAGAAGGTCGACGACAAGGTGGTCAAGGGGGCAAACCTGGAGTATACAAGATGGGTTGCCCTCGATCAAGAGGTGTTGGGCTATTTGATCACAACCATAACTCGCGATCGCGATGTCATGTTGCAAGTCGCTAGCGCCAATACTTCGGCAAAGCAATGGGTTGTGGTGAAGCAGATCTTCTCGTCCCAGACCCGCGCCAGGTCGATGATGGCCTGATGGGGGCAAATCTCGGTAGGCATGCAAACTCAAGCCAAAATGGCGGCCAACAGTATAATATGGTTCAATCGTCTTTATTTCCTGTTTTCACCAATGACAAAGGGTAAAATGCTTGTACGTTTGTTGGCTATTACTAGGAATACAAAAATAAAAAATAAGTAATGGATGAATGAAAGAGTCCTTTTTTTACTTAAGATAAATTGAAACGCCAAAAATATGTAAGGGAATTTCTGAATGTTGCAATATGACGGTCTGACAATATGCTCGCCAGACCAGAGTAGTGAAGGTTAGTATATCTATTAACAAATTTTGGTTTTGGTAGGTAACCACAAGATGCTTGTTTTATGTGTTGGTGGCAGCTTGGGGCTAGGTCTGAGGTCTCCATTATATATGTGATATACGTGGATATACGTATCAGAAGAAACCATCATAGCAAGCGGCCAAGTGCCTGGGCCAGCAGGTGAAGCCTACTCCAGACATGGTTGTTACTATCGCTTGAACTTCTGTGGTTGAGTTGAGCAGTGACGACGGAGGAGGTACAAATTATTTGATTTGGGCATGGGAAGTACCAGGATATGTTTTGTTTGTCACGTACGACGAGCTTGCGTTCCCAACATAGGCTATGCCATGGTTCGTTTGCTCTCATCCGAGTTCGGCACTTCGGCCAAGTATACCAGCTGTACGAAGGTGACATGTAGTCCACTAGAAAGAAGATTAGCAATTTAGCATACATTTTTTTTCAATCTGAAATGAATATAATGTTTCTACACTACGGGAGAAATCACTTTTCATCCCCCGGCCTCTCTTACTAAAGGGGCCTTTAATACCAGCTCCAAGCAACAGTGCTCGAAAAGTCAGGTCAGTACCGGCTGGTAACACCGGCCGGTACTAACGTGCGCTACTGCCCCAGCTCACAACGATCAAAAGGCACGTTAGTACCAGCTAGTGGCTCCGACCGGTACTAAATGGCTCATAAATATTTAGTACCGGGTAGAGGCTTCACCCGGTACAACACACATAGCATGTTAGTACCGAGCAACACCTCCACCCGGTACTGACGGACACCATCACAAAATATCTGCCCGCAACCTCTCCTCACCAGCAACGCTAGCCTCTCTCCCTCCTCTCTTTATCTCATTCTCTTCCTTCTCTCCTTTCTCATCTCCTTATCTCTTTCTCTCCTTTCTCATCTCCCTTATCTGGTGCAGGGCCGCATAGGCGGAGCGGTGGAGGCCGCCGGCGCGAGCGCGGTAGGCACCACCCGCGCGGCCGCGGGGGACTGGCGCGTGCGCAGCAGGCGAGGCCGAGGGGGCGCGGCGGGCCCCGCCGGCCTGGCGCGGCGAGCGCGCGGCCACTAGGAGCGGCGGCCTGGCGCGGCGAGCGCGCGGCCACTGGGAGCGGCCGCGGGGGGCGCGGTGGGCCCCGCCGGCCTGGCGCGGCGATCGCGCAGGCACTGGGCGCGGCGGCCTGGCGTTGCGGGCGTGGGGCCATTGGGAGCGGCGCCCTGGCACATTCGGAGAGGGCCGCAATGAAGTGTGCCGAATTTCTACAATTTCTTACAGAAGAAAGTCGGCCTTAACTTAAGTGTATGGAAATTCTTCATTCTGTGCGCTCCGGCGACCACGGCGGCCTAGAGCGGTGGCCGGCGGCGGAGGAGCCACACGGGGGCGCGGCCAGGCCGGCATGGCCCCGCGGCAGAGGAGCCGCGCGCGGGCGCGGCAAGGCCGGCACGGCCCCGCGGCGGAGGAGTGCGGCCAGGCCAGCGCGGCTCGGCGGCGGAGGGCCGCAAGATGCAGATGCGAAAGTCTTTTTTTTTACCTTTTCTGTGTATGTTCAATCTGATGAATCTTGATTTGTATGTTCGATCTGAGATGAAATAAATTTCCTTCTTGTTTTTCGTTTGTGAATCATAGAATCAACATGTGTGGAAAAGTAAAAAAAAGAAAACAAAAGGAAGGGGGCAGGGCTGGGGAAAAGCCAGCGGTCATGTGATAAAATTTAGTACCGGCTGGTTACATAGGCCGGTACTAACGTGCAGCACGTTAGTACCAGCTGGCTGTGACCGGTATTTAACGTGCGGCACGTTAGTGCCGGACCTTTAGTACCGGCCACAGCGACCGGTACTAACCCGTCCTGTGACCGGTACTAAAGATCAATTTTCCTGTAGTGCTAATATTGCTCAAAATAGTTGGAGCGGGTACAGTCATTTCTGAAAACACTGGTTGAGAAAGAAAAGTCAAGCATGCTTCCAGCTGCGGGTGCGCGTTTGACCCTGTTTAGATCTATCCAAAACATAAAAAGGATTTCACTAAAAAATCGTGTCAGTTTATTTCTTTTCTCATGCGACCCAATGTAAAAAAAAAAATCATCTTTTTCATCCTTTCTACCCCAACTAAACGCCCAGAGTATCTCTCAACATTTGCGTTCCAAGGGGCATGCATGCAGCATCTCTCTCTGAACCTGGGAGGAGAGGAAAGGAGCTAACTTTGGTATGTTGGACAACGAATTCAGCGTTTTTGCTGTCTAGCGTGATCGAAAGTCACAACAAACGAACTCAGGGCATCTGATTGGATTGATGCCCAGCCAGCCCGCCCGTCCCCGTTCCGCCATTGCTTTTCAACGAAAAAGGGCGGGCGCGATCCGTCTGGTGGGCCCCGGCCTGGCACGTCCGGCTGCGCCTCCCGCCGCCGGCAGCGCGTGCGCCGCTGTTCGATCACGTTCGGTTCGGAGCCGACGACCGCTCTTTTAATTCCATCCAAGCCAAAATTATTCACACCAAGCAAGTATCATCATCACAAGGCAAGAGGGTGCTGAACATGAAGGAGCAACTTGGGTTGGGAGCTCGGGATCACTGGGCAATGATCCCTAAAATATGCAGGGCTGAGATGCTTTGCTTGCTCTCAAAGGGATCATGCCGACGATGATGACTCGCTTGCTTTGCTTGCGCAGTTGCATGCATCATCCTGCTGCCAATGCAAGTGGCCGGGAGCTACGGATCGATCCAATCCATAATTCGATGGATCCATGCGCCACCCGATGCCCGTGCATGCATTGCCTTTGCTTGTTTTCAGTGACCAAAAAGTGCATTTTTATCTCCGTCAGTTTTCTGCACACGACTGCAGCTGCCCGGGCCCCTCTCCACCTCGTCACCGAAGGGCTTCTTCTATGAGATTGGTTTTTCTACGATCAGTGATGCTTTTTCACTCCCTGCCAAGTAGTAATTCTGCTCATAGCGATTATTAATGCATAAATATCTACGGAGTATATTAGTATATGTGTCTGACTATATGATCGATTTGGTCGGTGGTGGTAGGGGCCTGGCCTGGCCTGCTCATAGGCATATGGCATGCATGGTCACGGTCAAGGCGCCCACGCCATGGACATAGTACATGCATGATTCAAAAAGGCCGGGCTTGCTGCAGTCAAGGCATGTGATCATTGTTAATGTTGTCAGTGCTGTAGCTAATGGGGGAAAAGGACCTATAGTGTACGACGGAGAGCTTTCTGTTGATCGCTTAAGGCTATGTTAAATCTATGTATAGCTACAAGCAGCGTATATGGCCCCATTTTGCATAAAATTTCTCTCTCGATTCTCATGTCTTCTCTCACAATGCATGTTTCCCAATGCATAAACTTTTCTTCATTCTTTACCCTCTCTCCTGAAACTAAACAGGCCCATATTGAACGCTCTGCCTCGCTCTGTGACCAAATAATGCATTATTTCTAGCAAGTGCTTCGCAAGGGAATTTCCCAAAGGCACTGTGTATATATCGTTGAATCATCATCATCTTAACCAAACTTGTTGGTGCTTGAAATTGAACACTAGCCACTCGTTTCTCATGCTGAAAACTATATGATATAACCCAAAGTGGCCTTTTTAGTCATATTTCTCTTAAAATTACATGGGCGAATTGGAAGTCTTATTAGAAAACTCATCAGGGCATTATTCGATGGTGTAAGTTCTCAAATCGACATATTCGAGCGTGTTCCGTGACCATGCCTCGTGTCTGTTTTCTTCCCAATCAACATCGTTTAGTTATTTGGACCTCAAGTACCTTCATGAATCAAGGGAAAAAGGTATCCAATGCAAGAAGCACCTAATAGGGTGGAGGGGGTGCACGTGTTACATGCATGTACGCACACAAAGCACTGTCAGTGCATGCATTGCGTTTGCATGCCCACACAGAGAAGCTGCACTGGTAGTACCGCCCTAGTACTGCTACTGGTACCGGTCCGGTGGGCTACGCCTTGTGGGGCCATGCATCTAGAGGCTAAACTAGGCTCCTGCCAATGTTGTCTGCTCCGGGAGGGGCAGCTCATGCCCGTTGCGAAGGATGTCACACTGCTCTTGTTCGGCATGCCAAAATAAAGGGCCAGAGCCCAAATATTCTCTCGAGGCATCATTGCATTTTTTTCGCAACCTTTTTTTGAGATGGCGCTGCTGCCGAAGTTCAGTTTATAAAAACATCACTTCCCTTCCTCACTTTGCATTGCTCCCCAGTAGTTGTGAGTGGCTGCAGCATCTGAGAGACCGAGACATCTTTGCTCTGTCTGTCTCTCTCCCTCTTTCTTCCCTTGTCTCATTGCTGCTGGCTTCAACTGATGACTGGAGAGAAAATCTACTGACTGAAGAAGAATCTACTGAAGAGGAGACAAGAAGAGTCTTAAGGTAAAGTACAAGCGTCTTTTGATCCAGTTGATAGGTCACTAGTCTTCAGCTTCCCAGATCAGTTCTGCCCGGCCTTGTTCCCCGTGAGATTAGGTGGCTTCTTCAGTGTTATGTAAATTGCTGCGTACCATTATATGAGACTATGAGCGAGTGTTTGCTCATTACTTGATGATCAAAACTCCCCATCCAGCCTGAGGTCATCCCTGTCCTGTTGGCAGTTGGCACATCTTGATTTGCTTATTATTATGGCCTACTAGTATTTGTTTCCTCGAAGTCAGCCCTGAATCCTAGAAAAACGCACATCGATCTTCCTTTCCAGAGACTGGAAAAGCTTCCTTTTAACCTTACCCAATTGTGACTGCACTCTGCAGGCAGGACACTCAACTGGTTGGCACTAATTGGCAGCAAGGGCCCGGTCAAGAACACACAGGATGGTGCAGATGGAGAAGCTTGTGAATCACCGCGACATGGAGCTGATGAAGATGGCCATGCTCAGGCACGAAGAGACCTTTCGTCAGCAGGTACGGCACAAACACTCTGAAACAAATAATCCACTCCGATGAACTTCTCGTAATTGTTTTGCCATGATTTCTTCTGCCGAACAAATAAACAGGTCCATGAGTTGCACCGGCTGTACCGCGTCCAGAAGCAGCTGATGATGACCGGCGGCGGCGGCCTGCTGTCGAGGCCGTCGCCGGAGCTCGTCAGCTGCCGGCGGCGGCGTCAGATCAGGCGCGGCAGCAGGCAGCCGCGTCGCGCGCTGGACCTGCGCCTCCCCGCCGATGACTACATCCTCGTCGCCGGCGCGGACAACGCAGCGCCACCGCCGAGGCAAGAGGACGGGCTGCCGGGGCTGGAGCTGACGCTGGCCGTCGGCAGCGGCGGCGCCTGCAGGACGAAGCAGCGCCGAGATGAGGGCTCCGGCGGGAGCCTGACGTCGACGTCGTCCACTGACACCGCCAGTGGATCGCCGGCGTACCGGAGGGCGGTGCCGGCGTTCCGTTTGCAGGAAGAGATGGTGGTGGTGAAGCAGCCGCAGTCGCCATGGCTCCTGCAGTGCCTCAGCCTCAAGATGGCGTGAGTTGGCCATGGCAGTAGAATTGCAAAGGCTGTGGTGTCACTCGTAGTCGTAGGAGAGGATGCAGAAGGTGGTAGTGGTTAGTGGCCTGGTAGGGCTTTGGCATGTCATGTCAAGTATAATCCCGTTTGACCAATGGCAGATCAACGAGTACTTTCAGTTTTCAGTAGTCCTGTTGTGCTGATCATCACGCTTGACGTAGCTCATGATTTACACATGTGTTGAGCATAGGAAAGCGACTCTAGCCACAAAAGAAAAGGCACTTTCAGAAAGTATCCGCAGGCGGCCTGCCTGATGATTCTGTGACAGCTCTAGAAAAGCACATCACATTTTACATAAGACATTTGTCTTTTAAAAAATACGCAAGACATAACATAAAAGTCCATATGGCCGAATTCGTAAGTGCAGCTTGGCAAAATGAATAGACAGTGTTATCGTTATACTGTTATGGTTGTGTGCTAGTATTCAGTAAAAGTTTATCGCGATAAACGTTCTTCCATCTTCCCCTCTGCACCACCCCTCGGGCCGACACGACACTGGTTGTTACTAGTAGCTAGGTCCACCCCCTGTCTCTCTTTCTGATGATCCAGCTTTTCACCAAACTTTCAGAGCAGAGGCAAAGAGCAGAGCAGGCATGAAAAAATGTCAACTGGAGGAAAAGTAAGAGTGGCAGTTCAAAGTTTCAAAGAACCTATGGGTTGTATTGTATGAAACTAAACGCCATAGCAGTCATGGAAATCAATACATACAGGGTAAAAACAAAGAAAAATATATTTTGGTCAATTTTCAGCTCGTTCATCCCTATCTGTGATGAGACAATGCAAGATATAATGCATGTAGACGAAGAATCAACTATATGCTATCAACATCTATTAAACGCATCAGCGAGTACCGAGTAGTAACTGCAGCTAGACAACTGCATTGAGCCTTATTATCGTTATCCCCTAAACAGTTTATTTCAGATATGACTGTTCCTTTTTCAGCCCCTGTATTGCATTGCACCTAGACAATTGCAAAAGAATCTGTATTGCATTGCACCTAGACATTTGCAAAAGAATAGCTACAACTGTATGCTATTACAAGGGAGCAACAATCAGAGGTCGGGGATATGATCTAGTAACCTGTAGACAATGTCAAAGCTTTACAGCATTGCAACAGGCCAAGACGCCCTCGATGATCTAATCCTCGCAAACAATCACTAGTTATCTTGAGCCGAAGAAGTTCAGAGCTTGCATTTTCCTCCGAGCTGGAGCAAAATCTGGTTCAGTGAAGTCATGGCTCCCCTGCAGCACTCATCTGCTTCTGTTCAGCTTCAGCTATCCTCCAAGCAGCCTGGAAACCAGTAGAAACATTTCAGATGACAGACTGAAAAGAAGGTTTTTTTTTCCTTTTACGTTTTGAGTTGATGCTTTGGTTTAATAGAATTACCTTATCCCTGTCGATCTTGGACACATGGGGTTTCATGGAGTTCCCCAGGCCCATTCCTCCCCACGCATCCAGAAGCTCCTTCTCTCTTGCTCTTCTACGCTCTTCCACGGGGTTTAAACCCCTGGCCGGTTTTTCTTCGGCAGCAGAAGCTAGCTTTGCTTGCTCAAGTTTCGTTGGACGCTTGACAAAGATGTCAGCCAAACTTCCTGCTGTTCCATCTGTACATTGTACATGATTCTTTTTTACCAAGGTCATGCCCCCCTCCTTTTCATGCTCAATCTTCTCCTTTTCAAGCCTGGAGACGTGCTTGACTAAGATTTTGTCTAAACTATCTGAAGCAGTGGCACTGTTACAGGGCCTTTGCTTGTCATTCTGCATGTCGGTTCCTGCTCCCAATGCATTCCTCTTTTCATATTCCATCTTTTCCCTTTCTAGTCGACTTACATGCTTCACTAGGACTTGATCTAAACTTTCAGATGATTTGGCATTGTTACCGTTCTTTCGTTGTTCATGTGGCACGTTGGTCCATCCTTCTCCCAATGCAGTCCTCTTTTCATAATCAAGCTTTTCCCTTTCAAGTCTAGATACATGCTTCACTAAGACATCATCTAAGCCCCCTGTCACAGTTGTGCTTTGACCATGCTTCTCAAGATGTTTGTGCACACTGATTTGTCCTTTGCGTGCTTCCCTCTTTTCCTTCTCCAGTCTATGGATTGGCTTAACAAAGATCTTATCCAGGCCAACATCTACTGTGTTGCCATCTATAGTACAGAATGATTTAAGTGCTTCCAGCTTAGCAGCTTCAATTCGAGTTAATCTTTTACCACCCTGTCTGCCCTTTGCACCAGAGGGCGGTAGCTGATGTGAACATAAACTTCTGTTCTCTTTATCTTCTTGCACAGAATCAGAAAAGTCTTGGATGTGGTTGCTGTCTTCACTTGATCTCTTGGAATCATAGTTTCCCTCCTTTAGATCACTCTTATTTTCAGCTTCTGACTGTGTCTTGTTGAACTCCGATTCTCCGTTTCTGGACTGCACATCACTCGCTTTGACATCTTTGTAGCTTCCTTCCACCGAATGAATGCTTTGGTTACTCTTCTTTGCTTCCAGGACCTCCTTCTCAAGCTTAGAGACATGCTTCACAAGAATGCTGCCCAGGTCTGAAGCAGATTCTGCTGCCTTTGCATTTCTGCTGGAAAATTGGCTGTGGGCATCATGTGCCACAGATTTTACTGGAGTGGCTTTTTTGCTTGCTTCTCTTGCCTCCTGAACTTCTCTTTCGAGTTTAGAAAGATGCTTCACCAAAAACTTGTCCAGACTTGGTAGCTCAGAAGCAACTTCTTTCTTTGGACCATGGAGGACATCAACAAAGCTTGCTGCAGTAGAATACCTCCTTGATTGTGATCTCAGTGACCCAGTACTAATGTTGTTCGCTGGATCTGTTTCATGATATTTGCCCCTTTCACTTTGAAGTGCTGCGTTAAGTCCAGATGTGGCTACAATGACTGCCAGGGAGGCAAGCTCGTCTTCATGAAGAGCTTTTAACCTTTCAAGCATGATGCTAACTACATCTATAGATTCTTGAACTTTTGTAGTATTGAAATCAGAAGGAACACTGCTGCCAGCGAGGATTTCTTTATTGAGTTTCAAACTACTTGTACCTTCATCACCACAGTCACCAAGCTGCTGTTTGTCGTCAGAATTCACATCAGTCTCTGTCAAATGAGGATTTTGGCTTATTTTCGATAGCAGCTCCTTAAACTCTTCTCTCTTAGCTGAATCTGGAGAGTTTGCAAGTTGAACAAATGCCTTTTTAACTGCAGCAGAAACCTCCATATCAACCTGAAAAGCAGTTTGAAAGGATGCAGTAACTTTATGGGTTGATCGTCCTCCAGTATGTGATGACGATTCCACTTCATACTGCTGATGTGGACAATCTGGTCTGTCATACATCATCACGCCCATTGCTCTAGCTTCCTCAAATGCTTCAGTTGCCCGAAGCATTGCCTTTTCCTTAACTTCTTCAGCACTTTTATTTTGGATCCTGTAGCAAAATAAAACAAAAGAATGAATAGAGGACAACCAAAATGATAAAAGAATGGATGCGTAAGGTCCAGCATAGACTAAGAGAGCACAAGGGAGTAATCTTACCTGGCTGCTTGAAGAATTCTGCACCATGAAGCTTCTACCATAGCAGCTTTGCGAGCTTCTGTCGCCTTTCTGGCAGACTCTCTAGCTGCTATCTTCTCCCTTGCCATCCTGGTATAGTGAGGATTGGCATTTCCTAGAGTCTCATGAAGGGACGCAGTCATTCCATCAGTTTCCTACATAAGACAGAAAGGTAGAGCTTTAATCCTTCATGCTAAAAAAAATAAATCTGATTTCTCTTCTCCTTATTTCTTTTGTTCGCTCTGGACAGCAAAATATTTGGGTAGCGAAAGAATGTACATCACAATTTTGTAACCAAGCAATGAATTTAAGGGCACTAAAGAAACATCTTAATCCGAATTCAAGCACTTCACCAAAGAGAAGCATCATTGGATATTATTCGGTAGATACCTGAAGATGCTTTATCTTCCTCTTCATGTAAGATTCAGTCTTCTTCCGAGGAGTCCAATTGATAGGGGAACCACTTCTACGATTCCCAGATTTTTTGAACTGCAACGTTGACTTATTCACTGATTTTAAAACAGAACCTCCTCCAAAATCTCTTGACCCAGGACTCTGCATGAACCAGTTGCAGAAATATGTGTTAGCTAAGTTTATCACTGCATACAACAAATGGGGAACCTAAAAAAGACTTGTCCAAGCTCACAAACAGAACATAGAGTTTTATTGCCACAAACACATAATAGAGAATGAGCTCTGTAACTTACAGGGCATAAGGATAACAGTAAAAGAATCACATATAAACAGAACAATAATAAATTTACCCAAGTTAAAGGCACATCATGAACATTGATATGTTTAAGAACCTAAACGTATTCTTGAATCCACTCAATTATTTCCACTAAGATCCCACTCAGCATTTCAGTATGACTTAGCGCTTCTTAAATGGGATAGTTTCGTAACATGATTTGTATTTGGTATTACGGTATCATGCTGATAATTTAGGAGTACTGAGAGTAAGATGCTCAACTAGTCAACTGTTCAAAAGGTGCATAAAGGTATTTGTCAATTTTTTTCCAGTTGGCCCAGATTCTCAGAAGCCATGAATTCAACTGCATTCATATAATCATAAGCTTACGATGATAGCAGTTGAAATGAGAAAAGAAATTTTGTTTTACTGGCTTTCTGTAGGCTATAAATTGGATGAATCATCCAGCAGAGGTGACAAGTCAAGATAAGCCAGTTCACAATCAGTCGTGATATTACGGCTCGATCGAGTTGCAGGCTGCGGGGGCTCCCACACAGCTGGACGAGATCACCAAGGAACAGGTTAAGAAGGAGTAGGGTTATGACCAGACATTTGACTCTAGCGATCTCCATCAACTAAAATGCAGAGGAATTCCACCGGGAAGCAATAATAAGCGCATAAAAAACGAAAGGATTCCACAAAACACATTCGATTGCTTCGTCGCTGCGATTGGGCGGCGCATACTCCGCCCTATTTTTTCGCACGGATCAACATTCAAACTCGGAGCCGCCTCTCGCCCTCCCAGAGAACTCGATTTTCCCCGGACAACAACCGCGCGAAGGCCCCTACCGAGCCCTCACGAACCGAACAAGTAGTAATCGATGCAGCCGCTGGGTCGAAGGAAAGGGATCGAGCGAACCTTGCGGGCGCTCCCGCCGCTGCGGTTCGGGGAGGTCCTCCTGCGGGGCGCGGGCGTCGGCGAGGAGCAGCGCTGGACACCGTCGCCGTCGGCTGCGCTGGGAGGAGGCGGAGACGAGGAGGCGGGAGGCGCATCGGCGGCGGCGGCGGCGGCCATGGCAGTGGGAGAGGGGGAGGAGGACTGGAGGCGGCCAGGCGGGGGAGGAGGCAGCGGCGGCGAGGAGGGTGGGGATTGGGTTCAAATGGAAGGAGAGGGGGTCGGGGGAGAAGTAGCCGTTACGGACAAGATGCGATCGGGCTGTAGGTGTGACCTGCGGACGGTGCCACGTCGGATTGGGGGCACGCATCCGTTCCGTTACGTTGTTGGGTTTTTTTTTTTTGTATGGAGATTAATTCCAGCAAACCGTATAATAGATTAATAGAATTAAATCGTGTCCCATTTTGTATTCAAGCTCTTATTTTTTGGGTTGTTAGAAATGCGCTTCCTAAGCGTAACGTTGGAGCGTTTGGTTTTCATAATAAAAAAGAGCTAATATGAGAGTGCTACGTTTCACACGGGGTGGAAAAGGCAGTCATTTGGTGCGAAGAACGGTCGCCCGTTTGAGATTATCATCTCAGCCTAGCGAATTATTCTTCTCATATAATACTATTAAACTAGTTCAGCGGATTATTTTTCTTTCAGACTTTCCAGTCCAGCCTAGAGAACGACGGCGGGTGATAGGTAGCTCCGGTGCCGCAGTTGGAGCGACTCCGTCCATGTGTACGGCGGTCGCGCTACCGGCCGGTTGCCACCGCCTCGTTGTTCCGTCCTCCCCCACCTTCTTCAGCCCAGCCCTTCCCAATCTTTTCCTTGCAAATCCGGTGCCACCATTGTCTCTCGTTTTCTGATGTCACCAAGAGAAAATCATGCTGTTGAATTATTTGTAGCTGCCACTTTAGATGCGAAACATAGCATCCGGATCAAAAATTTGCTTATAGCTACGGCGCATGGGCAAGTTCATGCTAAAACAACAGCCAAACCTACCGCAGCTGCATGCAGGTCTCTGCAGGTGGTATTGAACATTCAAAGTGCGTCATCACAGTAGCAGTATGGCACGAATATATATAATGGGGACTTTGCTAGAGTGACCTCGGGCCTTATTTCGGCTGTTTTGGATTCCAGCCCACTAGTGGGCTGGGTCCTGCGAGGTTGCCTGAAGCGAAGTAGTATACTTAAGCAAGCAATTTAAAGCCCATTAGGCCAATTAAATTCAACATTTTTACAGATTGGATTTAACATTTTAACTGACTCGATTCAATATCTTCTTAAAACTAGTTCAACGTCTAAATATACTAGATGCAACATTTTACAAGAAAATATAATGTTCAACATTTTTGCTGTCTCAACAATTGAATAGATAGGGTTCAACATTTTTACAAACAAATATCAATATTTGTTTTATCTCCTTCCATCGTGGCAGGTGCCGCAGCCAGCGGCGCATGGGGGCGGCACGGCCACCGGCGGGACGCGGCCGACGGCGCGCTCGGGGCAATGGGCCAATGGCGCAAGGGCCAACGGGCGAGGGGCTGGCGCGTGCAGCGGTAGGGTTTGCATCCGACGATTAGTATTGTGCACACGAATCTCAAAGCGAGTGGAAGTTGGGTGAAAAGTTACTTGCGGAAGTTATATAGGATCGGTATACTTGTCTCTCGAGAGATCACGAATGCGATGGTCGATCACCTTATTCTGCAAACCATCCACAGTTCAGGATCTAAAATATATATAGTCATATAGATTAATTAATTTTCACGCTGCCGCATTTCGTCAAAAGCATGAACATCTGTTTTCCCAAGCATTTCGTTGCTCGTTCAGTTAATTTGAGTTTCAGGAATTTACACGAGAATCTGTGACCTATTATGATTTGCTTGTGGAATGTAGCAAACACCAAGTGATTGGACTACTGAAGATGATCTAGAGCCTCACAACGCAAGGCTGTCATCAGAAATCAGTGATCGAAGAAGTACTGGTTTCCTTATCTTTCCAAATTTTCAGAGCATGTTGATCTAGAATACCTTGCGTAGCTACAAGATCATAAGACCCTGATAAGAGGAGACGTGCATTTGATTTGTGTATGCCACCGTGTTTGAAAGCTCAACGAGAGAATGAAATTCGACAACGATACAAGGAAAGATTATGGGCCTGCATGGTCATTGGCCGCACCACTGCACCCAAGTCTGCTGCAACTGCAAGTCAAATAAACAAATGTCAGAAGAGAGCTGAGGATGATTACTGAAATAAAATAAAAAGGAAATAGTGATTTTTTTTTTGATTTGAAGACACAAAAGCCCGACACGAAAGAACAATGATTAAAAAAATAAAAAAAATCAACAAATGCGCCGTTGCCGGGGATCGAACCCGGGTCACCCGCGTGACAGGCGGGAATACTCACCACTATACTACAACGACCACGTTGTTATTTGATTTAGTGAAACGTTACTTGTATTATTCATAGCGTTCCGTCCCTTCTGCTTTTGTTTGCTGAATGTGGAGTCCAACCCCTTCCGTAGCTACAAGATCACCTCATACGAAATGAGCATGAATGTGGAGTCCAACCCCTTCTGCTTTTGTTTGTTGTGCCCCTGCCTCAGCTTGAGCCACCACTCCAGCATTGTCCCGGTGTTAGTTTCTCTCGTCCCTCCAGCTGATTTTGAAGTTGCATTGCTGCTGTAGTCACATCACTTGCAAGAGTACCGACCCGGCCTCCATCTTCCCTAAACCTGCTTCCGTGATGCCGCCACTACGAATCCATTCATGGTACAATAAACAAGTCTAGGATCAATCATATCCTTCAAAATTTGGGTGCAGAACATTTATCTCACATTCGTATGGTACAACACCGGTACACAGCGTTCCAATTCTCGTACATTGTATAATCAACAGTTCTGAGTTTTATCTCCATCCATTGTGGAGGGGAGACAGTCCATTTACTGATTTACATTAGCTTCTTCACATGCCCCAAGGAGGAAAAAAAAAAGGTGGGTAACTTTTGAATCAAACTATTATCTCACATTCGTATGGGTAACCTTTGGATGATGCGGGACTATCCCCCAGAATAAAAGGAAATCCAATACTGTACAGTGTACACTTTTTTTTTTTGATGAAATAGGAGGGGTTTCCCCCTACTGATTATATATATTATAGGAAACTCAAAAGAGTACAAAGAGTGATCAAGAGACAAAAAATTAAGAAAGAAAATCATGGAAGTTACACACAGTTTTCCATCCATTGGGTCATCTTTTGTGGCAAGTCCCTCTTTGCCTTGGAGGTGGTCTTGAGAACGGAGTCGGCACGGATGAGTATGATGCAAGTGGAACTATTGAGAATTCAGAGTCTGGACGACCAAACCGATGTGACCTTGTGGTTGTGAAAGGCCAGATGCCCAGGTGTCAGGCTTGAGGGATGTTGTAATGGTTGTTGGGCGCTGGACGAACTGCTTGTACTAGTCGCAGTTGCTTTCTTCCTGCAACTGCTTTGCAGCTTCTGATTCTTCCCGTCTTCCCGTTTCTCCCTTTCTTCCGTCTTCTTTAGCAGGAAGTCCACCCATAGGTCTGCACATAATGGCACAAGGATACCAATTACCAACAGGTTGTAACATAATGCAAAGATTCAGCTCAACGGTTCTCAATGTCTGCTGAACTTCAGAGGTGAAAGAAAAACGAATATGACAGAACAAACTAAGGTATCGGACATATAGATCCCACCTGGCTATCCTGTGATGCTTGAGTAGATTTGCCGGACGAACCACCACCAAGTCATCGAGAAGCATCTCCTCATTGTTACTACCATAATGGTAGGGATCAACATCTAGAATTGCGAGTTCAACACCATCCCCATCTTGTCGCCTCCAATCTGTCTCATTCCTATCAGCAGGAGGCTATAGCGAAGAATAACCATGTCTAGGAGATGTTGCCACAAATGTTTCTTTGCTACCAGATTGATTTACAACAGAGGGAAACCATATTGCTAAACCAACAGCTCCCTGTTAACCAATGCAACAGTTACATTGGACATGTTAAACTAAATTATATGAAATATAGCAAAACAGCAAATGCATTGGAAACTATCATCAGAGGAAGTAGAATTCTGTAATCCTTGGTCAATTCAAAGAGCAGTAGCACAGATGTCAATGGGACAGAACAGACTGATGCCTGCGTAGCAGCCATTC
This sequence comes from Urochloa ruziziensis, assembly GCA_015476505.1. NCBI lineage: Eukaryota > Viridiplantae > Streptophyta > Magnoliopsida > Poales > Poaceae > Urochloa > Urochloa ruziziensis. The sequence goes on from CM027118.1 coordinate 59,409,101, forward strand.
CCACCTAAATTGAGTTGAGAAAAATAGGAAACTTACTAGCGCATAAGCTTGAGGATGTGCGACAGCAGTGTTACCCGGAAGGACAGTTTCGTTAATTCTGCTGCTGAGTCTCCAAAAACAGCACTGACAGCAGCGCCAAACACCAATCATCAAACTTGGAGCATAAAGGCAACCAACAAGACCATAACCTTTGCAACTGCAGTTGCTACAATTTTTGCAGCAGCTAGTTGAGCCAACAGCCAGATTCCAGCATGGTTTTTAAAGCGTTAAGGTGAGACGAGGCGAGCCACCACCGCTTTATCGCCTAGGCGACGCCTAGGCGGGATAAGGCGGGCTAAGGCGACGTTTAAGGCGAGGCGATCCATCACTGCCTTGTCGCTTAGGCAACGCCTTAAGGACGCCTTAAAAACACTGGATTCCAGGGGCTGAAGCACTTTTACCAGTATGTCAAGTCTCATCAACATTGGTGAAACCCCAATACAATATTCCAGGGTACCACAGTGCAATTAGAACATACTACAGCAGGAAGGCCAAACCTTTTCCTTATCAATTCAAAAGTCTTGGTGAACCACACAACCAACTGCCTGATTGCCACACTCACAACTCCACAAAGCATGCCAAAATATGGTAAAGTAGCAACTCTGCACAGTGCACAATATGATTTTAATCAGCTTTATGTTTAAACAAAGGAATATTAGCAGAAAAAATGTTGGAAACAAAGTATTGCAAGTACGAAAAGCTAAATGGTAAAAACAGAGTCGTAGATAGTTCTACAAGGAACCACATGTGCTCTGTATTTTGATGGTAAGGAGATCATCTATATAACCATGAACACTGTCACATTTGACTATTATGAAAGGATTACAGAAGGGTACTACATCTATCTGTTTTCCTCCTGTGAAAGCAGTTAACACCAAAAAGAAGAAGACCTGTTCGAGTTCAAACCATAAACCTAGAGGAGGATTAAAGAGTCAGATAAAGCTGGATGGGGCACTAGGGCCTAGAGGAGGAACTAAAAGCTTTAATTGGGTCCCTGGGTTGTAAAAATAGAGAATATTGAATTCTAGACAGCCTGCTGGAGGAAAATATCAAAGTTACAGACTAAAAATGGGAGAGTATAATAAATTTTCTGAAGGAAACATAAACAATAAAAGGTCATATTATGATTTAAAATTGAACAAAGATTCGATTAGATATATTCAATCACATTAGAGTTCATAAAATAGCAAAAAAGTGACACATAAATGTATGTGCTGTTTACCACAAAATTGACTGATTAACATCGACAATATAGAAGATTGAAAGTATAACCAAAAGTCAGGTGAAACCAGAATGCATGCTTCCCTAAAACTTGAAGGCAATTAAAAAATAACTACCTTATTAACACAAAAAATGATCAGAATAATGTAAAATACCAGCAGCAGATTCTAGTTCATACATCAGGACAATAAATGCTAACTTTTCCCTTAGCAAAACATTGGACACAGTTCATGATATAACAGATGCCAATATAATCATAGCAGTAGTAAATGGTGGTGAGTTCTCTGCTCGAAGTGGCCTCAATACCGTTTCGATAGCAAAAAGCATCCAGCAACTGCTGCATTAAAACCTAAAGGAAGGTATAGTAACAGAAGTCAGGGGAGGATATAAGACAGGAAACTCAATCATATGATGATTACAAAAATTATGGTTCTATTCTGCACTACAGCAAAGATTTAATATCCTAAAAAGTTCATGTTTCTTGTCAGATAGATTGGCCAATATCTTAGCAAGCTGAAAATGCATCTATTGAATTATCAATTCATCAAATCTGTATCACAAATTGAATAAATAATCAAAATACCTGATGCGGGCATCCAGCTGCAACAAGAGCAATCCTCCGTTCCTGTTGTTCTCCGTCATTTCAGCACACCTATTTGCCCAAGACTTACCAATATCAGCACTAGGCCCTTGATTTTGTATAATAATGAAGCAACACAAAATGTAACCAAGATAACACCCCAAATAATAGCAGTGACTCCAAAACTGAGAATCATGTTAACCAAGTTAAGTCACTGGTAGCACTTACAGTAAATAAAACAACAAAACGAGTCACCTTTCCATATGGTCAACCAGGCATCCATCTAATTAATCCAGTAAAACCAAGCTCTATCTGATCCATCACAGCATAAACCAGTACGCTGGAAACACAAATCGTTCACAAAACCAGCAGCAAGAAGGCAATAGATTGTCAGGAACTCAAAACCATCACTCATCAGAATAAAATACAATGTAACTCTGCCTGAAAGCTCAAGACGCCGTGCAACATATTTCACATAGCAACATATTTCACATTCAGGGGACTGGCACTGGGATTTGGGAGTGTAGCACACAGCATATGGCATTGGGGTTCAGAATGGAATTCAGAATCAGAAAGTCGCAGTGGCAGATCGCTCAAATCAAAACATGGCATTGGCATAAACTATTGTCGTTGTCAAAGTGCGTGAAGAGCAGACATGTCCTCCAGTCCTATAATCGAAGCTCACAAAGCAGTAGCCAGTAGGCATCGAAAGATCAAAGATCCTTTGGACGAACAAAAGAGAATTGCCTGTTGCTAATAGCCTCTACTTTCTCAGTCAAAGCCATTGCCTTTTTCTTTCGCCTTCGTATTGCTTTCGGCCAAAAGAATTGTTGGGTGAAACGTCTTCTCAGCATTCCGTGATCAGACATTCAGACGTCATCATTTTCCCCGACAAACCTTGTCTTAAAAGCTGTGCTTGTTAACACCACAAAAGCTTGCATCAGGCAACAACAAGCCAACAGGGCTGTTCGTAGCTAGTCAATGATGCTGCAGTTTACAGAAAAATTTGCAGAAAGACGAGACATTCTGCGCTGTTTGACAGACAGATTTGCCCACGAATGCAAGTTCTTTAAGAGCAAATATTCACTTTCCAGCAACTCTATGGTATGATGGAGCTCTTTGGTCACCAAAACTGTACTCAAGATGATAAAAGGAAGGCCATCTTCACTTCTGAAAGTTTCATCTGGGGAGCTCAATGGATGATGAAAATGAAGTTCTACCAAATAGCAAATGGACTGTACTGTACATAACACTCCACTTGCATATGGCACCTGAACTAAAATAAGTTACACATGGCATCATGGAGCTTGGCTATTACACTAATGATCGCTAACAAAACTGTAGCTGGTGTCACAGATTCAGAAATAGTGGGACGTGAAAACTTCTGAACCCTTTATAATACAGCAGAGGAATGTCACATTACAAGAAGCTTACAGGGGTCTTGGACATCATCTCATATCTTACTCCTGTATCTGACCAGCTTCGCCAGTGTCTCCTGAGCAGCTAGCGTCTGGGCATGGCCGTGGCCGAGCATGACAGTCCGGATGCTGATGCAGGTCCTGCACAGCTCCTCCCCGGTGTCAAACAGTCCACCTCGGAGCAGCAGCTTCGCTCTCGTCTCCAGCAGTGTTGCCTTGAGCAGCGTCACCTCCTGCCAGACAAACTCGTCCACACGGTGGTTCGGCTGCAGCTTCTTCCTCCAGCACAGCGACCCGCGATTCCAGTCCTGCATCCGCGATGCATAGGACTTTTCCACCTCCTCAAGGACGTTGGTGCACACCTTGAGCAGCTCAAGAGCAGAGCCGCACCGTGAGAAAGACATGAAGGAGTCTATCGCCAGGGGCAGTGCTGTTTTCTTTATGAAGAGGACCATGTCGACTGCTTTGAGTTGAACAGCAGGTGGCTCGGACTTGAAACCAAACACAAGGAACGCACTAGCCCACATGTGGTCAGAGTATACTGAGGGGTTTCCAGCTCTCATCACTCCATTCACTGCTGCAGTTGTAGGAGCCAAACCTCCCCTTATCTTGCCAAATAGCTGAGTGATCGGATGGAATTGGATCCAACAACCAGGATGTCGATTTGCCTTTCTTGCCAACCCAAGATTAACAAGTAAGAGTGCCGACTCCACCTCAGCCTTCCGCCCATTTGGAGCTAGGAAGCAATGTGTGCCACATAGAAATGCAGTCTTCAGGGACTCACCAAATAGGTGCATGCCACTGCCTTTCATTGGTAGCTTGCTGGCTGTTGCAGCTAATAGTGTTGATGATACAGGAGCAGGAGCTAACCAAGAACTGGCAATGACCATCCTTGATGTAAGGCTTCCTCCTTTCGCTCGGTCCATCAATGCAAAACAGAAGACCAAGACCTTTATCAAGAAAGAATTATTACGGCAGAAACTATCATCATTGGCACCAACGGGAAACAAATTCTCGCTCAGCGATATTCTCTCAACAGCCTCAAATAGAGTGGAGGGAGCAATCATAAGCTCAGAGAGCAGGGAACCCACAACCCACAGGCCAAAGCTCAGCCTGCCTAAACGCTCATCAAACTTCCTGAGAACTTCTGTTTCCTCGGGTGGGAAGTCCTTCTTCCTCTTCCCCTGTATTAAGGCCATTGCATCAATGTAGGAGAGCTGTGGTAGCTGCATTGGCTCAAGGTTCATCACGCGTGGCAAACGTGTGGTCACAATCACATGCGTTGCCCCAGTATTCCTTGGGATGAAGTCATGAAGATCCTTACCTTCCCACCAATCCCTCTCACTCTCAAGGTTGTCGATCACAAGCAGATAGGGCACGTCACGGAAAAGCTCCCGCTTTACCCGCTGGAACGCATCAAATTCTTGCTCCTCAAAGCTCCTAATTCTACCCCTATCCTTCTCAGCCTCAGCACTGATATCCAATTGCAAACTGATGGATAAATTGAGTATGTTCTGCCTCAAATACTGAGCTTCGCCTCCAATCCACAGCACCATCTTGTACCGCTGTGCATACCTGTAAGCAAACTCCAATGCCAGTTCAGTCTTGCCAATGCCTGAAGAACCATTGATGCAGATTACATTTGCACTGTTGTAGCCCTTGCTGTTGCACCGAAACCTTGACCTCCTGTGCTTTGATCTTTGCTTCTGTAAGCTTCTGCTTTTACCTGATGACAACTCAATCACTGGGTCAATCCAAGCCTCCGGTGTTGGTTCCTTGCACTTGCGCATCTCCAAACTGATGTACCTGGCATTAGATTTTCTGGCAGTATCACTATCCTCGTCAGCAAATCCATCAGATACACCACTTGACCTCTCATTTGTATTGGAAGGCTTTGGGCAATCTACTTCTTGGATATCCACCGTCGATCCAAAGAGCATTCCCTCGATTTCGCTCAGCTCCTTCTCCCTTCCCACAAAATGGTGGTTGCGTGGGAAGGGCAAGGCTTCAGAAGCTTCATTCTCCTTGTCAGCTATGTTCTTCCGGCCAAGCTTGGACCGCAGCAGAGTAACTGTCCTCGACACACAGCTTCTTGAATTGCTCTCATTCGCCTCAAGCTTGAATTCATGGCACCGCATCAGTCCATCCAATGCTTCCTTCCCCTCCTTATCCTCCAATTTACCATCAAAAAGGCCAGCAATGTCTATCGGCTCGGTGTCGAACAATATGGGTAGCAGGTTCTTCTTCTGAGCAAAGAATCTGATCTCCTCAAGGCTAAATGGATTGAGGAAACTTGACATGGTGACCACGACAACACCGAATGCGGCTGAGCAAATAATCCGGTCAGCAATCTCGTGGCTCTGCGAGTCGGAGTACTTTGCACGGTCGGCGACGAAGGAGGCAATGCCCTGCAGCTCAAGCTCCGACTTGAGCCACTTGCAGAACCTGGCTAGGCCGCCGTTGCCATGGTAGCCAATGTAGACGTCGCAGCTCCGGAGCTTGGCATTGGAGGACGGCGACGCCACGGAGCCCCTGGTGAAGGACACCCGCGGCACGGGGAAGGAGAAGGAGACGCGCGGCGGGAGGTGCCCGCCGCCGCCGCTGCCGCCGCCGTCGATGCCGCTGGAGTCGTAGCGCTCCGACGGCGGCGTGCGGGGCGCGCTGATGTCCTCCGAGTGGGACCCGTTGGAGCATGGCGGCGCTGCGGGCAACGGCGCGGCGGCGGCGACAGCGGCGCCTGCGGCGGGCTTGGCTTCGTGGCGCGGCTGAGGCGGTGGTGGCGGCGGCGGCTCGAGGACTCGCGGCGAGATGTAGGGGGACTGCAGCGCGGAGACGAAGGCGGACGACGGCGGCGACGGCGAGTAGAGGTGCGGCGTGATGGAGATGGCCGGCGAGATGGGGCAGGAGCGGTCGGAGGCGCCGCCGCTGCCGCTGCCGCATCCGGCGGCGCTGGTCCGGATGGTGAGGGACTTGGTGGCAATGGGGATATCCTTGGGCACATCAGGGAACAAGCTCGCCGCTTTTTGCTCCTCGTCCTCCATGGCGGCGCGGGTGGATGAATGGCAGAGGCGCGCCCGCGCCCGCGGCGGCAGTGGAGATGCGGCGGGTGCGAAGCTGCGGAGCAGGAGGAGGGTGGCCTGGCCTGGCCTGGGGCGCCCCGGCGAGCAGCCTAGCTGAGCGGAGATGTATTGACGGGGGAGTGGGGCAGCACAGTCAGAGCTCAGCGGAGCGGCAGGCAGCGACGGGAGGAACACGAGGTGTTGTACTTTTTAAAAATTTTATTTTTATTTTTTTGCGCGCAACGAGGTGCCTGCATTGTTGTGTTTCGAATCTTGATGCGGGCGGTTGTGATTTATCATCTGGAACAGTGCTTGGAAAGGTGGGGTTGAGCTATTGAATAATGTCCGATTAAGCTCTTGTTTTGTGCGCTCTGGGGCGGTGTGGTGCCTCACCATTGGTATTTATTTTACAGCGCCCTAAGCTTAGCCAATGGAGCAGTACTAAACTACTGGATGCAAATCTGCAATGCAAAAATGCCATGCCGTTGGGTAAAATAAAACAAACCATGGGGACACCGAGCGTGGCACCAGGGGTAGACCGGAAGAGGGCACGAGATACTACCAGGAGCAGTAATGATGCTGCTAATAGGGGCAGACCGTCAGGGACACAAGCATGGCCTCACCTTTGCTTTGCCTAGAAATTCGTGCACCCGGAGCCGGAGGAGATGGGGGTAGACCGTAGACCCGTCCAACTGCGGCCTGCGCTGCATCTGCATGCTCCCTCTGCCCTCTGCACTTGCATTCAAATCCAATGCCGTCTCTCTCTCTAGCACATGATGCACAGCAGACGTGGCAGAGACTGGTAGTAGACGATTTTCTCGGTGGCCTTTCCTGGGGATAGGATCACTCGATTTGATTCTCTCCTGGCCTTTCCTGGGGGAGGATGACACACATGTTGACCAAGTGCTGGTGAGAAAGAGAGAGGGCAGTTTAGGGCTTTCCTTTTTCCATTGCTCTAGCGGGCAGTTTAGAGCATCTCCAGCATAGTAGCTATATTAGACTCACCATATCTCTGTTTGGCTATCCACTTTATAAGATTTCATCTCCATATTTAAGTATGCTCCAGCAGACTAGCCAAATCCCACCCTCCATACCCTATTGATCTATATTTTGTTATTATTTGATTCAACATGAATTAAAATGTTTTTACCTGATTTTTTTGAATTAAATTGGTATTCTAAAGTTCAAATAAATAGGAAAAAATGGTCAACTTTGGAGAATTTTAATTTAAAATTCATAAGAGATTTTGAATTGAACCTAGTTAAATGGATTCTCTTTCATTTATTCTATCAACATAAAAATTGGCATGATTTTAGGAGCTCAGTTTAATGACCTTTTGAATTTATGAGAGAGGAGAAAAGAAATGGCCTTTTGAATTGAAACAACACAGGATGAGCACTGGCCCTGTGTCAGCCTCACGGGAACCGAAGCCAGCCAAGATGACGTGCCTCTCAGCAACAATCAAATTTGGCGCTTCAAGCATCCGGTTTGGCTACTGCTACAGGGATGGCTATTGTTTTGGCCATTCCGTTGGACCGTGTTTTTCTCCCATCCAAGCTAAAAATGGCGATGGCCAGCTGAGTAACGTCTCCGTTGGAGATGCTCTCAGGGGGCTAGCTTCAAAGCTCGAACTTGACACCAAAGTGGTTAGCAATTCTTTTCTCTTTTGTTCATTTTCAAGGAGTAATTCAAACATTGGTTAAGGTCGTATACTTTGCATTTCAAGAAGTACAGTATGCATATAGGACCCTCGTCACCGCGAAAATTTACAAAAGATTGTGGGAAAAAACCAACGTACAATACTAGTTCAATCCCGTAATTAAGTTGGCAATAATTTGCGATTGGTTCGCTTCTAATTTTACACACGTGTTTTCATTATACAATACTCAACACATACCTCCCTTGTGAATGCCCATATTTCAAAATTTTGTAGGTGTATGGCATTTTCTTCTTGACATTTCTCCCCTTCTATGAAAATGTCTTCCATTCCTGATGTATCATTCGTGCAAATTTCCAAAAAAAAGAAAGAAAGAAAGATGTATCATTCGCGCAGAACATGCAGATACATGGTGACTCTAAAAAGTTCAATACTCCCACCATCCAAAAAAAATTACAATTCTCGCTTACCAAGGAGTCAAATAATTTTAAACCCTGAACTTTTATCACTTTCAGAAACTATTAAAGTTGTATTCACTATACCCTTCACAATACAAACATATTCTCTCTCATCACAAATAAGTGACGCACTGAATGTTATCATTGTAGTCCAAACATATCGTTAAACACTAATTTTCTAATACAATATATTCATAACATATTATTAAAGTTAGTATCGTGAAACTAGTTTTGCTGAAAAAAATCTTTTCAGTCCATTTTCAAATATCCAAACTCAACATATATAAAGTATTTGTAATAGAAAAATAGACTAACTAACTTCACAACCCCAACACATAACGTATTTGGTCATTTGTGATTGGAGGGAGTATATTGATCATGCGCACATGCTACTTATTCCATTCAAGACTAGGGGATATATATATTTATTTTGAGAAAGAAATGCAAATCATACTTTGTTGAGAAAGTTTTCTTTTTACTACCACGAGAAATCCACTTTTATTTGCTTCAACCCTAAACGAGATTTTTTTATTTTTTTCTTGAACCCTAAATAAGATCCCCCCCCCCCCCCCTCCTCTCAACCTACTCTCTTAAACCATTTTAATTAATTTAACCTATTCCTAATGAAATTCAGATTTTTCTGTGTTCTTCATGGACAAGTTGAGTTTTAAATTCAACTTATTTCTATCTTAGAAAAATAGTTTTTTCCCATGCATTTTTGTATTTATTTGTTAATATAGTATTACATGGTACTCTATTAAAATGTCCATGAAAAATCTTAATGTATTTTTAGTATAAGTTATATTGTCCTCTGCCATGCCATAGATTTTGAACAGAAAATCAAACTTGTATGTGGACAGAAAAAATTGGATCTCCTTGTGGGTGTTAGAACCCTAGAATGAACCAATTAGAATAGTCTATGAAAGTAAACTGAGTTGAGAATTTTGGTTGTAAAATGTAACTATATTGAGTGTAGTAAAATGGATTTCTTCTTTTTGTGGTCATTTTCTTTTGATCGTTTTATCATAGCTAAATTTTGACCACTATCTTTCACACAACATAATGTTGATAGTTTCAAATCAGTATAATGTTAAGCACTCTAGAAGGTAGCTATCTGACTTCGTATCGTAAATATATATGTATCGGTCCGGATGTATATAAAGGTTGACTTGTTTAATAAAAACATACATTATTTATTTTTATTTTATTTATTAATGGAGGAGCAATAGCCAGCACTTACTCTTAAAAGCCGGTCATATATCTCTAGCTCCACAATGAAGCAACGCGCTAGAGATATCTAAAAGTAGGGATCTGAACCTGCAGCTCCACAAGTGAAGCAACGCGCTATGCTGCTTCTCTGAACGGGGCACTAGTTGTAACTTGTGGTTGGCATTGTCCGTCGCCCCTGTATTTGATAAGAGCATCTCCAGCAATAGCCTCTACTTAGAGCCCCTACTTTATTGAGTAGGGGCCGGCCTCAACTCTTTGGGGCTCTAATTTTGTGTTGAACTCCAGCAATAGCTCCTACTTGCAGCCCTTACTTTATTTATGACAGGTGGGACCCAGATGTCAATCTCTCATTTTTTTTTCACTGTAATGACATGTGGGTTCATCCGGTCCTCTGCCTCCCTTCTTCCTCTCTTCTCGTTCATCCCATCCAGAGCGGCGGCGCTCCCGATCCGCCCATCCCAATCGAAGAAGAACGACAGCGGTCTGGGCGGCGGCGGTCGAGGTCCAAGCGGGCCCCCAATTTCGGAGCCGGAGCAGCGACGACAGAGCTCAAATCGAGCAGGGGCCGCGCGGATTCGATGGCCATAGGTCGGCGGATCTTGTGGCCGGCAGCCCAAGGGCCGGCGACGCGGAGGATTCGAGAAGCTCAAGGACCGAGGGCCGGTGACGCGGAGGATTCGAGGGAGGCAGTCGAGCTTCGGGCTGCGGCGGCAGTCGAGCTTCGAGCGGCGGCTCGTGGCTACTAGGGGCCCTGATTCGGGGCGCCAGCGGTGGAGGTCGGCTTCAAGGTCGGCCGTCGGGCGGAGTTGAAGGCCAGGGCACGAAGAACGGCGGCGCTCGGGGACAGAGGGCGGCGGCGCTCGAGCACAAGGCGAGGAGGCGACGGGGCCAGGCGGTGGCGCGCAAGCTGGGAGGGAGAAACAGAAAGTAGGGGCCTTCTCTCTCCACCCGTGGGAGATGGGGCTGGAAGGGGGAATTTGGGTGCCTCCCTAGAGTAGGGGCCTGAGTAAGAGCCCTGCTGGAGTGCATTTTTTTTTGCTCTCGGCCCCTACTTTTTGAGTTGGGGCTCAAGTAGAGGCCTTGCTGGAGTTGCTCTAATAGAGGCAGAACAGCATGGGAGCACACCATGTGTATGTTGCCATGCTTTGCCATCCGATCGCAGAAGCATACTACGGGAATCTAGCAGACGAGCCAATTATTTGTTCAGTCCAAGAGAGTAGCTAGGCACTGGTGAGGGAGCTTGCGCATTATTCAGCCGGACACTTGTTTCTTCTTTTCTTTGGAAGAAGAAAATAATTTCAATGTGATGGAAAGGGGAGAAAAAAGCAACCCGGATCTGCATGTGTCCCACTCTCATCCCACATGCAGGAAGCTTTGCAAGTGCAAGTTGCTTCCATGAAAGGTCCAATCAGTCGGTCCATCACAGGTGATAGCCTATGCCCCTGTTCCTAAACTAGGAGCTAGTAGTGACCAAACCAAACGAAGCTTTCCTCTAAGAGCAACTCCAAAAGCCACCCTATCCCACTTGCTAACCTAAAATTTGGCAATTCAACTTCAAAAATGAACTCCAACAGCCTCTCTATCTCATTTGCTATCCCATCTGGATCCTCAAATCACTCCCTTCGCTTGCCAGACTTGGTAAGCCAGAATCGCTTGCCAAACTCGCTTGCCAAGCGTCGGCCCCACGCGCAGCGGGCAAGAGCCGCGGGTGCCAGCGGCGTCAGGAGCAGCTCCACCTCGACGTGGCGCCTGGGGCAGGGGAGCGCGCGGAGAGGGAGAGAAGGGGAGGGAGGCCAGAGAGGAGGCGCCGGCAGAGAGGGAGCGGAAGGCTGGGGATGTGACGTCTTCGCGCCACCGGGGAGGGAGGGGCTAGAATACCGCGCGCCGCCACGGAGGGAGGGCATGGGCCATCGAGCGCCGCCGTGGAGGGAGGGGACCGACCACCGCGCGGCGCCGGGAGGGAGAGGGGCCGGCCGGAGAGGTGGAGCCGGACCTCCTCGCGCCGCCAGCGAGGGAGAGAAGGGGTGTCCGGGGTCGGCGGCGCCGGGGAAGGGGGGGTCGGGGCCAGCGTCGCCGGAGAGGGAGAGGGAGGGGCTGTCGCGGTGTCGCCTTTGGGGTGGAGCGGTCTGGATGAGATCGGGAGGGGAAGAGGATAAAGAAGAAGGGGAGGGATGAGGCTGACGCATGGGTCCCACGCTGTGTGGAGAGGGATAGAAGGTAGCCGTTGGAATATAGAGAGTGAAAATTGGAGAGTCTGTTGGAGTTCGCAACTCAATATGGAGAGGAATTCTTTTGCCAAGTCAAATGGAGAGTCAAATAGAGAGTGAAAAATAAGATGTCTCTTGGAGATGCTCTAATCCAGGACCAGGTCTGTTCCTCCCACAGCAAACAAAGCTAGGGGGCAGGGCAACCAAAAGCAGCAGTAGCCAGTAGAGGAAGGGAAAGGGTACCCAGCCATGGAGAGACACTCCTTTGCAAAATTGCAAGTCCAATCGCTCCAAGCTACTGCTGCAGATGAGCTGCAAAATCTTTTTTTGCTTGCAGTTGCTGATGAGTTTATCGGTGCATTTTCCCCCCCGCCCCTAATTGTGCATGAGCAGTAGCAAATGCACGTCTTAATATAGACCGTGCATCCACTGTTCCCCACCTGTGTGTGTTCCGTAAAAAGGGCAAGTGCGGCGGCACGAGGTAAAGAGCCGAGGCTGTACAAGGATCCGTTGTTGCTGCATGCAACGCGACGCGCCGGCGGCCAATTCAAAGTTTGAACTCCGCCGCATTATGCGGCTACGGACTGAATCATCAACCGATACTGCTGCGTATTCAATCCGTGCAGGGCGTTTGGCAACGTTCACCGCGGCTCTGTTTCTGCCTTTCCTTCTCCCTCTCCCTTCATGTGCTTCCAATTTCCATGGGCTTCAAACTTGTCCTCCCCGCACTGGTTGATGGGCCTACGGACTCCGCTGATCAGCAGCGGGTCATAGCATTCTCTGTAGCTGCCAGAGTTCAGATGGAAAACGTAGCATCTGGATCAAACATGTGCTTAAATATCTTTTTTTAGAATTATTTGCTTAAACATCTGGCGGCGCATGGACAAGTTCATGCTAAAACAACAGCCAACAAGGAAATCATTCGCTTAGTTTATGTTTACCTCTCTGCAGTAATGCAGTATAGCACGAATGGACTTTGCTAGAGTGACCCGTCAATCTTGGGCCTTATTTGGGCTGTTTTGGATTCCAGCCCACTGAAATGGGCTGGGTCCTGCGAGGTTGCGGTTGAGGCGGAGAGAGTAGGCTCTACTTAGCCGGGCCGGAAAGCAGCGCCGCCGTGGAAATTGAAATCCAGTACCGGCGGCGGTCCTGGTAAATAATAATAAAAAAAGCGTACCTAGTGCCGTAGACTCATGCACTATGCGGTGTTTGTTAGCGCACAGTCATTCCCGTACTTAAATGTGCGGAGGCTGAGGCTTGATCCCTGAAACTTTCGGTCACAGGTGGTGAAACTCTACCACTGCAGCAAAGGCCGCCTTGATCAATCAAGGAAGAAAATTTCTTGAGTAACCACCCTTGACCGGTCATCCAATCGCAAGGATTCGTCATGTCCGACGAAAGCTTACAATAACCGTACCGCCGTAGTAGTACTTACGTGCTCCTCAATCACGAAACACAGAAGATATTATCATCGTATCGATCGTCAGGACCAATTCGTCGAAACGTCCGTGGCAGCTTCGGCTGCAGAAACTTTAGAAGCATCATCAGCTCACCGACGTCCTGTGCGAAATTGTTAATTTCTGGGTCCTCTATTTCGGTCCCTGCCGGCCCTCTGCGCAGTGGTCTCATCATCAGGAAACTGAAAAGGCTCGGATATGAGTCGCCGACGACGCACAGCACCATCATGGATAATAGGACCACTCATCACTCACCCTCGCTCGCATATACACAATTTGCAGTTCGTTTGATTAGTGGCCGGCTCTAGCTAGAACGGGAGTACATGCCTTGCAAAATCAACAAGCGGCCGGCACCAAAATCCGGCTAATTAGTTGCCAATGGCACGCGCGCGCGCGCGCGTAATAATAATACAAGTACGCGCGCGCGCGAATTAACGTAAGGTTATCTAGCAACGGTCGTTGTGCTGCGGGCCTGCGGCGCGCGGCGGTGTTGATGAATCTGGTGGCCGGTCGTGGATAGATCGTCGTGCGCTTACCAGCAAAAGTGCGTGCGTGTGCTACAGAGAGTACAGACAGCAGCAACGCCAAAAGGCAGCTAGTGCATGCATGTTTTCCGTACGTGCTTCACTTTGCAGCGACCAGCAGGTTTCTATATGTACGGACGGACGTTATTAATTACGACCGGCGTAGTTTAACTTGTACGTGCATGCTCACCACCGGAAATTAGGTGCGTGCAGTGGTCGCGCGACTCACCTATATAAACTATATGCATCATCAGTATTCAGTAACCCCCCCGATGCTGATTGTGGTGGCTCGAGACAAAAACAGCATGCAAGTCAAGGAACTGGAGCCTGGACGACGTACGTGTACGTACGTGTTGTCTCGACGATGGATCTAGTTATACCAGTATTTTTTGCTCTATATATTCACTACATCATGCACGTACTATACCCTTGTGACGACGAACTCTCGTGAAGAATTTTTTCCTTGATGTTGTATGTAACTATATCTGCCTTTTATTGTCTTTATTTATGCAAAACAAAACAAAACAAAATTATTGGATGCTCGCGCGTGTATATATATACTACACAAATACTCTGCACACGCACACACGAATATTTATTTTGCTGAATAAAATAAAAGTATGCATGTGTATAAAATATCTACGCGGAACATAAAGGTTCAGAGCGAGAGTTAAGCGCAAGGAGTTGAATGCGGACCGGACACGGTCCCTCTCACGGGTGCTTGTATCTTTGCAGCTGTGGATCAGAACATTAGATCATCATCATCATCATCACATATAGTACGACATTGGCCTTGCTGTCACTGTCTAGCTAGCTACTGTATATTTTAGCCTGTTTTTTTGGCACCCATGTGAGTGAGACGCAACCCAATTCAGATCCCATCCACGTAAGCATCATCATCAACAAGCAGCAAATGCAGACAGGGGATGCATGGAGAAGATTCTTCGCCAATCGCAACACACGGCTAGCTCGCTAGCTAACTTGGGCCGATCGAGTTCTGAACTTCTGATTCCAATTAAGCAGCTTAAAATTGGTTAGCTGATTAATGACACCGCGCGTGGCCCGCCTTCCCCGGGCCTGATGCGTACGGTACGGACGCCTTGCTGGTGCTGGCTTGCGTCTGATCGAAGAATGCGACGGCGGCGCGCTCTGCTGGGTCAGCACAGCACCGGACAACCAACGCCTTGGACGGTTAGACGGCGGCCCACGAGACGACGATCCATCCAAAGCCCGCGACGTCTCACCTACCGATGATGGCCTCGACATGTGCTGTGTTTGTACGAGCCCAGAGCTAGCACTCCTGGCCGGCCTAGCTCTCGCGCGCGGTCTCGCCTTTTTCGTTGTTCGTTGCTGCAGCTGCATGCAGGTGACAACTGCTAGCTAATAATAGCGATAGGGTAATCACGCTATTGCCAATTGCAAATTAAAGTCTGCAAGCTCACAGGCCAGAGCCAGATCGAGGCCTCGACCGGGCGATCTGCTAGGTTTAGTCCCTCCAAGTCAGCTAGCCGTCGCATCGTCCATGGCATCTATCATCGTATAATTATTCGAGCAGGACATCATTGCGACAGGAAATTGTGTACCTAGGCGGGCCGGGCGCACTTGCAATCATGCATTGGCTTTTGCGCCACCCATGGCCGATACTGCTGCTAGGCTGCTAGCTACTAGAGTAGCATATTGCATTGCGCCTCCTGATGATGATTACAGCAGAGCAGATCAATATGCATGGAATCCTGCAGAATATATATAATGCATGATGATATCGATCGAGATTACCTTACATACATACGAGTACGTAGTCCTGCCCTCAAAGGCTTCCTCACTTGCACGCAACAAGAAGCGCCCGTCGCCGAGGGCGGTGATGCACACCCAGTGGCGCGCGTTGCCAGCAAGCAGCAGCTTCAATTCAACGGAGATGGTGTGTCGTCTGCTAGCTCTGTCTCGGTCCTCCGAATTAGGCCCCGCTCTCGTAGTATACAGCCCGCACCACAGGTGGTATAGAGCTCCGTTCGTGCACATGACATGGATATGGAAGACGACGCAAGGAAATGTTTGCATGCATGGCTAGCTGGCCGGACAGGGACTGGAGCATCATGCAGTTGCAGTCCCACACTTGCTTGGAGGTATTAGCTGCTCCGGCTTGGAGCTTTGCGGCGACACGCTCACTCAGGCAGTGGCCCGTGATGGCCGACCAGGTTGGATCTCAACCAAGTGCAGAGCGGTGTGAACTAATAGTACGGGTCCATGCGGATCAGTTCTGTAAGTATCTTTCCTGTCTGCAACTTGCTGCCACACCCTAACTGCAGGAAGAGAGAAGCTGTGAACATCGGCACGTACGTTAGTACGTTACATACATGACACGTATATACAGCGCAAATTTGGCCGGTTTGCACGAACAAGTGATGGTGTGCAAGAACTACTAGCTCCACGGATTCCCTTTCTATCCTTGTCGATTTCATAATCCGGCTACCTGCGCCCTTCTTCTTTTCCACATGGCGGACCTTAGCTTAGGGCCCTAGATATCTTATCACCCACACGACACGATCCAGTACACTGATGCGCGGCGCTTCCAGCCCGTGATAGAGGGAATTCACAGGACCACACTTTTGACAACTTGGAAGAAGGTGCAATAATCGTAACAACAGTTGATTCTCTTGATATTGCGGGCCGTGCTTGCCTGCCCAATAATCGGTCGACCGATCATGTCATTGCGGCATCTACCTTTTCTCTCTCTGTACTGCCGGGGCCTCTCTGCTAAAACTCCAACGACTAGCAAGCGCGACGTCCCGATCACCCGCTTTCCTCTTCCTCTCTGACCGTAGTGCTAGTGTGCTGCACGCATGGTACATGCCGTACAAAACCAGCTCTAGTTGCTTATCACGCGCACAGATAAGACTGCACACGCAGTATTGCGTTGTCTTTAATATCGCTGGCTAGCTAATTCCACTAGCCAAGCCCTAATTCTCTCAGGCTCTCCTTTTTATTTGTAGTAGCGTATATGCTTAACGTAGCAATCAGTGGAAATTTAAGATTCTATATATATATGCACCCAGCAAGGGAAATGAGTCCAGTTGTGCAGGTTCGTAACTACTAGACGCGTGAGAAGCAAGCCGGACGTCTTGTCAAATTTTTCTAATAACCCTGAGATTCCGTGTAGCGATTGTTGCCTGCTAGATTCTTCTTCCTCCTCCTCTTTATCCCACTCGCTATCTGATTTGATATTAGCAGCTATGGCCACCATTAGGTCCACAGGTTGGTGGCACCATCACGCCAGGCACAGCTGATAAAGAACTATGCTGCGGCTTAATTATTTGTGTGTGCAAGTTGGGGGATGGATTGAGTCCATTGTGCATGATGCCCTAATGTCTCGCCTTTGTGTACACTTTATCTTAATCGCTCACACGCTCAAGTTATTGGTCGTCCTCAAGCAAATCCAATCACGTCACGCTTCGTACGGGGAGGCAGGCACTATAGCCAAGTATAGTAGCCAACAATTCTTGAGACTGATGATCAATGGTATATGAATACAGTACGCACGGTTTGTGTATAGAGAATTAGAGATATATTTGTAATCCTCCACATAGGTCCCTAGGAACCGTGGTGTGGTTACCTTGCATTGGGTGGATTGGACGGCCTTTGGCAATGACGAAAACGTTTCGTCTCTCTCTCGCTCTCTCTCTGGGAGCTGCTGTCGAAATCCGCTAAACCATCTTTATGACTTAGGAAAAGCAATATATAATTTAGAAGAAGTATTATTTTCAACCTCCAATTATGTAAAAGTCTGATTTTCAACCTACAACTACAAAATGGAACACGAAGGGCCATCCAATAAAAAAGGGACAAATTAGGCATTTGTGTAGTTTCAAGGGTGTTTTGGCATTTTACTAGAAGCTTAAAATGTTTTAGTTTAATAAAGAGTTTATACTAATTCATTTTAAATAATAGGTCCCAAAACATTTCTAGAAATGTAGGTTATTTGTTGGCACTTCTGTATTTGGAGTTAATTACATATTTTTTTTACTGTTTGTAGTGTTTTATTGCTCATAATGAAATACACGAAACATGAACAAATGAGATTCAAATAACACCAAATAGAGCATCAACACATATGTTAAATTTGTAGGGATTTTTGTACCAATTTGATATTTTTTTATTTTAAATGAATTGTGAATTTTTATTAAACCGAACGTTTTTATTTTTTAGAAAATGCAAAATGACTCTTAAAAGCACCCAAAGGATCAAATTTGCCTTCCTATCCGGCTTTTATAGTTGTGCAATGAAAAGGAAACTTTTCGCAATAGTTGAAGGTTCAAAAAGAAAACTTTTTTTCCTATAATTTATCACGGTCAATTTGGCCATTTCCTCGTGTGGTGAAATTTCGTCTCCTTCATCCGCGCGTTCGTACTGTGAAGGTCGTTTCATGGGACGTCAGGCCGGAGGGAGACCACACGTACGCCGCGAGACGAAAATAGCGTTCGCATGTCATACTCTAATAAACCCCTGTGTGTGCTCGATCTGTTTGTACAAACACATGACACGCATGTCGTCGGCATGTGAATAACACCGAGCTGCCACACACACGCGCGCGCACGTACGTCGTTCTTATCACTAATCCATACTGTCCTCACGAGCCTCCACAGATCCCTCCCCGCCTGAGGTGAGTCGACTAAACTCTCTTTGCCGAGAAGCGGGAGCTTAATTAGCGAGCATATGGGAGGCAACAGCTGAGGCGCCGCCGAGATCCGGCCGCCAAAAGCCCCAAAGTTTGCCGAGAAAAACAAATCCATGTGACCCATCGACCGACCAGCTCTTTCGTCCCCTTTCTTTTTCCTAGCTAGTGCACACACTCATCGTCGGCATCATCTTTAATTCTAACTCCTTTTCGGTCGACTCATCCGATTGCTTACCCCTAAGCGCAATCGCTTAACCACACAAAACCTTCACCTCTTTCTTGAGCCTCCCCAAATGCTCTTTTTCCAGTCCTGCGCGCACCACCAACCGCCCATCTTTTGCTCACACACTCACGCTCTTCCACTTCCCAACTCCCTCTGCTCACCTGAGCATATATGCGTCCGTGTGCGTGTGTTTAATTTGTGTATATATATATATATCCACACGCTCTTGTAGCGGCGATCGAGCTAGCTCCGACCCGCCATAACATAAGACACACCTACCTACACAAAAGATGGGTAACGCCGTCATGCTGCGGGCGCTGCTACTGGCGCTCGCTGTCGCCGCCGCGGCGGCGGCGGCCGAGAAGCGGCAGACGTACATCGTCCACATGTCAAAATCGGCGATGCCGGCGGCGTACTCCGACCACAGCGAGTGGTACGGCGCCTCCCTTCGCTCCGTCTCCTCCTCCTCCTCCGGCGCCGCCGCAGCCACCAAGATGCTCTACGCCTACGACACCGTCCTGCACGGCTTCTCCGCGCGCCTCACCGCCAAGGAGGCCGAGGACCTCGCCTGCCTCGACGGCGTCCTCGCCGTGAACCCGGAGACCCGGTACGAGCTCCACACGACCCGCACCCCGGAATTCCTCGGCATCGCAGGCGCCGACGGCGCCAGCAACGACCTGTTCCCGCAGTCCGGCACGGCGGCGGACGTCGTCGTGGGCGTGCTCGACACGGGCGTCTGGCCGGAGAGCCCGAGCTACGACGACACCGGCCTCGGCAAGGTCCCATCCTTCTGGAAAGGGTCGTGCGTCGCCGGCGCCGGGTTCGACGCCTCCTCCTGCAACCGGAAGCTGGTCGGGGCCCGGTTCTTCAGCCGCGGGTACGAGGCGGCCATGGGTCCAATCGACACGGACCGGGAGTCCAAATCCCCCCGCGACGACGACGGGCACGGCACCCACACCTCATCCACGGCCGCCGGCGCCGCCGTGGCGAGCGCCAGCCTCTTCGGCTTCGCGTCGGGGACGGCGCGCGGCATGGCGCCCCGCGCCCGCGTCGCCGCGTACAAGGTGTGCTGGCTGGGCGGGTGCTTCAGCTCCGACATCCTGGCCGGGATGGACGCCGCCGTCGCCGACGGGTGCGGCGTGCTCTCCCTCTCGCTGGGCGGCGGCGCCGCCGACTACTCCCGCGACAGCGTGGCCATCGGCGCGTTCGCCGCCATGGAGCAGGGCGTCCTCGTCTCCTGCTCGGCCGGGAACGCCGGCCCGGGTAGCTCCACGCTCTCCAACGTGGCGCCATGGATCACCACCGTCGGGGCTGGCACGCTCGACCGCGACTTCCCGGCGTACGTCTCCCTCGGCAACGGGAACAACTACACCGGCGTCTCCCTCTACTCCGGCAAGCCGCTGCCCGTCAACACCCCGCTCCCGATCGTCTACGCCGCCAACGCGTCCAACTCCACCGCCGGCAACCTCTGCATGCCGGGGACGCTCACGCCGGAGAAGGTCGCCGGGAAGATCGTGGTGTGCGACAGGGGCGTGAGCGCGCGCGTGCAGAAGGGGTTCGTGGTGCGCGACGCGGGGGCTGCGGGCATGGTGCTGTCCAACACGGCGGCGAACGGGCAGGAGCTCGTGGCGGACGCGCACCTCCTGCCCGCGGCGGGGGTCGGCGAGAGGGAAGGCGAGGCGATCAAGGCCTACGTGGCGTCGGCGACCAACCCGACGGCGACGATCGTCGTCGCCGGGACGAAGGTCGGCGTGCGGCCGTCGCCGGTGGTGGCGGCGTTCTCGTCGAGGGGGCCCAACACGGTGACGCCGGAGATACTGAAGCCCGACGTCATCGCGCCGGGGGTGAACATACTCGCGGCGTGGACGGGGAAAGCCGGGCCCACGGGGCTCGCCGCAGACACGAGGCGTGTGGGCTTCAACATCATCTCCGGCACGTCCATGTCGTGCCCGCACGTGAGTGGGCTCGCCGCGCTGCTCCGGAGCGCCCGCCCCGAGTGG
This sequence comes from Urochloa ruziziensis, assembly GCA_015476505.1. NCBI lineage: Eukaryota > Viridiplantae > Streptophyta > Magnoliopsida > Poales > Poaceae > Urochloa > Urochloa ruziziensis. Next base: position 59,429,846 of record CM027118.1, read on the forward strand.
AGCCCCGCCGCCGTGCGGTCGGCGCTCATGACCACCGCCTACGCCTCCTACTCCGGCGGCGGCGGGCTGCTGGACGCGGCGACGGGCGGCGCCGCGACGCCGTTCGACTACGGGGCCGGGCACGTGGACCCGGCGCGGGCGGCGGACCCGGGGCTCGTGTACGACCTGGGCGCGAAAGACTACGTGGACTTTCTGTGCGCGCTCAAGTACAGCCCCGCCATGATCGCCGCCGTGGCGAGGACCCAGGCCATGGCGAGCTGCGACGGGAACAGGACGTACTCCGTCGGGGAGCTCAACTACCCGTCGTTCGCCGTGGCGTTCTCGACGGCGAACGGCGAGGGCGGGGAGGCGTCGGCGGCGGCCACCGTGACGCACACGCGCACGCTCACCAACGTGGGCGGCGCGGGCACGTACAAGGTGTCTACATCCGTGGCCGGAGCGGCGGAGGGCGTGGCCGTGGAGGTGGAGCCGAAGGAGCTGGCGTTCGCGGCGGCGGGGGAGAAGAAGAGCTACACGGTGAAGTTCACGTCCAGGTCGCAGCCGTCGGGCACCTCTGGCTTCGGGCGGCTCGTGTGGTCCGACGGCAAGCACAGCGTGGCAAGCCCGATAGCGTTCACGTGGACCTGATGGACGGCACGATATTGGGGGTTTTTGGAACGGGTGGTCCAAGTGATGGCCACGTACTACACGATCTCGATTCGGTCCAACAAGGGCTGGAGTGTAAAATTGGAAGGACTGGAGGTGGGGTGAAAGATGAGGAAGGATGGAAATTGGTGGTTTCTTATGTGTTACTAATAAGGTTGGTAATGAATCTTGGGAATTGTCAAGCTAGATTGTGATTTTGGAGTGTCAAATATCGGATGGAGATGGTGGGGTTGTGGTGCTTGATTGGAATGGAATTATTTGGAGGGCAGACTGGACCTGATTGCGACGCTGCAAGTGCAAGGGCAGCTTCACAATGACTGATTTGGACCTGTGGGGGGCCATCACAAATGTTCTCCACGAATGTTTTACCTTAAATTATTATCTTTTTTTTTCGTGGCATCCCTGTGCAAATGCACTGATTGTTATTACGTTCCATGATGCTTTGATTGTTACTACTATCATAATTTGTCGATACAGAATGTGATAACCAAACGCTGCCGAGATGGAGTGCATACGCTTACGGTCATTACTTTAGTATATGACACTTCCGAAACATTGGCACACGTCAAAAGTAGCATTATAGAGGCGTGTATTTGTCAGCACTTGAAGTCGTGCTCCTCTTCGCCTCCGCTGGCGTAGGCAATATGGCCTCCGTTGGCGGCTAGGGTTGTGTTGGTGAGGTGCACAACTTATTTTATAAGAATAATAATTTTTAAATTGAACACTCCGCATTATGAATCATAATTATTTGAGAATTAAAATGTGAAAAATAAGAAGAAGAGACAGAAACAAAAACATGGTGCACTAGCAGGGCAGCACTACTGAAAAGGAAAACCCCAATCGTGCAGAAGTCTCTGCACTCTGTCTTTGAGCTTGTGTCGTCCATTCAATGGCTCAATGGTCTCCTGAAACCCTTCATCGCCGTTTCAAAGCTCTAGCCCCTTCCCATCCGGCTTTCTACATATAATCATCTTATTTTATAGTAAAGTAATACCAATATTGTTATGTTAATAAACAAATGCGTGTAAGGTAAAGGGAGGCAGGAGTGGAGCAGGACAGGGAAGAAAAAGATAGGAGGAGGAGAAAGGCGGCGAGTAAAAGCTGGGCCGGTGGCTGCTGAAGAAAAACAAAGGAAGATAACCGGTTTATTAATCGCCTTTTTGAGCAGGGGGGGCGTCCTCGTGACACCACACCTGCTAGTTAGCAGTCTGCTACGGAGATTTAAGGATAGTGGCACGTACAGGGGTTGAAAGAGGAAAAGGGGAAATCAAAGGAGGATTGTTCAGGACAGGGCGAATAAAGCAGCCGCGAAATGAAAAATGTTTGTCTTTGCTTCTGTTACAATACTGGATGATCTCATCCAAGAGGCAACTGCCCAGGAGAAGGGGCACCCCCTGGTTACAACCGTTCCCAAAGGACGGTTGTCTTTTCATTCACACCCATTCACCATGTATATAAGGAAACTCAGATTAATGGAAAGACTACTGGTTCATTTGCAACTCCATTTGTCCATTCTATTTTCACATTCAACACGTCATCAGCACTTGCTCTCCCAACTCGAGAAGATCAAGGCCAGTTCGAACAGAAGAACGAGAAGTTCCAGAAGGAGTACGGGAAGAAGAACGGCACTACAATCTCTCCATCGGAGATTCCTACGGGCGTCAATCCGATGGAGGAAGAACTATGCCTAGTGGACAGTTGTACCACTAACACTGTACTTAGGGAAGTAAAATATTTCCAAACTCTCACAAGGAGACAAGGAAATGTTCTCACCATCGCCGGAAGCGATGCAACGATAGTTGGCTCTGGACGAGCCATTGTCGTACTTCCCATGGGTACGCAGATTTGCATCGAGAATGCACTCTTGTATCCCGATGCGACACGTACCCTACTAAGTTACAAGGATATCCGTGCCAATGGTCTTCATATTGAGACAAATGAAGAAAATAAAGAGGAGTTCCTTCTCTTTACAAAAGACACGGGATATGGCAAAGAAACCCTCGAAAGAGTCCCTTCACTCTCATCAGGATTATATTACACATACATCAAGCCCATAGAACATGTTGCATACAAAGTGATTTTTCAGAATGTTGATGCATTCCAAACTTGGCATGATCGCCTTGGCCATCCTGGTATAGGGATGATGAGAAAAATCATTAGCAACTCTATTGGTCACACTTTGAGCAATGCCAAATTCCCACAATCTTCGGATGTCATGTGCACTTCGTGCGCTACTGGGAAACTGATTTTGAGACCCTCATATCTCAAAATTAAGACTGAACCAATTCAATTCCTTGAACGCATTCAAGGAGACATTTGTGGACCCATTCAACCTTTGTCTGGTCCGTTCAGATATTTCATGGTTTTAATTGACGCATCTACAAGATGGTCACATGTGTCTCTCTTATCGACACGCAACCATGCATTTGCAAAGTTGATTGCTCAAGTTATCAAACTTAGAGCACATCATCCTGAACATAGGATCAAAACAATTCGAATGGATAATGCTGCTGAATTTTCATCCAAAGCCTTCAATGATTATTGTATGGCACTAGGAATCGAACTTCAGCACTCTGTCCCATATGTTCATACCCAAAATGGTTTAGCAGAAGCTCTTATTAAGAGAATCAAGCTCATTGCAAGACCAATATTGCAAGGTTGTAATCTTCCAACTTCATGTTGGGGTCATGCGGTATTACACGCTGCTGATTTGATACAACTTCGCCCAACTGCATACCACTCAGCCTCCCCGCTGCAATTGGTACGTGGTGATCCTCCTAGTATTTCTCATCTGCGGAAATTCGGTTGCGCTGTCTTCGTACCGATCTCACCACCCAAGCGAACGTCTATGGGCCCTCACAGGAAAATGGGGATCTATGTGGGATTCACATCTCCGTCGATCATTAAATTCCTGGAGCCCCTCACAGGGGACTTGCTCACAGCCCGATTCGCTGATTGTATCTTCAACGAAGATCATTTCCCGGCATTAGGGGGAGAATATAAGTATCACACTGAATGCCAGGAAATAAATTGGGATGCACAACATGCCCAAAAGGAGGATCCTCGTACTCAAGAATCTGAACTTCAAGTTCAGAGAATCATAAATTTGCAAGACATTGCAAATAATCTGCCAGATGCATTTACTGCTGGTAAAGGTGTCACAAAATCCTATATTCCTGCAAGGAATGTGCCAGAAAGAATAGAGGTACCAAAGAAAACTATTCATCCTCCCACTTCTAACAAGAATGGGAAGAATACGGCAATTCCTACAGGCAACGCTTCTCGCAAGCGCAATAGGAAACAGAGGGATGACCCCTCCATACCAGTAAATGCAACTCAACCACATGTTGAGAGACACCAAATGGATGATCCACATCCAGATCCCACATCAACAGTGCACTTACATACTGATGTTGGGACATCGGAACACCCTAGACGCGATTGTATTGGGAAATACCGATCCGTCATTTGGGGTTCAAGAAATTTCCATCAACTACGTTGATACTGGAGAATCTTTCAATCGTAAGACTACGGTTGCCGGCATATACTTCTCTCAATCGATTGCCAAATCCCTTCAAAGTGATCCAGATCCCAAAACCATGGTTGAGTGCCAAAAGCGCTCAGACTGGAACAAATGGAAGGAAGCAATCGAAGCAGAGTTAGCCTCGCTCACTAAAAGAGAGGTATTCTCATCAGTAATACCTACACCTCCTAAAACCTTCCCTGTGGGTTTTAAATGGGTTTTCGTCCGGAAACGGAATGAAAATAATGAGGTGGTGAGATACAAAGCAAGGCTAGTAGCACAAGGGTTCACGCAGAGACCCGGTCTCGATTTCAACGAGACATACTCTCCAGTTATGAATGGAATAACGTTCCGATATCTAATATCCCTGGCAGTACAAAATCGTCTACCTATGCAGTTGATGGACGTAGTGACCGCATATCTTTATGGGTCACTTGATTCGGACATCTACATGAAGGTTCCTGACGGAATCTCTATACCGAATCAGGGCGCTAATCGCAACATGTATTGTGTAAAACTGAAAAGATCATTATATGGTCTTAAACAGTCGGGCAGAATGTGGTACAACCGACTGAGAGAGTACCTTCTTCAGAAGGGATACTCCAACAATGATGATTGTCCGTGTGTCTTCATCAAGAAGTCCTCTACCGGATTTTGCATAATATCCGTGCATGTCGATGATCTCAACATCATCGGTAATCCACAAGATATTGATGAAGCACGCAATCATCTATCGACGGAGTTTGAAATGAAGGATTTGGGTAAAACCAAATTCTGTTTGGGTTTACAACTCGAACACCTTCACTCAGGGATACTAGTGCACCAGTCTGCATATATCCAAAAGGTATTGGAGAAATTCAATATGGATAAATCATATCCAGCAAAGACTCCTATGGTTGTTCGATCCCTTGAAATAGACAAAGATGTCTTTCGACCTCGGGATGATGGAGAGGAGATACTTGGATCTGAATATCCTTATCTCAGTCTCATTGGAGCACTCATGTATCTAGCAAATTGCACACGACCTGATATTGCATTTGCTGTCAATTTGCTTGCAAGATACAGTGCGGCTCCAACAACACGCCATTGGACTGGGGGTAAACAAATCCTTAGGTACCTTAACGGTACTAGAGATCTTGGATTATTCTATCAGAAAAATCCAGACCCCTCTTTGATTGGATACACTGATGCTGGCTATATGTCTGATCCCCACAATGCCAGATCCCAGACAGGTTTCGTATTCCTACATAGTGGAACCGCCATCTCTTGGAAATCATCCAAACAAACTCTAGTGGCAACTTCCACAAATCACTCTGAAATCATTGCATTATATGAAGCATCACGTGAATGCGTATGGCTTCGTAGAGTGATCAACCACATAGAAACATCTTGTGGTATTGGTTCTATGGGGAAACCCACCATTATCTATGAAGATAATGCTGCTTGTATTACACAGATGCAACAAGGCTATATCAAGAGCAATATCACTAAGCATATAGCTCCTAAGTTGTTTTATCCTCACGAGCTTCAGGAAAGTGGGGAAATTAACATCTTACAGACTAAATCTTGTGACAATCTCGCTGATCTCTTTACTAAATCCCTTCCTACCTCTCTGTTTGAGAAATACGTTTGGGGGATTGGTATGAGAAGATTGAGAGATTTACAAGAATCAGGGGGAGTATCCTCCCAGTAATATGCCTTGTTATCACATCACATTGTACTCTTTTTTCCTTCTATGAGTTTTTATCCTCGCAGAGGTTTTTCTCATATAAGGTTTTTAATGAGGCAATGTTAATACAAGTAAATTGTTCACTAGAACTACTTTAAGTTCATGGTGGAACAATCAATATCCATATTATTCTTCATTTTCCCACAGGATTTTGGAGAAGTAATATTTTCATTAATCTGGAGGTGGATTCGATCAAGGGGGAGTGTTACAATACTGGATGATCTCATCCAAGAAGCAACTGCCCAGGAGAAGGGGCACCCCCTGGTTACAACCGTTCCCAAAGGACGGTTGCCTTTTCATTCACACCCATTCACCATGTATATAAGGAAACTCAGATTAATGGAAAGACTACTGGTTCATTTGCAACTCCATTTGTCCATTCTATTTTCACATTCAACAGCTTCATGTTCTTGTGCGCGGCATCGGGTATGGGCCCGTGAGTTAGAAATATCTGGCCTGGGCTTCTCTTTTCGTCCTCCAGGCTGGCCTGGCCCAATTGTTGAGACACGCCTTTTGCTTTCGCTTTGCCTCTATGGCAAGCTTTATTTTTTTATTCTTTTTTACAGCGGTTTGATTGTTGAGTAGGATTGTTGGAGGGTTACAGGTAAACCCCGAAATTGATTGATTCAGCTGTAGTGTCAGTTGGAATCGGCAGGAGGAGAAGAGGCTACGATTGTGCTGCGTTGGTGCCATGGTATATTTGCTCCACTGACGTTTTGCGGCTGGTCAAATATTAAAAGATTAAACTACATGATTCTATTACTCCCACATATACTGACCCCGTAGTGCAAGCTACTAATCACTCTAGCTACCTAGGCTACACACGCACGCATCTTGTGACACAGCACCACTGTCCGCTTGTGGAGGCAAATCTTGAGATCACCATCCCAGCCTGCAATCTTTTTTGCCCCATTGAGTCTTCGACATTGACAGACCCCCCTTTTTTTATTGTGGAGGATAAATATATATAAAAGATCCATTGAGGAAGGCATGTTCGTGAACATCCAAGCAATTTAGAAGGCATCATTATTTGCGTGGACAAATTGAGAGATTTCCGTATTCCTCAAAAGTTACCTGTAGCACTCCAAAACTGACCAGAGTATTTGCTTCAGCTTTTTAATTCCTTCAGCTAGCACTACTGTGCGTCTGTGCAGTAGTAGCTAGGTTCCGCACGTTTGCATTTGCCGACATAACACCAAAGTGCGATCTAGAGGCAAATCCAAAAAGAAGAAACGTCCAAACCTAGCTTTCATTCCCTACCTTAACATTTTTTTTTTTTTGGGAAGGAAGTGAACAACTGAAGACGACCCCGTTCATCAGGCAGGTGTATACTGAACAACATTCAGAAAGTAACATCTGTGCTGACAAATATAGCAACAAGATAAGAGCAACATTATTTCCGGAGACAGGAATAAAACGATAAGATGACACTTTTCATGCACTCGGTTGCATTGTGATCTTCTTTGGGAACAGCGAAAAGCAGCAATGAAGCAGATAGCCAGCAAGATCGGGCGACAAAGAATGCTAGCCTAGCTTTACCGGTGAAGTTCGGCTAGGTGCTGATGGGTCACTCTTGGATTACACCTACCACGTCGGCTCCTGCTGAGCCTGAAAGAACTACCGATCCACGTTCCTGGCACAAAAACTTGACGCGGCAGCTGCGTGATCTGGCTGGAAGATATGATCAACCATATGACATGAGGCGTTTCATTTGAATGGAGATCTGTTCATTCTGTACGTTATCCGTGATCCTCTTTTACAGTGCAACTTGCTTGGTGGTGGGCAAGGAGAATTGGGTGCAATTGGACTTCACATCAAGCCATCAAGAACAATACAGAAGGTTCGTTCAATCCATCCATTCCGGAATTATTCGCCGTGCATGCCGGCAGTAACGAAAAAGGGGTATGTTTCACCTTACGAGAGAAAAAAAGGACTGTCCCATGAAATTGGTATGCAACCAGATTTCGAACGAGCACAACAGTGACGACAGTATTGAAGAATCTTTTGAGGCCGATCTCAAAGAATTCCTTTTTTTTCTTTTGAAATTGAAATAGGAGCACTGCTATGTCATATAATAAGAAGAACCATTCGTACATAACGCGTCGAAGTGGACACCACCACACAATCCCACAATCACAAGAACAAACGCACACGACAAAAACACACCACCACTCTCTACCACTTGGGAGAGGAGTTCGAAGCAGGCCGCCGACACCTGCGCCGTCGTCACCAATGTTGTGCCACTCCGAAGTCGCAGCCCGCTGCAAGCACAAACGGCCGCCTGAGCTCCTCCACCATGGGGCTATCATCCTCAAACCGCCCACACACGGTCGTCGATCCCTCTGCTCCCTTGAAACATCAGTGAACACTCCATCGCAACACCAATGAAGACCGCTGATCCTGGCCACTCTGCGTGGGGGCCTCGCCACATCCACCGCCTCACACTCTCTGCCAAGGACTCAGATATCTGAGGCCGCTCATGAGAGTATCACCTCCGCCCAGCCGTCACCGAGTTCACCACTGCACCTTGCACGACAGCTCAAGCCCTCTAGCACCCATGGGCCCTCTACACCTCCCCGGCAACACGAACAAAGAGCGCATCCTCAACAATCCGCTACACCACAAACGACCTCCTCCGCCGCTACCTCAAGCCGGGACAGGACTCCAACTACGACGCCTCCAACGAGGTCATGACGCCAAGGCGCCGCCGTCGCACATCCACATATGGACGAGGTCTTCACCCCGAGAGCCCCGCACGGCAGAGAGCCTGGTGCCTTGCCATGATGCCCAGCGGGGAGACCGACACCCCAAGGGCGCCGCCATCATGCCCACCGACGGACGCGTCAGTGAATGCTTTCGCCCGAGTCCGTACCATGCTTGCCGCGTCGCCTGTGGCCGGCCGTAGCCGGTCGTGGCCGCCGTTGGCCTGCCGTGGCTGGCCGTAGCTGGCCGTGGCCGTGCCTTGCCATGATGCTCCCAGCGGGGAGACCGACACCCCAAGGGTGCCGCCATCATGTCCACCGACGGACGCGTCAGTGAAGGCTTTCGCCCGAGTCCGCACCATGCTTGTTGCGTCGCCTGTGGCTGGCCGTAGTTGGCCGGCCGGAGCCGGCCGTGGGCAGCCGTGGCTGCCGGTGGCTGGCCGGAGCCGGACGTGGCAGGCCGTGGCTGGCCGTTGGCCGTCGTGGCCACCGTTGGCCGGCCGTGGCTGGCCGTAGCTGGCTGTGGCCGCCATTGGCCGGCCGACGCAGCAGCCCTGCCAGCTCGTGGCCGGCCATGGCCGCGCCGCCGCCGGTTTCAAATCCGCTCCTGCCCACCGTTTGACCACCTTCCCACACACACTCCCCGCCACACAACCGCCGGATCTGGGCGGGGGCAGCCCAGATCCGTGAACCCCCCGCTGCCACTGCCGCCGGAGATGCCGGCGAGCCCTACCAAGGCCGGGACGGCCGCCCCCGCCGCCGACCCCTGGTGGAGGAGGAAAGAGGTCGCGCCGCCGCCTTCATAGGGAGCCACTCGGACTTTTGGGGCGCCCTCGAGCGGCGGCGCGACGGCTAGAGGGAGCGGGGAAAGGAGGCGGCGGCGCTAGGGTTCCCCGCTTGTCAGACATGGAGGCCTAGGGCCCACACGGACGCAGAAGATACTCCAAAGAAGGATATGGCAACGATTAGAGACCGTGGTGCAAGGCGACACAGGACTCTACGAAGTATAGAAATTAGTCGATAGTCGATATTAGGAAAGTATTCGCATAGCTCCGAAGACCGACTGCATCCGTCATTTCGTGGATGCGCTACGAACAAGGTTTGTTGACTATCACCTTGGTTTCATTCGTGAGTTTGCCTATTTGGTTCCTGTCTCAATGGCTCAACTTCTCATCTTCGCAGGCTTTGCAGCACCTACAAATCAAGGAAGCTGCATCGTCATATCCCTGGTAATTTTATTTATATCATCAGTACGTGTGCCTGTCTATTGAATGTAAAACTAATTTACTACCTTCCTTCCCTTTGGTCTCGTTGTAAAAGTATTTTGTTAGACATTCTTTTGCAGAGACCTAAGTAATATACTTGTAGAGTGTGCCTTTAACTGTGTATCAGTTCCACTAGGCATGACTAGTTAGTAGCTTATTTACAAATTAGAACAAGGATCACAAGAAACAGCTGAGGTGCTGCTCAGCTCACATTTCTGATGTTTGATACAGTGCAACTAGTAGTACTCATATTTCTGATGTTGTTTGGGCCGAAAAAAAGGAGAGCACTGGTGCGCGGCGACATGGAGCGAAGCACTAACACACGACCACCTGACTCTCTGCGAGCAGCCGGATGACCCAAACGGGGCGCCCTGCGGCTACGTGGTCATGCCGCTCAAGGGCCGGGGCGACGACAACTGCACCGTACCTTGGCGCTGAGGGCAGACAATCTGGATACCGCAGACAAGCACCTGTTCTTAGACAAAGTACAAGCTAATGTGTCCTTAGTTTTTTTGTTTCGCCAACATTCATGTAATAAGCTCCAACAAGTCATCCGGAATATATACATCTCTTTCGCACCAGTGTTTTGTGTTGAGCACGTGTTAACGGGGGGGGCTTGAGAACATTAAAAGCCCATGTGGGTCTCATGGCAGCCCATCGGGCCAGCACTAGCCCTCCCTTCTTGTTAGTTATCTCGGCCTTGGGCTGTAAGCGAATGCCAGGTGTTCATTCATGCTCGTGCTAGTGCTGGCCCAATTGTTTTTGGTTCGTGGATTTCTTCTTTCGGCTCCACAATTCTTCCTTTTTGTGCGGCAGCTCGATCAAGCGTGGGCCTGAGATTTTAATCCGGAGCCTGTTCTAGTCACACATTTGGGCTTGCAACTTCCTCACAAGCCTGAGATTCTACGAGTTTGAATTTTTCGTTAAAAAAAAAACTCCAAGTTCCGATCATTTCACAATTTTTCCCCAATAAAGCACAATTGAAAGTTGAATGCCTCTTGTCCTATCTTTTTTCTCTTTGCCCTTCTCGAGACCAGCGCAGCGTATGCTAATGACCTGCCGGTGACGGAGAGACGACCTGCAGTAGCCAGCAGATGCTGGCTGCTACGAACTGTCAGTGTCAGTCAACGCGTGCTGATCGTTATTAACGCCCCCCAGGACGGTTAATTTGAATAGTCTCTTCGTGTCAGGAGGAGGAAGGAGGTCCCCCCAAAGCCTCCTCATTACGTGCCGGCGAGTTAGGCTCCCTGTTAATTATCTTCACGCATTCCCTGCGGCTGACGCACGTACGTGAGCCAGTCATTTTGCCGCCGGTGCAGCAGGCCTTCGCCTGCAGGCTGCAGCAGCACGCCTCCATTGAGATCGATCTGCCCCCCTGCTCGCACCTCGCAGGCGCGTCCTCCTCCAGTCCTCCATCTCGCATGATGCGCCCAGTGTACCAGCAGCGACAGCGCTGCCAAACGCACGTACGGCTCGGGAGAGCCAACGGCAACGGCCCCCGTCTGTAAAAGAACAGCGTACAGCTCTTACAGTTTACTGCGCCGGCCGGCCGGCCACTGCCTCTGCTTGGCAGACAAGACTCCGGGCAGGTCAGGAGCTGTCTCTTTTTCGCTCCGATACTCCCATCCAGGATCCTTCTCCTTCTCCTTCTAGCTCTGCTTGCTCCTCGAGAGCTCCTTGGCTTCGACTCCAACCCTGGGCGTGTGCCAAAGTCTCTCCTTTTCAGCACCCATCATCCATTTTGCAGCTGCAGTTGTTCTTTTCTGTTTTCTCCATCGAGTTCCATTTCATACATCGGCCACCTTCCGGAAACGGAAAAGTACGCTGGTGCCCTATACAATTGTCAATTGGCGCCAAACATGACAAGACAAATGACATGACATGACACGAGGGCAAAACTAAACATAATCACCCATGCACCATGATTGTGTGTTAGCTCCAGTGTCTGTTTTTTTTTTAAAAAAAGGATTCCAAAAATGCTAAGCCTGCATCTGCAATCCTGCATTATCAGTTGTTGTGGTCCAAAGCCTACGGAGGAACGCATCAGAAAGGTGCAGGATGCTGCTGGGGCATATATACAATATATCATACAGTAGTAGGGTCATCAGGCATCAGCAACGCTGCTTCTGTTGCGTTCCTTGTTATTTTTCTCCATGCATTTCTGGTACTGTAGGTCCGGTATCAGGCCGTGCGGGGGCGTACGACGGAACAGCAATGATTTGATCGATCTCCTCCCCTGCTTTTTTTCCCGGTCGCGGCTAGGAGCATGGCCACTAGGGGCTTTTGAGGCTTGCTTTGCTGCGTAGATTTCTTAATGGACACAGCCAACCATTCCCTTGTGGTTAGACTTTTGTTCAGGCTCAGGCCGCATTGGCATTGCATTGTTGTCAGAGAGACCGGTAGCTGCGGCAGCACTAGCACTGCATGAGGCGTCATGACTGCCTTTGTTGTTCTAACCCGTACCACACTGAATATCAGGGACATCCAGTTCATTGATCTGGTGAGCTCTCGTTCCTGGAGTTGAGAACCTGCCTGATCTCGCTCGAGCTAACTTCACTTTCAGCTCTTGCTGGACACGCACGAAAACCTCAAATCGTGTACTGAAATAAGTCCATATTGATCATCTGCAGTCTGCAGTGCCAGCTGAACATTGACCTGGAACACCTTCGCAATGCCATGTACAATACTACTCATGAAAGATAGTACTGTACTAGTCTATTAGACGCTGCACGGATGGTCATGAAAGATAGGAGGAAAAACACGTAGAGAAAGGCGTCGTCTACGGAAAGCTATCATTCTTCAACAGGAACACTACTGTCGCGCGAAGCTTCAGACTAATACAGTACGTACTAAGGATTTTGACCTTGCAGGATTGGTTTGCGAGTTCCCAAGTGCTCCCCAATAGGTTAGGAAGCAAGCACTGGTGCATAGACAGTGGTGGACCTGAGAAGATTAGAGAATTTCTCCGGCGTAGACATTGGTCCCTTCTTCCCAGGAAGAACACGCGGCCCTACGAATAAAACTACTCCTAACCGCGTGCAACGCCATTACTGCCAACAAGGGCAAGGTGGCACACCACCATGGCTCTCAACCTACTCCCTTCAGGGAATGGAGCTCACTGCACACTGCACTGGCACACAAAGGCAAAAAAAAAGGTAATATATATACTAGTATATACTGTATTAGTATGACCAGTCCTGCTACCATCATGGTTGCAAAGCACAGCTCATGACAGATTATAGTAAGCTAAGAGAGGTACTGGTAAGTATCCCTGTGCTCATCACAGTGTCACTCTAATGAGAGGCAGCACCTGGGGAGGTTGAGGCTGCAATAGAAGCGCCACATGGGGGCCGTGCCATCATAGTTATGGATCATTACTCCCTCCAGCATACTGCAGACCAAAGTAAAACGCGAGAGCAGGCCTGGAGAAAACCACATTGATGGCGCCACACTGTTTGCACTTCAACGCTCCAAAAGCCTGAATCATTTCATTTCATTTCCTCCTAAGGACAGTCACAACTCACAAGCACAGCTAGCTCAATCCATGACACTCAAAAGTAAAAAGATGTATGGAATTACATGCATCGACCTTCTGTTTAATACTACATACTCTCTGCATCGACCTTCTGTTTAATACTACATACTCTCATCTCATGGTAAAATACAGAGATGCAAAGGGAGGAGGTGCAGGAACAAAAAAACTCAGAAGAAAACACTGGTAACAACCGTCTAACAGGTTCTACTCAGTACAAAAACACAGGTAACTACAACCATTCAGATTCAGATGTTAAATTTTTTCTTTGAGAGGTTAGCTCGATCTGAATCCCACCAGGGAAAGCACACTGAACCACCGCCAATCGGATGCAATGCAATGACAGCTAAGTCACTGCCGGTTGCCGGCGAGGAAATCCTTCTTCCCCGCTAACGGCAGCGACCAATTAGTATAGCTAAAAGAGAACCAACCACAATGATCCTTCTCATGTGGTCGGGATGGAGAACACAGGCACTGGCAAAAAAAAAGCCTGAAGCAGCAAATACGGCTACCTACTACCATATCTCTGGATGAGATCAGAAAAGGATGCTTCACACAGATCCGCTTCAACCATATGCAAGACCTTGTGAATATCTCACGCTTCTTCCTATACACATGAGGCATTTGGATTTACTAAACTTCCAAATCCTCCCATCTCGCTGGTTTCTCTCCTACACTAGATCGAACGGAGTCAGCAGCTGCACGGTGAGAACCAAGTATGAACAGACTGCAGATCAGTTGTGATTCTCGAGTATGGTTCCACCACCCCATGCCACCTTATCTTCTTCTTCCTTCTCCAGCGCAGCAACTTTAGCACGGTGGCCTGGAGGTGGACCGGCCCTGCTCCTCTCACCATGGGTAAGCTCCATAGCCTCATCAACAGATCCAGACTTGATATCAGTGGGTGGGATGAAACAGTCCATGGACAGCCCGGGAACGTTGAATGCAACCTCCTCAATGCTCCACACCTCCTCCATCCGAGTCTTGGTGTGGCTCATGGCCACCTCACCAAACCGGAAAAGGGTCACAACCGAGCGCCCAGAATGAGCGATCATTATACCATCCACTGGACGGTAATCCTCCATGAACGAGCTGATGGTAGTCTCCCAGTAGATTGCATCCCCTCCAGTGTTTGACTGAATCCGTGTCAGGTGTGAATCCTCAATGTGGACAAGAAGACCAGTCCTCTGGCTGAAGTACCCAAACATGACATGCCTGATCATCTCTGCAAAGCCTTCGCTGCGTGCCTTGAGGGTCTCAGCGTCTGTGCTCAGCTTCAGGATGAAGCAATCCTCCTCATTCACCTTCTTCTCCCCAATGCACCGTGCACCAGCAAACATGCTTGCCGTGATCAGTGGATCCAAGCCCTGGAGAGAACATCATTCAGAACACTTGAGTAAAACCTGAACCAGCTTATATGGCTGAATTAGCAGTGACAGCCACAAACCTGAAGGGCACGGCGAAGCTGGCGAACAGGGCCCTTGGCAGCATGGGCACCAAGCCATTGGGTGTGGCGCCACACGAGCTTGCCATTGCACCCTGCGTGCACCTTGCTCCCACCGACAGCCAGTTCTATATACCACATTTCTGGAGCCATCTGCCACAGCACGAATCGACCAGGCTCTCCCCCGCGGCCAGCATTGCGGTTCTTGGTGAGGCGGCCGGCAGTCTCATACTCAGTGGCCACCATGCGCACCTTGCCCATGGTGTAGGCGTTGCGCACAGACGCGAGAAGCTTGTGCCCTCCGGAGGCCGCAAGGTACTGCTGCAGGATGTAGTGCGCCGACGAGGTTTCCTGTTGAGAAGCACGCAGTCACGAGAAATTTTTCACACACTTGTTAGTAACAGTAAAATATCCACGTTTTACAGCACACTGGCAAAATTTCCGAAATAAACACAACACAGCGGTGAAAATAAAAGTAACACACATGGGCCCTAAAGTCTAAAGAGCAGTCAAAGGTCCCAAGACCAGAGGCATAGACTTTTAGGCATCAAGAATTACTCTTCACAGCACTGTAATCACTAGCAGGGAATTTTTACAAGTCTACAGGGCCATGAATTGGAGAATTAAGAAAACTAGGACACAAACATTCATGGAAATCTTGACTCCGGCATTTCGTCGAACACACGATCGAAACCGAATCTGGACTCCGGAGCAAACCAACCAAAGAAATACACGCAGAGCAGAGTGGCCAGAGGAGCGCTTACGAGGGGAGTGTCCTTGACGCTGAGGTGCGGGAGCGGCTCGGCGGTGCAGACGTGGACGGGCGCGAGCGGCGCGCCCATGACGCCGAGGAGCATCCTGAGGTCGTTCCGCGCCGCGCCGCCGGAGCCGGCGGCCACCGAGGACGGGGAGCGCGCGAGCTGGCCGCGCACCCAGTGCCCCCACCTTTCCTTCCTCCCCCGCGCGCCTCCCCGGCCGCCGCCGCCGCCCTCCCCGTCGCCGGACTCCGGATCGGGCCCCTCCATGAGCGGCGCCAGCATCTCGCCGCCCCCGCCGCCGAATCCTCCGGTGAACCTGAACGCGGCGGCGAGGTCCGCCGCCTCGGACTTGCGGCGGGCCCGGGCCGGCGACAGCCCGCGCGCCACCTCCTCCCGCAGCGCCGCGAAGAAGCCCTGCCGCCTTTCCATGGACAGACAGACAGCAGGGGCGGGGAGGGGGTGGGGACCTGCTCGCGAATAGCGGAAACCCGCGGGGGGTGCCTGGTTGGAGGCGCTGTGGCCGAGGAATGAGAGGGATGATGGGGGGAGGGACTGGTCGCGAATTTATACGGAAGGCGTGGGCTGCGTGGGCGAAAATGGTGGGCAGGGCAGGCGAAGCTGGACGCCGGTTTGCAGGCAGCGAGCGAGGCGAGGCTGCTGCGAAGGAAGTGTGACAGCGAGTGGGGGTGTGGTATACGGCCGCAAGTCGGCTGCCGATTCTCCTCACCTCCGTCGGGATTTGGGGTGTGGTCACCGCTCCCCCTCCTCGGTGTGACACTGTCACTGTTACTCACAAGGCCGCCGGTTTTGGGGGTCAGCCTGCGCGCTTTTCTTACTTTATATGGGTGGTTTGCCCTTTTCTTTTAACTTTTGCCAATAACATGGGTTTTACTATAATTACTAGCATTTTCCCTCTGGAGTTGTTCAAAACCAAAACATTTTCCCTTTGGGTTGAAATGTGGTATGGGAGTTGTACATAGAGCTTTGAATATGTGGGTGTTTGCAAATGTAAGATGGCATGGCCATATTTGTAACCAAACGTGAAGTAAAGCGATTCGCGTGACGACAAAGTTAGTGACCGGAGGCAAGAGTAGCGCGACAAGGGGTGATGGTTGGCGGGTTGCTGCATGGCAAGCAAGATAAAGCCGGTGGTGCTATTGGTGTTGCATGGCGTGGGTATCTGACGTTACGAGCGCGACAGAATGGTAACAACTGTCGACTAGTAATGTGCTGAGACACGATGATTGGTGGATTGAAATGGTCCCCATGCAATAACTGAAAATCGAAAAGTTAGGAACGCGTCACTATAGTTTCATGCGCTCGTATCCAAGGTGGCAACGCCGCCTCGTATGGCTTGAATATCCAAGCTTTTTGATGATTCTGATGTAGTATTAAGGATTGTTGACAACTGATGCGTAGGGATGTTATAACTATCTTATAGCAAAATACGGAGTAAAACACTTAGTGCAACAAAAAAGTTAGTGATTAGAGGTGAGCGTAGTGTGACAAGGGGTGACGATTGTCAGGTTGCTACATGATACACAAGAAGCCATTGATGCTACAGGTTTGGATGGCGTGAATATCATTGGACGTTACGTGCACGACAACATAGTAGGTGTCGACAACCAATGTGTTAAGACGATAACTGGCGGATTGAACCGTACGTTACACATGCATAAACGAAACCGAAGAAAGCGCTGGCAATGCGCTACTGGTTGCATGGTGCATGCATGTATCCAAGGTAGAGATGCCTTGCATGGTGTACGCTGATTCAAATGCTATAGCGGTAAGGGTTTTCGCTATTCAATATGTAGATACGATGATTATGAGTGGATAAAATCGACATATATGCTCCACGACAAAACACAAAAAAGTGGTGATGCTATTATTGTTTCCATAATATATTTTTTTTAGGTGATAAACCTAATAATCATTGAGCGGCAAATGTAGCCTTGGACCTTAGAGGGCTTCTCTTTCTTCCCCCTTCTTACCCCCCCCCCCCCCCTCCCCTCAAAATCAGAGGTGGTGCTCAAGGGGGTGCCCATTGTTTTGTGTGTGCGTGGGTGGGGGCGGAGGGGGGGGGGGGGGGGGGGGGGTGGGGGGGCGCTTGTACCCCTTGCACCTTGGATCCGCCCTACACATTGATAATCAACCTGTCGAGATGCTAATTGGTGAATAGAAAATATCATATTCTCAAGGCACGATGAACCTAAAGGATTGTGATATATGGTGGGTACTAGTCACATGGGATAACTAGACAAGTCATCGGCGCTTCTGTGCTTCTATACGGTGCGTGTACCCAAGGTTCAACGATTCAAATACGACACAATTAATGTGTAGGCATTGGCATATCCACGGGCCGAGAATCCTATAACGCCACTGAGGGGATGTTCGACATTCAAGTCCACTGGGCCCAATCAATGAGTATCCCATATGTAGAGGAGACGAGGCCCCTAATCCATTCGTTACTCAGTAAACTAGATCGTCACAAAGGCTCCGGAAAAACCTCTAGTCTGCCTCTACATGCGGACAGAGTAGATGGTCGCCACGTAGAATGGACATGCTTTGTGAAAAAAAAAGTCACGATGCCATCGGGTGCATAATGTACTACATTACTAAAAGGCCATAAAAGCATAGCACTAATCGTTTATTACTGCCCTTGTGGTGGACTTTTTCTGTCGACAATCCAAGATGAAGATCGATGATACAATTTTTAGGCAGGTGGGGAAAACTTCCTAGCAAATGTTTTCATAGATTGATCTCATCATGTAGGCAGAGAATTACCACCAGCTAAAACTTTGGGAAAGGTCCCTTTCAGTTAATTTATTACTGCTGCTATATATAATACTACTGTAGTTTCCGTCACCGTAAAAAAATCGGCCGCAAGAAATATAATCCCGGGGACCCACAGTTCCAACACACACCACTTCCCGGGCGGTGAGCGTATCCCGGCGGCCCCGTCGTCACCTATGGCTCTATCTAGGAGAAAAGGAAGGGGGAAAAAAAAGAGCAGGCGCGCAGGCCAGAAGAAGACGGGCGCGGCGCACGAGCCCCCAGGGACGGCGCCGTTAAGCAGGGAAGAAGGTTCGTTCGTGCGGGCAGTCGCCCCCGACGGAAAGGCCAGGCCAAGGGGGCCTGCCGCCGCGCGCTCGGCGCGCCACGTGACGCGTCGGTCGCCCGTCGCCCACATTTATCGCTGCGGCTGCTGGCTCTCTCTGTATCTCTTTATTACTAGTACTCCGTATCTATCTATCCATGGCCGTGGCCGGCCGCGGGGGCCGGGGCTTGGCTTACGTTACGCTACGCGCCCGGCCGCAGTGGCGTGCCGTGCCGGCCGCGACGCAGAGCCGTCCGTCCGTCCCGGTGCGGTGCGGGTTCCAGCCAGGTACGGTCCGGTCCGCGCGGCGCGCCCTACGAGACAAGGCGTGCGGTTGGGCGCGCGCGCGATGGCGTCCTCCCGGTCGCCGCTAGCGCTTCTCCCCCCTCTTGGCCGTCGTCAGTTTCGCGTGGCCTGGCGCGGCCGCCACGTCCGTCGTCGCAGCGTGCAGCGTGACGGGCCCCCCAGGTCATGGCTGGCGTTGGAGCGTTTCGCGTGTAAAGGCAAGCGGATGGGGAAATGAACTTTGGAAGGGGGGAGGGAGGGCCGGCGGCGTCACGGCACAGCTCCAGGAGCGCAGCCCCCGCCGGCCCTTCTTCGCGCGCGCGCGCCCTCTTCCCGGCCGCGGATATCTCCGGACTCCGGAAAGGCCTGTGGCATGAGCGATGGAACGTGGATATTCGAAGACAGGCGCATCCCGTTAAAAATTAATAAATATATATGAATGGATGGATGTATGTATGTATCCACATTTGTTTTTAATGGCGTAATTTAAGTGGATGCATCCACTTTGCCTTTTCAATATCCGAATTCAATTCGTGTTCGAAATAGATGTGGGTACGGATGGAATATCCGATGTTATCTGTATTCGCACAGAGTAAGCACACACATCTAAACCATATTATAAACACATATTTAAAATTAATATATTTACTGATGTAAATTACATCCAAACAATTTTGTTCATTGATTTAATTAATAGAAATAATTTTTATATACTTTATTTGATATTGATTATTTTTCAAGAATACTACATGTGTCATGTTTGATTCTACTTGCACTGTTTACAATCATTTCCTTACTTCAAAACAGTCCATAAAATGAATTGATACTTGCTATCCCTAGGATCAAGGAGTGGATCCTAATTTGAGCTGTTCGGTTTGTATTCATATTCGACAACATCCGAATTTTTGTATTCAACTTAAAACATGCATGGTAAAAGGTGTTATTCATATCCAATCCGATTTCATCCCTAGCTTTGCGGTCGCGCTGGCCATTGCACATTGCTCATGGACATATGGCGCCGTGGCATTGCATCGGCTCGGATTTTTCGTCGTTGGAGATGAACTCGTCGCTAGCTCGCACGTTTCCCGATGCATCCACCGTCTCTGGCTTCTCGGTCCCCCACGCGCCCATGAGGGCAGCCCAATTTTTTTTATTCCAGGCGGTCGCTGGATCGCTGGAGATGGCCTAGCGCTGTTTAGTTCCCGCATTACATGCATGGAATACTAAATATGGACAAAAAAAAAGAACCCATTACATGGATAGAGTGTACTTCGCGAGACGAATCTAATGAGCCTACTTGATCCATGATTTGCAACAGTGATGCTACAGTAACCGTCCACTAATCATGGTTTATTACCATCTAATTACCCATCATTAGATCTGTTTCGCGATCTACAAGCCAGATATATGTGTAATTAGTTTTATTATTAGTTCACGTTTACTACCCCTAAATGGTATTTTCCACTTCACAATTTTTTTTGCAAAATGGAACTAAACAAGTCCTAAGATATCTATGTTTCTTTTATTGCGTGCCATGTATTGGAATTTTCTTCACAGTTCATTGCGTGACATCAGACCAGTCGTGTGCACGAACAAAGATGGAGCTAGTGATGTGTCCTCCCAACACAGATGAGCCCCCGCGAACCGCCCAAGAAGGATACAGCCAGGTTTCTTGCACACGCATGCGCATGAATGCCACCAAAACCTTGCTCTCGTTAGTGTTTTCGTACAAGCGAGAGTGGCTGCAGTTGCAGATGATGAGGAAGAAAGCTACACACACTAGCCGTGCTGCTCTGGACATAGTACACTATTTTAGGACGAGGATCGAGCCCCCTGATGATGAGATCTGTGGCGATTTATTTTATTAGTATAGTATAACAGAGATTTTCTTAATTATTAGGATCATGCATATTATAATGGACGACTACCGTATATACGAGCGTGAGTGGGGATTTGCAGAGCGTCGCCATCATGTAGTGGGTTGGCGTGCTGTACTTAATATATACGCCGCCGCTTAGATCCTTTTTGTTGGCCTGGTGTACACATATAGTAATCCTCCTCCCTGCCGCGTTCGACATGATGAGGTAGCGTCATACCATACGTATATCATTGTTATTAATTACCCCGGACAGGCGCCTACTTGTGTTTTTAGTACTAGACCTCGTGCAAACACCAGGTGTTAATGGGTTGTTGCTTTCCTTTTCTTCCTCTCTTTTTTTTGCAGCTTCTTTTTTGCACAACTAAGCTCACCCCGGGTAGATAAAATACGTCCACGACCAGCCTCGGTGTGCTTATTTTGATTCACCCAAATTGTGGAGTCTTTTAAAACATCTTAACTGGTCCAAAGAAGCTACTTTTTCGTCATACTTTTACAATGTATACAAGCTACCTCCCTAAGATTTTACACAGCTGTACAGTCTTTTATTAAAAAGCTCTAACTGATTCAAACAAACCGGCTTTTAGTCTACCCTTTACGAGTCAGTTTTCACAATCCGGGTGGATCCAAACATGGCATTAGAAAAAGTTTTTTTTACAAAGAATTTATTTGACTCCCAAACATATATAGGACCCTTTATTTGCTGCCCTTAATTACAGGTAATATTTATATATCGCTATTTTTCACCTTCATGTCCTCGATGTACTCCAGTTATAGGCTAGTCCCCAACCATTTATTGTACCATATCATATTCTTCAAAGCTGTCATGTCATATGATATGGTATGGCAAATATTTTTAGGACATCTAAAATCACTAATTATTGTATGCTGTGTGACTATGACAATGGACCTGCACGCTTGTCAACAATAGAATACTGCTTCGTGAAGATATAACAACTTGATGCAGTAACACATTAGTTAGTATGCCACATCATCATATTTATGTCTACGTGGCAAGATAATTAATTGCCACGATACCACCGTTGGGGATTAGCCTTATGGAACATTCTTCTTTATTTATTGAATTAAGCTCACCACACAGGGAAGACAAAATACATCTACGTACACCCAACCTCTAAGCCTCTTTGGATCCATCTAAATTGTAGATTACAACCTTTATAAACTTTAACTGATCTAAATTAGCTGGTTTTTCACTAGGCTTTTACAGGTTTATGCATCGAGTCTTCTAAAAGCTCCAAACAATCCAAACAAACTGGCTTTTAGTCCCACTTTAACAACTCAATTTACAAAATTCGGGTTAGATCCAAGCATAGCCTCATAAAAAGGTTTTGTGAAAAATATATATATTTCACTCCCCAAATAAAGTACCCTTTGATTGTTGCCCTTAATTAAAGAACCACTTATATATCATTATTTTTTTCACCTTGCTGCCCTCTATATACTCCAATTCTTGATCATTCTTGTTTTTTGTTGAATTAACTCACACGAGGAGGACAAAATACATCTACGCCCAACTTTTGAGCTTGTTTGGATCCATCTAAATTTTTTAGTACAACCTTTAGAAAATCTAGCGGACCCAAATTAGTTACCTTTTGGATTTAGCTTTGCAATCTATAAGTTACCTCTCCCTAAGCTTTTACAACTTTATACATTGATTGAGTCTTTTAAAAGCTCTAGCTGATCCAAACAAAATGTCTTTAGTTCAGCTTTTACAAGTCAGTTTCCACAATATGGTGTCAATCCAGACAAGGCCCCAGAAAAGGTTTTGTGCACAAAATTATTTGACTCCTCAAACAAATAGGCCCCTTTATTTGTTGCTCTTAATTACAAGAATCATTTATCATTGTTTTTTCTCTTGATGCCCTTGATCCCATTCTGGAAGCTTGCTCAATGAATGTACCAAATTAACGAAGTTATATGATAGAACATGTGTTGTCAAGTATTTAGTTGCAAATTTACTTCTTATGATGACTTGCATCAAAGGTCGTGTCATAGCTGGTATATTTCCAAAAATAGACACGTACTGTCCCCAACTTTTTTCCAATCGAAGAATCCTAGACACCCTGTCCACCTCAGTTTCTTTTTCAAACATATACTCACTATAATAATACTCACCCATTGAACACCTCCAATAGATAGGCTAGGCTATCTAGCGGATCTTAAGATTGAAAAATTATCCCAAGGGACATTGTTATTGATCATCAATATTGACCAAGTTGGATACTTAAATCTGGATGGGTGGATTTCCAGGCTTATGGATCCCAGAGTGTGAAGAGCATATCAAATCATAGTGTGTTTAGGCCGGGTCAGAACCACTGGATTGATCCAAGGCATGCATGCATGGAGAATGGCATAATTAACCTAACATGGCGACTCCACCAACAATGTGCACTACTGCAAACAACCAAAAGGGCCGGGACAAATAATCATGGTGATTGGAACTACAGGTCCCTATTCGCAATTAACCAAGCTGCTTATAAGCTCGGGGGCAACAATACGACAGGCAATGAGGCAACAACGTCATTGCATCGCTCCAATTGCTGCCTCCAACACCAACGACCGCACTCTTGGCACTTCATTAGTACATTTTCTGGCAGCATCTTATATTATATGAATCTACACAATGGATATTGTTTTTTTAACAAGGTTTACATGGATACTATTAGTCCATCTACAGTATCTTTCTGGATACAATGGATAAGTAGGCGCCTGTTTTAATTTTAGCATTTTCTATATGTCACTGGACAAGTACAGAACATAAATCCTTGACAGATTTATGATTCTTCTGCTCACTTTGGATTGCGTTGACTATTAATTTTCTGCCAACTTTGTACATATATTGTTATCTGTATGGGCATGAATAATTAACTATCTTTGATAAAAAGATCTGCATACTGATGTTGTTCCATATGAAATAATGCAACCCAACTTAAACAGTTTGTGTTCTAAACAAAACTCAAAGTATTTGTGCCGTCCTTTTTTACTTATCATTCTCAAAACCGATATTTTTATTGTTGTTAGATAATTTTTGTTAGATAATTTTAGATTGTTTAAAGTTTATAACTGATTTTGCCAGTTTGTGGCAAAGATCAGCAATAATGTCGGTCCACTATAAAAAAACTACTAATAGTAATGATATATGAGTATCATTGTCGTCGGCTCTTCTCGGGCGTGTGGATGGTCTTTCTGCTGTGTCATTTCAACCGATTTAACCGATATTAATTGATCGACGGTAGCCTAGGACCATTCTTGTAGCAGTGGTGGATCCTGACACAGGGGAGCATAAATAACATTAGCTGTTGCGACGAGGCATACTCGAATTAAAGAAGTGAACTGTAATCCGTCCTCTCATCAACATACACATGCATTGGCTCGCAATGTGACCTCTCAAAATCATCGGCTAGCCACCACTTTACATATCGAACCCAATACGGCAAAAATTGCGATGGATTCGATCTCACGGGATATATATACCATCAGAGATAGATCCCGATGTACGCCTTACTGTCGAGTAAAGTTCAAATCCGAGTAGCAACAACGACAGCTATTATAGCTAGGCTTGCTCAGATCTTGCCCTATCTAGCTCCGGCTTTGCAGCATCATTGCATCAAATGACCAATCACTCTCATGCATATCGATATACAGGGACCGTATACGGTATACTTTATACACAGACTAGAAGCACGTCCAGCATGTGCAGTGGTACGCCGTGCTGGGTATACAGCATCGTACATGCATGGTTGGTGATACTTGTTGGTTGCTATATGCCTATATGCACACAGTGTACTTGGCAGTTATCCATCAAGAAGCAAGCAGCATCTGTCGTCGTCGTGGATATGCGCGCATATATGTTCTGGTATTGATGAATGCTTCGGTACGATACGATCGGCCATGCATGCATATGGTAGCTGCACGCAATGATCGATGGATCGCGTTCACGGCATGCACGCGCATGCATGCATGTGATTTGTGAACACAAGGCATGAGCTGATCTCTCGATCTACGGCTACACAGCCTAATAGCCTATACAGTTGCAAGGCAGCGACTTGTCCTAGAAGTATAGTTTTGTAGCTTAGCCCTGTAAGTGCAGACAACAATGGCCTACGCACAGAAATGTAGTCGACATGGAGAATCGCAGGTGACGCATGATGGCCGTGTGACCACTCTCTCTCTACAGCTAGAAGCTAGTGCAGGCCTCCTGGACGGCTGGACCAAATTCCTCGATCCCTTACATCAGCATGCTATGCTACAGCGCAGGTACATACATGTACCTGCGACATCTGCATGAGTGAATTAACGAAAAAATAAATAGGAAAAATTAAATGCCGCTTATTAAGAGCCTCTTTCTCTCTATATATAGTCCATATTTTGTTTCTTCCATTGGAAAAATTGCAACTTTATTTTAATCAGGCGAGTTTTAGTTTATTATTTATGCCACTCTCTTTTGCCAATTTTGTTTCTCCCATTGGAAAAATTGCAACTTTTTAGAAGGACAATAATACTAATGGCAGAATCAAATAGAGGACTACATTGTTATGGGGCAAACCCATATTCTTCTCGCTCCTACACTTTAAATCAGTTTACCCCCACTGCACCACCACATTAGCTAGTCCCAAAACATGAGGCATTGCACGAAGATTATTGCTTCAGTACGTCCAGATTAACTACTTCCCCTTTCCCAAACTTTCAAATCCGATGGTATCTTCTTTCGAGAAAAAAACAACTCTGAGCACCGTACAATAATGCATGCGAAAATTCTTCATTATAAGATGTCCGTACTACCTCTAGATATGGGCATGTGCTGCCGCGCCACTTTTGGTTAGCCTTCGCGTAGCTAGACTCACGTTGCCGCCAGGCGTTTGCCGTCGCTAGCTGATTACCTGCTCTAGACAGACTGTTATCTGTGACTAATTCCTCTTGTGGCATATTGATAAGGATGCCGTACATGCCCCCATATGTTTTGTTGCCACTTTGCCAGTGCGTGCTCAGTATACGTACAATCCCACTTCCCACCATGTTGTTTCTGAACATGGCGTGTCATGCATACTGCCATCCAGTGACCTCGTCAAGTGGGAAATGTTCAGTGGCCAGAGTATGCAAAAGCAGCTCACCTTTTAGGTACATCCCAGCTACGGAGTACGATGAAAGCGAGCTTAATTAACGGGCTTTTTTTTTTTCGTACCAAGAAGTCTGCGTAGTCTGAAATTAACGTAAACCAGTACATCAAGTTGTTTCCTGGTTGTTACAAAGGCAAATAATTTACCAAAACATGGTGTTTTATGGTTGGTTTGAGTAGAAATTGAATGATGCAACGGATTGAGATAACCTAGCTTATCCCATTGTCTAAGACAAAAACAGAATACTATTTGAATAAAAAATACAATTGTTCTATACAGCCTTTCACACACTCTCCCAAGTCTATAGAACAATTTCTATATTTTTTTTATCAGCGGGAGTATGGAATGAAACTTTTTATAGTTGAGTGCCAAGTATTAATAATAAGATACCTAGAGGGAATATTATTGGAGCTTTTTCCCATATTTGCCTCACAGCTACTCTACTCACTTTCCGTCCCAAATTACCATTTAGTTTGGCTTCTCTAGGTACTATATGTCTACATATATAGTAAAAGTATGTACGTATCTAGAAAAGCAAAAAAAGAATAGTAAATTTGGGACGGAGTGGCTACACACACTTCACAAGTTTTGCAACAACTTGATCTTAAAAATTATCATATTTGGAACATGGCATGTGTTGCCCATTTTAGCCACAGCTGTATTCGAAAAGCTTACTGTAAAATAACCAGCGGGCTGTAGGGCGCATTTCTGGAAATTAAAAAAAATAATAAACAATGCCGTAGATTGGTGACACTACCCACTCTTTTGGATCGGACGCGGTGGAGATGACAAGCCACAGCCAGTCTCAATGTGGCATCAGAGAATCCGTTTATGGGAATTGAGATATACTATAAGTAGCGGAATTTGGTGTGGCAATGGTGCTAGGTAGGGTGTGCAACTCTATATAGCTTGTTACTGGAGCGGGAATGGTGTCATAAGCAAAAATTTGGGACTGGTGTTTGCAATATACTACCTCCGTCCTTGATTATTTGACATTCCAGACAACTGAAATTACTTACAATTAGCTTTGTTGAGAGCTACAGGAAACGTCAAATAATCCCGGACGGAGGGCGTAGCTAGTCACGTGTGACTCATGCATATATAGACGAGATTTTTTTTTTTACCAGCAAGACCTCAATTTTTGATTCACCCGGCATGCAAGCAGGCACACTGATAGCGTTGCTGCCTTGCTGGTCCAGCGAGATAGGAACGTCCGGCCTTGCGCCGGGCACGCACGGAAGCAGAATTGAATCAAGCGGGGTCTGGCCACCGGCCGGACACGTCCGGAGGGAAATGATTGGACTTGTTGCATATATGCAACGACAAACTGATCGATGTGCATCATAAGAACTTAAAACGTGGAATTTGTTTGCTTAGGCAGGAAGATCATCATGAGCTAAATAATATATACGCAGTAGCCAGTAGCTTAGGTTAGGTTTATTTCTAATTAGGGTGCAACATGTGTCCATCTGATCCAGTAATAGTAGAGCTTGACTCAGCATGTACTGGTTCTTATATGATGCCAGTAGCAGTAAATAAATTAAACACATTTATACTAATTTTGTTCACGATTTTTTTTGAAATTTGAATTGCACTTGTGAACATGATATATAGTACCGACAGTAATTTCCTCCTCAAGACAAGATTTTTGTGGTACAATGTATAAATAATCCTGCGCAATTGCAGAAAACAAATTCTCACGTCGAGACAAACCGACAGCAACGGACGGCCAGCGTGTTGTTCGATCCGGTCCTTGCCGTAAGGCTGTCCGCACTGGTAGCGGTATGCAGCACGGTAAAAGCCACGTCGGCGTGTATGCCGTGCCGCATACCACTTTTGCTGCTGCAGCGGCGACCTGGGAGGGGATCTGTAACTCCCAGGTCGGGCGCGCGCCCGGTACTTCCTGAGAGAAAGCGGCACGGTACCCTGCCACGTTGGCGCGGGCCAATCCACTGGCGCGCTTTCCCCAACCGCCCGAGAGAGAGGAGAGGGATGTCGTCGCCGCCGGAGCTCCTCCGCCCGCTGCCGCTTCTGGAGAGAGGAGATTCGCGTCGGGAGGAGGACCCGCTGCTGGAGGAGCTCGAGGTGGGGGCGAGCAGTGCCGGAGCTGGGTCGGGACGCGTCGGGAGGCCGCCGCGGGAGCCCGCCATGGAGCTGCTCGATCCGCTCGATCTGCGCGTAGAGGGGGAGCGCGGCCTCCCCTGCTCCTCCGCGCCTCTCCTCCCCCGTCGCGCGCCGGTGGGAGGTTCCCCGCGAGGCCGGCCGGAGCAGATGAGTCACGGGCGGAGGAGCCGAGGCCCTGCTCCTCCTCCGCCGCACGATTTCGTGGCAGCAAAGCTCGATTGGAGGGGTCGAGGCGGGGGAGAAGATGACGCACGGGCGGAGGAGCCGAGGCGGCGCTTGTCCACGCCGGTCGCCGGAGCTCCGCTCGCTCATGGCCTCTGCCTGCGCGGTGAGGAGAGGCGGCCGCGGATTGAGCTCCGGCCACGTCCTCCTCCTCCTCTGGCCGGCGTGGGGAGGGAAGGAGGGGCACCGCCGGCCGCGAGGAGGGCCCCTGCTCGCGCGCGCTGGCCGCGAGGAGCTTCCCCGCGCCGCCACCGTCCTTCCGCGACGGAGGCCTGGCAGCTCGCGGAGGAGGGCGCAGGAGATGGGGGATGGCGTGGCCGGCCGGCGCACGGGGAGGAGGGCGCGGCGCGGCCACCGGCGCCCGACGCGGGAGGAGGATGGGGCGCGGCGAGGGATGGGGAGGAGAGGGAGCAGCGCCAACCGCCGCCTCCATGGGTGAGCCCCGCGCGCGAGCTCCGCGGCCGGCGCCTCCGTCGCGCCCGACGCTCGGAGAGAAGGCCGGCGGAGGAGTCGGCGCCCGGCCTCTGATCGCCGTCTGGGGTGGGGAGAAGAAGGGGGGTGGGGGGGGGGGGGGGGCGGAGAGGCCCGAGGAGGAAGACAGGCGAAGGTTCTGGAGGAGAGGAGAGAATGCGGGAGAGATGGAGGGGAGAGGGTGGGGCCCGCAGGAGAGAGGGGCGGTGTGGGTTAAAAAAATTAGGTTTGTGGGCCTCGCGTGATGGTAGTTGGTATAGAGGTTGAGGGTAAAGGTTGACGGGTGCGGAAGAAATGAATTTAAAGTAGAGAATCTCGCTGATCAGGACAGAATATATTCCTTTTAAAGGTTGGAGGTAGAGTTTTATTGGTGCAGACAGCCTAAAGAGCAAAGAAGGATGGGGCATGGCCTAGAGAGAGATAGCTAGCTAGCTAGATATATAGGGGCCGGGAGGGCATCTATGGACCCATAGATTTAACTTAAATTTGGGGCACGCACGCACATGCTCTCGCTTTCGAATGGCATGCTGAATGCATGGCAAGCAAGCTAGCTCAACGACGCAGGGGCATGCAGGGAAATGGATCGATGCGTCGTACACGATGGAGATGGATCGAGTAGGCAGGCATCAAGGCAGCATGCCCACAGCCTCCGCCTATGCACCTGCGCTAGCTGAAAACCGCACGCTCGCTGCATGGCTGCATGCATGCATACTTAGATCTCGATCGATCGATCGATCGCATTGATGCTTCCATGCATCGTTAATTCATTCGTTACTACGTACACTAACTACAGAGCCTGCACGGTTGGCCCACAAGCTAAGGCAAGCTAGTCCCAACAATATATCATCGATCGTAGATATACTTGCTTGTCCGCGCCCGTATTATTGCAATACACCGGCCGGCCGGCCAGCCGCGATGCATGGTCCAGGTTTTAGATCGATCGAGAGGTACTAGGACTACACTGCTAGCTAGATACATACGCATGTCCGGGCCGGGGGTGATCCCTACGACCCTACCTACTAGAATATTGTTCAGCAGAGAGCCAGCGGCTGCCAGCCACACTACTCTTTGCATTGCAATGGACCGACTACTACGTTTATGTTATTCCTCCAAAACTTTGTCTGGTGTAATAAAAGTCTTGGTCCATCAGAGCCACGCCACGTGCCCATTTAATTTGCATGCATATTGTACCTTATTATTAGTGTGTGAAGACGCATGTGGCACGGATTGGTTATTAACCGACGTCCCTGCAGATCGGTCTAGGGGCCGGGTGTGTGTTCAAACTTGACCGTTTTTTGAGCTGAGCAGGCGCTACTCCGAACAAGCAGAACGACCATGCACGATAGATATGTTTAGCTAGAACGTAACCGGCCTCCGGTGCCCATGTCCAAAATGGCAAAACCGATTGGCAAGTATAGTACGTATCGCCGCTCTCATATATCACAGTGCACGCCGCCTAGCTACTGTAGGTCTCGCAGCGACAGCGAGGTACTCCCCTCCGTCCCTTAATATTTGCCGTCCGACCAAAAAAAACACTTCCCAATGTACATAGCAAAAGACAGTGCTACCCC
Source organism: Urochloa ruziziensis (assembly GCA_015476505.1). Classification (NCBI taxonomy): domain Eukaryota; kingdom Viridiplantae; phylum Streptophyta; class Magnoliopsida; order Poales; family Poaceae; genus Urochloa; species Urochloa ruziziensis. Next base: position 59,460,228 of record CM027118.1, read on the forward strand.
TGAATGGATAGACATAGCGGCCGCTCCAATGCTCCAGTTGCCGGTCCGCGTGCGGCGGCGGTCTCCATCTCCCGCGGCTCGGGCGTCGCCGGCGAGCAGGTCAGAGCGGGAGGAGGAAGACTGGCGGAGGCGGGCCCTGCCGGAGAGGAGCCGGCACCAGGCACGCGGCAGAGGAGCTCCAGGCGAGCCGAGCACCGCCTGCGGGCCTGATGACCACCCGCAGCCGCATTGCCACGCCACCGCTCCCGCTCTGGCGCACGCGGATCTAGCGAACGCGAGCAAGGCCGGAGGGGGCGGCGCGGCGGAGAGAGAGGAGAGGCGCGCAGGCCTCAAGGAGGCCGGCCGGCGACGAGCGCGCGCAGGCCAGAGGAGGCGAGTGCTGGAGCCCGACACCGCCACGCGCTAGAGAGAGGAGATCGACCTCCCTGCGCAGATTGAGATTCAAATGGCGCAGATCGAATCCCTCCACAGCTGTGCGAGCTTGAGGCCGCCGCCACCGGACCCCAGCTCTGCTCCATGGACGGCAGACCTCCTCTGCGTCGGCCGCCGGGCCATGCCGAGCTCAGATCCACGAGCGATGTGGGGGCGAGGACGGCTGGCGAGGAAGCAGAGGTGGGGACGAGGCGACCGGTAGGGAAGCAGAGGTAGGGGCGAGACGGACGGCAGGGGAAGCAGTGTGGGTCCGGCCGTCACGTGCTCCGAGGCCATGCTGGAGCGGAGGAGGGTGGAGGAGAGGCCTCATGCGGAGAGAGAGGTGAGGGAGGGGGACCTACAGATAACTATAGCCTATGTGACAATTAAATCCCTTTTATGTAATAACTAAGCTGTAATCAAACACCTGCTTCCTCTTCTTAAATGAAATAGCAGTGCTCCTGCTGATTACTTCGAAAAAAAATAAATCAGGACGGAGGGTGTACATGCTGAGTTGCCGTACGTCCCAGCATGGCAGCTGATGATCAGAGGGAGGGAGTTCAGAGACTTGTGTGTCAGTTATTATTTATAACCACCAGCCACCTCAACGTCGTACGCACAGCAAAGTCGATCGAGTCGAGACCATTGCCGTATGGCCGTGCATTCGCAGTCGCAGCAGGATGGAGAGCCTGCCAGGCTCACGGCGCGTCACGTGTGGGCACGCCGCGTGCTGCGTGCACCTCTCCATGTTTTCGGAGGCCCGGCCGGGTCCGGAAGAGAAGCTATATCCCAAGGTGGCCTGCTGGTTAACCCACCCCCAAAACTGAGGCTAGCACCGATGCTTCTCTGAATAAAGTATTGGTGCCTTTGACCCATGCATATATATGCTCCAGTAGAGGGTGGTCTGAGACGTTCCTATTTTATTTAGCATTTCCCCTCAGCTCTCAATGTGTCAGGACATAACATAAATTATATTCTTGACACAAACATTTACTAGTAGTATGCATAAATATTTCAGTTGACTATATTAATTGATTAATTAACTTTCTGCCGATTTTGTGCACACATTATCTCCATGTTAACTTCTGACAAGATACAGTACCTGCATTGGATGATCGCCACACTAAATATGTACTTCCTGCTGGCCGGCCGGCCGGCCGGATTTCATCATGCTCTTAAATTTTTGGACTCATCCAGAAAAAAACGTCTCCTTCTCATGAAAAGTTATCTATATAGAGAACCATACGGGTTCATTTCTATCTCTATGTACGTTTCCATAAAAACTGTATTTTTTCATACTTTTTATCCTTTTTCTCTATCTAAACACGCCCTAAATGTCTTCTCTATCTCTGCATATATAATAGAGATATAACAACAAAGCTTTATTACGCCAACAAAATAAACAAAGAGAGAAACAGTCAAAAGGTTGAGCTATATACATCCACAGTTCAAACTCTTCATTTTGGACAATTGTGGGCATAGTCCCGGAGTCAAATGTCTTCAAATTCACCAATGAAAATATGAAATCCATGCGTCTGAGGGCATGTTTAGATCGAGAAAAAGAGGATCAAAAGTACAGAAAATATTATTTTTATAAAGCGTGTATAGAGATAGAAATAAACTGACACGGTTTTCTAAGTGGATAACTTTTCGTAAAAAAGAAACGTTTTTTCCTTGAATCGCCTGAGTTGTTGGGCATGTTACGCAACAGTACGTGGCTGATAATATCCAGACTCGAGTACGGTACATTCATTTGTATACACACACCCAGCAGTGGAGCATGTGCCGTAGACCCTAGCACAGTGTCGTCGTACCTGTAGAGTACACAGTATGTACAATACGGCTAATGTAGATGCAGCTGGCAGGTAGCTGCATGCGCCCTACGCACAGAAATATCAAATACGGAGTATATGTGATCGGCATGCATGTACAATTGCAGTCAGGTGGTAGCTATCCCTGTGTACAGGCTCGTGGCCGATCGATGTGACCTCAGCACAGACCAGGACCCTTGTGGCCTTGTCCGCTCAGAAATACCCCCACTCTATAGTCTCTGTACAGTGATCTACTGCGTACAACATACAGAGATATAATAAGGCTCTATATATACGTATATGCATGGATTTCCGTGAAGAAATACATACACGAACGTTGGGGGTGACCGAGTGAATGGACGAACACTACTGGACAATGTGCTATTAGCACCGGTTGAGAAACCCCTCTAGCATTGGTTTTCCAACCAGTGCTAATCTTTCGGTGCTAAGGGTCCAACCTTTAGCACCGGCTATTTCACCCGGTGCTAAAAGTATCCTTTAGCACCAGTTGAAAACATCACCCGGTGCTAAAGGTTTTCACGCGCACAAAAATTAAACGTTTCTCCTACTCCTCATTCCTTTCTCTCTCGTCTCTTTACTTCCCACCGCTCAGTCTTTCTCTTTGTTCTTCTTGTTCTGTTCTAGTTCTTGTTCTTCAAGAACAGAGATAGCACATAGACGATGGGAAGAAAAATAAGAGGAAAAGGAAAGAGATAAGTAGTAGAAAAAACTTAATTTCTATTACAACATTGAATCCAAAATTACACATTCAAGATCTAACAGGGATTCAAGATTTACAATTAAATTTTTTTTGAAGCAATCTGAAAACACTTCATGGACCGCCGGCCTCCAGCGCCCGTGCAGTCGGCCTCCAACGCCGCGGCCTTGCCTCTGCCCCCCGCATGCGGCCAGCCTTGCTTCCCGCCCCGCGCGCCGATGCCTCCAGCACCGCCGCCCCGCGCCCTCCCGCGGCCTCCAGCGCCGCTGCCTTGCCTCTGGTCCCCGCGCGCGCGGCCGGCCTTGCCTTCCGCTCCGCGCCCTCGCGGCGGCCTGCTGATGCAGAGGCGAGAGAGAGGTGAGGATAAGGCAAAAGATAGAAGAGGAAGGAAGAAAAGGATAAAGGATAAGATTGAAGAGGGAAGAGAAAGTGAGAAGGAAGAGAGAAAACAGGAGGACTGTCGCGCGCCTCGATCTGCCCCATTAGCACCGGTTGTAGCCTCCAACCGGTGCTAGATGTGTTTGGGCACATTAGCACCGGTTGGTGGCTGCACCAGGTGCTGATGGGTAGCCTTTAGCACCGGGTTTTGCCACCACCCGGTGCTAAAGCCTTCTCACGGATCCCTTTCAGGCTCCTAATATTTGGACCCCGGTGCTAAAGCTCTATTAGCACTGGGTACAAAAATGACCGAAGCATATGAGCAGGGCGGATAGCTCTTTTCCTAGTAGTGGAAAACCTTTTAGGTAATGAACTATGGAGCTTGATCTAAGAAAAAATGAACTATGGAGCCATCGCTAGGTAAATGTTGGTGCTGTTGGGTAATTCACTATGGGATTTCGTCGTGATCTCGAAAGAAAAGTAGTACAGAATGCTAGCTAGTTACTGTAAGTTTGATTTATGAAGCGAAAGTTTGGGCCTCTACTTTAAGCCACGCACCGCGTGTTAGCTGTCGGCTAGTTCCAACTTCCAAAAGAAGCGGATGTACAGAAAATTAAAATAGTGCGGGTCTGGAATAATAATTTCATGTTTGAAATGTTCAAATTTAAGCGTGTCACTTCATGAAATGAAAAATTGAGCTATGAGCAGAAAGCAGCTATAGATGCCGGTCGTACAATAATTCTTGCAATAATCCAGATAAAAAATCATCCGTACTAAATATGGACACATATGTTGTGCTCTCCCCTGATTCGTGTTGCACTACTTTTAGTTAGGCCTCTCGTGCAGCTAATAAACGCATGGCCATCACTAATTAGATGCTTTAATAACGGACAATATATTTGCCTGTGACTAATACCCTAATATCATATTAATAATTAAATAAAAAGCACGCCGTACTTGGCAACAAAGATGTGCTCACCGTATCATCAAGGCATCAACAATCTATGTGTTCCTATGAATATGGTGTGGGCATCCAATTACTTCGCCGTAACATGTGCTACACTGCAATTGGCAACAGCGGGAGTACCCCTCCTGTTTCCTAAAAAAAAAAAAATTGCAACAGCGGGGGGAAAGGTCGCGGGCCAAAATAGTCACCTCAATGGCAGGCTTTTTGGTACATCCAAAAGCTAATTTTCCATTTGATGTAACATTTTTTTAGTAAATGAAACAAACTCTCAATTTAATATCATATTTGATTTGAAATCAATTAATAATAACTAATTGCAAGGTTAAGAACAACACAACCCTCCCTACATTCAAGAATGACATCTTCTTAATTGGACTATCTCTGTTGGGATCTAGGATTTGGGGGGGGGGGGGGGGGGGGGTTGTTACGAAGAGATACAGGTACGTAGAAAGTACCGGGGCCAAAAGTTCCCCGTCCCAAACCTTGGGCTCTATTCAGTTGGTGGGATCAGATATTACAAGGACGTCCCTAGGATTTAAAAAGGGTCCCTATAATTTTATAATTAGGTCCTTAGATGCTGCAACTAAGTTCCTGAACCTCACAAACAAGCCATTAGGCTCCTAATTTGGGCATCTTTTGTACAAAGAGGGTCCTAATCTTTGCCCATCAAAGGCAATCCACAAAACTATCCCTACTATCTTTTGCAAACTATATAATAATGCTTGGCATGTTGTGTAGCGAGCTACAAAACCAAGAGTACAAAATTTTGGATTATGGATCTGACTGTACAATTTCTATGCACCAAATAGACAAACATTTAGATTAAACTAGGTGATTCCCCACGCGTTGCTGCGGGATTTGAGAGCTTTTTGATAAACTATGAACCACTACCAATCCCGATTAATACAAACAAAAAACACTTAAAAATAAATTCGACGTTATGACATTTAGGATTTGACAGCTGCCTGTTTATATAATGACCCTTAGTTATTGGAAGATGATGTGAATATGTCGCATAAAGAAAAATTTGATGGAAAATGGTGGATATATAGCTTGCATTTTGAGAAAAATAGAGTTAATGAAGAACATGAGAGGCTCGGAGGCTCTTGATATGTCGCGCTGCCATTCTAAATAAATGAGGGAAGACCAAAAGTGCTAGGATGACGTGGCTTGCTGAGAGTTGAGAGAATTCCCTATAGTGGGGACCGTCTATATAGTTATACTAGGTGATTTTCCGCACGTTGCAGCGGGATTTGAAGGTTTTTCGGTAAACTATGAATCACCGTGGTTGTTTAGTTGCTCGTAAAAATAGTACACTTGTAGAGATTACCCCGAAAGACATATGAGCTATCTGTTAATGCAAATTATAAACTTTTATGTTACTTTTGAATAGATAAGAAAAAAATAATAAGACATAAGCTAATGAATAGAAAATGTGCACCAAGTTACAATTAATGCATCTTATAGTTGGGTGTTAATGCATCTTAGTGGGAGGTGATGATGTGGCTTCATGAGAGTTGAGAGAAATCCTTAGTGGGGATCTCCTATATAGTTATAGTAGATAGGATAATGGTGAAACTAAACAAAAAAAAATGCGACATTAATTGACATCCTTTACAAACTAAGCCTACCACAACTTTTCTGCATGTTTACCTCTACTACTATCCAAATTGAAACGTGAAGTTGAAAAAAGCTTAAAATGAGATCCAACCTAGGACAAACTAGACAATTTTTCATTAAGAAGAAAAAAAAGAGCTAGGCACCCAAATTAAAGCAAGAGGCGGCTCGAACCAATATGGTTAGAGTGCACGGCCGCACCTGCCACCCTAACTAGAGTTGAGCTAAGATCACTTCCTTCATGTTGAAAGAAAAGGCTTATTAATTGATCTTCAGATTTTCCATACGTGGAACATGGCATGCTGTTCGAGATTATTGTTTCTACCGTGGGAAAATAAGATTTGCTCGATCACACGGTAGAGACAGATTGGATTGGTCGAGCCCGTTTCCGGGCCCACGTACAGGAGCATGACGTATGGCACGCGTACTAGAGTGACGGCCGGTAGGTATAGCTAGATTGAGATGCAGCAGCACATGCGCGCCCACCCGGCCACCGTATCCGACCGCCATTTTCACCGGCCCGGCCGGCAGGCAGGCATGCACACTGTTCTTTGGCTGTTGCTGCTGGTCCTGCGCGTAGATCGGGAACGAATTTGAATGCCTAGCTAGCAGCGCGATCTGTCGTGTTGTGACCGCACCGGAGTGTAGACCCCCGGGCGCGGCGGCGTCAACACGGCGGCCATACAACCCCACCACACCGTCCTGGGCGAAATCACAAGGCATGCATGCGACGACAAGCCCGGCCAAGCGAGTGCGGCGATGCTTATTTAGGCAGCAAGATTGAGCTTTGGTCAGTCGTAGAGCTAATGAAATCCTAGAATTTGATCGATTGATTTCCAAAACAATCTAATTTGACAATGAAAAACTAGACTAATTAATTTTGTTTTAGTCAGAATTCTAGCTAGCTAGTTGTTTTAGTCTCCATTTCTCACCTAGTCCCCATTTTTATAACAACATCCCTCCAGATAGTTTTTTTTTTGAAAGATCCAGATAGTTTTTTTTTTCTATTTCGATTCCCATGCTCTGCTGACTACTACTCCCTCCCTCAGACCTTCCTTATTTCCTTTCCCTCTCCGGTGTAGCATCGGCTAGAAGATACCTCGTGCACCCTTTGTCATCTTTTCTCTATCTTTACTCTTCCAGCATTATTTTGAATATATTTTGTAATGAGTAAAATGCACTATGGGTCCCTAAACTATTAACGCGGTGTCATCCAGGTCCCCAAACTCTGTAAAGGGGTCCATCCAGGTTCCAAACGCGCCACGCAAGCTAAAGATGCTGACGTAGCATAGCCACGCTAGCGAAAATATGCAATAAACCCCCTAATATCTATACCCATTCGCTTAGATGCCCTCCTCCCTCTCTTTTTTTGTTCTGCACATCCCCTCCACCGCCGGCAAGGCCGCCTCGCCGCCCCCATCCCATTGCTGCCCATTTCCTACACCGGCGGCAGAGCGCTTCACCAGCACCAGCGACTCAGCCCCCAAATCGAGGTTGCATGCGCGCAGATCGGGAGACAGAGGCGGCGGGCAGGCTGGGGCGTTTCCACTTCCTGCTCGGCAGCTCCTTCCCCTCGATTCGGTGGTAGAGGCGGCTCTCTGCCCAGCGCTCGATCCAGGCGACCGGCAGATCGACGGAATCGAGCCAATGGTTGCTCTTCCTCTCCAGGCAAAGTTGCGCATCGTCCTGCAGGCCGCGCGGCTTCCCCGTGCGGGCGTAGACGGCGACGGCTTCCCCGTGTGGGCGTAGGCGATGGCGGCCTGATTCAGCCTGCCTGTTTCTTTCCGTGCGGAACAGAGGCGTGCGACGACGCGATTCAAGGAGCAGCGAGCGGCCCTTGTTCTTTATGTATGTGAGTCCCTCTTCCCCGGAGCGAATCCGCACGGAAGAGAGGAGGTCGCGGCTCGATCTCGCCTTCACCAGCACGGATCGATGCAGGCTGCGGTGCAGTGGCTTCTTCGTCGACCTCTTCCTCCACCGGTTGTTGCTCCAACCCGGGCTCGCCGGCCAAATCCTTCTCGTCCGCTGCACCAAAATCAAATCCTTGCAGTGGAGAAGCAGCCAACTACGACGCCCGGTTGGGGGCGTTGTTGCTCTTAGAGGAAAGGGCGGCGAACTTCAAGTAGGAAACGCGGATGAGGCCAGGGCTGTGAGCGGCGGCACGGCCATGGGTACTGCGGAACGGCGTGGATGGTGGCTGAGAAAGAGGAGGGGCCTTTTTGCAATTGTTTACCACGGTGGCATGCGACGTCTGCCTTAGAAGCTCACGTGGCCCGTTTTGGACCTGTGATGGACCCCTTTACAGAGTTTAGGGACCCATATGGTCATTTTCAGAGTTTAGGGACCTAAGATGACACCGCGCTAATAGTTTAGAGACCCACAGTGCATTTTACTCTTTTGTAATTCTTTCATAGGAAACATTTTACTGTTTTCTCCAAAACTTTTTGCAAGCAACATTTTAAAACTTTTGGTAATATTTTAAAATGTTTTCTCAACAGTGCTAAGAAAATATATTTTTTAAAGTTTTGAAATTTTCTGGGAAAATGTTTTTTGAGAAAAGTTTTTTTTAGAAAATAAAAAATGAGGGATTATTTATAGAAAATAATAGAATTAATCGATTGGATCTTGTGCATGACTAGCGTCCCAAAATAATTCAAGTGGCAAGTATTGTTTCGTGACAACTGACGTTGACATACTAACTTGCAAAGTTGGCTCAACTTTTCCTTGAATGTGTTCAAATAATTCAATATCAAAAGGAAAAAACTAGAGGTGCTACAATATTGAAAACGAAATGATATAAGTATGACATATTTGCATTGGTATAACTAAAACGAAATGTAAAAGGGACCAAGGTTGAAAAGGGGGGGGGGGGGGGGGGGGGGGCCATGGCATTGTGACAAGGAAGGAATCGAGTGGCCCTGTCGAGTAACTTTGAAGCACATGCACGCTACTCCGATCCTTCTCAACCGATCCAATGGGAGCGGCATGCATGCATGGCACCCAGACCCAGCCCAGGAGCATGCTGCATGCACACATTTACAGACGGATGCATGGCTACAGACCTATAGTCCACACTCCACAGTCCACACTATACGGCATGCAAGGATCGATCGCGTTTTGATTCGTTCGTTACGAGCCTGCTGTACATGCAGCTTGCTTTTCGGTCCACATGATTGGTCGCAAGGCCCAAGGGAGATCTAACAAAAGCAGGAACATATTGATTGCAGGCACTTGTACATGCACACCCGAATCCTCTATACAGGTAGTTTAGGGTTTATAGAGTAGCAGTAGTCTATGATCTATGTGTTCAAGCATCGGCTGATGTACAACCAACCACTTGGGTGGTGGCCCTAGTCTTAGAGGGTTATGCATGAGACCATGTAAAGGTTATTGAAAAGAAATAAAAAATGGAATACAAGTTTCTCCATCTTATCACAAGCACAAGAGTTTTAGGACCATCAATACCCACAAATACACATAGTTTTGCAAATATAAGCTTGAGGATACTAGATTCATTATGAACAATAATTTCATACAAACACTAGCTACGTGATAGGAGGGAGTACTTAACTTAGAATTTGTTAACGACGTGTTGTATTTATTCATATGGTTGAGTTTGGGTGCGTGCGAGCGGTTGTATGTATATGATGCATGTCTCTGTTGTCTGTAAATATAAAGCGATTTAGAAGCAGGGCCGGCCCTAGGGGTAGGCCACCATGTGCGACGGCCGAGGGCCCAAGCCCATATGTGTATATGTACAGCTACAGACTAGCCGGTCTATTTGATCGCAGCTCAAGAGGCCAAGTAATAAAATGAAGAACTGTCAGGGCCAGTACCTAGCGGCGAAAGCGAATCGTCGGCCGTCAAACGTGTCGTGTGCAGACTGCGGAGCTGCAGAGCGCTCGCGGCTGGGCACCTGACAGATCGCATTCGGCATTCACATTGTGTTGGCTGTCGCCGACGTCAGGAACTCACGAATCACGACGTGATTGCGGTGACAACAGCCGGTGAATCTTGAGGCCCAACCGTGCACAACCACCCGTCTAGACTCTAGAGGGGCCGTCGCGACGAGTTCGCCATAGAGCCCTCAAAATCCTAGATCCGGCACTGTTTAGAAGGTGCGTATTTGTAGCTCGGCCCCTATCTATACATGCAAGCTTTTTATGGCGCCCACAAAAAAGCTTGTTGGATGATGGTTGACACGCAATTAACACCTTTATTCTTCCCAGAGGCAGAAAAATTGGTCTGCTCCTGTTTACTGTGTGAGTTTGGGTCCAACAAGGAAACGTTTGCTCGCATAGTATGAACATCCTCGAAAAAAAAAGATGGCTAGCTAGTCTACTAGGAACAAGAGGAGAAAGTTGCGTTGGTTTGCTATGCACGCGTGGCTGACGAAATCTCGGCAGTTTGAAACATGATGTTTAGTTAGTTAGAACCGAGCGTAGGTACACTATCAGTACCGTTCAAAAATGGGATCTGAAACCGGCCTGCCGTACGCACGCTTGCGTCGTGGCTCCGATCCACGTACTCGCTCATCAGCGCCGACGTTGAGCACAAGGCAGTGGTGCGCCAAAGCGTGTCCGTGCATGCGAAATTAAAGGTCCGGAATAACGGTGTGTGCTCGCTGCGTTTGTCAAAAGTTAAAGCAGATCGATCGACCAGAGAGAGCTAACTAACACCCACACCTAGCTATATCGTCCTATCCTCGCTTCGTCGTCGCAGCTTACACGGCCATGCCTGGTTAATTAATTACTGCAGACAGAGCACCACGCCGTCGAAGCATGGGAGAACAATACCAGCAAACGCAGAGAGAGATTTTTGTACGTAGGGAGTAGCAGTAGCTGCTTTAATTTAACACGTACGTACGACGATACTGTGCAAGAGATCGAGAGAGGCCGGGGCGCGTGCGTTCATGCCGTTTGCTCAGAGCAACAGCGTGCTTCCCTCACATGTGGGCACGCCCCGTGCACATCGCCGTGTTTTTGCAGCACCGTAGTACCAGCCGTGCCGATCGAGAGCTAACCCACCCAACCGTACCAGGCCAGTTCATCCCGTTCCCAGCGTCGCTGATCATGCTGCGGTCAAAATCCACATCATTCGTATGTCTACAGTGTACAGAGACACAGGACTTTGGTAGTTACTACTCCGTACTGTATTTATCAAGAAGCGTCGCGTGTGAATATTCCCGAAATGATGACCAATACGGCCGGCATTTGATCGCATATATGCCTCTGGACGACACAGCCACCACTCGACAGTCGACAGGCACCATGTATGCCTACTTATATGCATCATTATTCACCAAGCACGCGGCGGCGGCAGTGTGAAGTATTGATCTTCCAGTGGTGAACACTCTGAACATGACATGTGCATCGATCTACACAGAACCACACACGCTACAGTAGCATGCAACAGGAGCTGTAGTTTTGTAGTTTACCTCTGCAGGTGCAGACAGACTATGGCCTAACGCACAGAAATGTAGCCAACATACTATATGATATATGGAGGACTGCGTGCAGGTGCCACGCCACGGCAACAACATGGCTGCTGTGACCCCTCACTGGCTCTCCCTAGCTAGCTCTAGAGTAGAGGCAGCACGATCCTGAACTCTCTTCTCTCCAGTGTCCCTGCACGCCCCCGGCCGGTGCCAACACATCAGTACAGTGCAGACACTGTACGTACGTACATATACAAGGGGAATACGTACATGATTCTGCTGCTCGCATGATGCACGGTGCTAGGTGCCACCGCCACCAGTGGCGGCCCCATATCTTCACTAATTATGTTTTACGACTGTACTATGGTCCAAAAGAGATCTAGGCGGTTGCTGTCTGAAAAACATGCATCACTCGCAAAAGGAAAAAACATGCATCGTTCCGGTTTGCGTCAATTATTGCTAATGATTTAACATTATTCCGAAAGGTTCAAATCTTGTAGTAGCATCTCCTTTTCTGGATAAAAGAAAAAAAACAATGGAGAAAAGTATCAACTATCAAGAAACACCGTACAATATATAATGCCCGGAATTAATTAAGTAAAGTAATCTAGGTGACGAATTATTCGTACTAAATTTGGACATGTGCTCTGCTCTCCCCCCATCTCTGTCGCGCCACTTTTAGTCAGACTCTCAGGCTGCTTCATGTAGCTAAACGCATGGCCATCACTAATAAATAATCTCACTTTATAGGCGGAGAATTAGCATTGGCTAATCCCTAATTAATTAGTACACAAGCTAGCTACATATGCTCACTTCATTCACGATCGACCTGTTGCTGTCGCAGAACATGCGTTCGTTGTTTGCAGTGCAGCATACGCCAGGTCCAGTTACCATGGCGCAACATGCATCCAAGCAGCTCACTAGCAGGCTTTTTGTTGCTACAATATTCCTCAGTCTACTAGCTACTAGTAAAGGTGCTTAATTAAGGAATCCACAAAAAAAAAAATCTTCCGCAAGGACAATTAGGTTTGTACTGACCTCGATCATCATATTTACTGATAATGCATGTCGTACAATAATCATCCCATGTTGTATCTGCAAAGTTCCAGCAAATAGCTCGCTAAACTATGCATCTCTATATATGAAAGTAAGATTCTGGTGTCATCCAATAAGCTGCCTGCAGGTGACCAAGTCAAAATGTCTGTATCAAAACAGCAATGGGAGCGTTACCATTGCACCCCTGCAAGAACCGAAGAAGATGTGTGTCTTCTCCAGTTCAAGCTCAAATGCTAATCTTGTTTTCTGTTTTATGAACCCTTTCCCCTTTCATCAATTGTAAATTCTATGTATTATTGCAAAAAGAGGGAAAAAAAGGAAATTAGTAGTACAAGTAAACCCTAGCACAGGTAGAGGTAGGAAGAGGAGAATGGCGAGCACCGAGCAGGGAGCTCGACCTCGGCCATGGCGAGAGAAGCCTGGCCGGCAGGAGGAGCTCCGAGCGGCGCACATGGCCAGGGCCTCGTGTGTTGACTTTCTCATCGGAACAGCGGTCCGCATCGCCGGCGACGATCTCTACAGCAGGGGAGGAGCACGGCGACAAGCTCATGCAGCAGTAGAGGAGTGCGGCGGCGCGCGGCGCGGGAGAGGAGATGGCGACGAGCAGGGCGGCGCAGCCGGCGCGGCGCGCAACGCTGGAGAGGATGCGACACGCAGGGAGGCGGTGACCAGCAGGGCGGGCGTCGAGGACCACGGCAGCATGCGATTTGTGGAGGCACGACGGCGTTGGGCAGGAATGACCCGCAGCAACTCCGGCGGAGGATGAGTCACCGGAGATGCCAGGGAAGAAGTGTTATCGGCCAGCAGCACTCGTCACAGCGGCGGCGTTAGACGACGGGAGGAGGCAGAGAGAATGGATGTAGATGAAGCTGTTGCAAGTGAGAAGGCTCGGAGAGAGATAACGTTGACAGTTTTGTGACGGGCAATACTCCACACGTCCGATGGCGTCAGACGTCCGGACACGAGCATTACCGTTCTCTCGTCATCAAAGATTGTATGAAACGTAGGTGCATGCACGTTAGGAAAGTTCATTAATTAGGCCCGCAAGCACACTTGTGCCATCAGCTGGCTTAATTCAATTCAACACCGGCTCGTGCACCCACCCCGACCACCAACCCCTTGAATGCATGCATGCACTGGATCTTCATCCTCCCTTTTCACCCGGCATGCACGCCGGACGAATCGCCGGTGCATGGAGCTTGACCACACATGGCCGGATAGCAGGATCTGCCACCCGGCCCTCTACTGGTCCTGCGCGATCGATCGATCGATCGACCAGCCGGCATGCACGGACGCTGGGAATTCAATTCGGTGGATGCAACGCAACGCAACAAGATCCCGTAGCCCCAGCTACTACTGTGTGCAAGGTGATCATCACCGTACGCGACATGATCGGTCGGGAGCATGCATGCAGCCGGACTTGTGCATTACTATTACCCCACGCGTCCGGAGAGGAAACCTTTTACGAACCTGTACTGCTCGATATAGCATAGACATAGCCTTAACTAGTGATGAAAGCACATCGATCTGTATGTAGGGTCGGTTAGTTTTGGAGATGACGACGGGGAAAGTTAATTATGCCCTCTAAGCATATAAATAAGGATTTTTTTTTTAATTTCTGTGACACAGATGCAGACTCAAATGCTTACACACACGCACACACATTCACCCCTATAACATATGCTCACATAAATAAGGACATATGTTAGTTGTCTTAAATAGTTCAACAAAATTTATAATAGAAAAGATCAGAGATTATACTAGAATATGTACTAGTATGGGGAAGGATAAAAGTAAAACCAAGACGACAGTAGTGGTATACTCGTACAAGTGTTCATGTACTGTTTTTCCTGGGAAAAAAAACGAGAGGGATGCGTCCTCATGATGCATGCCTGTTTGGTTTCAAGCACGGTGCCGGACGGCCCATGCACATACACGCGCTCCCGTAATGGACCCGTAAGGCCGCAAGGCCCAAGGGAGACCCAGAAAAATATCATATATGTCTGTCTATGAGTCTCTCACTCCCCGCGACCGCGAGTGAGGCCGAGTGCTTGCTTGTCCTGGAAGCAAAATCATGGCTGCGATGCGACCGAGCACCGCGCCGTGCAGTGCAGGCGACTCACTGACCCAGAGCGCGTCACCCGCCGGCCAGTAACTTTTCTCCAAGCGAGCACGCAGCAGCTCTTGCTGTCGAGGTCCCGTGCCATGCGCGCGCCTGCCCAGGCACTGTCAGGGTCAGGGTCAGGGCAACTGATCGAGCGACAGGGGTAGGAAGGAGCAAGCCGGAGGATCCAAGTGGGGGAGGATTGGAGGAAGCAAATCAAGGAAGTTCCAACTTCTTGTGCGATACCCAACTCACAGTGGTGGGTCCAACTGTCCAAGAAATCTGATCCTGTAAGCCAATCAACAGAAACCAAAGGAAGGGCCATTGGCAAGGATAAAACAAGTCAAGAATGGTCTCATTTTGCCTTCTTTGATAAATAAGTAATCTACTTCATTACAGAGAGCAAATCATCTGCCGGTTATTACTGTCGTATACAGGATATCGGGTCACAGCCAAAAAAACAACAAATCTAGACGGCGAAATCCAATCCAACAGCCCATCCAGGCACACCAGCTTTCCAAGTGAGGTTGCTACCACAGGAGCTCATCATCGATGAGAACAACGCCTGACGTATTTGACAACACCACTAGACCACAACATTTCACCCTGATTCAAACAGTGCTAATCAGTAAATCACTCGCCCACTCCCGGGCTTGTTGGGGATTGAAAAAGGATTGGAGGGGATTACAAGGGCCATGAACGTCCTCAAGGGGGAGACAATGCTTTGATTCTCCATGAACCAGTCTCGTTATCACCCGACCCGTGAGACCTCAGCATCCTTACGTAATGCTCGAGGGTGTGAGCATTCTCGTCTACCTTGTCGTTACATACTGTATCCTCAGCCAACTGCACTGCAGCCCTTTGAGACACTTCAAAGCTATCTGCGGCGTGCTGCACCTGACGGGCACTTTCTTCTTTCCCCAGCTGTATCAAAACCACGAGCAGGCTCTTCAACTCATTCTTGGCACTGCCTGTCAGCGCCATCCCCTTGAGATGCTCCACAAGGGCCATCTCCTCCCCGGGGCTGCACGCATAAAGAAAGAAAAGGTTAGCCACACAACAAACAAACCCAAATCAAAACTAAAATTGCAGGTTGCCAACCTTCCAGCTCGTATCTTGCCACTTTTTTTCTGCCGCCTTGCCCCTCGTGACTTACTGGCCCTGCTGGATATGACCGAAGCACTCGACTCTTTGGTTGACCTGTCCAAACAGGATTCAGAGTTCCGCACTGATAGGTAACTTAATAACAGATATAATTCGATCTCAGAATTCTTTCTGAAACAAGACATCGTAAACTATGTAGCGAGAAAGGATAAGAAACATAGATAAAACGGATTGTGCAACATCATAGGTGGTGCAATCTTACCTTGTGGTATACGCGCTCATTTCGCTGAAGCTAGTGCTCACTTCTGAAATGTTGTCATCTTCAGCATCCATAAACCGATCTTCTGACTGGAGTTTGGCAGCAAGCGACAATCTCCTCTGCCGCACAGCCAAATAACGTGCTACATATTTACCAACTTTCAACAGTCCCTCCTGGTACTCAGATATCAGTGATGCAGCACATTCTGAAGCTGCATCTCTAACAGTTCCAACCAGATCATGCCTGCTAAGCATGTAAGCAACTCTAAGAGCCTCTTCCCATTCCCTTGCCATGATATGATAACTTACACCTTTGTCGGCATCTGAACAATACTCTAGTGCTACTCTAGCAGCATCTCCTGGCTTGCCAAGCGCTTGGAACTCATCACATAGCTCATGTGCAAGCTGAGTAATTTCTTCCTTCTCTAACTCCAAAAGACCTGCAACGGTAAACACACCTTTCCAGTCCCCACAATCACGGTAAGCTTTCAGTGATTTCTGATATGATGAACAGCACTGGTAAGTCAATGCGGCATCTCCAAAGCATTTCTCTTCAGAAAGATGGTCACCCCATGCCTCAAGAATTTCATTCCTTTTATCTGGTTCATTAAATAATTGGAGAGCCAGTGGGAACAGCTGGGGATTAGAATTAAGGAGTTTCATGCAATCCTCATGATACTCGTTGCCAGCAGAAACAATGTTTCTGAGAGCACTCTCGTATCTTCCAAGCCTTAAATCAATCGTGTATCTCATGACAGCAGGAGGAAGGCATTCAAGACTCTTGAGAAAAGGAAGGAACTCTTTAGGATCTTTTTGGGAATTCAAAGCAACGATAGCAGCAAGATTCAGATCGTACAACCCCAAAGCAGCACCGAAAACAGCTTCAGTGTCCGTTAACCAAAGCAAGTGCTTCAGAGACTCTTCAGCAGAAGGGTAAAGCTTTCTCTTGGCATCATCAAGGCCAAGAAGTTCCAATTCTCGAATTACTTTTATTCTGTTTAGTGCTTCCTCCAACAGAGGAGGTTCACTACGGGCTAAAGTGGTCAATACACAAAGTTCTCTTGATGAACTCTCTTCTATTTGTTCCTCAAGGGCTTTTCGAACTGCCATCAGTACAGAAGTGATTTTGTTGCCTAAAATGAAGCCAGGTGTGCACTCAGGATCAACCGTTGGGACTGTACAATGATTAGGAAAAGATATATAGGCTTCATACAATTTGCTGCTGACATTGCTGTCCTTCATTGAGCAAACAAATTCAGTAATGTGGCTAAGGTTATTAACTTGTTTCACAAAGTCTGCTGCTAACTTGATAAAAACGTCACAACCACAATAGTCAACGATAATATTGAAATCTATCCGATGCCGCCTCACCATATCCATTGCATCTTTGAAACGCCTCTGAGCCAGCGCCTGAACAATTGAAACAAGAACAAGCTTTCTGGGGTAGGTACACTCTAAGTTACCACGTGTTGTTTGCATTATGACAGCTGCTTCATCACCATGGAGAACACCAACCAACTTTGCTCCCTTTTCCCACACAGTGATATGCTCTTTGCTTTGCTTTCCTCGAGGATGACCACTGACACGGCTGTCAATTATTACCTCATTGTCTTTAAGAAAGATCTCATTGACATCCACAATGTACAAAAGATCTTGCTTAGTAGTCACAAGCAAGTGGCTCATAACCCACTCAGTGGTCCCATAAGCACTAGAGTAGAATGTGAAGCTGCTGCAGTTTTCACTCAATAACCTTTTGCCCATATAAAGCTTGCTGTTATCATCGAGTCCAAAGAGAAATGGTTGAGCCATACCATTTTCATGGCATAGAACTGCAGTCATCCAAGGACATGCTGCTGGAAAACCATGGTCAGAACCAACCTCACTGAATTGTGCTGGTACACTCATTTTCAACAGATTTAAACTTGAACAGTACTCAACAATCCTTCCTCCACTGATTTGAATGAAGGCTGAACCTTTTTTTGCTGGATTTGGAGATACTCCAATGACTGAACTCTGCAATGGCACTTTCTTTGACATTCTAGCTTGCCAACCAGATGAACTCACTGAACCTGGCATATAATCTTCTGAACATACAAGTTCAATCTCATTGACGGAAAACAGTGAATCATGTTTGTCTACCAGGTTACTAATTTCACTGGACCCAATCGGTGTTGAACAGTAGTGTTCTCTCTTACAGATACCAATCAAGGTGTGCGTATCTATCCAAGTAAGGTGCATACAGTTGTCCAGAGTGAAGTCAGAAGAGCAAGGGTCAACACTTATTGTGTGGCCTTCGAATTCTTCCCAAGTATCTGGTGCTGGAAGCTCCACAACACACAAGCTGCCATTTGAGAGATAAGCAGCCAAGTGGGCCTTTGAGTTACTGGACACAAAAGAAATCTCGTTCACTGCACAAGGAAATGCAAGCTGGAATAGAGACATGGGAGGTGGCATGAGGCCCAAATTAAAAGGAGTAACAAGAATATGGGAACCGTCGATAACAAGCGCAATTGAAGTCTCGCTGACTGCAGTGGTCCAAGCAAATCTGTGAATAATGACCTGGCCACCCAGTGTCCAGCAAATCAGATGCATTGGTTTCGTTGGATCCCAAAAGAACTTCACCCCCTCTTCCTTTATGTACCGCAATTCATGTTTCAAGTACCAGTGATTGTTCCTGCAGGACCATATTTTAATAACATCATGCTGTCCAGAAGAAACTAGAGCAGCTATGATCTCAGAATTGCAGTTCCATTTTAAAGCATGAATGGCAACCTCTGCTGGCTCATCAATAGAAAAGTGGCTCCTCTCTAAGCCATTCTTCTCATAGAACACAATGAGAGGGCATTTTCCCTCTGTCCGCCGATTGTGAGCTGTGGCAACCTTGGCTCCACTAGGCATCCAATCTAATGATGTTCCCATAAAAGTTTTGGCATCTGAAGATGAATGAACCTTTCCTGATTCACGCTCCCATATAGTAAGCTTTGTTGGGCCACAAGCACCATGAATGGCCCCAAGTGTAGCAAAATACTTCCCATCCCCTCTCCAAGAAATTGAACTTTGAATCTGACAACTGGTACTATCTATGTCACCTACGGTAGCATCCTAAGAAGAAGCATATTTAGAACAGGGAATAAAAATAGTGAACTTGTATATTTTTGGTAAGACATTAATATAGAAAACATACCTGAGGATCAAGAGAAGTCTCAGAAAGCACTTCCCAATCCTGTGTGATCACAAGCAATTGCCCAAGCCCAGTGGTTACAGAAAGAAGGGCCCCGTCGGGGCTAGAGGCAATGCTGTTGACACCACCTTCCAGTCTTCCAACAACTTCAGTTGTTTTCTCCTCTACATTATACAAGAGCAGGCAACCATCCGATGAACCAAGGAGTAGAGACTCCCTCTCCATGAGATAATCCATTGCAACAATGCAATCTCCAGGCTCAAGAACGACCTCCTCCACGTCAGAGTGTTGAGCAGCAATTTTACTCCATGGAAGTGGTTCCTGCAATAGTTGGACGAAAGCAGGACAGTCAGCACAGCATGGAAAACTGCAACGATGAAGTCGTCATCAGAGAGAGTTAGCGACCTTCCTACATTGGAAACAGAATCTCCTAGACTGGAAACAGAATCGTTAGCTACAAAAACATTTGTAGAAGCAGTAATTCGGCGATCAGTAAGTGTCGTTTGCTTGCTTTCTACTAGCAGCCTAGATAAAAGCAGGGATACTAGTAGCAGAATAGCACGAATGCGGTGAAAGAAAACAAAAGTTGTCACGAAGTCCTCGAGCAGCTACTGCAATCGAAATAAATGGGACGGGGTGGAATTGGAGACCTGTCCCTGTGTGGAGGAGGCGGGGAGTTGGACGGTGTAGATGAAATTGGCGGAGGAAGCGAAGAAGGCGCGGCGGCGCTCGGCGTCGACCGCGGAGGCGATGAGGGTCTCCCCGTCGAGCTGGAGCTGGAGCTGCTGCGGGAGCCTCGTCGCAAGGCGCAGGTTCCTCATCTCGCCGCCGCCTCCGACTCCGGCGTCGAGGGGTTTAGGGTTTTAGTTGTTCGAGGACGCTTTCTTTCGCTTGCTTTCAATGCCTCTCCCGATTGATTGCCTTTTGGGGCTCGTCGATGACGGCAAGGGCGGCGAGGGAGTTCTGCCGTGGCCGGGACAGCGGGAGATAGGCGGCGGCGGCGGCCGGCGGCGGGATTAGGGATTTAGGAGGGCTTGCAGGATCGCGGAATTTGGGGGAAAGACTACTGGGCTGTTTGGGCTTAGCGAGTTCTGGACTAAAAAATTGGATGTTGTGGGCCACGGCCCAATTACCTGTTATAGCGTTTGCTAGGCTTTGCTGGGGCGTTCCAAAGAAAGAAAGCGTAGGCTCAATTTGTGTAGATGTTGCGACAACAATGTTCTAGACTCATTTCTATGGGTAAAGTTTTTCAAAAAAAAAATTATGGGTAATGAATGCCTGTCTATAGTAGATAGATGTTATTTCTTCATTTTATCTAGAGTAGATAGATGTTGCAACAACAATGTTCCCTCCTATCTTACCTCCATTGAGATTTGTTTGGGTTGAAAAATGAACTAGATTTTCACCACAATATGCATCCAAACAAGACCTTAACGGGGAGTGAATTTCATGCCACGCTGATGTAGAGATAAGATTAACAGGTTGAATCCGGCCACACTGATGTAGAGATAAGATTAACAGGTTGAATCCAATATACTCTTTTCTCCACATCATTTGCTCACCGTACACTGATGGAAATTGGCAGACACATAACACATGGCTCCAATTAGTACAGCTTTTAGCAATTGAGTAGCTGCTGCATGTGTAGTTTTTCAAGTATATTTTCCCCCTAAATTCTGGCACGTTCGATATTCAATTTGTAATTGAATAAAAACAGCGTGAAAGGGATATACATGTTTATGTTTAAAGAAAGGTCATTGGGTTTTGTAATTGAAAAAAAACGGCGTGAAAGGATATATATGTTTATGTTTAAAGAAAGGCCATTGGGTTTTGCTCCATCCAAGCTCAAAACTAGGCCCTGTTTAGTTCGCGAAAAAGTGTCCATTTTTCACGAAAAGTTATTCACTTTGAGAACCATGTCAGTTCATTTCTATCTTTATGCACGCTTCTATAAAAACAGTATTTTTTCGTATTTATACTTTTCACCCCTTTTCTAACATTTTCGGTTTTTTTTTTTTTTTTGCTTTTCAAACCACCCCCTCCCCTCTTTCTAACATTTAGTGCGTGTCCCTCGGATTCCAGTCCTGCAAGCATAGTGCCGTGCGCAGTTCGAGGAGGGTACAGGCAAAAGGCGCGCGTGATATATCACTCGAGGACAAGCTCACGGGCAAAAGTCACAGCACAGTCACGGGAAGCAAAAAGGGCGTGGCACGTAGCACGGCTGTCTGCTGCTATTGTGCCGCGGTCTCACAGGCATCCGGTAGTATATCAGTGCCATATTACAGCAAGCGCTACTACGTTCATGACAGTACCACCTTAATTACTTCATGCACATTACGTACAAAGCATAGCAGCGGTACTGATGAATACAGACACGGGCGCACGGCCTCATCACGAGCAGCGACGCACGAACACAGGTGGTGGGTCGATCTAGAAGATACTTGGCAAATGGCATATTGGCATGCATGATACGCATGCACACATCCATATATGTTCTGCCAACTACTACTCAGTACATACCTTAGCTCATCAGCGCACGCACAATTTGGTAACTGTATTTACTAGATTACACATCGCGCTTACGGACGCCGTACACAAATACGTACACGCATACGTAGTGGGCCTTCGATGGATAATGCGTGGTGGCGTGGCGGATTGCAGCCTCGATCGATCAGCTGGAATGATCGATTCAGGGGCACTTGGGCCTCTTCTTTGGCCCGGCGGTGAGCATGTTGCGGTAGCAGGGGCACTCGTCGACGCCCCCGCCGCCGCGAGACCCCGCGCCCGTGGGCACGCAGTTGCACTCCTCGCAGCAGAGCGCGCAGGACCTCATGCACCCGCCCCGCGCGCGGGGGCTCGCCGGCGCAGCAGCACGGCCGCACCGCACGCCGCACTTGCTCGAGCAGAACCCCGAGGCGGCGTCGGCGGCCGGGAGCCACGGCGCGCCTGCCACGAGCAGGAGCAGCAGCAGGAGGGCCGCGGCGGCCCGCTGCAGCTGGAGCGGGGGCTTCGCCATCTCGTCTCCTCGCGCTGCTGTGCTGGCCGACACCTGAGCGGAGCGGAGCAGGTGTCTTTGCGGGAGCGGCTGCCTGTGATGAGAGCTTTTTTGGCTGGAGAGTGAGCGGCGAGCGAGGGAGGAATGAATGGGAACGAAGCGCTGCGCTCGGGTCCGGGCTCTGCTCCTTTGTACTGGCAAGCAAGCTGGTACGTACCAAAGGAAGCCTCTGGAGAGCGAGCGACGTGTCGCGCGGTCGCGTTGTACCTGCACCGTACGTGCGCCCGTGCCCGCGCGCTGTGGTTGTTGTCCTAGTAGGCGCGGGATGATGCATGTCGCTGCGAAAAACTAAATGCCCGGCGAGAAGAGGACACGGCCGGGGCGCCCGGGCGATGCAGCAGCTAGCGCTGCATGTGGGGGGATGCCGCTGCCGCTGCACGTTACCCGGGGACCGACCCCAGGGGAAGCATGATCGTCATCCATTCATCCGTGAACCCGACAACCCGTGACGCCTCCGGCCGCGGGCGGTGCACGGCGGGGATTGGCGCGAGCGGGCGGCCGCGCCTGACGCTCGCGGAGCACGGCGCGTGTCCATGGGCCATGCCGATATGTGCCGGCGTCTAGGGGCACCGCTATCAACAGGCAGGGGGCTGGAAATCTGGGATTGTGGATCGAGAGCTTTCGAGGCTATGTGGGGGACCTGAATATACATCCTTACTTTTCAGAGAAACCTTGCCCTCCTCGTCGAGACAAGGCCCTGGTAAGCGGGCCAAGATAATCAACCGGACTCTCATTTACTGGCAAATCAAATCGTATGCTGGCACCTGCAAATAAGCGGATTTCCTCAGGTTTGGAGTACATACAATACAAGGTTTCACCAATCACCATTCATGTCCTCTGAATGACGGGCAACCAAGTGCCGAGTAGACTCCTCTTACATTGCTACCTCGCCAACACCGTGTGTATAATACTCACATCGAAATCAAGAGTGTACAAGTGTACATGATGGCTACACGTCAAAAAGGCTACATACAAGCTACAACAATCGAATGGAAGGAATGCAAACTGCACACTATAGATACAAAATCAGCAGAACCAGTGGGGCAGAAAGGAAACATCAGCAGTTCAGCCGAAAGGCGAGGGCACAGCGGATCCAGGTCCACCCGCGAGGGCGTCGGACCTCTTGATGCTCCCCATGCCACAGATGACGCACCCTGGCGCGGAGAGCGCCGAGAACTTGGCGCCGCAGAGGTCGCACACGTCGTGGCCGATGGTCGAGAGTCTGCTGAGGGTCACGGAGCAGAACTGCGAGGGGTCTTCGAACGGGTCGATGGACTTGTTCGTCAGGCCTCTCTGGGCGCACATGTCGATCAGGCTCTTGAGCTCGTCCCGCTTCGTCGGGGGCGCCTTGGAGTAGAGGAGGTCCAGCATCTGCTTCGCGTAGGCGTAGTTCTGGACCTCCATGTTCCGCTTGATGGCGGTCCTGATGCAGTTGATCCGGTGCTTGGCTTGGATGGGCAGGGAAGCGAGGTGCCGAGATAGCCTGGCCATTTCCTCCTTAGCGCTGAGTGCGCCAGCGCCTTGAACCCGTTGCAGGCGAGCAATTTCCTGCAGAGAAATCAAAACTAAGCTAGGGCAACTGCAATCTTATACCAGGCACGAATTAGGAGGTGCATCCTATATAACCTCATGCAGTATCAAGAACTAAATTACCTGTAGCAGAGCAACTGCAATCTTATACTGAGCGCAAATGGTGGCCTGCGCTTTGATGTCAGCTTCACGTGACTGGTCCTTTGCAAGGGCCAAGAATGCTTCATCCAAACAAGATAGTGCATCGGTGAGCTGGTTCTGCTCAAGGTGAGCAAGACCCATCTTGTAGCATTCTGCAGCAGGAGCACCACGCGGTACCTGTAACCATGGATGAGGGTGTCAGGGAAATAATCACAACCCATCAGATTTCTTTTCAGGAAAAACATAGTACCTGGCCAGGGCGCACAGCAGTAGGTGCTGGAGGACGAGCAGCTTGCTTTGCCACCCCAGGACCCCCCACCAGAGAGCTGAGATCAATTGGCTGTGATGGAGCAGGGATGCCAGGTTGAAAGCCCTGTGTCTGTGAAGGAAGTGTCTGGGGTTGCGAAGGAAGTGGTTGACTCTGTGGAGGAACACCACCATCAGGCAGGCCAATATTGTCCATAGGAACACCTGGTTGCTGAGGAAACTGGGACGGTTGCGGCGGTGCTTGTGGCGGCACCCCGCCATCTGGAAGGCCAACGTTAGCCATCATGTTTTGGTTAGGTACTGGTTGGCCTTGATTCATTCCAGGAGCGGGTTGAGCCATTCGCGATAGGACTATTCCAGGAGGTGGTAGTTGAGCCGCAAGTTGATGTGATGGAATAGTGTTCTGGAAGAAGTCCTCAGGGATAGGTCCAGCAGTCACTCCCATGCCTGCAATAACAGGGCCTGTGGGACCAGAGGGTGCTTGCGGTTGAACCAGAGTATTTGTTCCAAACAAATCAATTGCGGTATTTGGCATTGCTGGAGAAACTGCTGCTGCTGGACCTCCTGGCTGCATAGGAGGCTGATTGAATTCTTGTGGTGTCCCTGATAATGATCTCGTCCTACTCAGTGGAGGACCCAAGCCTAGCTGTTTAGTGGCTTCTTTCAACTTGTTAACATCAACAGGAGATGCAGCTGGCTTATCACGTATCCTGATATGTATCTTTTTAGTCTTCGAAGTTGACTCATCTTCATCACTACTCCCATCATCAACAACACCATATAAAGTCTTCTTAAACTCCTCGGCAGCTTTTGCCTGCTCATCAGCAGATGCAATTTGGACACCCAGCTGCCTGGCTAGAGTATCACCAACCGAATCACCACCAGCAATTGCCTTATTTTTGTCTGCGGATTCAGAAGACACCGGCTGTGCATTCTCACTACTAGCTGCTGCTATAGCTTTAACCAAACTCTTTTCACTTACTTCCACTACATTACCCCGGCCCTTCATCACACCCAGGTACACACCAATATGATCAGCAACAACGGATGGGATACCCGCATCAGTTGTCTTCATGTAAGGCATCACTTCTCCAGCAAGCTCCCACTGAGGTATAGTCTTGATGTTAGTAGGTGTTTTGATCTCCCAGTTTCCGCCAGCCCATTCAGGACCTTTAGGAACCATACTTTCAGCAGCAAAATTGGCAAATACACCCTGCGTCCATCCAGTAGAACGAACTCTTAATATTCTCTCAAGGTATCGCCTCAGCTCAGAATCTGTAGCAGATTCCTCCAGCTTTTGCGCAAGGCGTCGCAATGCACTGGGGTTCAGATGACATATAAATAGATCCAGCATGCTCTCATGGTCTGCAATAACCTCAAAAGTTTCTTTTGCACTGTCGAACTGACCATACCTGAAAATATGTATTGAATGCTACATTATAGTTCTTATTAGAGTGTATCTCTTTTCAAAATCAGCCTAGAAGAAATTTGAAGCAACAAAAACAAGACAGACAACTTGTACCAAGCAGTGGAGTCAAATGATATCAATGGAAAAAAAGGAAACCATTTAGTCATGGTCCACAAAACAACAACAAAGCTTTTTAGGCCCAAACAAGTTCATCTAGACTAGATATGAAACCCAACAAGAGACAACAAAGAAGAAAAAAATATGTAAAAAGAGTAAAACAAGGCTCAGTCCTAATGCATTTGGCACTTGGGTTTATATGTTGGTGAACTTAACTCTCAACTAGCGAGGGGCTATTCTCCCACAGATGCCATGCCCCTCATATGAGCCACTTGTATATATTGAGTAAACATCAACATACCAAACAGATTGCTTTGTGTTTAATAAACAAAAAATCTATATGCCTTTGCTAATCCTTCTGACAAGCAGATCATTTGCTAGATGAGCATCTAGCCCATCACGGAACATTTTACAAAACCAACTAGCATGGATTATGGATTCTATCGGTGCAGGGAAGCATGGGACTATCGCAAAGTACATTTAGGAAACTTTCTGAAAGTGCATCTTTAGTTCATTTTGCTAAGATTAACTACCTTTAAAATGCTTCAAATTTGGTCAATTAACAAATGATATACTGGACAAAAGTTGTGAACATTTGCAGTTTAGACATAAAAACTGGAGACAATATCCTTATTAAGATCAGGTAGAGACGCCAGCAGAGCATACTTTATACATGCGTATCCCAACTCTCGGAAGCGCTGGAACAGATGGGAAGTGGGAGGGCATTGAGGATAATCTCTGGAACGCAGGAACTCATCTTTCAAAATTGACAGAGCAGTAGAGAATCGAAGAGCTTTGATTGCATAATTGCAGCGCATAATCTAAAACAGTGAGAGAGGAAATGTTAGCACAAGTCAAAGAGAAAATGCTGTCAATATGAGCACAGATTAAGCTCACTTGGGTAAACTGAGGTCCTGCTTGAGATAACGATACAGCAAGGTCTCCACAAACAGGAGGTCCTTTAGCTAATATGTCCAATGACCTTGCAGTAATGCGTAAACTATCAAACCTGCAGGAATGCAAACCAACAAATACAATATAATCAGAACATGAGATCCAACCAACAAAAACTATGAGATTTTGCTCATTAGAACAACAACAACAACATAGCCTTTAGTCCCAAGCAAGTTGGGGTAGGCTCTGTGCTCAAATAGCATTACCACAGTGCTCAAATTCTACAGCAAGAGTAGTTAACAAACATACTAAAAAGTGGATAATAGAATCCAGCAAACAAAAATACCTCGAGGTTATTTGGTACAGCACTTCTGAAAGATCAAGTTTTTGCTCAAAGTGTTGCTGCATAGTAGCAAATCCAATGAGAAGAGGTTCAAGAAGCCCAACTAAACAGCTCTTTATTTCCACTCCCTTTTTCTGTCTTGGATTTATATCTGTTGGATTTACAAGCAGCAGCCGGTCGTTCAATGCACCAAGTAATACTGCAAATATAAAGGGCATATGGTTTAGTTAAGCACAAACTGGGAAGGAGAAAAAACAACAAACAGATAACATGCTAACAGAACTGGAAGCATAAAAAGAATCTAGGTTGGTCATATATAAAAAAATAATTAAAAAAACTGTAAGGTATGGATCTTACCTGAACGAGGAAAGCTAGTGGAGAGGATTGATCGGACTTTGTTGTCCCACCCAAGCATACTTATAGCAGTTGCACTTGAGAAGATAAGTGCTGGTCCAACCCACAACATTGAGCGATAGTACAAAGTGGTTAAGTGCTCAACAAAGGAAAGTGGCAATTTACAACAGATAATAAATATGCTAGCACTGTTTCATATAACAAGATAAGAAGGAAGAGTGAGGTAGATGCAAAACTCAGATAAAAGGATATTGATGGGAGACCCCGATCAAATTTTGTTGAGCTGCTTGATAGAATGTCAAGATCTGCAGAAGCAATTAGTACTCTCTGAGTTGTCAATATTCCTACTACAGGACATCTCAGAGTTGTTTGCCAATGGACCTGCATAGTGGACAAAACTGATTACTGTCGATCACAGACAATAACTAGCTGTACATATGGTTTTGATGGTGAAAATGGATTCACAGTTACTTGCTTTACTTGAATTTTACAGGCCCAAATATTTTCTGCAGCATCTTAAAAATTCTCTAAGGACTAACCACCTTAAAAATATTTTTTTGGAAAATAATACAAAGTTTGAGCCTCATCAAGCATTATCGTCAACTTAATATTTAAAGCTCAGAAAGGACCTTAAGGGGAGAATTAGCAAGGATAAAGCACCTGAAGAACAGTCTCATTTGGTTTCAACTTGATAAACTTCTTCCCATCAGTTTTTGTTGTGATGGATAGCCCATTGTCTGTAGATAGCTTGTATCCCTGCAGGAGCTTCGCGAGTCCGATATGCTTTCCCGAAATCACATACAACAATGTTGATTCTACAGGACAAAATAATGTGTTGGTATCCCAGAGTTTCCATATAGATAAAACTTTCAAACAGGGCAGCCCTAGCATCCTTTTTTTTTCTTTGATGAAAATGAGGGAGTCAGGAGTTGGAAGAAGGATGAGAGGAAAGTCGTCCGCTCAACCTACCTAAAGGAGAAGAAAATATTCGATCAACCTCTGATTCAAAAGTAAACTGCATAGGACCTTGACGTTCCGTTGAGTTAGCAGCATTATCAGCAAAAGTGTTTTCTTCAAGCACAGCAGCATTATTTTCAAGAGCTTCCTTTGTCGCTACTGCCTTGAGACTAAAGAGATTCAGGCAAGTTTTATCTTCCTCTAGGATAGCATACTGATTATCATCTGGGCCCAAAAAGGCAGCATCACGACCTAACAGAGAGCCAGATAGCAGTTCTCAGCAAGCCAGGTATAAATTACTAAAGCATACTAAGTAAGATGCATGCCAGAAAAAGAGATACCTCTTATCGAACTTCCTTTGCTGTTTACTGTCTGAAGATCAGTCTGCTCCCAGTAAAGAACAACTTCATGAACAACTCCATTTGGACCACTTAATTCAAACACAACAAGAAACAGGTGCTGCTTTGGACTGTATGACATATTCTTGGGATGGCATTCCATATTTGAGGGAATCTGAGAATGGGTTACATTAGAGAACAAATAAAAGGAAAACAAACAAGAAAATACTGTTCTAATGGATGGTCAATACCGTTGAGTAAAGCTTCTTATAGAGATTGTCAGACCCAGATGATAAGTTATGGGCCATCAGGTTAAATCCATCCAAATAGAAAGCCCTAACTGGATACTGAACAACACGGTTTTCCTTGTTGAAGAAATTCAGCTCCAGATGATAAGGCTGGAGTTGCAAAATAATGAACTGTTTAGAGAGTGGAAAGGGAGCATGCTAGTGAAAAGATAAATTACTATTATAATTACCTGACAAACAGGAACATCTCGCAAAAGGTTGCTAGAATCTGAAATTGTAACCAGAGGCAGGCGACAGATTGGACCACTTTTAGCATGCCCTTCCATGAAATGCTGAAAAAATCACGTATAAGAAATTAGAAATGGTCTACAGACACAATTATTGACTGAGCTGGTAGAATCAACCGATGGATAAGGACTCGACATGTTGGCCATAACATATTATGAAAATGTAAGGCTGAAATGGAACACGAATTCTCAAAGCCTGTGCTAGAATGTGGCAATACTGCATTTGGCAATATGGCATCATCAAAATACGCATGAGATTCTTTGGGAGGCCTCATTGCCAAACACCCCCTAATTCAATAGTTTTCTGTAGCACTAGACTGTACAGAACTTTTTTTTTCCGGAATACGCAGGAGAGCTGTGTGTCATTACATTAAGATAGGAGAAAAAGGCTCAAATAGCCATACAGAGAAAGAAAATAAGTCTTACAAACATAGATGGGTTCAATAAATGTGTGAATGCTGCAACAGTTAAGGTTGAGCCACTAAAAGAGAACTGAAAAAAAAACTTTTCAACCACTGCTAACATCTGAAAATGAGATATGTCACGTACACTGTGAAGGAATGCCTTCCTTGCAACATCTGAAATAGTTAACTGGCTCTGGCTGACAATACGAAAACAGGTGAAAACAAGCTAGCAATCAATATAACATTAAATCAATAGAGAATATAGCTACTAAGTGAATCGCCAAAAAATCAAATTCATACAAATGGAAAAGGTTTCTATGATTTATGTAGGAAATACTTAATGTTACCCCTTCAAGTGTTGCTCTTGCAGCTGTGCCTGAAGTTGATGCTCTGCTAGAATTCCGGATGATCCCAATGCTAAAAGTTTCTCCTTTAAAACAGCAGCTGTAGCAACAGGTGAAACCATAATGTACTTAGGGCATGAATGAACTGCTCGAAATATCTAATTATTACAAACATATAAAACCTCAGAAAAGTCAGCCAACGAATTATAAAGATTAGTGTGGCATAAGCAGCCTGATATTTTGTAGTATTTTGTCCTATATGAACCAAACATTTCCACAAGGGCCTCACTAAAGTAAACATGAGAATAACTACAGGAAAACGAAGGTTACCAGTTGATCCCCTAGCTCCCTGAAGAAGAGCAAAAAGTTGTCTCCTCCCTTCCCTAGTGTACGCAGCCTTGTTCTTTGCAGCTTCTGTCCCAGACATATCCTGCAAATCAAAGATGTCAAGTTTCCCTGAAACTCTCGGCATTAAGTACCACAATTATTTGGGTTCATAGTTGATGAGGCCTAACCGCAAAAATTACAGCAGCCAAATTGAACTTGGGATGTACTGCCAAATTTTTTATTCGGGGTAATGGGTACACTGCTTCTCCTCCTTGAAGAGTTAGTATCTTTGTGATATCCATCGTTTCAATAGCTGCACCATTGACAAAGAAAATGGTCACAGAAAATCATTCTCAAGCAAAATACATAAGTAAATAAAATGTGTAAATGTAAAGAATGAAAGGCAGCTGGAGATAAAAGAATAAATAGCTAGGGAGTTTCTCGATTTTCTCAAAAGATGAGAAGAACAAAAACTAACCTGCGCGCTCAAAGAAATGAGTTTCCATAGGTTGTCTGTTAGGGTTTATTATAACTCGTGTCTTCCATACTTGAAGTGCTCCATCTTTAGCAATAGTAACAAGCAACCGCAGTGTAGGAAGCCAGGATACAGATGTGATAGGCTGGGAACCAGTCTGTGTACTAAGTAAAAGTGAAAGATAAATTCAGTTGCAAAATCAGAGTATTTGGTTCTCTAAAAAAAAGAATCAGAGTATTTTAAATCAATTAAAATAGAGAAATCAACAACAGAAAGGTGCATACAGATGGTTGATTGGGACAAAAATACATCGTTATATTTTTTTCTATATCCATTTTATGCCAAGGAACTGGAAGTATTATATCAGAACTCCTAGATTATAATCTGTGAAGACGCGTTAAATCAGATGCGGATGCAAGTTTTATCCTATGGTACAAATGATCTCAGATAAGTTTAAAGGAGTCATAGGAACTTTTTTCTAGTTTCACTGGTGCTTTAAGCAACTCAATGTTTGACTTCACAAATAATGAACATTCCATCAGCAATCAGCATTGAGATCAAAGAAACAACTTCTATTGGAAAAGGGTGGAACAATGGACGAATACAACTATGTTTTTCCACTCTCAACAATGATATAAGGATACTTACATGCCTATCATACTTGGCCTCTCAGTCGAAACATCCCATGCCAGGAGAGTACCACCTCTATCGCCAACAAATATCCACTCCAATGTTGGATGAAACCCAAAAGCACCAGCTCCCATTAGCTTAATTGTACTGTCAACAGCAACTGAAAAATTGTGCAAATTAAGAAGCTAATACATGGATAATCATATTAAAATGCATTAATTGAGTGCAGCATCCCATCTTACGTTGTAAGGTGTAGTGTACAGCGTATGTCTGGATGTTATAGGCGCGTATCAAGCCTTCAGCATAAGCTACATACTAAAATCGTAAGCTTGTGTGTCAGATATTAGAAAAGAAATACACGACAACATAGAATATTGCTGTGCAATTAATAACAAGAAGAAGCAAGTAAAGATATGGTTGTTTACCAATACAGGGAGACGGGGATGGCAAGCCAGGTTAACAATAGGTTTTTTAAGATCCGTCTTTATTTTTGTTGGCGGTCTCCCTCCTTCAACAGTCCCTACAACTAGAAGAATCAAAATGTTAAACATGGAAGTGAAATGTTTAAAAAACAAAATCAAATGGACAACCACTATATGCCTCCTAAGCAAACATTGCTAAAAAACCTGCAAAGCTAAGAGAATAACCTGTTACACTCATTCTTTTGTGGAAACCAAAGAAGACAATAGGCTCAAGCGGTGTCAATGCAAGATGGACTTCTGTATCTATTGAAACATGATCTGATTTTTTCTCAGGCGAGTGCAGCACAAGCGTCTGCTCCGTGGCGAAATCACAGGATCTGATAGTAGCATCCTGTAGGGCAACAGATACAGGAGAGGGTCAATGTTTGCACAAGTTATTAATAAAAAAAGGTGCAAAACTCAAAGCCAGTAGATCATATCATTGCATACACACAGAACTTGCTAAAGAGTTATTATTCACTCTGCATGGCAGATGACTAGATAAAATGGGCTCCAGAATAAGCCTATTAGCCTACTAACAGCAATTAAGCAACATTACTTTTCTGACTTTCCGTGCGCGGTATCATAAGCATTTGCCTTATTTTGGAGTTAGTGACAAAAGACGATCCACAGTTGTAGCAATAAATGTAATTACCTTTTCAGTTAAAAAGGAAAGAAAGCAAGAAAGAAAGTGAAGTATTGACGCAGACCTCAAGAATAGCAATAACAACATGACTAGTGGTAGGGCTATATGCCATACGAACAACACGAGCGCCAAGGTCAATCGAAGCTATCTTGCTTCCTGTCAGAGCATCGAATTCTGCAAAAAAATAGGAAAATTAAGACAATTCAGAAGATCTGTGTGCATTATAACCATTGAGTTCTTCAACAAACTTCAGCGGTAGTTATGTGTTAACAGTATTTTACACTGCCATCTTGATAAGAATAAGCAGTCCTGGTTATCACAAAGCAACAACAAAATGATTTCCCCAACAAAAGAGTATAAAGATGAAATGAACCAACACTCTAACGGTTGTAGCATCCAAATTTGTATGGTTGTCAAAACCAAGTTATTCTGATGATACCCATGCTTTTGACCATCCTAAGCAAACAATTTGCTAGTAATCCACAGATTATCGCCGTGGCTACATGTCATAGAAACTGAATTGTGAATCCTAGTGAAATGTGAGTCTAGACCTCATGCTGTTAAATGGTACTCATACCAAACCCAAGGTGTTTTAACTGCAAAATCCTCGCTGAAAGCATGTATCAAGCAATGAAACTGATCTATAAACTAACCAAACTGTTACTGCAGGTTCCTGGTACTCCATTCAACAGAGGAACATTACTCAGAACAACGCAGTAGTCTTAAATGGGAACCAGCAGAGGTGATCATAAGCTCCCTTCACACCTAACTTGTGTCGCTGGAGATCCAACTCCCCGATACCAACTCCCTCTATTTCACCAGCCGAGCGAACCCAATTGCAGCGTCCCCCACCTCAGATCAGAACCAGTACAACCCACGCACGGCACGAGCATCACTTTGAGCTCCACCCAAGCACCTACGACGAGGCCACAGCGGCCGAGGGCAGTAGAAACGGCGTAATAGGCGTCTTACCGACGACGTGGGTGCCGATGGCGACGGCGACGATGGCCTGGTTGGCGCGGAAGGCGGCGGCGTGCGGCTGCATCGGTCGGGCCGAGGCGCCGCGGCGGCCGCCGGAGTGGCGCAGGTCCAGGTGTTGCACCGTCGTCCACTCCATCGGAGCGCCGGATCTGGTCTGCTCCGGCATCGGGGGCCTTGTGTGGCTGCCGCCCTGAGCCGAAATCGCCTGGTGGGGGTCTCCCTCCCTGTCCCCCACCCCTGCGTCTGGCCGCCCGCCGCCTGGCTGCCGGCCTTCAGCAGCTTGATCCTGCAGCGGAGCAAAGCTGCTCCGCTAGCGATCTGTGTGTTTTGGAGGAGCAGTCGATGGGATCTGGGGGTAGAAGAGAGGAGAGAACGCACACCGACTGGGAATGGTCTGGAAATATACAAATTTCTATTTGAGCCGTCGGATCTGGTTCCAGTGGTTTGGATCGTGTCCTACCAGAACGTTTCGCAAATGCTCCTTGCAGTTGCAGTCAGATATGAAGCTCAAAACCCCCGACAAAAAAAATGAAGCTCAATGCTTGAAAACATTTCCCGTCGTGACTTTAAAAACAAACGGTAATGACTCCCTCCATTCTTAAATAACTGTCTTTCTCGCGTCCAGAGGATTGACTAAAAAAGTGTCCATCTAAACTATTCCCGAGCGGTCATTTAGGTCCATAAACTAAAAAAGTGTCCATCTAAGTCCACCATCTATCTAAGAGGTCGCGTGAAGGTCCATCAACGTACACAGGATGCATTCTTCGCCGACGTGGCGCTCCAGCGTGGCCAAATGGTCATGTGAGGAGCACGTGTGAATATTGGGATGACAGCAAAATGCAATTTGCCCCTGTACTGTATGTCATATCTTAGTCTCTCGTCCTCATCTCAGTCTCGTGCCGAAGGGAAAAGAAGAGGCGGAAGGGGCCGCACGGCTACGACGGCCCGGCGACGGGGAGTCGGGGCGTGGCGGGGAATCGAGGGCGCGACGCGGCGGCGGGGACCCAGGGGCGCGGCGCAACGGAGGTGACCCGAGGGCACGGCCCAGCGCCGACAACCCGGCGGCGAGTTCCATGGCTGGGAGATTGCGAGCGCAAGGTGAACTGCCCCCTGTCTATGGTGAGTGCCGCCTTACCCAAATCCCTTGCAACACTTGAGTCGTTTGATGTTGATTAATGTACCTGCGGTCGATTCATGAGTACTCTCGATTCATTACAAAGACCCATCCTTCTGTTCTAGGGTTTGTGGCTGTGCGAAATAGAGTCTGAAATTTGGGGGTTTTTTTTATCTTGCTGTAGGTGATGGTTCTACTGATTTCACAATAGAGGTACATCATGGAGGATTTTTCTGTGGGGTTGGTCACAATCGTGTTTATTTGAATGAGAAGGTGGCATGGTTTGATGGTTGTAAAGCCGAGTACTGGAATTTTATGGGGATTGAAGAGATCATATTGTTGCTAGATTATGGCTTTGGAAGTCCAACTTTGAAGGTATACTGGCTCTTACCAGGCAAGAACTTGTCCGATGGACTGCGCATAGTGTGCTCTGATGAGGAAACTTTGGTCATGCGCCAATTAGCAAATCGAGTGAATAACTTTGTCCTGTACTTTGATCATCACAGCCATGTGTCCAACAATAATTGGGAAGATGTTGTTATCAATCAAGTAGGCAAACAAGCTGAGAGCAGCAGTGTTAGTGTAGGTGAAATCAATGATGGTGAAGATGTTGAGGACAGCGAAGATGTAGACTTTTATGACTCAGACAATGTGGTAGAAGATGACGATGACTTATTCTTTGACAATGTGGATGTAACAGTTACTGATCATGGTGTTGCCAAGAGAAAGAAGGGCCCAGAGAGTAGTGTTGTGGAAGATCTAGGTTGGGATGAAGTTAATACAGATGAGGAAGAATTGGAGCTACCTGAATCAGATGAGGAAGGTGAACTTGGAAAGAACTTGAAGTCATTCAGACCTGAGGATGTGAACAACCCAATTTTCATGATTGGGATGAAGTTTCCTTCAGTCGAAGTGCTCAGAAAGGCTATTACTGAGTACAGTATGAAGCAAAGAGTTGAAATCAAGATGTCAAGAAACGATAGGACAAGAATTGAAGCCCATTGTGCAGAAGGATGTCCCTGGACTTTATATGCTTCATTTGACAGTAGAGTGCAATGTTTCTTGGTAAAGAGGTACGTTGGTGATCACAACTGTGTGAAGAAATGGGTTCTCAAGAGGTGCACTGCCAAGTGGCTTGCGGACAAATACATGGACAGATTTAGAGCAGATGAAAAGATGACTCTTACTAACTTTGCTAGGGACAGTTCAACTGGAATGGAATCTTACTCCTTCAAGAAGCAAACTTGGTAGAGCTAGAAGAATTGCATTGAAGACCATATATGGAGATGAGATTCAACAGTTCAACAAGTTGTGGGACTATGGAGAAGAATTGAGGAGGTCCAACCCAGGCAGCTCTTTCTACCTAAACCTAGTTAATGGTTGTTTCAGTACTTTATATCTATCTCTTGATGCCTGCAAGAGGGGGTTCTTGAATGGATGTAGGCCATTGATCTGTCTAGATGGATGTCATATCAAGACAAAGTTTGGTGGCATATTGCTAACAGCTGTTGGAATTGACCCAAATGATTGTATTTTTCCTATTGCAATGGCTGTGGTAGAAGTAGAGTCACTGGTAAGTTGGAAGTGGTTCTTGGAAGCATTGAAGGAAGATCTAGGCATTGTGAATACCTACCCGTGGACTATCATGACAGATAAGCAGAAGGTATGTATCTTGTATTGTGGCCTCACTTGTCTCTTGTAGCATGTCATTTGTTGACTGAATTTTATGTCTTATTTGAATCTGTAGGGTTTAATTCCTGCTGTGCAACAAGTGTTTCCTGATTCAGAGCACAGGTTTTGTGTTAGGCATTTGTACTCCAATTTTCAGGGTCACTTCAAAGGGGAAAACTTGAAGGATCAACTTTGGGCATGTGCAAGGTCCTGCACAGTTGAGAAATGGAATATCAACATGGATAAGATGAAAGCTCTCAACTCAGATGCACACGCATGGTTGCAGAAAATGGATCCCAAGACATGGGTAAGGGCTTTTTTTAGTGAGTATCCAAAGTGTGACATACTTCTGAACAATAGCTGTGAAGTCTTCAACAAGTACATATTGGAAGCAAGAGAGCTGCCTATACTGAGTATGTTGCAGAGAATCAAGGGTCAGTTAATGAGTAGGCACTACACCAAACAAAAAGAAGTAGCAGAAAAATGGCAAGGAATAGACATATGCCCTAAGATAAGAAATAAGGTAGCGAAAAATGCAGATTGGGCCAACACTTGCTATGTACTACCTGCTGGTCAGGGCATTTTCCAGGTATTAGATAGGGAACACCAGTACAATGTTGACATTAATGCTAAGCATTGTGACTGCAGGAGATGGGACCTAACTGGTATACCTTGTAGCCATTGCATATCATGTTTGAGGCATGAAAGGATCCCCCAAGAATCAGTGCTCCCTTACTGCTACAGCATTGAAGCATTCCTCAAGGCTTATGAGTGCAACATATGGCCATGCAACGATAAGAGCAAGTGGGTCAATGTTGGTGGTACTGAAGTTCGGCCACCAGTGTATGAGAAAAGGGTTGGCAGACCACCTACAACAAGAAGGAAGGGAGCACATGAGGTTGAAGGAAAAAATGGGCCAATACTGTCCAAGCATGGGGTTGTTATCCATTGCAGCCATTGTGGCAAATCAACACACAACAAGGCCACTTGTGAAAGAAGGCAGGCAGGTTTGCCGGCAATACCCAAGAAACAACAAAAGCAATCAAGGCAAGCAGAATGTTGGAACCAAGTTGTTGATGATCCT
The DNA here is from genome assembly GCA_015476505.1 of Urochloa ruziziensis. NCBI lineage: Eukaryota > Viridiplantae > Streptophyta > Magnoliopsida > Poales > Poaceae > Urochloa > Urochloa ruziziensis. The sequence continues at coordinate 59,497,346 of CM027118.1, forward strand.
GTCATCAACCACATACCTGATGATCCTGTCATCTCCCAGGTAACAGATGCACACAGCCAGCAACTGTTGTCACAACTGAGCAGACCAATGGTTTCTCAATTGGTGGAAGAGGTATGCTTTTTAGATCTAAGTTCATTTGTTATTTATTCTTTAGTATGAACATGAACTGACTTATGGTATTTTCAGACCACACACTCAAGGCTGCAAGATCTAAGAGCCGCCCCATTACCTGACAGTGCATACATCCTGTCCAACCTTCCTGATGCGAGGCCAGAGCCATTAACCACTGCTACAAAGGCTGGAAGGGTGGCAAAACGAAAGGGAGCAGCACCAAAGAAGAAAGGTGGAGGAGCACCGAAAAAGAAAGGTGGAGGAGCACCGAAGAAGAAGGCTGCTACATCTAACAAGCATGGCGGAGCAACAACTTAATGCAGTAGAGCTGACAAAGACTACAATCTTTTGTGAATGGAATAGTTGTCTTTTGTGACTGGAATAGTTGTCTTTTGTGACTGGAATAGGCCAACCTTTTGTGTAAAATAGTTGGTGAAAGCTAACAACTTGTTAGGCCAACCTTTTGTGTAAAATAGTTGGTGAAAACTAACAACTTGTTTGAATGCTGCTCAAGTTAAGTTGATGGATAACTGCATGCCAAGTTAACTTTGTCACGCTCTTATTACATGATTGTTCTTATGTCTCCGATTTGCATCTATTTATGCATGAGGATAAGAGGCATGGATTGCCGCAGCACTCCAAGAATCGCCCAGAGGTGGGAGCAGATCAATTTTGGGGCTGATGCGCATGGAAACGGTCAGTGGAGGACTAAATTATAAAACTCCAATTGTCCAACACCAGCCCTGCCACGCTGGTAGTGCCACGTCGGCGAAGGATGCATCCGTGTACGTTGATGGACCTCCACGCGGCTTCTTAAATAGATGGTGGACTTGGATGAGCACTTTTTTAGTTCATGGACCCAAGTGACCGCTCGGGAATAGTTCATGGACCTGCAGTGAAATTTACTCTTTAAATTTATATTAAACGTTATGTCTAGATTTATAGCAAAATCTATGAATTTATAAAAAAGTCAAAATGACCTATAATTTGAAACGGAGGAAGTAGTATCATTGGAAAGGTCTTTTTTCTAGTTTTTTAACAAATTTATTTAGAGATACAAACGTTGAACATATTTTCTACAAATCGAGTCAAACTTGTGACATGTACACCAACAACAACAATTAATAGTGACGGAGGGAGTACTCTAAACTACCAACAACACTAACAGTTTAGAGAGAAGCACTCAAGGGTTGTGTGTGCTAAATTTGAACAGAGCTTCGGTATAAATAAACTAGAGAGAGTTAGCTACTCTAATTACATGATAATATTGACCTCGTCGCTCGAATGCATTACACGAACATGTACTGTCACCTAACTTTCTGAGACCTAGTGCCTTGTTTAGCTCAGTGTCCACCTTGCCCTATCTGCCATGTACCATCCGCATACGGTGAAACAAGAAATTGCCGGAACATATACAATGACAATCGCGACGGATATTCATCTCCATTTGTCTGCTTCCAGACTTCAGTTGCAGCCAGAGTACAATGCATTGGCAATACACCATCAATAATAGGCAGAGCTCTCGTCAACGATTGGATTTTCTCCTTCCTATGTACAATAGCTCAGTTTCCTAAATGTCAGTAAGCTATCATGGAGCAAAATAATCTATCTTGTCCTTCTTATCACATCAAGGAGTTGCTGTGTACTCCTGTGGCAAAATGGTTAGAGAATTTCGTGCCTCGGAAAATGAGGTATAGTATGAACATAGCATAAGCAACCACAGCCACGCAGAGAGCTGAACTGGACAGCAGGCCTTCCGCTTCTGAAGAGAAGAAATCCAACAACATGTAGCTATTTATTATGATTGGAACGGATGCAGCTGTCCAAGAAGCAATCTACATCAATATGGCAAGGTTAGGTTATAGTGCTACAGGAATATATTGATTTGGCAAAAACTAAATAACTAAGAGACAAAAGTAATAATTCGTGGATAAGTTCTGAAGCAAACTTCCTAAAGAAAGAGAGGTAATCCCTCTATTCCCAAATGTAAGGTGTTTTAGATTTAGTGCAATAGTGCTAACTCAAACTTCTTCAAGTTTAATCCAATTTATAGAGAAACATAGCAGGATTTGCCATGAAACTAAAATCCAGCACATTTGCATAGACAATTTGCTATGAAACTAAGGTCAACACATTTACATGGGAAACGTTGTAACCAAGATCCCTCGTTAAGAAATGAAGTTTTGTCAAACTTAGTGAGCTAAGTTCCAGCAGTTCAGATAGCTTAGTTCAGTGAAGCTTAGATTGCCACCTTTACATTCAGAACCTTGATTGAGTTCAGCTTATGTTACATCTCTACACATTAATTGAAAAAGAAGGAAATGTGTAACGCAGCACAGGATCGCTACTTGTTACTTACTTTTGTTTTTGGACCTATCTTGAAAACTCCCATGACTTCCTCCTTAGAAACCAATGTTACCAATGGGATTAGTGAGAATGGGATCTGGATTGATTGGAGCACATTGAGCCATTCATTGAGAACATCTAATGCAGAGTCAGATGTGTTGAAATATAGAGCGACAATTATGGTTGGCACAATTGCAAAGCTTCTAGTGACCAATGCACGGATCCATTTTTTCAACTGCCAATTCAGAAACCCACCCATTATAAACTGTCCAGCATAAGTTCCAGTTATGGTACTACTTGTGCCAGAAGCTAATAGACCAACACCCCAAATATAGAGGACAGGGAAAAAATCACCCCCGAACTTCTCATGTAAATATTTTCCAGCATTCTCAAGACCAATACTATCTGCATCTTTGGTGCCATAAAACCCTTTTGCAAAAACTGTCATGACAAATAGATTTATCATGAAGGGCGCTACCAATGCCATGGTGGATTCAATGGAATAGTACCTCAAGGCTTCACGGACTTCATATTCCTTTTCTGGGTCAATTTTTCTTGATTGGACAAGAGCAGAATGGAGGAACACATTATGGGGTGTGATAACACTTCCAACAAGACCAACAGCTTGTTTTATTGTTCCTGAGTTCAGTTTTGGAATCAGAATACCTGTAGCACATAGATTACACTGTGATTGGCTAGAGAACAGAATACCAGTCGGGTCATATATAGGTGAAACACATGACCAAAGGTTAAAGAAACAACAGAACAGCATTGACCATATGGTAGAGAGGCACTTGATGCATAGATGCCCACCAAGGCTCAGACTTTTATATGTGCCATGCAACCATCTTTTAATTCGGATCTCCTTCGCCATGTTTCGAGAAGGAAGGCATGCAAGTGAATAGATACTCACCTATGATTAGGTCTTTCCCTCTAGGCTTGGTTTCTACAAACATCCATGCAAAGGAGCAGGCCATTGTTGTAATTAAAACTGCAAACAAAGCTTCCAATTTTCTCACCCCATAGCTTCTCGAGGGAAAGGAAAATAAAGCTGATGATGGAAAACAAAATTTCGGTAAGTAGGATACAATACAACCTTCCTGCTATTTCAAACAAAAATAAGCAAAACAAAAACCAGTGCTCATGACTCATGAGTCAATTTATGCAAACAGGGTGAGATCTAGCTAGCACCAAGATCAGCAGATATATCACCGTTTGTGCGAAATGGTACACAGATTAGACCAGCAGGAAGCTTACCAATCCAATGCGGTGATGACCACGCCGGCCCAAATGGGCAACCAGCCATGGCTGAGGATCTTGATGGCAATGGCGCTCCCGATGACCTCCTGGATGTCTGCGCTGACGAGCGCGATCTCGGCCATGAGCCAGAGCGCGCGCCGCGCCCAGTCCGGGTACTCGTCGCGGCAGAGCTCGGCGAGGTGCCTCCCCGTGGCGACCCCGAGGCGCGCGGCGAGGAGCTGCACGAGCAGGCCCATGGCCATGGACCAGAGGAGCAGCCAGAGCAGCGAGCCCCCCGCCGTGGCGCCCGCCTGGAGGTCCCCCTCGATGTTCCCGGGGTCCACGAACGCGATGCTCATCAGGTACCCGGGACCCGTGAAGAGCCAGAGCTTCCGCCACGAGAAGGGCGGCGCGCGGCCGCCGCCCGAGGCGTAGTGGAGCCGATCCTCGTCGCCGGGGTCGCCGTCGCCGGGGACGGAGACGACGACCTTCTCGCCTGGCTCGTACGCGCTCTCCTCGAAGTCGAAGCCGACCTCGTCGTCTTCGGAGGTGGCGGAGGCGAACGACGAGGGACGGAGGAGCGCGCGGCCCTCGGCGCCCGAGGCGGGCGGCGAGCTGATCTCGGCGGGCTCTCCGGCGGCGGCGGGCGGCGTTGTTGTCGGCGGCCATCGCGTCGGAGGCTCAGACGAGATTGCCGGATGCGCAAACGCCGGTGGCCGGACTCGCGTGGCCTCGTGGCGCAACAGCGCAAAGCAGAGTGCCGAGGCTAGGTGATCTCTGTTGCCGCGTGTTTAGGGGACTCCTATATTTAGAGCGTGGATGAGTGTTTCTGGATGTGTCTGCTATCCGCTTGAGTCAGAAGTAGGTGAAGAACGCTAAAAATGAGAGGACGCCAGCTTAGAAACGCTGTGGACTTGCGTAGATGTAGATTTAGCGCTGAAACAAGGAGGACACATGGAGATTAATATAGGGAAATGTAAGTCTGTATTTTTTTAAAGAAATTATTGGCAGAGAAAATCGCTCTCTGTATTTTTTCCCAGGTGCAAGATAAGACAAGATGGGTGATAGGGATAAGAATGGTGCTTAGTAATTTTTTTTGGTATAAGTTGTCTTCGGAAGGGGAAAAAATCTTTTTAAGGCCGTGTTTAGTTTCGGTGAGACGGTGAAAAGTTCAAAAAAAACCGTGTCAGTTCATTTCTAGTCAATTCGTCCACAAAAGAATACAATTCTAACATCTTGCACGTATATCAATAAATAGGTGAAATGACGTATTTGCCTCTATGTCATTATCAAATGTTGCTATATCAAATGTTAAAAGCATTGTTATAGAAAGCTACTAGAAAACTCTACAAAAAAATTGTCTTTTATTTATAGTTGCATTCTTTTGTGGACAAAATTTAGACTCTAGAATTTCTCTTTTGTGAACAGTGAGAGTAACTCTATGCACGTAGTCCAATATAAAAGGGTTTCACCTTTTTATTTTTTCACCGGATTTAAACACCTCCTAATTTCGCTGGCATCTCGCCAACGTTCCCGTGTCACCGACTCACTTTCCGAGTGTACGTGTGCTATACTGCTATGTGCCGTGTGTGCGACATTTTTAATCGAGGACAGAGGACTGCTAATTTGCCGGCTGGGCTCAGAAATGGTCGTGGAATTTTTTTTATTTTTTTATTTTTTATTTTTCGATTTTTCAAAAATAAATATCTGGCCCAAAAATTAGCAGATTTGGTCTTATGTCGCCAGATGAAACGGCTATAGCCGTCTGAACCGGCGAAAGGTTGTTGCACAGGCCACGTGGCGGCGTTGCAGGGCTTTTCGCCGTTGCAAATGGCTATAGCCGTCTGAACCGGCGAAAGGTTGCTCCACATGCCATGTGGCGGCGTTGCAGGGCTTTTCGCCGTTTCAAACGGCTATAGCCGTTTCACACGGCGAAAAGCTCCTGGCTCCGCTTTTTGCCTGAAGCTATAGCAGTTTGAAACGGCTATATTTCTTAAATTTTTTTTAATTTACGTTGAGGATTTATTCTGGATTTATTCTGCAACTGTTTTCTAATTTATGTTGAGAAATTATTCTGCTATATTTGGTTTGATATTATGAAATGATTTAGATTTTTACGGATAATTTTTTGGTTCGCCTAAAATTGTTTTAATATTATATGTTTATAATTTTATACGGTTTGTGGGTAACCATTTAGGCCGGAATGCAATTGTGGGTTTTTTGTTTTACGGAATGCAGTTGTACTACGGTTGTGCAGGTGTACCATTACACACATAAACTCCACAACTGCATTCCGTAAAACAAAAAAGCACAATTGCATTCCGGCCCAAAGGGTCACCCACAAACCGTATAAAATTATAAACATACAATATTAAAACAATTATAGGTGGACCAGAAAATAAACCGTGAAAATCTAAATCATTTCATAATATCAAACCAAATATGGCATAATAATTTCTCAACATAAATTAGAAAATAGTTGCAGAATAATTTCTTAACATAAATTAAAAAAACTTTAAGAAATATAGCCATTTCAAACGGCTATAGCTGCCACCCACCCGCCCAGCGCTGGCGAAAAGTGGGGCCAGGAGCTTTTCGCCGTATGAAACGGCTATAGCCGTTTGAAACGGCGAAAAGCCCTGCAACGCCGCCACATGGCATGTGCAGCAACCTTTCGCCGGTTCAGACGGCTATAGCTGTTTCATCCGGCGACATAAGACCAAATCTGCTAATTTTGGGGTCAGGTAATTATTTTTAAAAAATTGAAAAATAAAAAATATAAAAATATAAAAAAATCAATGGTCGTGACTCCGTGAAGGCACACGCTGGGCCTTCCTCGTCGGCGTCGCCAGCACGTGCTGGGCCGGTGCCGCGCACTACACAACAGAGTAGGCCCGTAAAGCACCCGTCCAGGTCCAGTCCACCAGAAGAGGCGGCGGCGAATGGACGGACAGCGGAGGCGCTCACGTGGACGAGCGGCACAGGTGTCAGCCATCCACGCGATTCCCACCGGCCTCCAGACCACGTCCACGCAACCGGGGGCCAGCCGCGGCCGTCCACGAGTTCCATCTCCTGGCCCACCCGCCAGCGACCCCATCTCCCCCCGCGCCGTAGGTATCCGCGGCTCCGGCTCGCCTACCGCGCACACGCAGACGAGACACGGAGAGAGACGGCCAGCGGGGCAGCTGGATTCCAAAGCCTATCTCCTATCACCACCCAAGCAAGGCCCCGAGGGAGGAGGGGAGGGAGGAATCGCCCACGCCCGCAGAGGCAGGGTCGGGGTCGGGTCTGGGGGAATAAGCGAGGGTCACCGGCGGCGGCCCACATGCCGATCGCCTACAGCATCCGCGCGCCGCCCTCCGCCGCCTCCGCGCAGCAGCAGCAGCGCCTCAGGCTGCCCCTTCCGCCGCCGCTGCCGTTCGCGGCGCCGTCGGGCGCCGGGGTGGCCGCACAGCGGAGGAGGGTTGTCGGGGTGGCGGCCGCGTCCGCGTCGCCCTTCGACGAGCTCCACGCGCGGGGGAGGCCCGTACATGGACCATCCAAGGTGAGCCAGCCGCCGCCTACCTCGGTCGCATCGCCCGAACGGCCAACCTCTTTTAGTCCTTTTTTTCCCCCAAATTGTTTCCCCCAAATTGAATAGTAGTCTGGTGGGTAGTATTGGGTGCTGGCATGCTGCTGCGTGATTAGTCTCCGGTGGTCTCGTTGGCGGGTGATTTGAGGTTCGGATAGCGGAAAAGGTTCTGTCCGTAATCATTTCTTGTTTGAAATTCGATGTAAGAGCGTGGAAATAAGATCTGGCTTCCAGGAATCTGTTGATCTTTCGATGACGAGCTTCTGCAGTAGCTTCATCTTTGGCTGTAAATTTATTGGATTAATTTCCTCTACATGGAATCGATGCTTCCCGAACATTTCATGCATCAAGGCAAGGTGCTTCGAGGCAGTGAATTTGTTAGCTGCGTTCACTGAGTCGTCGAGGGGAGTAGGATTCGATGCTCATGCTAGTCTAGTTATTATTATTTTTATTAGGTTTATTAGTATCTGTGCAGAAAGTTGTGATTCTTAGCGATAGGGTTTTAGTTGCAAGTTTAGGCCTGGTAAATCACCAGCAACCATGGTACATATGTTAGCTGGATGTTACCCGCCTGGATTGTGAGGCTGATGGGGATTTTATTTGGCTACAAGCTCCATCCCCCCCCCCCCCCCCCCCCCCCTTTGTTTTTTAGTTCACGTTGTAATTTAGTAGGAAGAAGGATTGTCTAATCCAACAACCTGCTGTTAAAGGGGGAGCTCTTATAGGACCTCAACGATAAACAAACTGTGCCATGAGTCCACGCTTAAGGTTTTAGCATCCTACCATTATATTGGTCGGAACAATCATCATGAATTTTTGGGTTATAACTTGGTTAGAATTTCTGAGATATCCTTTTTTTAAAAAAAAGGAGAAGAAAATTTGAAATTTCATTGGTACTACTACTGCTGGCTAACACTGAGCTAAGTTATTCTTAACATTGCAATTCTGTTTTCGTAGTCCATATTGACTGGATTAATGTCTGGATTGAAAAGCTATGACATTATGCTTTGATGTCAAAGTTCTGTCATATGGCTCGAGATCAATTACTGAAAGTATTGTGAATATTTTGTAGTTCAAACTGTGTTTGTCAGATGTAGCAATGATTCTCGTCTATGCTACTTAAATTCATCATCAGTAGTTATGGCCACTGTAAATGTTGCGAAGTATTTTGAAAATGTTGCTTATCCATGGACCAGGGGTTTTCACTTTCTGAATGAAGTAGTGGGATTATATTCCAAGAGTTTTTACCAATTAGCTGCCATTTTTCTTTTGCGCATTAATTGCACGTAACACGTGTGGCTCCCATGGTTTTGAATGGCTTAAATGGTTGAAGTATTATATTTTAATACTTTATAAAGTACCTATAAACTTCCTTGATTTAAATACTGTTGTATATCATGGCATTTCATTTTCATCTATTAAAAGCCACTTACATTGTTTTGGTCATGCTGTAAAGTTGGCTTATGCTGTGTTTGGTTATCTTGTAGAAATCCATGCTCTGGAACTTGATCCAGGATATAGAGCCCTTGGACCTAAGTGTCATTCAGAAAGATGTTGCTCCTGAAACAGTAGATGCAATGAAGAGGACCATATCTGGCATGCTGGGTCTGCTTCCATCTGATCAGTTCCGTGTCGTTGTAGAAGCCCTTTGGAATCCGTTCTTCAAGTTATTGGTATCTTCAATTATGACTGGGTATGCTTTCTAGTTGATAGATTATTTTATCATGGTGGTTATGAAAAGTATTTCTTAGACTGATAAGTTGCATTATTAAGCATGTGGTTTGCTTTTGTTGTTGTTGAATTTAGGACAAAGTCAACATCTATTTTTTTATTCAATGTGTATTGGTCTTAAATGACATGTGAAACTGATGGCAACTCCTGCAATCTTGTACTTGTGTTCAGTAGAATAGCAGGTGGACCTAGAAATAATGGCCAACTTTGTTGTATGCCTCTCTGACATTTATGTCCGAGAAAGAGGCCTACATTTTCAGACTATTAAAAAATGCCAACCTTCTAGTGATGGTTTAATAGTCTCTTTGGTAGCGACATTTTCTTCCACCTGTACCACTTCATGGTGGTTTCTGGTTCCTTCTTGGCTTGTTTTCGGCCAAGTAGAGAGTCGACCGTGTGCTTAGCATTCTGCTTGTGTGGTTCATTTTCCCATAAGAGCTTGTTGTGGGATGATCAACTATGCTGATTTGGCTAGTTTCCCAGTTTAATGGACACTGTCCAAGCTAACAACGCTTGATAGCTCCTTCTGAATTTGAGCAGCTGTTAGTTTCTTCATTTTTGAGAGATGCAAAACATAAAAAATGAAGTTAGCTCACTCACTCACTCTCACTCTCCTTGCTCAATTATTTTTTTAAAAAATTAGTATTTGCTCCTACAAACTTTGTTTGAGGTCCTGAACTACCTAGTTTGTTTTCTGTAATAGCTATAGCTATGCAATCTACCAATAGAATAATTGATGTAACAAGAAGTAATGCCTTGTTTCATGGAATACAGTTCACATGTATGCCAGTAAACTCTGATTCTCACTTTGTTTCTGTCTTCAGGTACACTCTACGTAATGCTGAATACAGGCTTTCTTTCGAAAGAAACCTAGAACTTTCTGAAGAAGACGCAGAATGTCCAAAAAGTGATATCACTGAAGACAATCATCATAACATCAATTTGGGTAGACCTGTCACTATTTTTAGATTATCAGAAGAGGACATGCCTCAGGACCCTGGAAAAAGTGAAGAAGAATCATCATATGAAAATATGGGAGAAGAGCTTGGCAACTTAACACCTCAAGCAGAAGAGTACATTATTCAGATGCAATCTCGTTTGGATGCCATGAAAAAGGTAATATAGACTGTTGCTTGATTAAGTTCCAAAGCATTTGATATACTAATCTGATTCATTATTTGGCACTATTACCTATTGCAGCCATGCATTCCATGTAAATATGCAATTTATCAGTTTATTTCATAAATATGAATGTTGCATGTGCCATGGGAGGAAGATTAGAAAGTAATTTGGGAATATGTCCATTATGCACAGGCTAGAGTTGGTACTTCTGTAATTAACATTAGCTTACCCACTATGTGTTTGTAGTTTTTACTACTGATATGAACTCGCGAATGCAGCTCAGTGCATATCAGATTTATTGAACACTTTGGTAGGTTATTGAGAATATGTTGGATGCCATATATTTAGTTTGGTTTTCTGTGCCATTATTTGTTTGTTACTAATTCATTTTGCAAATATGTTGAGTTTATTGATTGTATATAATTAATTCATAACCTGGTCACAGCAATTTAAACAATGCAGAATATTCTCTCAATTATGAGATGATATAGTAGAAATTTCTTGTTATTGATTCACATGTAAGAGAAGCCAAGCTCGAAGAGGGCAAGTAGGTTTGGCTCAAGCTTAGCACAAATATTTGGTGCAATTGGGCATAAGCTTGACTTGAGCTTAATCAAGCCTAAGTTAGTTTCAAGCTTGGTGGGCTCAAAGCAGCTCTGTCAAAGCTTGAGCTCAACGCAGCATGCTCTGTGATAAGAGTAACACGTGTCTTGTACACTTAAACATCACATATGACAACAAAAGCCCAGGCTGTGAGTAAGCTTGGCATTCAAACTGAACAAATACCCAAGGCGCCTGTTTTGATCTACTCTGAGTCTGAGCTGAACAACTTAGCGAATAAGAATTTTTTTTAAAACCAATTGGATCTGTAGTGACTGTTTTGTGTAATTCTTGCTGTAAAATGTAGTTTGATCATTTTGTGTATGACAGCGCTGTGTTGTGTCTTATATCAAACTTGAATGCTTATTGATTTTATTGACAATGCAGGAGTTACATGACCTCAGGAGAAAGAATTCTGCCCTACAGATGCAACAGTTCGTTGGAGAGGAAAAAAATGACTTGCTGGACTATTTGCGATCTCTAACACCAGAGAAGGTATGTTCCAAATTGAGTCTCTCAGTTAATGCGAAGGGTTAATTTTTAGTTATGTTTTATCTGCTTAATGAGATATTTATGGTAAAACGTTCTTTATGCAAGTCCCAAGTGTAAAAATAAAATAAAATAGAAAGCTCTCTCTCCTTCTCATTTGCCTAACCTAACTGCTTTGAACAGGTTGCTGAACTGTCAGAGTCTACATGTCCCGGCGTACAAGAAGCAATTCATTCGGTGGTTCATGGTTTGCTTGCTACCCTTTCCCCCAAGATACACTCAAAGGCCCCTCCGCCACTAGAAAACACTTCTGGGAGTGCTTTTAACCTAGGGGGTGAGGGTGACGACTGTGCGGAGCTTGTTGAGAATGCTTCCCTCCCGTTTCAGCCTCTAATATCTGTTCCCCGTGATTATCTTGCACGTTTGCTCTTCTGGTAATACAAAGCAAACTTAATTGGCATTGCTTGTTTGGTGTTGTTTATTCATATAACATATGGTTACTGACCACCTGCTTTCCAAACTGTTTAGGTGCATGCTGCTGGGTCACTACATCCGGGGTCTGGAGTACCGGTTAGAGCTGGCGCAGCTTCTGCGAATGTCCAGCGATGTGGGTTCTTTCGCTAATGGTGATGATCGTGTTGTTTGAGAATGCCACGTTCACTGACATGCCCCACGGCGACCAGAGAGAATGGCAATCCCTGGCTGAGAAATGGTGGAGATGGTGGTTACAATGCGTTCCCTGTCCAAAGTATGCCCTAATACAGGGATCACTGCTGGAGCTATATAGTTCTTGTTGTAGTTCTTGTAAATTCAGAAAACAGCCGCTCGGGTGTAAAGCTAGTGTTATATATGGACGTGAACTATCTTCCTCTTTTGATGTTGTGCCGTACAAAAAGGAATTTGGATGTACGTTTGTTTTTAATCTTGTGGTAGCATGGTAGGCATCCTTGTATTTTAGTTGTATGTATTTGTTGGTTGTGATTGTTGTCAATTAGGTGGTCCTGTCTCTTCGTTATTCCAATAAAGATAACTTTTCATATTTGGATGCCAGAAGTTCATACTTCCGTTGGAATTGTGTCTAGATTACTATGGTACATTTCTCTAAACTGAAATAGAAAATGCAACTATCTGTCTAGATTGCTATGGTATCTATGCCATTTTAATAAAAAAAAATGCTTGCATAAAGAAATGACTGATATACGGATACGGTTACACGAGAAAGTGCAATAGCTGTCGAAAAGGATCGATATCTTGGCTGAGATGTGGGAATAGCTATCACGATCGTATGGTCTGTGACAAGCGGGGAAAAAAAAGTAGAGAACTGCTATCTAGATCAAGAAATGAGCTGAATAAAATTTTGCTGTCAGGATCTATTAGTCCACACGGCTGCCCATGCCCAACACGCCAGGTTGGCCAATAGCCCCGTCGTCCCCGTCCTGCACATCCGCAGGAAAACGTCCAGGTCATCATCAGTTGGTGGTTTGGCACTGGAGAGGCTCACAGTCACAGCCACCTGTAGAAGTAGCAAATGCCTCATCTGGCAAAAGGATTCAACCGTTCAGGCGCATGCTCAAGCAGTCAAAAGAACGAGGCACCATCCCTCCTCCCAAATATAGAGGCATACTAGGGCCATTTGGTAGGGACCAAAATGGTTTCAGTTTCTCCTAAGAAATGATCTCTATTCTCTAGCAGGCTTTTCTTTTTCTTGAAACATCCTTTGGCAAACGTTCTGTTTTTCGTTTCAAGCTTCCTTCTGCAATGTGCCAATAATGTGAAAAGGACAAATGTGTCTTAGCTGGAATTTGTTTTGGAACACCTGGGTTTGGATCGTTTTGAATGGTTTTGATGGTTCTGTCAAATAAAAGTCCCCACCAAACAAGGCCTAGGTCCATACTGTAGCGACATGGTAACATGATCTCCAACGGAAAGGCGCAACAGGAGGTGGAAGAAGCCAACAAGAACGAGATCAAGTGAAGAACAAGCAGGTCATCGACCTCCTGTTCATCAGAAATTCAGAAGTAAAAACAAAGCACTTGAGCAAGATAAGCAGTAAACTAAAGATATGGGAATGTTTCTTAATTTAAAACAAACTAGATCAAGCAACCAACTACATGCAAACCACAAATAATCTCTAGTTTTAGGATACGGAATTAAACTGTTAACTGAAAACAAACTCCAGCCGACGAGTACTACAAGCAAAGCATTGAGGAGCAAGATACATTTCAAGGATGCAAACTATTCTTTTGATCTGAAAAAAAAAGACTAATAATAAACTGATGTAAAGAAAATTGAAGCCATCCTCAGAAGCATCCACCGGTAGGGTTCAGGGAAAGCTCTTAATTGTTGGTGGTGTTGCCACTGCTGCCGCCATTGTCATGGTGGCTTGGCCCAGCTTCACGGTTGTAAGGACCTGCCAGCACCTGGTTATGGCCAGCCTCATGGTAGTAGCGCCCTACAAACAATTTGTGAATAGGGTCGTCTTCAGATGCAAGGAAGTTGCTGAAAGCCTGCTGATCTTCAGCAGAAGGGTGCTCCGGCGCCAGCGCGTACGGGGATGGCAAGTAGCCATTTTCCTGCTGGTAAGAAAATTGCTGGTGGTGCCCTTCAATGAAGACGGGATCGTCGAACATGGCTTCCAGAGGGAAGTCGTCGTCGCCGGCGTTGAGGCCCAGGAACGGCGCCGACATCGACGGCGGCGGCACCGGGCTGTCACCCGGCGCCGGCACTTGAGACGAGGCAGCAAAGTTGGAGCCTGGAATAGCTGGCACCTTGATGACATCGTCGATCTTCTGGGCAGGGCCAGTGGGCACGGCCTGGGTGCCCTTCCCTTCTTCTTCTTCCTTTAGGCCGCGGATGTACTCCGCGACGATGCCGGGGCGGGGCTCCTTGGTTTTGTTCTTGCGCTTTGTGTCCAAGCTCCGTTCGGCCGCATACCATTGGTTCTTGATGCTGTTCTCAGACCGGCCAGGGATGCACTTGGCTATCTTGACCCACTTTTTGCCGAACTTCTTATGGTACTTCACCAGCAGCAACTCCTCATCTTCTGTCCAGGCCGTATTCTGCAAGACACAGGGTCACAGGGGGTTATTTCAGCACATCACTACGAAAGAAATCAGTGCATTGTATTTGTATATGGAATCAGAAAACGGAGCAAGCACCTCATGCAAAACCAAAGTACCGTGGAATAAGAACATTAAGCAAATACTCGATCCATACATACATTTCCATGTGTTTTAGGCTCTCTTAGCTTACAGATGACTTGGTGACTAAACATTAGGGATTTATGATGCCTCTTATTAAAATATCTTTGTATGACTACGTGAAATGTTTAAGTAGTCTGACATGGCGTGTTAGTTAAGAATTAAGAGACGACCTACACTGTACCTCCTTCACGTAGGATTTCCATGATGCGGCAACGCCTAGAGACACACACACAAACGGGCCACATCCACATGTGCGTGGCGCGCGCACATTCACACACATGAATCGAATACTGCCTAAAATTTAAATGGTACCAACACTTCTCCACATCCATGACATTACAATTAAACATAAACGTATTTTCTTGTACCAAAAAATATACTACATGCCCTAAACTGATATTGGTAGCAAAATAAAACCTAGAAAAAAAAGGAAAAAGACAAAAATATCTCCAGATAAATTAATCACACGTATTTATTGTTTAATTGCATATAAGTGCTAACTGATTTCACAAAAAGGGTAGAAAATGACACAAAGGAATAAAGTAGTACTAGCATGGTAAAAAAACACTACAGAAAGCCTTTTTGGCCCTTTATTACAAAGAAATTGTTGTACACAAATATTGAGAAACAATGTTTACTCATGAAAGGCAGACATTTGCAAATCCATAATCAAGGATTGATAACATTCATATCATGTATGTGAATGCTTAAATAGTTACATTGAAAACTTTAGGTAAGAGTAATTGATTGGAAAGCATGTATATCTACAAAGTAAACCAATCCTCAAGAACCAATCAACAAGACAAAAAATACCTTAATTTCTGGGTCCAGATGGTTGATCCATCTCTCCCGGCATTGCTTGCCAGTTCTGCCAGGAAATTCCTTTGCAATATCGGACCAAGCTCTTTTACCATGCTGCTCCACAAGTCCACGTAACATTCTGCAAAAAACGAAATATGTCACAACACGATGTAGGAATTAATGTGCAACTCATATTTATGCATAGTTAAACATGAATATATACATGAAAAAGTGCATTGACAAGTGTTAGTGTGTAAAACATAACTTGAACAATCATAATAATGGCATGGAAATCAATGGTGAACAAAACAACAAACATGAAATTATATTATTATGGACTTACGTATCCTCTTCTGGAATCCACTGCCCTCTTGTAGCATTGTTTCCCGCCGCGCTAGTTCCAGCATATGCCTTGCCTTTCCACGTTCTTTGAGGCCATGGAATCTGCCATTTGGCCATGATCTTCACCGAGAGGAGTGTCCTGGATGAGATCGCCTCCATGTCTTTTGAAGCCTAAAGCACCTTGCAAACAAATGTCATCATAATCGCCCACCCCAAAGTTGATAGCTTGATGGGCAAGGGCATCATCCTGCAAAAAAGCATCGAAAGGGTATTTCTCAAGATGTGACAATGATTCGACCTTATTCTGTATTGATGATACCATGCTCACCCTCTCGAACATCTCATGGAACATGGAGCTCTTCTCACCCATGCAGAATGCGCTGGTTTCTATGAAGGCAAAAGCAGTGGATTTGCAGAGCTCGGGAACAAACGAGGGTAGGGAAATGACAACTTTTGTGATTGGTTGGCGCGAGTGATATATAGGCCAACTCGAGAATCTTTCAAGGATCGCGATTCACCCAGCGTATCTGTAATGATTTCAACCCCGGCTATAGCACAAGAGCAAAAGTTAAGCACTAATTATTATATGAAATTTAATTCCTAATTAATACATTAACTATCTATCATCACAAAATATGCGTCTGGCTAAAATCTATACTGCCGTACCGGGTGGGTGCTTACCTTATGCAAAATAGCACAGCCTCTAGTTGGTAACATTTAAAATACTGTCTGGAACTGACGAGGTTATTTCTAGCAAAGCAAACCCCTCTTTTGCATATAAGTATTTTGTTGGCACCATTTATTGCACTAAATTAGTGTGAAATCATCTCAATAATAAGCAGTACTCCATGTTATTATATAGCTCATTTTGGCTAATAGACATTTTGCACATTGTGCTGTGAACATACTAAACATGTTTTCATGCCATCTCCAGTCTAAGGAAGTGCATATTCATAGACATATTCATAATCACAAACTCCTAGCCGCTCTTAGATTGAAATAGTTCTTTACCCTAGACCCTCATGAAATGAACAAACATCATGTTTTCTAGTTTCCAGTTCTCTGTAGCTCTCGTGATAGACCCAGGATACTTTATCTATCACATACATTGCATGTCTTAGGATATATCATATCCATACATCAGAATAACAATTTTAATAGTGCTTTATTACATCGAGAATCTTATATATTATGTCATGGCACAAGCTGACACAATTCCATGGATTGAATAACATCAAGAAAACTTGTATGTGTCATGTGTGTGGATGCTAGAGCATCATGAAATCACCATCTCCATCATTATATCCATCGCCAAAGCCATAATTCATGCATAACATCACAACAAAAAGTCGTACCATCCATTATGGTTGAATTTGCAGCCTGAAACTGAGCTTGAGTACTTAGATCTACCCCAAGAAATGGGCATGTCGTGTCACAACCCTAATGTGCAAATTCAAGGAGTATCAATATTCTAGTATTGAAGTATTGCAAGGAGTCATGAATTCTGATGCAGTAGGAGTACCAGTAGTTATCCAATAATCTTCATCCCAAAGCCAACCTCTCACACCTTGGGCGGTCTTCGATAGAACTAGAGTCAAGAAGGAGGTCCGCATTCACCTAAGTTCTCTAAAGGAAATGATGAAAGACCCCTCTCTAACTTATCTCAATGCAACACTAGACCTTAGCTAAAAATTGGGACAAAAGAAGAGTAATATATGCTAATTGAAAAAAGCCAATCATACGAATATCCTTGAATTAGGGTGCATCTATATGTACAATTTAACTGTTTAGAGTGTGGACACATGTACATGTACTTATACAAAGTGATGCACTAAGTGTAGCAAGTGTTTTTTATCACCACAACACTGATTAAAAAAACTTGTTCATGATTAGCACAATCTCACTTTTCTAGGCTTGGAGATGTACAGTCACAATTGTACACCCTAGATTGTGAATCATCACTAATGGATAGTTGGACCTAAGAAAATAAAAAACTAAAGGGCTTCACTCATTCTTCTCTTGAAGGTCAGTGTGTGAGTGTGTCACTCAACACAATTCTAACACACATCCATATGTCATGCTTGTTTGACAAGTTCTCATTGTTGTCAATTGCTAGAGTGAACATCTTCTTCCATTCAATGTATCTATCTCAACTGCAATTCACAGTGTGTACCCACCGAAGGTATCACCACTGTCGGTGCCAATCCTAATGGGGGCCCTAAGACATCGATAATTACCAACTAAGCCACAGGAACTAATAAACTCAGCGAGAGCTAAGCGAGGCAGCGTCAAACCTCTGTCAGACTTGAGGGTGCCCAGCACCCCTCGAGCGAATCGGAACTCCGTCTCGCTCGAGGCCTCCTCGCTCGAGGCCCGGAGGCCGCCCTCGAAACCCATCTCCGCCTCGCTCGAGGTCTCTCCCTTGCTCGTGGGGCCCGCTGACGGTTCGCCTGCCCCATGGACAAAAGCATTTAATGGCTCTGTACGGCCTTGGACGCGGAAGTCAAGCGACGTATCCTTCACCCATCCCCGGTCATCTCCACCAACTCCTGACACCGTGCGGTCATCCTCGACGCTGCGCACAGACCTATGCAGTATGACAGACCTGTGCTGTCACGCTCCCCTGTTCCACCAACTCCGGTACGGGAACCTCTCGAACGGGTATGGGGGACCCTCGAATGGGTGCACGGCCTGCTATACTTGATGATGTCGCACAACGCAAGCCCTTAAAACCAGGAGCACAGGGAGCACGCATCATGAACAGGGGACGCCACGTCATGCGCCAGAGCCCCATACGCCAGGAAGTCGTATAATCCGACAACGCGAGCCAGGACAGGAGCCACGCCTGCGACCATACCCCGTCATACGCTGTCACTGTGCCAAGCTCTGCACTTTCACTGTTTGTAACTGCCCCTCTTTAGGACTATAAAAGGAGGAGGCAGTCTCCTAGAAACGCAGGTCACAAAGGACACAAGACACAACACGCTCACTCACTCATTCACCGCTAAGTTCGCCAAGAACGCTACGCTCAACCTCCCACTCGCTCTAAGGGACTTGGGGGCTCATCCTCCTCTCCCGCCAAGCTTGTAGCCCCCCTACTACGAGCACCCCCGGTGCAAGGCAATATAGTGCGCAAGCACACCCTGCTGGACGTACGATCGAAAGATCGGAACCAGGATAAATCTCGTGTCATTGTGTTGCCCTTGCATCGACCATGGAGAGACGGGACACAGCGCACTTTCTGCAGGTGTTTGGGCCCCCGCTGGGTTCCGGCACCGACAACCACCAACTTCTCAAGTCCATCCAATCATGTATCCTCCACAGGTACTATGGCAGGGTACCTCTATACGTTCCTCTCTCTAGACGACCAAGTCCTTTGAAAGGGTCTTATCTGCTTGTTCTTGCCAAATATCTCAGAGATCACTAATCATTCCACCATAACTCATACCGAAAATAATGCAATATTTCTCTATCATGTGCAAGCATCACGGCTATGATATATAAGTGTAATAATGCGGGCTGGCAAGGACTAAGGCAATAAAATCATGGTGGGGCTAAAAAAACGAGGGGGGGGGGGAGGGAGGGAGGGGTGTGTGCTACTGCACCCCTTGAAAAATGAAAAAAATAGTGATTACTTCCAAAACTTCATCATACTTGCACCACCACGACTTAACTCTATGCATCCACAAGTCAAACACATCCCTCCAATCTGCTCTAGTTTCAACACTCGCCGTATGGTTAGATTATGGAGTAGTTGCAATGTCTAATATGCTTAAATTATAGGAGTTATGCATGGACTTGGTTCATTGTTCTCTTCCTGTTCAATTTCGTAGTAGGGATCATCGGCATTTTTAGGGTTCTCCGAAGGTCCTAATATACACAATCATGAACAAATAACATGGACATTACTAGCAAATAAATCCAAATGAGAAACATAGAAGATCCAAATATCTACAAACTGATCACTATTAGATAGACTTGACTTTAGAAAAATAATGGATCTAGTGTATTTTCTGAGTTGAAGTGGTTATGAATTTTCAAAGATTATCATCAAAGTCAAACCATTTTGTCACTGTTTCTTTGTTTTTTTGGCAAAACGTGTCATTGTGCTAGTCTTTGCTGGTATGTAGTTGCCTTTGCCTCAGTGGAGGATCCAAGGCCTGGGGTGCCCTGCAGCCCAGGTCTAATGCTACAAAATCTATGAAGAATTAAGACAAACCATACAAATATTAATGGTGCAAAAATGATTTAGCCTCTATTAAGCTTGAATCAAGCAATCAACCCCTCTCTTAGCCAATTCTTGGGTCCGCCCCTGTTTTGCCTCATCAGTGAGGATGGCTTGTACCGTGTTTAAACTCTCTTCTCCTCTTATGAATGACAAAGTGTACCGTCTTTTATCTAACTTCAATTTTTATCATGACTAGCTAATCCTATCCTTAGCTTTCGGGCCTTGCCACTCCTATCTCACATTTTATATTAGTGTGTCACCCACATTCACAACATCATGTAGTATCATGACTCGAAAAATTGGATGCAACACATTAAATTTAAACGTGTTGTTTTAGTTTTACTGTAGTAGACATGAGCGCATTAGATGCGTGAAAAACATCATTAACCTTGAGAAGGGATTTTTGGAGGGAGAATTAGAGCTACGCACATCCTGCCAATAATCCGGATGACAAACTTATATCAGGAAAGCCACCTTTGTAAAAAAAAAACTATCATATGGTTTTGAAATGTTAAAATTCAGGTGGAGATAAGCGTATAAACCAACGAACAATCCGTCGCAAATCCCAAGCAAAATTGCTAACACATTAGCTTCAATTACGTGTTCGGGAAACAAAAATTCAAACTCAACAGACCCCAAATTCCAAATCGTCCTACCAGGCTACAGCTCATTTACCAGCGCGCAGTATATACAAAAACAGAAAAAAAAGGGGGTGCGAAAACAACCCGGGTGCCAGGTCAACCACAAGGCGCCAGCGCCCCCAGGCGGCGTGACGCTCACGGCCGGATCCCCAAACAAACCGAAACGGAGCATAGCGCCTGCGCCACGCCACGCAAGCACGAGCCAGCCGCTCTCGAATCAATCAATCAAATCGAGGGCTCCCTACCCGCGTCACCCTTTCTGACAGAGCCCCCAAAACTCCCGCGCTCTAGGCGTCCGCGTCCCGCCGCGCCGCGGGGGGCCTCGTCTCCTCCGAAACGCTGCGAATTTTAAAATATTTCCCCAAAAAACCTTCCCTCCCTCCCTCGGCCCGAAATGCGAACGAATTTCCAAACCGCGGCGGCGGCGATCGAAAGGCACCCGAGGCTCTCTGCTTCCCTCCAACCTGAAATCCTTCGAATCCGAAAATAATGGCGGCCTCATCTCCCTCCATTCCCCGCGCGCCCCCGCCCCGCTACTTAACCGCCTCCTCCCCTGCTCCCCAATCCCTCCCTCCTCCGCCTCGGCCTCCTCCGCTCCGGCGCCTAGCTACCTGCGCTACCATTCCTACCCCCGCCGCCGCCGCAGCCGCGCTCGGAGCCGGAGGAGCAGCCCCCGCACCCGCCGCCGCCGCCGCAGCCGCAGCTACCCATGGCCGGCAAGGAGAACTCCGCCGCCGCCACCGCCGCCCCGCCGCGCCTCACCCGTGCCCAGGCCAAGCGCGCCGCCGCCGTCACGGCCGTCGCCGTCGCCGCCAAGCGCAAGCGCGTCGCGCTCACCGAGCTGCCATCGCTCCCCAACGCCGCGCACTACGACTACGACGAAGACGACCGCGCCGCCAAGCCCGCTCCCAGGAAGCAGCAGCGCCTCCCCGAGCCCGAGTCCAAGCCCAAGCCCAAGCCCAGGACCGCCGCTCCCAAGCCGGCGGCGCCTCCCTCCGCCGCCGCCGAGGACGCCGAAGAGGGGGACCCGCAGCTCTGCGCGCCCTACGCCTCCGACATCTACTCCTACCTCCGCTCCATGGAGGCGCAGCCCAAGCGCCGCCCCGCGCAGGACTACATCGCCGCCGTGCAAGTCGACGTCACGCCCAACATGCGCTCCATCCTCGTCGACTGGCTCGTCGAGGTCGCCGAGGAGTACAAGCTCGTCTCCGACACGCTCTACCTCACCGTCTCCTACATCGACCGTTTCCTCTCCGACAAGGCGCTCAACAGGCAGAGGCTGCAGCTGCTCGGCGTCTCCGCCATGCTCATCGCCTCGTAAGCACCCAATCCCATCGATTGCTTCCCGCGTTTCTGTGTCGATCTATGTTCCTCGAGCAGTTCTAGAATCGTAGCATCAGTGCTGACGCGCTGGATCCAATCGATTGCAGCAAGTATGAGGAGATCAGCCCTCCGAACGTGGAGGACTTCTGCTACATCACCGACAATACCTACACCAAGCAGGAGGTGTGTGTTTACATCCTTGTATGCTTTGAATGCGATTTTTGTCTGTTGGATCCTGCCAGCTGTTGTTCCTGAATTGGTAACTGACCTGTGCTACTTCTTGCTTCTGGGATCTGTAGGTTGTTAAGATGGAGAGCGATATACTGAATGTCCTCAAGTTTGAGATGGGCAATCCTACCACCAAGACGTTCCTGAGGTAGATCACGAACCAAATCAATCGATCTGACGAAATGCTATCCCCATCCTTGTTTTTCAGCATTCCTCTGTTGCTAAATGTATTGTCCTCTCTGTTTCCTTGTCTGTTCACAGGATGTTCATCAGATCTGCCCAAGAAGACAGCAAGAAGGTAATACCACACTAACAACCTTTCAGATCTGTTACATTTGAACCTTGAATTCTGCTTACATTCAAAATGCCTGCTACGTGTACTACATTGTCTGATCCATTCTCTTGTGATGCATACTGCAGAATCCTAACCTCTCGTTGGAGTTCCTGGGGAGCTACCTTGCTGAGCTGAGCTTGTTGGACTATGGCTTGATTCGCTTCTTGCCGTCACTTGTTGCTGCCTCTGTGGTCTTTGTGGCAAGGCTGACCCTTGATCCACACACCCATCCCTGGGTATGATATAGATCCACTTGATCCCAATTGTTGATCTGGCTCATCTGCTATGAAGTGCCAACTCATTTTGTTATGTATATCTGCAGAGCAAGAAGATGCAAACACTGACAGGCTACAAGCCATCTGAGTTGAAGGACTGTGTTACTGCCATACATGAGTTGCAGCTCAACCGGAAATGTTCATCTATGGTGGCAATCCGGGACAAATACAAGCAGCACAGGGTAAGCATAATCCTTTGGCACCCACACATGGGTTTCCTGTCAGATTGTTTGCATAATTCTAGTGTCCTAACTGTGCCATAAATCTTTTGAACAGTTCAAGGGTGTGTCAGCATTGCTACCTCCTGTTGAGATCCCTGCATCGTACTTCAAGAAACTCTAGGACTAGATTGTTCCTGCATAATCTAGTGATGCCAAACACACTTTGAGATTTCATCAAGCAAGGCGCACAATGATGAGGTCGAGAAGTGACTTCTCAGTCCAGTTGGGGGTACTGCGGTTCTTGGATGCTGCGTCTAGGCTCGACTAGCAGTGTTTGGAGTTAATTTATTTGATGTTGAACCTCAGTAGGAGGCTAGGCATGCCAAATCCTGTACCTGTGTATTATAATTATACATTACAATCAGATGCCTTTATTTGTTGGAGGCACAAATCCAAAATTTTCATTTTTGGTCCTTGCCTTGTTTTCTCCTTGATTATTTTTCCCCATACAGTTCAACTAGTCCAGAACACAGTATCTAGTGGGCAGTTTTGCATACGAGGGTAGATTATGTATGTAGTTAGAATTTTAGAAGTTAGTAACACAATATGCAGAACGTACTCTTAGCACAGGAATTGAGTCTTTGGTAGAACTTTTACTGTTGATTGGGAAAATTGGCCACATGTGAATGATCATTACTTCTAACACAATACACATTTACTGTTCTTGGAAAACTGGAAATTCTATATCTGAATTCATATCACCTTGAAATGTTATTGTCATTCATGAGAACATGCGCAATTACTTCAATTTGTTAGTACTCAGTACTTCAGCTTCAGTAGTATATACTTTGCTAAATTGATGGATGGAGTAGAGTAATCAGCAAAGCACTGAATCTGAAAATTCTTGAATTGTGCATTTGTGCTTGTGTGGTCTTGTAGAAAGAGCAGATGGGTGATTAGCTACACTAGTATGCTGTAATGATATAATAAGCATGTATGCTCTTAAGTCTCATTGTGGCAATCTTCTTAAACATGTTGCTTCAAGTGAGTACAAAATCGACAATTGGTGTATTCCAGTGGTTTCATGTCAAGTATTCCACTTCTCTCTGCTGATACAAACAAAAACACAGCAAATCCAATTAACTGAACAATAAAGTTCATAGTTTAGTGCTTTGTATAGTTTACCTGATTGAATTCTCATCTCTGAATTCTACCAATACTCGAGCCAAGGGCATCTGGTGTAAATATTATTCCTTGAAAAGCCTGAAGTAACGGATTCTCATCTCTGATTTCACTTTGGAAGGAGCAGTGTTGAAACTCTTCATGTTGACATATATTCCTTATACTGTGAGTTTATACCATGGAATTTTTTCCATGCCAACTGGCACTACAACTTCCCACTTGACCTAATAGGCTATAAAGTTACAGTAAGGCAAAATCTCCATAATGGTAACTGGATTCACTCTGTAAAAAATATTACAACTTTTATCCAGCTGCTTGAGTTTGTTCATCCTTGGACAAAAATCCAAGGGATTATTTTACAGCCTGAGAACCTGGACATCATCTCATGGAGGCAAAATGTGCGAATGCCATGTATTGTGCTAATTTGCCTATCTAATCCAGTTTCAGGGCTCCTTTTGCCGTTTCAGAGCCAAGCAAATTTGGAAAGCCGAAATGGAGAATAAATGCAGGTTTCTTACCTGGCTATTGTGAAATACAAACTGAACACTGCAGACTATCTTGCAAGAAAAAAGCTGGCCAATAACAGCCTATGTTCCCTGTTTGATCAAGCACAACAGTCGGTTCATCTCAACCTACAATTTGTTTTTCAGTGAGGTATGGGAACATGTAGCAAGTTGATCACATAGACCTAAATTCAGAAATACGCTCCAGCGAGACCATGTTTCAGTTGAGGCCTGGTGGGAGGAGACAATGGTGCCCGTTGCAAACCCTGATCTGAAGGTTGCTGCCTCTATTTTTATCTATATGCAAGAATATTTGAAAGGAAATAAACTGATATATTTTTCCAAAAAAAAAACAGACAACTATTGAAGATATGCTATCTGGCCAAGGATAATGTTGCAGACATGTAGATTCTTAGTTGCTCTGTTCTTGATGTTCTTTTTCTTCTGAAATCATTTGTTGACTGATCAGCTCTTGTACTTGTTCATTACCGTTTAGTGTTACCTTTTGGTTTTGAAGTGACGTAATATCTTATTCAAGTAGATGGCATAGCTCACTGCCCTTTTCTGAAAGCATTTTTACAGTTAGGAAAAATAGGTTATTTCCCATATCGATGCATTCATTAATGTTCTAACACTTCTCAGTTCTCCCTTGCCTTGGTGGCAGTTGTAATTCTCATCAAGTGCATTCCTGTTTCCATGTGCCTACTTGAGTACAAACTTGTTTATAAAACAGAACTGTATGTTTAACTGCCCTGCCCAATACAGAATGTTCTAGCAGCTCAAGCATGTCCTATAAATCTCCCAAGTGTCACAATATACAGCTATTTCCAAAAGGTGATTTCTATGAAACAATCAAGGACTTCCTCTAGTCGTAAGTGAGGTTTTGACCTTTTGGGTCATAATAATGTTCTCAGCTTCCTCTGTGCCTGTGTCTCATTTCTCTAGTACAATGTGCCCTGGACATTTCAGTTATCGACTTAAATTATATTATTAAGTGAAACAAATTTACCAAGACCCTGTAGTCACGCAGGGTGAGCCATGAGTTACCTCTCGTATCAACAATTGATCATGCTTTGGATTTGAATTTATTGTTCACATATTAAAATATCTACAAGTTCTCTTCAGCTACAGAACAGAAGGGAGAGTTTTAGAAAAAAAGATAATTGACATTCTCTCATGTTGAAAATGACCCATCAGATTCTTCGTCATTAATAAAAAGATTTCTGAACATTGCATAGACTTTTGCAATGTTCCGAGGTGCTAAATTCTTTTGGTATAGTACTAGCTAATAATAGTGAACTAGGTTGCTTTCCTGCTGATCTTTCTCTATCTTATCTTTGTGCTGAGTAGAATGGCACATCGGCATCTGCAACCACCACTTGCTGAATAGGAGGGAAACATCTGACTAGCGCATTTTCCAAGTCAGACTTGGCTTGACAGATTCAGAATTCAAAGCCAATGCTTTTCTTCCTGCCAACAAGTTCATGATATCGATCGACTTATGAATTGTTTTTTCTTATTTGGTTCC
The DNA here is from genome assembly GCA_015476505.1 of Urochloa ruziziensis. Lineage (NCBI taxonomy): Eukaryota > Viridiplantae > Streptophyta > Magnoliopsida > Poales > Poaceae > Urochloa > Urochloa ruziziensis. Next base: position 59,523,304 of record CM027118.1, read on the forward strand.
CCCTTTTTATAACCTTTTTCTTTCGCTGAACATCATGGGTTTTGGTCACGAATTAAGTACGATATTTACGTTAAACTGTTAGACACAGATTTGGACAATAAAATAAAAGTCTTCCAAATTTGTTTCCTTCCAAGTACTGCTAGTAGTATACTAATATTTTGCTCCTGTGCCTTTCTGCCGAAAGCTCTATGTCTTGTACGTCAAAAGAGCATGATGATGCATATACACACCGTTAGGCAGTTGGAAATGCACTCCCGTGATCCGATCTTCTTATGACAAAATCTGGCTCAGACTTTTAACTCGTAAAAAATTGTCTCAGAATGCACTCAAAACGGATTTAGCCTCTGACAAAAAAGAACAGCCAGATCTTCAGAAAATTTCTCCCTGCATGCCTCAGCGATGATGTCTGAAGATGCAGACTCACTTAACTGATAATTTCTTGAATGATTATTCGTAATTCAGAAACTAGAACATCACGAGGAATTAAACACTTCATAATTAATTATATACCGGTCAAATTAATTAAAAATCAAAGTACAGAGGTCGCTAGAAAATCTCTACATCCCCTAGGATCTTTCATCTTTCACAGCCTGAGGTCCAAGTCTATCTTCTTACTCTGCTCCGATGATGGCTGCTGCTCCGAGCTCAGCGGCGGCTCAGGCGGCTGCGCTCTCATCCGGAAGCTCCCCGGCCACGTCGAGCTCACCGGCTCCTCGTACAGGAGCTGCGTCCACGGCGTGGCGCCGCCGCCGTCGCCGTCGTGGAGGAACCTGGGCGCCGTGCCCGTGGCCGCAGCGGCGGCCGCCGCCGCCGCCCGCGCCGCGGCGAGGTCCTGCTGGCTGGTGGCCTGCTTGTGGATGGCCGAGCTCGCCGGGCTGACCCGCAGCGCGGCTTGCACGAACGCCGCGTGCGCCTCGAGCGGAAGGCCCGCCATGACCATCCTCTGCGCGTGGAGGTGGTGGTACGCCGTCGCCGAGGACGACGAGCGCTTGGCGGCGCTGCCGCTCCCGCTTGTGCGCGTTCTGGTGGCCGCCCAGCGCCTGCGAGCTGAAGAACTTGCGCATGCAGAAGTTGCACGAGAACACCTTGTGCGGCGCCGCGGCGGCGGCCGCTGGAGAAGGAGGAGAAGCGGGCTTGCTGTCGTCCGCCGCCGGCTCGCCGGCGTCCGAGGACGAGGAGTCCACGTCCGCCGCCGTGACCGGCGACGCTAGCTCGCCGTGCGAGGAGGCGTTCACGGCCAGCGTGAGGTCCAGCCACGCCATGGCGCGGTCGCCCCGATTCATTATCTGCTCGCCGCCGGCCGCCATGGGCCGCCGCTCCGTGCTCTGCTCGTTCGCTGACGACGCCTCGTCGGCCATTTGCTCCATGCTCCAACAATCTTGCATGGAATCTGAAACTATCTGCTACTGCTAGGCTCTCGCTCGATCGCTGCTTGCAGGTGATCAGCTACCTGCAGCTACTACCACGCCTGGTTTCAGGTTTGCAGTTTGCTTTATAGAGAGGTGAGAGGACCCGAAGCCGGGGGACACGCTAACGTAGGAATTGTAGAGCAGAGAGAATAATTCTCTCGGGGTTAATGGAGGCTTGTGGAGGCTCTCTGCGAGGAATCAGGAGGTAGAGAGAGAAAGGGCCTTTGGTTTGTCTCTCTCTCTCTCTCTGGCTCTGCACTCCACTTATTAGCGGATATCTTGTCCGAATCACTCTCTTCTTTCTCTGTCTAGCTCCCTTTACCCGCTTATCTCTTCTTCCTCGATCTCCTTTGCTTTCCCATCTTGGATCCGGCCCATGTCCCTGGAGCAGGGCCTGCTTCTCACGTCACCGTCTCCGATCCTATGCCCTCGTCCATCCTCATCCGGTTCTGTAGCCAGGTTCATTCCACTTCCACACCTATAGCAGGTACCTAGCTTCATCTGTCACTGTACGTGCCTGCTACTCTTCTCTGAAAGATCATAGTACCCGATCCAGTTAACTTTCCACGACAGCGTCAACCGTCGCTCTCCAGTCGCGACCGGTAATTAAAATGGATTGCGTGTCGTTTTACCAGTGGCGCAGGGTGCGGTGAAAGTGATCTTCTTTTTGACGAAAACATGCGTGAACACACACATACAACTGGTTCGGTCTTCTGGAATTTTTGCTGTCCAAACTCCAGTTAAACTCATGGTTGGGTTCATGTCACGGTCAGAAAGCCCATGCATGATCGAGGTAATAACCCTGTGTGTGTCCTGCACATTGGCGCAGCAATCACGCCATCGATGGCACCCTGCTCAAGTTGCATGCTTACACATCTCGCAAACCTTTGTCTGAAGATTAGCAATTACGCCGAAACACGGTGACCGGGACGCGTGCCGCATGACGTTGACTGCACCCTGTTTTCCCTGATAATTGAGTTCCATTAGCACCCATGATTTTCCTTTCTTTTATATGTATGTGTATTTTTATTTTTGAAAAAGCTATATGTATGTGTTCGTTCGGTAGCAGTACACACTACTATGTACTAGTGCGCGCTGGAAAGATTTCCCGCATCAGGTCCTGTCGTTTTCTGTACCAGCACTAGAGCTGACTGATATGAACACTAACAGTTCAGAGTTTAGACTAAATCACTACCACTTGTTCATGCATGAATTTTGTATTCTTGCTACCCTCTTAGACTTGGCAAGTGGAAGTGGAAATTTGGAATGGTACAATGATGCCCCCACGGGATTTTTTTTCCTTTTTGTAGTGGGAGACTGTTGCTGTCACAACTCACAAGTGCACTGGTAGTATAGAGGAGGACCAGCTGTACTTTTTTTTTTCCGGTGGTCTTCTGTTTGCAGCTGGGAGCCGAGAGCTGATGAGTGCTTGGTGATGTTTGCATTGGATCCTGACTCCTGAGTCAACTTGATCAGGCAGGGGCTTGGGGATAGAAAAGGAGAGGCACCTGGCTTCCTTCCACACACTTAGCCATATCTGCAGGGGGCAGCTCCAACATGCGTCGCTTTCGGCGAGATATGAAGATCTACATGCATTTCTGGAGCACAATCGGCCAGGGACCCAGTGGAGTGGCATCTAGTTCTTCAGTTCCACAATCACCCTTGCATGTTTCTATTTTTTTAATAAAAAAATCGCTAAGAAACCGGCCTTTCCGGCTTGAATAGGAAGGAACGCATGCATAGCTGGGTTTTCGCTGACTGTTGCAAGTGCTTCCTGTCATCATGTTATTTAGGTATGGAGTAGTTCTCAAATCATGAGCTCTACTCAATCTGTGGTCCAGCTCAGCTGTTGTATTTGACCTGTGCTCTCAAACTTTGGGGCCGGGTCCAGTAATCTCAACATGATCATAATGGGAGATCCTGCTTGGGCAGCTATTCCTTTCGTAATGGAGACGGCAATACATCGGCGAGTTTTCAATGTGATTAGACAGCTATAAGCCATGCAACAAATGTTAGAAATGGCCAATCAGGAACACGCACATTTTGGTTCCTTGGCCTATTGCTGCAACCTACAAGTCATCAACTGATGTCACCTCAGTCCTGTACTTGCAGCAAGCTGAGCTCAAGTACAGTACACTTATTGTGTGTTATGACCTTATCCCTTCCGCTTCAAGCTGAATGCGACAGTATGTAAGAAATCCTATTCGCACTGTAATTCCTTTCTTGAGACCGATTTGTAGCGATGATATCGATCTTGCCCAAAAAAATTTCTAACATGCATGCTGCTTTATTTGAGATTCAGACGTCTGCCATGTGATAAATGAGCAGGACTCTTCCTAATTGGCACCACAAGTGAGTGAGATTAGTTCAACTTGTCCAAAAGGCAACCGCACCTTTCTATTGGGATGAGTTCCTGGTGATGGCAACCCTTGTCTGCCACTTTGCATGCTTCTAGTACCAGAGCAATGGCCCATGGAAACCACGAGAGGGCAAAATGCTTTTCAAGAAAGAACGAACATCCCTGGCAGCTGCAGGAAACTGACGTTGTGTTCACTCAGGCATACAGTAGGGTGCTAAAGCCTCCGAAAGCCGTTTATGTATCAAGCGCACGTAGACACGTTTACATGGTGATTCCTTGGACCATGTTTGGCCACAACGGCAGCCATGGGGGCTGTACTATGCTGTCTAGAAGCCAAAAGAGAAGGGGTGACAATGACATGTAGTCTGCAATGGGCAGAATTAGGGGGGCTTAAAGATGGACGACGGTCTAATGAAGTGCAAGAATATTGGGAACTTGTTGATGACACACTTTACTGAAAATCAAACTTGTGTGTCCGGATCGGGCACGCCTCTCTTGTTTGTCCTCTCATGAGTGTTCACCAATCGCATTGCGACAAAAACGGGTCCTCAAGGGCTGCATCTGCCGACAAGCATTGAACAAGAGAACCACTTTCACTTTCAGTAGTAGTAGTGGTAGTTACCTTGTGACTTTGTTAAAGCATCTGACAAGTGACAAGGATTATTGATCCTGACTTAACGCACACGGTTAAAATCGTGTGCTTGTTTTGTGGACTGGAGTTGTGCATGGCGTAGGAGATTCGTCTCGTCGATTATTGTCGACAACTCGATTTCGATTAGCCCTGGAAGTGAGTTTGCTGGGAGCCTGGGACTGCTTGCTTGGCATCTTCCTAACTTTTATCCTGTTTTGCTTTACCAAGCACCTTATCTTTCCTTTATGTCAGATGACATTATGGTATCATTCATATGGTTCATGAATTTAAGATTTCCTACGAACACCTGGCAAATAGAAAAGTCACTGAAGAAGTTTGTGTTGATCCATGGAGCATATGGCCTTCTTGATTGCAGATAGCTTTGGTTTGTTGTATATAATACACCTCTGAAAGTATTTTTTTTGTACCAGGAACATCAAGTGAAGTTCATGAATTGGATAAATCTATCAGTTCAATTGCTCTAGATTGCATCCAACAACTTCGATAGCATAAAGAATGTTCTATTGTTGACTACGCATGAATTTAGAAAAAGAGTTCCAGAGCCTACGAAAGTGTCTCTCATGCAGGTGAAACTGAAACATTCTGATGCGCTGCACTGTCAGAAGGAGACAGATTAAAAAGGAGAGAGAGAATCCTCGAGGAAAAAAGGATAGAAATGCAAAACATATCGGTCTACTTTCTATCGACATTATAAAAGTATAGAAATGCGACATTTACTCTCAAGCACGTATCCAACTGTCAGTCCGATACCACGTGTGCAGAGAGGGGAGGAGGGCAGTAACAAAGTGAAACGTGTTATGGACTTCATTGCCGACTGTTGCGCCCATGGATCCCGTATGACTTCCTTTCATCACAAGCCACATTACTACAGATTACAGAGCCAAAATAAAACTATAAGCCGATTAAGCAGACAGAACACGGCTGCACATTCCTTGGCATAACCCTGAACTTGTTTGGTTAGCTGACAACGGCTCATTGCCAGAACAAGTTACATTTACCGTTTCTCACGTTGCATGAGGAAACAACAAGCAACAGATTATGTATTTTCTCACTGTTACCCATTGTAGCAAAAATCAATACACAATAGAGCATCCTACTATCTGTCAAAAGATAACCTAATATGTATATTTACTATAAAAGAGAAAAACTAATGCTTTACAGAATCAGTGCACTACAACATGATCAGAAAGTCATCTGAGACTAACCATGTACTGATGCATACAAGAAATCACCGGTACAGAAATGCATCCTGTCAAATGAAATCTCCTTCCACACACAAAAAAGCACACCACTGTAACCATTTATGCCAACTGATCAGTCAGTACCAAAATTGTGCATATTGTCGATTCTCCTTTCACATGCTGACTATAACATGAACAAGAACAAAGTCATCCATCCAAAGTATACAAGTTGTTAAACTGCCTGTACCAAAATGCTTGCTAGATATTGCCAAACAAATGAATAACGACCCAGAAACTCAAAGATACCAGTCATAAATTGCTACTGATATATCCTAACCATCCTGTCAAATCTCCTTTTACACACTGAATCAGTAATGGATTTGAATGTCTAACTTCAGTCTCTTCACTTCTTTGTCTGGCTATGAAGCCTTGGTTTTCTGAGTCTAGGTTTCTTCCCTATCCATGAAAGCTGCCAAAGCTGGCCTGTGGTAGTCTCAGCAGAACCAGTCTTTTGTGCAGTCTCAGCAGAACTGGTGTTCTGTTCTTTGGAACCTTTCCCTTGTGCCTTCGCATGCCTCATTGGCTTAGTTCCACCTATTGTAGCAGTTTCCTCAGGATTGCTGTTCTGTGCATCCTTCATTTTCCGCATAGCCTCAGCAGTCGTGGTAGCCTCAGCAGAACACTGCGCTTTGTCAGTCTCAACAGAATTCTGCTCTTTGTCATTCTTGACAGATTTCCACTGCGAACTGTCGGTGATTTTCTTTCTCAGCTCGTCTAAATCATTGGTAATTAGGTCCAGAGTATCAAAAAAGTGGTGCTCGCCATCGCTACCAATCTCAGACTGCACACACAAATAGAAGAGCACATGTTATGGAGTTGCCAACAGATAATGCAGGGATCATCATGCAAACTAGTTACATCAGCTTACATTTGCTTCCAGCTCGATGCAATGAAGACCTTTATGCACGATCCTGATTAAGGCACCTTGTGGAATCATTCCATGGATGTTGCCTCCTTCAATGCCTGCCTCATAGAAGAAATTGAATGCAGTATGCACAAATCCTGCAATTTCATATGAAACAAGTACAGCATTAGGTTACATCTTACAAACAATTTACATGCTTTCAGACATATAAAAAAACTAAATATGTAGCCAAAAGAAAAAGAGGACCATAATACCAGAACGGTAGAACCCAAACAGCTAAACATCAGCTTACTGCAACTTTTATATGCAAATGTCTTTTATGTTTCATATCGAGCAACCCAACACAAAACAATCAGCTTGATTCTAGTGAAGTTATCAGATCGAGGTGCTGAATTATTTGGGGGAGGAAACTTGAAACATTATTAAGTGTCTGAGAAAAGATTTTAAGGCGGAAATAATTCCACAGCATAGTCAATGAAGGTTAATAGCACAAATGATGCACTATTTTGTTACTATATTAGATACTATTCTTTTCCTTGATTCTGACCTGCCAGGAATCAAAGTGCTCTTAGCTATTTGCAGAATTCAAAACGACAAATAAAACTGACCAAATTATGGGTTCAGAAGAATACATCCAAAATCAATACATCTGAGGGCAGGGTTGAAAAGTCCAATATTAAAAATTATTATGTCAAGAAAGATGAAATCCTCCAACCAAGAAAGAAATGTCACCATTTAGTAAGTTATCCTCTCAAGTTTGTTGTACATCTGAAATTGGTCGTTTTTCTCTTCACATCAAACAGATCAACAAACAACACTTTATTTTTCAACCTAACTTATAAAGAATCAGTATAAACCAACATGAATCAGGCTAATTAAATAGCCCAAGTAACTTATTTAATTGGTCAAAGGTTCCAAAGCAACAAATATCCCTATTATCCAATAATCGCTTCGAACAGAAGTTATTGGTGATTTTTTTTTGTATAAGCAAACAAAGCACAATAAATTTTCCCCCAACTTTCTGGATGTTTCATAATTTGTGACACCCTAAAAGAAAGAAGCTATACAGGGATGTCTACTGTTGCCTTAGAACCGAAGAAGAAATGTTTCTCAAGGGAAGCACCATCATAGTTTTATTTAAACTAGCAGTACTCTCCTGGTTCAGATTTATAAAGAAATCCACACGCACTAAGCAATTTGATGAAACTGAGAAGACAACAAAATGATCCGAGGTGAGAATGACTGCACAGTTTTTGTGATAATGGCACCGGCTGATCAACATAAGTGAATATTCCAAAAAATATGCCCCCCCCCCCCCCCCCTTCACTACTGTGGTAGATTTATTTCTTTTTGTTCTCTAGATACTAATTTCAGCCATTATAATGACCAGATTACCCAAGAAAAAACTAATATACAAGTAATGATAATATCCGATCAAGTTGTGAGAGTATTGGGCTCTGGTTGTCAAACCTGATTCCTGGAGGTATCTGTACACTGTAGCGTTCAGCTCAGTTGCTGTGAGGCCATCAGCCCCCTTTCCCTTTCTCTGCATCGGAGACCACACTGAAGGAACCAACCCTTTCTTGGAGCCTAGCAACATAGTTACATTACAAAGTTAGTCATAAAAGATTTGACAGCTAGAATGCTAGTAGGATGGCATCTTACCAAAACATTAGTCATCAAAACAAGTTCTTGCCAATGCTCATAAAAAGACAAAACTTTAAACAGTATCACTGGCTGTATCTGAGGCCTTTGCTGGAAATTCCAAGAAACCAGAAGCATCACATGTGCTAAAATTTACATTAACCAATCTTAATCGAAGTTTAGCAATGCCAAGATTTGTTAGTAGTGGAACCATTTGACAGAGAATTGACAGTACTAATTAAGCCAAACACTAATAGGGACAGAACTTTCCAAACAGAAAAAAAGAAGCCTGATACAAGCAGGTAGCAGGTGATCCTAACGAACAATGTGAAGGCAATGCTGCAAAACAAGAATCAACAGTGAGGAGAATTCGTTCAACTAATTACTTGCACATGTCATAACTTCCATCTAGACTAATCAAACAAAAAATGGAAGTGGCATTTATGTTTCAGAGTTCAGCCTTTACACGAACTCTAAAGCTCTGAATCGTAACAAAAGTGAAGAATTGACCATCAAAGATAAAGACATTAGGGGAAGGACACAATTCAGTAACTCAATCAAGTAAGGACATGATTAACCCAATTCAGCAATCGATTTTGCTCACGCACTAAAGAACCACGAGACCTCGAATACAGTTCAAGAAAGGACGCCCAGACAACGAGCAATTCCAGAATCCAGAACCCTAGGAAAGATTCCACCGAACCGCATTCTTGCCGCAAACGCTGATCAAGAACATATGGCTCGACATGACGATGAATCCCAACGCAGGGAAGAAAGAAAGAAAAAAGGCTCGCCGAGCCAAGAAACACCCAAATAGCGCGCAATGCCGACACGGGAGGAGCGGGGCTTGAGGCGAAACCTGAGAAGTACGCCCTGGAGGCAGGGGGTGCACGGCGGCGGGCGGAGGTCGTTGGACGCGGGCACACGGCGCGCGCGAGCGCCCGCTGCTCCGGCCGGTGGTGCGGAGATTGTCCGAGGGCGTGGGCACCGTACCCTCGCGCGGCCCCGGCGGAGCGAGGCGGGCACGAAGCCCGCCCTTCTCTTGGAGCGAGAGGGGAGAAAGGAAGCGGGCGTGGCCGTTCTTGGGTTGCCGACGAGGTATCTTGGCGGCGGGTTCCCGGCCGGGAGACGGGGGACTTGAAAAGAAGATTCGGAAGAGACGAGATGGGAAGGCACTGGGCGGTGGGCCACATATAGGCTCGGTGTGGGCCAGGGAATGTAGGGAACTGTCTCTTTACTCTTTCGGGCAATGCCGGCATCTACAGTCGTAAAAAAAATATGAAGACGATAAAGAAAAAGAAAAAAGGAAATTGCATTTTAATTACAAATGAAAATTTAAATTAATACGGTTTTTTGAACTAGGTAGACATAACTTTTGACCTGTAAGGGTATTTAAGGTTTAGTCTGAGGGTTGAGGATATTGACAATAATGAATAATGCATATTCTTCTTATTTTTTGACTAACATTGTGGTGATTTTTTAACGTTGTTAGTCGAAAAATCAAGTGTTTTTGCGAATTTATAGCTACAAATCGAACGTTTTTGCAAATCTATACTTTCATACAGTAAACATACTCATACTTTGACAAATCAAGCGTGTATGTATCAGATTTGATGAGGAACATAATATACTGTAGTTCCGTTAGTAGGTTCAGTTTAATTATTTACTTAAAATATTGTAAGGGCGCCTCAATGCTTGGAGGTGGTGATTTGCTCACGATACTTTTCTTGCCATGCTGTAGAAAGAATGCGCAGAGAGATCAACAGAGAAGCTTGCCCGCGTCACAAGAAACAGAAGCTAGTGCATAGTGCCATAGTGGTTGTATATATTCCTCATAAATAACATGTACTCCGTATATATGAACATTGCGAAGCAAAAAGAAAAACATCATTTGGCTTGTGATACCAATCGGCAAACGTGGGGCCAGAAACTGCAAACAAAGATTACATCATGTACAAAAAAATTAAACAACCATTATTACTATTACACTGGATGTAAAAAGTAATTTTTTTTGACAAGCTGTAGGAATGGAACAAGTACTAAGCATTACTACATTCAAGGACACGCATCAACACAGTCGAAACGAAGAAGATCCTGTCTCTGCTGCCGTGGTGCAGATCAGAGCCCGAGGCCAACGAGCAGCCTCCCCGCGAGGCGAGCGCCGCCGTCGAGCAGCCCCCGGCCATGGAAGAGCATCCGGCCGGCGAGGTCGTCGTCGGCGCCCGACTCCGGCGCGGGCGCCTGCGCCGGGGACATCACGTCCATGCCCATGTCGTCGGCCATCGCCGGAGGCATCGCCGGCGCCGTGTCAAGCAGCAGCAGGCGGCGCGCGTCGGCGGCGGCCGCCAGGCAGCCGACGAGAAGCACGGCGACGACGCAGGCCGCGGCGAGCCTCCTCGACGACGCGGCAGCGGCCATGGTTGTTCGGTAGCCTTTTCTTTGCCTAGAAGATGCTCGTAGCTTGTTTATGGCAGGCCGGGCAGCTGGCTGTGCTTGTGCAAATGCTGTGCGTGTTGCCGAATGACAAGGTCCGTATCTACCCGTATATATATAGCCGGCCATGGGCAGCAGTTTAATTTTAATTTCTTGCAAGGTTCGAGTTCATTATTAATTTGGTGGAGACGTGTCGGTGCGGACACGCGGGCGCGTCAAGGTCACCAACGAACTGCGTGCGCATCGGTTGGTGTACGTGCGTGTGTGCCATCAGCTTTCCGTGTGCGGCGCGGGCCGACGCGTCGGTTGACCGGTCGATACGTGCACCTCACTCACTGGGTTCGGTCGGGGTTGTTCTCTTCCGGGCCTGTGCCGGGAAGCAACACTTTGGTTATAGCCGTGTGCAAGGATTATATTAATGTTGTCTCAGCAAACCCTTTTTTTTTCCGATTATATACAACCATGAAGCATGAGCGGACACGCACAAGGACACTCCTGTGCGCGTTCTGTTGTTGAATGAACACATCCGGGTGGAAAGCGACCAACTGCCAACGCTTTTGACTGGTCAAAATACACACTCCTAGTTCACTATTATTAAGCAAAATAATAATGTCACTATTATTAATACCAATTGGTGGATTGTACAATGAACTGCATTTATATTTATGCACTAGTAGGTTGACACGTGCCACAGACACGTGTTATAAAAATAACATAAATTTAAAATCTTAATTATGTGCACTTTTTATATTGTACATTAAAATTATTCAATAGCATCACACGTTAAAAATTATATATTCATACATCAAAACTTTGAAACTCTGGCAAAAACAGAAGGAAATTTATAGAATCAAATATTAAACAATCAACAACATATAAAGAAGAAAATATCCACGATACAGGTATTCGTGAGCACCTCGACGCAGCAGCCAGCTTCTTGATGACGAGGAGGCCGAGAAGGTTGCTCTCCTTGTCGCCGGCGGCGTGGAGCAACGACGCCATGCATTCGATGGCGCCGGGCACCGCCACAACACGGAGCATGTTCCGCTTCTACCCAGTGAGCTTGTACACGACGAGCGTCGCGACCACCCTTCCACCGTGTGCCCTCACAAAAAAATATGAACTCTGAACATGCGATGGGAATGAAGGGAGATATTTTATGTTTGGAGGACCAGGAGGGGGCGCTTTATATAGGGGCAGGAGAGCTAACGAGATGAACCTAGATGCCCACGACTATGGTAAGTTATCAATTCCCTGATTGACTCCCACAACTATGGTAAGCAATCAAGTTTTACAAGTAAGGAGACACACGACTGCGTAGATGTAATTCCTTTTTATGAAAGGAAACCTTGATCCTTGTGTTCATGGACTTTATGGTAAGCAATCAAGTCTAAATCAAGTCTAAAAGTAAGGAGACATTCGACTGCATAGATCTCATTCCTTTTTTTTTCTGAAAGGAAACCTTACCCTTGATTGGAAGACTTTCAATCGGGTGTGACTTTATGGTAAGTAATCAAGTGTGAGTACGATTGGTGGGTAAGGAAACCACACGGTGACAAAAAAAAGAGAGGAGGGCGTGGCCAGTCGACCAAAACTACGGAAAAGGACGACCAAATGATTCCTCCCCTCCCCCTTAGTCGTCCTCAGTTTCCAAATTTGATAATGATTTGTGGGTCCTTTGTGAGGGGTACAGGGGGTGGATTGTTGGGTGAAAAACGGTTTCAATTTGCTCATCCTTTAAGGTTTTAGTAAATAAAATAATATAAGAGTTAAACACAACATATCTACATAATCTCCTAGTCAAATATATATATTTTTTGAGCGGGCGCTTCAAGGAATCAAGGTGCGGGCTTCACCGGGCCACAGGCCCGTCCGCAATTCTTCCCGTTATGTTAGTTTCGTTGGAAAAAGAAGTCATGTTGTTGGAAATATATTTCAATAAAATCCTACCTACCCTGGAAACTAAACTACGGAGGCGTTTGGCTCCTTCAACAAGCGTGGCTAGGCAAAGTTTGTGGCATTTGGATGTTTTGGCAGCCACCTCGTTACATATGCGTTTTCGAGCTCTATACTTGCTCAAAACAGAGGGAATCGTGCTTCTTGGCCTCACAAAATTTTATTTAAATATTTATCCTTAACTAAAAAGGGCGGTCGATCTTGAATGAGCGGTAGAGCTTCACCACCCGTGACGGAAAATTCAGGGTTCAAGCCTCAGCCTCTGCACCTTTATGTGCAGGAAAGGCTGTGCGCTAAATAACTTGCCCCAGACCCCGTATAGTGCGGAAGCCTACGTCACTGGGTAAACCTTTTTTTTAAATCTTTAACTAAGAATTAGTCAAAGAGTTTGTAGATTATAGCTTGCAAATTCAATGCCGTTACAGAGTATTTTTTTGAAGGATAGAGTATCATCAAATTCATATGTACAAAATAGTGCCAGTCTGAGTTGAAACTTGTTGAGGCTAGCTGCTCGATGAGTCACGTAAACAAAATATATATTCGTATTAATATGATGAATACCTTTGTTCAAAATTGAACGAACCAACATCAACGTATTCAAAGAATGGAGGGAGAATAACACATAGCGATGGACATGGACAAATGGAATATATACACACTCTTCATAGAGAGAAAAAAAAGGGAACATGCATGCAGGTGCACATAATCAACTGACAAAGCCTCCGACAAAGATGATCAACCCAACCGACGACAAGGACGCAACGCAATTGAAAACCACGACAAACAAACTCCGCCGGCGCCGGCCGGCCTGATCAAAGCCCGAGGCCAAGAAGCAGCCTCCCCGCGAGGCGAAGCCCACCGCCGAGGAGCGCGCGGCCTCCGCCCTCGGAAAGCAGCCGGCTGGCGTGGTCGGCGCCCGGCGAAGGTGCCGGTGCCTCGAACAGCAGCCGGCCGGCGCGCCCGGCGGCGCCCGGCGAAGGAGCCGGTGCCTCGAACAGCAACCGGCCGGCCGCGGTCAGCGGCGCCCGGCGAAGGAGCCGGTGCCTCGAACAGCAACCGGCCGGCGCGGTCGGCGGCGCCCGGCGAAGGAGCCGGTGCCAGCCCCGGGGACGTGGCGGCCGTGTCAAGCAGACGGCGCGCGTCGGCGGCCTGCAGGCAGCCGGCGAAGAGCAGCGCGAGGAGGCAGGCGGCGGCGGCGTCGGCGGCAGCCATGTTTCCTCGCTTGCGTTGCGTGTGTGCCTGTGCGCGACACACGGACACCGGCTCTGGATTTTGCTTCTGTGAGCTGAGCACAAGATTGTCGTTGCTGATCGAATGCTGTGTGCGTGACCAGTCTGTGATGATCTGTTTATATAGCTAGGCGCGAGTGCTGCAGGCTGCAGCTCACGACGCGTCTGTTTGGTGGCGACGACGCATGCCGGTGTGTGTGGACACACGCGTGTTCTGGTCATCGTCGACTGCAGCTTTTATTTGGGTTATTGGCGCCAGCAGCAGCTAGCTGCTCTTGATCAGGGTTGCTTGCTAGCTAGGTCGTTGCCCACTACGTGCAGGGCACTTGATCACCAGTACCGTCAAGCTGTGTAGAATGTGCAAGCCCACTATGTTTCAAGTCGCGGGGTTTTATTTTCAACTGTACCACGCAACTGTCTGTAATCAAACTGCAACTCCATGCATGTTTGCTACATGTATTTGCTTTGCCTTTTTCTTATGCTTACGTAAAAGCACACGTTGCATATGATGTCTAAATATCATTTGAGAAATTCATAAAAGTTCACTCTCGGTACGAGGAAATAAAGCGCCCATTCCTCGCAAAAATTGGAAAGGACACACATGCACATTAACTCAGCTATTGCGGTCCGCAGCAAACAAAATATAGCTCGCCAGGGATAAATCTAAATCATCAATTTATACCGGCGCTTTTGGCTTCCTCTGCCAACGGAAAAATGGCACTGTCAGTGAACTAATTAAGAACAAAATTTGGTCAGATTTCTAAATTTCTTCCGAAGTACAATTTTATGGGCCAAAATTTTATAGCCCATCAGCATCCTCGGATAAAAAAAGTGAGCACATAGTCAAAACCAAGGCGATTATTGCCCATTAAAAGGAAAACACGCCAACTGGTATATCAAACGAACTGTACTCCAGCAGTGAAACAATAACCGCGAAATACACAGCCGAGCTCCCAGACGGTGCCTTAATAATTTTCTGTCTGGTACTAAATCACGATGTCACGCACAATCACCGACCAAATCTACCACGCACAAACTAAATCACAACGCACGCTTTCGAGCAGTACAAAGTCGGTGGCCCTAGTTAAATCACAATGTCAAAAACCAATTCTCGTCCAAATCTGGAAGTTGAAACTTCGTACTGGACATATGACTGAAATTCAGCATGAGTCCAAAGCACGCTTTGACATTGAACAAAATTCATGCTTTAGCCAAGCTGCACAGCAGAAATCTGAGTCGAAAAAACACCGCGAATCATATAGACCTACTGCCCCTGAGAAATTATTCAGCTCTCTTGGAAACTAGAGCTCAAAGTTACATGGTCTCAATTTTGTAGTTAAGGGGGTGTTTGGGAGAGCTCCACGTAATATGAGCCTGCCCACACTTAAATACGTTCTCAAGGTATGAGTAGGACGGCAACAACACTACCAAACTTCTAAAGCCTACATGCAACTTAAGAGCAAACCCAGAAAACTCACAACAACTGCTACAACTCTGAAAAAGGAGCATATTAAATTAATTATTACTAAATCAGGTCACTAACCAAAGGAACTAAAAGATGAAAACACATTGTTCGTGCAGGTGAAATCAACTAATGACTACAGGTTGCAAAGGCCCTGACTTCAACCCCACAAGACTAGTCACTTCCTTTACATCTCCAAAAATCGGTCTGATCCATCAAAAGCCTAGTGTGAGCAGGGACGTAGCAACGTAGCAACTGCAAATTTTTGGGGTGCGACAGTATTCTTCAGTTCCAAAGCACCTGCACATGAATCCAATTTTAACTGTTCATATTCTTTTCCATTAACTAAAAAAATAGAAGACACCGTTGAATTGATTTATCTAAGAATTAAGAGCATTCTCCGGCGAGGGAATCGCCACCTTCCCCCAAGAACCTGGTGCAGAGCAACTTCCAAATCCTCCCAGCAGAAGAAATCGTCCCCCATTGCGCCTCTTTGGCCAATCCATTCTTCCCCAAGTCCAAGTTCAGAAAACCTCACTCTTTGCTACAGTACCATCTTTTCCCCCAAGGTTCGTCGCCACCTCCGGCCGAAATGGCCTATCGATTCGTCGACCCGACGCCATTCATGCCGCGTGGGTGCTGTGACACCCTTAAAATTAATAAGGATTATTTAAATTAATTATTAGATTAATTATTAAATGTATAAGGATTATTATAGGTTAGAATAGGAATTTCTAGGAATGATAGAATATAAAATAATAACAGAAAAATAAAAATAAAAGTTCCATAACTTGAGTGCTCTATAAGGACAAAACTAGTATCAGAAGCCCTAGACTTAAATTAAAAAGAACCTAGTTCAAATTTGAATTCAAAAACTCATTTCAAAATCCCTTAGGAAAAGAAAAAGGAATTCCAAGCTTGGTGGGCCGGCCAGCCGTGGCCCAGATCTCCTAAGGTCCACTTTAGACCCTCCAACTCCCTCCCCCGGCTCACCCTCGCGCGGCCCAGCCCGGCGCGCCACTCCCCCTTCAGCCTTCCCCGCGAAGTCCACAAACCCCCCTTCAACTTCTTTCCCCGGCACACCTCCGCGCGGTCCGGTCCCAGCCCACACCACCGTCGTCTTCCTCCCCCCCTCCTCTGGTTCTTCCCCCCTCCCTCATTCCTCCGGCACCGACGCCGCCGCACGCCCATCCCGCCACCGCGACACCCCCAGCCCGCGTGGCGCCCCAAGACCACCGCCACTGCCACCCCTGCCACACCCTGCGCGCGACAGGGAGGCCAATCCCCGGCACGGGAGCCCTCCTCCTCCATCTCGCAGCGGCCGTACCACTGCCGTCGCCGCCCGATTCCCCTCTTCCGGCCAGGATAGGCCCGACAACGGCGCGCAGGGTACGTGTCACTACCACGCGAGGCCACCGCACATGAAGTGCGGCGCCGACGCCCCCTCCCCAGCCATCTGCACGAAACTCCGCGGCCGCACGCGTCGCACGCTGGCGAGCTTGCCGCGCCGCGTGTCGTCGCCCCGCTGCCCCGGTGAGCCCCGGGGAGCACTGCTAGGCTATAAATAGCCCTGCGTGCGCCCCGAATGGAGCTCACCACCACCACACCGCACCACACCATCACCTCGGCCACCACCGCGAGCGCAAGAGCGCCGCCGCGCCGCTTCGGCAGCACCGTCGCCGCCAAGCCCCTAGAGTTCCCTCCGGCCGTCGCGGCGCCACCCAGAGCACCCCGTGGCGCCCGAGACGTGAAGCGTGATGCCCCGGAGGACGCTCGCGCCTTGAAGAGCGCCGCCCGAGCTCCGCCGCGACGGGTGGCAGCCGCCGGTCAACCACGCCGCTGCTCCGGCCGTTCCACACCTCTGTAACACCACGGTGAGCACACTAGCGCCACCACTGCCCCTTCCCCATTCTCTTTCTCCTTCCCAAATGCTGACCAAACCCCGGCCAGTTTCCGACCGCGCCGCTGTGCTCCGGCAAGCCGCCGGCCAGCTCCGGCGTCCCTCCTCCGCGCCTCTAGGCCCCAACCCACTCTGCGCGACCCCCAGGGTGCGCGCAGCCCTTAGCCAAAGCCTAGAAACCTCCTGCCGTGCCTTTCCCCTCTTCACCGCCCGCCGCTCGAGCTCCGGCGAGCTCGCACCGCCGCACCGGCCACCAACCTTCGACGTGATCATCCTCATCACGTCCGCCGTGCTCCCCTGAATCCAGAGATGCCCCCACCGCCGCAGGAGACGGCCTGTCGCCGCCGGCGGCGAGCCCTCCGGCAGATCTCCCCTGCAGCCCCTCCATGCCGCCGCGAAGCCGGCGCCTGCGTGGCGCCTGCGTGGCAGCCACGCGAGCACTGACCCCACCTGGCAGCCTCCCTCGCCCCTCGCGTCAGCCGCCACCTTCACCTCCCTGGCCTGCATGCGCCCGGTCCAGTGGACCGCAGGCTCATGGGCCGAGCGGTCCACGCACCCACGCCGCTGGTCCACAGCACAGTGGAGCGTGGGCTGGCGCCAGTGCTGGCGTCAGCCGGCCCCACTTGCCAGCTGCACAGACCTAGGGCAAAATGCTAGATACACCCGGCTTAATGCACCCAAAGAGTTATTTCTCCACCTTAGAAATTCCCAAAAATTCCCAGAAAATACCTAAAAATACTAGGGAAAATAATAAGCCATTTGGTACCATCCAAATTATTTATACCCATTTCTAGGACTTAGAATTAGAATGATTCTTTTTCAGCCTATAGAAAGCCTCCGTTAGCGTACCCCGGTTTATACCTAATTCAAAATAGAGCCCCATAAATAGCCAATAAATTCCTAAAATTTCTAGGATATATTCTAAGGTTTTTCATAAGGTTAGATTCCCTAGAAGCCTTCCCTGAACTTATAAATAATTTATTGCCTTCCACCGACATTTCCAAACCCCGCCAAACCCCGCGAAGACCCGGAGACACCCCGCGAAACCCCCGACAATCCACTGCTCAACTTAGAAACCACCTCTATGGCTATTTCCCCTAACCTCTCCCCTCACAAATAATTCATTCGCTGTGATGATTGATTAGTCATATAATTGTATTTGTATAGATACTCCGCCAGGAAATCTCAGGACTATAGCCCGGCGGAGACTACCACCGTGTCAGGCAAGTCTTAGCAATTTCCTTGCTCATGATAATCAATTGCATTAACATGCTCTTCTCTTAGCTAAATGTCTGTAGTTGCATTGAGAGTTAGCCACTCAGATACCCCAGCAACTAAGATACTACCCAGTGCCAGAAACCCTGGTTGCGAGAGGCACCCAGGGGGAAGAAGATGCGAGGTAGGGTGGATAGTCTCGGAGGAGCTCTTGTCCAGAGGCCTACCTTGGTCGTTTAAGGACCGGTTCTTGAGAAAGTCTTTCCAATGCCATGTACGGCTATACGGGCCAAAAAGGACATAGCCTACGGGAATGCCCTGTAATGTGAGGCCTCGACTCACACTCCACCAGCTACCTCTGACCAAGCTACCCCAGGGGCCACGGTGGGCAACGGAAATGCTGGAGACAGCCCCAGACAGAGGGCTGGGACTGGTCGGCACAGGTCGCATGTGACAGGGCTGGTAGGGCCCACGGGCGATGCATGCCCTAACTTATATGATGCATCCATACCCGGGTTGATGTCCTTGTGTGGACGTTTATGCGATCCCTGTTTAGACCCCAGTAGCATCCGTGGGTAGACCCAGATGGAAGCTGTCCAGAGATGGACGCCAGTGGATACGAGTCCCGTAGGGGGACCCTACCGTTGGCCACGGAAAGGTCGCCCGACCGTATAGTTTCAAGAGTACAAACCTCTGCAGAGTTATCTAATCTATCGATAGCCGTGGCTCTCGGTCATGAGCCCGTCTGGTTAAAGCTCCCACAGATTAGCCAAGAATAACCCATAGGAGTGACGATAACGAGATGAGGGTGATTGCGGGATCGACAGAAGGATCCGGGCCAGAATCACCAGGGGGACTGGTAGGGAGGTTCTTGCCCCTCCAGGATCCAACACCAATTTACTAAATCACCTGTCAATTAATAATGCATGTTTATACCTTCAATTGTTCTGTACTTGCTGAGTGTGGTGGTACTCAGACTTGCTTAATCTTGCAGCTCCATCGGAAGGTCTTCCCTCCCTTCATCGGCTCTGCAAGTCGTCTCGATCAGGTCCTAGTTCCGATCTTTACTTTTCAATTCTGGTTAGCCGCTGCCAACTCTTATGCAATTAATGTTTTCCTTTACCAGGAAATGACATTATTTCATGCTAGGTGGGCCCGCCGGGTGGCGGGGCCCACAGGTGCAATCGCGTAATGGTGGAGCATCGGAAGACCATGACAAGGGTGGTGTTTGGGGAGAGGAGACACAGGAACAGTGATGTGGCATTGGCTACGATCGAGCCACTGCCGGGGAATCAGGTAACTTTTGGATCCATCAGAGATGTGCTGGCTGATTTCCTGCATACAGTTAGGACAATCAACTACAAAACCATTCAACCATGTGCCCATGGCCAAGCTTTTGTCAGGCTAGCAAATTTTCATGACAGGGATTTTCTGATTCATGATAGTCCACATGAATATGGTGATTTGAGGATTTCTTTCAAGGAGCATGACAAGGGATGGAATAATAGGGCTGTTAATATGAACTATGATGTTTGGCTGATGGGCTATAACATAGATTTTTGGGATGAGCTAGAACTGGAGAAAGTAGTCTCTGATTTTGGCAAACTGCTCCTTTGGAAGGAAGCCCCTGATTATATGTGCAGGATTCTAGTTAAAGTCAGAGTAGTGGATCTCACTGAAATCCCTTGGTTCATTGTTTGTACTGAAGGGGAAAAATTTGAAGGTGAATCCTGGACTGTCCAATGTGAGATTTTGAAAACCACGATGCTTGGAGGTGCCCCTGGTGATGAAGACCAACCACCTGGGCCTGATGATATCATGCCCGATTTCTTTGAGTTATTTGGTTTTGGTCAGCCTGGTCATGGTCCTGGTTTTGCACCACCTGGGCCTAATGAGAATGTACATAACAATGATGCAAACATAGCAGATGACAATTGGGGGCAATGGCAGAATGGTCAGGAGGAAAATGTGCAAGATAATGGGGGGCCAATAGGCCCTTTCCCCAGCTAGTGGCAGAAGGGCCTAATGATCAGATATTGCCAGAGGTGGCCAACGTCCCTGATCTGAATGAACCTATGGAGGAGGATATGGGAGCCATTGAGAATATTGCTCTAGTTAATGATGCCCCTCCCTTACAACCAGTGCAAGCAGATCAAGTGCAGATTATTGATGGTGGTGAACCATCTGATGAGGCAATGGAACAATCTGTAGCTTTACTTGACCTAAATGAAGTTAATCAAGTAGATGTCTTCATCCCATTGGATAATGGTGTTCCCTTGCAAGTCATGCCTGATGAGGTTATGGACGAGGATCTTTTGGGATCCCAGGGCAGTCAAGGTGATCATCACTCTTCATCAATCAATAATTCTGAACCAGCAGGCAACATTGCCTATCAGCAGAATATTCAGCTTGGCCATGTGCAGTTGCTACAGCCTGACTATGATCCTGTGTTCACTGCCAGGATGTTGCACTCCCAGCCTCCCATGTCAAAACAACATGCTGCTGCAGTAAGGGCTTGGGCTCAATTCCTAGCACCTGGACTGGGGGCTCCCAGTACTACAGTTCCAAAGCCATGGGCTGATTTCTTCACAGCCTTGCTTCTGAACCCTAGTAACTTCCTTTGGGCCAAAAGTCTGCTCTCCTCAACTGCTTGGGAATTTTTTCAGAACCCTGATGCACCTAGTGTTCAATTTGCTTTACCTGACAAATGTCCAAAAGGTATCAACTCCTCCTGCCTAGATAAAGTTCCCTATGCAAAAACAGATGACATAACTAAAGAGGAACATCGTGCTTTGGCTGAAATTGAAATGGGATCTCCACTAGAGCAGCCTCATCCCACAGCCAACCTGCCAGAAATGACCCTGCTTAGTGAAAAAGGTAAAGAAATTGTCTCAGAAATACTATCTCCTTGCACTCCCCCTGAAGAAAGAGGACAGACAATCTCTCCCTCAACTGGACCATGGTCCAAAGCTTTGCTTGCTCAGGCAGCACAACATAAAAGGCTGGAGGACTGGTTGACACAGATCTGAGAAGAAGTGATAGAAAGAAAAGGGCTCAGAAGGGCTTCAAAAGTCACACCTGCCTAGACAAGGAGTGTCCGGGCTGCTCAAGCAAGCCTCCTCTCATCCCAACTTCCTTAATTTAGAACCTAGGTGCATCCTTCTGCAAGGTGGATCCTGCTAAGCTCACTAAAGAAGCTCTGGGTAAGAAAAGAAAGGCAGCTGCCCCTGGTGGGAAAAAGCCTCTGATCAAGAAATCATCCAAGACCAAGGAAGATGAAGATGAGTCTAAGGCCAAGAAAGATGCTAACAAGAAGCAGCCCAAGAAATAAATTCACTCAAGATGACAGGAAAAATGGATGGTTATCCTTCTGTGATAACCTGATCTTTTGTGCTTGTCTCTACCTCTTTAGTATTTGGCTTATTTTGAACCTGGTCTGTAATAATATTACCTTGCTTTCTGTTACATGGATGTTTATGTGGACTTGGAATGCCTGCTATATGTCATGGTTCTTGCCAATTGTTATTGGTAATGAATTGGTTCTTCAACAGCTTGGTTGTCAATGGCAACACAAAATAGGCTCTGGAAGGTGCTCTGTTGGAATGTGAGGGGAATAAACTATGATAATAAATGGGATTCAATTAGGGATAAAATACTGGAAATTAAATGTGATATAGTTTGCATTCAAGAGACAAAAAAAGGAATCTTTTGATGCCTAATTTGTTAAAAAATTTTGTCCCCCTAGTTTTGATGCTTTTGAGTTCCTACCATCAGTGGGAGCTTCAGGGGGGTTACTCACAGCGTGGACATCTTCCCTTTTCGAGGGGCATTTGGCCTTTAGCAATGAGTTCTCCTTGACTATTGACTTTCAGTCGAAGCTTAATGGGGTAGACTGGGTTTTAACCAATATTTATGGACCTTGTACCCCAGAAGGGAAAAGTGCCTTCACAAATTGGATGAAAAATGTTCAAACGCCTGAGGAAATAAATTGGTTATTGGTAGGGGATTTCAATCTGATGAGAAGTCCAGAAGATAGAAATAAGTCAGGGGGAGATCTCAATGAAATGTTATTATTCAATGAGGCTATCAGTGCCCTTGGATTGATAGAACTCCCATTACATGGTAGGGGATACACTTGGACAAAGAAGCAACAAGACCCTCTGTTAGAAAGGTTAGACTGGTTCTTCACCAATAACTCATGGACTCTAGCTTTCCCAAACACTGAGCTGTCAACTCTGGTCATGGAAACTTCTGATCATGTGCCTTGTGTTATTGCCATAAGCACATATATTCCAAAAGGAAGAGTATTTAGATTTGAGAATTACTGGATGGAACATGAACATTTCTTGGATGTGGTTAAACATGGTTGGCAAGTTCCTACAATGCAAAGTGATCCTGCAAAAATTATCTCAACAAAGTTTAAAAACCTCAGGAGGGTTCTTAAGGTCTGGCAAGCACATACATCAAACTTGAAGGACAACATTGCTAATGTCAAGTTGATTATCCATCTGCTAGAAGTCTTGGAGGAATTGAGGGACCTAACATTGCCTGAATGGAACTTTAAGGTTATTCTGCAAGACAAATTACAGTTTCTCCTCAAGCAACAGAGAATTTACTGGAAGCAAAGGGGTACAATAAAATGGGTCAAATTTGGAGATGAGGGTGCTAAATTTTTCCATGCTAATGCAACCTTAAGGCACAGAAGAAATTTTATTACTGCTATTCAGGATGAATCTGGTGTACTGATTACTGATCACAAAGGAAAAGCTGATATCCTATGGGAATCCTTTAAGCAAAGGCTAGGAAGTTCTGAGGTTACAAACATGCAATTTGATCTCCATAGTGTTTTGCAAGTAGCCACAGACCTGGGATGCCTAGAGGAGGCTTTCACTCATGAGGAGATAGATCAAGTAGTACAACATCTGCCATCAGACAAATCCCCAGGACCAGATGGTTTTAACACTGATTTTGTTAAAAGATGTTGGCCAATAATCAAAGAAGATTTCTATGCACTTTGTGAAGCTTTTCATGCAGGAAACATATGTTTACAAAGTATAAATGGACCATAAATCACTCTGCTACCAAAGACAGATAATCCATCATCAGTATTAGACTTCAGGCCTATTTCCCTGTTAAACATCGCAGTCAAAATTGTCACCAAATTACTAGCCAACAGGTTGCAAGCAGTGATCATGAAAATGATGCACGGAAATCAATATGGCTTTATTAAAACAAGGACCATCCAGGATTGTGTAGCATGGGCGCTGGAATATTTGCACCTATGCCAAAGATCAAAAAAGGAAATAGTCACTCTGAAGCTTGATTTTGAGAAAGCCTTTGATACAATTGAGCATAGTGCCATGCTGCAGATAATGAAGCACAAAGGATGTGGTGATAAATGGCTTAACTGGATGAAGCTTATCTTTAACTCTGGAGCATCCTCTGTCCTTCTAAATGGTGTACCTGGGAAGACTTTCCATTGTAAGAGGGGTGTAAGGCAAGGTGACCCCCTTCCCCTCTTCTGTTTGTTTTGGCAGCTGATCTCCTGCAAAGCATTGTCAATAAAGAAAAAGAGCAGAATAACCTGAAGCTGCTAATCCCAACCCAGTACAGTCAAGATTTTCCCATAGGACAGTATGCTGATGATACTCTTTTGATAATGGAAGCATGTGAGCAACAATTATCTATTTTAAAAGGGCCCCTTCACAAATTTGCAACCTCTACAGGACTCAGGGTCAACTTTGCCAAATCCTTTTTGGTTCCCATAAATGTAGAGGAAGCCAGGACTCAAGCTTTGGCCAACCATTTTGGCTGTGCTGTGAATACACTGCCTTTTACCTATTTAGGGCTTCCTTTGGGGTTGACTAAACCTAAGATCATTGATTGTCTTCCTTTGGTTAACAGATGTGAAAAGAGATTAACAAGCACATCCCTCTTTCTTTCTCAAGCTGGCAGGCTACAATTGACAAATTCAGTATTCACCTCTTTGCCCTTATTCTTTATGTGCATCTTCCTTCTTCATAAAACAATATCCAAGCAAGTGGACAAATTTAGAAAGCATTGCCTCTGGCGTGGAGCTGATATAAACAATAAAACACCTCCAAAGGCAGCTTGGGAGATGGTATGCCTACCAAAAAGTGAAGGAGGATTGGGTATACTCAAACTACATACACAGAATGAAGCTCTATTGCTAAAAAACTGGCATAAGTTCTTTAGTAAAGCTAACATACCATGGGTTAAGCTTATTTGGGAGAAATACTATTCAAATGGAAAACTACCAGGAAGCACACTCAAGAGGATCCTTTTGGTGGAGAGTACATGCTAAGAATTTTGAATCCTTTTCAAAATCTTGCAGTAGCCAATGTTCAAAGAGGGGACTCAATACTTTTTTGGCAGGATAATTGGAACTAATGAAGCTCCTCTACAGGCCTTTCCAGAACTATTCTCCTTTGCAAAAAATAGGAAATATTACAGTGGCATCAAGCTAAGAGCAATCAGTGGTCTGGATCAGCTAGTTCATCTGCCAGTATCAGAAGAAGCTCTTGCTCAACTACAAACCTTGCTAAGGGACCTAGAGAATATCACCTTCTCTAACCAAAATGATTATTGGTCATACATCTGGAATTCACCCTCTTATTCTTCTAGAAGGCATATAAAGCATTAATTGGGGCAAAGACAAGTACATCAAATATTACATATGGTTGTGGAACTCCTAAGTGCCAGAATAAACATAAAGTCTTCTTCTGGCTCATTCTCAAGGATAGATTAAGCACCAGAGGATTGCTCAAGAGAAAGAACATGTTTCTCCCATCTTATGAGTGTGTTCTATGTCTGCATCAGGACGAAGAGACCCTACAGCACCTTCTGATTGATTGCCAGTTTGCAAGAGACTGTTGGCTCTTATTAAACCTACAAATAGACGATGATATGGATCTATTAGAGTTTTTTCAAAGTTTCAGACAACAGCTGAACATCTCGTTCTTCATGGAGGTTATAATCATCATGAGCTGGAGTATTTGGATGGTTAGAAATGATCAAATCTTCAGAAATGTTCCTGCATCAACGGACTCCTGCCGGAGATATTTTTCTCAAGGTTTCTCTCTAAGTGTTCTTAGAGTGAAAGAAGATTCCCAAGTACATATGAACCAATGGCTTCAGCAGACCTTGTAAACATGTTTTTTCTTTTCTTTGTCTCCTTTTTTGTTTCTTGAGGCTCTCCCTCCATGTAATGGCTCTTGGTGGTTCGCTTTTTTTTTAAATATAACCAGTAGGGGATTACCCCTCCTGTTTCCCTCAAAAAAAAAAAGAATTCAAGAGCAACATTCACAATACCTTGGCATTTTTCAAAGATTGTGATGTGGCTTTCTAGCAGCAGCACTAGTTTACTTGACATCATGGACATTGACCTGAGACAGCAATAACAATGACTTTCAATAGGGCATGGGTTGTAACCTTGTGAAAGGAAATCATTCTGGATCGCATGCCTATAAAAGAAAGACATACCAGATCAACACCTTTAAGAAATTCCTTGATGGCTGACAAATGAACTGCAAAGTTAATGTCATGTAGCTTGAAAAGAATAACACCAACAACCTGGCCAGAGGAGACAAATACTGGACCGCCACAATATCCCAAATGGAAATTTTTAATCTGAATTATTGGAATATCTTCATGCATCAATATGATCGTCTTTGGTCTAAATGTATCCGGATCAATTGCATACTTCAGATGCTTGATCATTCTGGGAGATGAAATAATA
This sequence comes from Urochloa ruziziensis, assembly GCA_015476505.1. Lineage (NCBI taxonomy): Eukaryota > Viridiplantae > Streptophyta > Magnoliopsida > Poales > Poaceae > Urochloa > Urochloa ruziziensis. Next base: position 59,549,428 of record CM027118.1, read on the forward strand.
GCCTTTTTTATACCAAACTCTGTATTGTCAGCGTCATCAGCTATTTAAGCAAGTGAATGCTCCAAATCATTAACACAAGCTGGCAACTGCATGATGTCCTCACATTCATATTCAACTGAACCCCTCACAAATGAGTTCACACATGACAATTCAAAAAAATCTGGATGACCAAACCCATAGAGATGTTGATTTACTCTCAGGACTCCTATCTCTGCTAAATCAGTGTAGTCAGCCCTTTTAGAACTTGCTCCTTCCACCTGAAGTAACGCCAGACCATAAGACATAGATCTTTTCACTACCTTTAATGAGGTCTAGCCAGCTTTCCATGATGGGCATGAGCCAACATACTTCACATCAGGTTCTATGACATGTGATGATGTCAGGATATACCCCACTGGACTAATGCAAACTCCAGCTACATGCACAAGACTCTCATCTTTCTTAGTAGTTGAACCATCCGCCTTAATCGTCCAAACAACACCGGCTAATTGTTTTGAAAACTGATGTCTCTGCTCTTGGTCAAGACATGAATCAATTTGTACTCCCTGAAGCACTTTATTTGCCATTTGTTTCAAAAATTGTTACATGCTACGATCTAATCTGAAAAGATACAAGAGGTTGCAAGAATTTAGCAACCGAAAAGAACTATTAGTTGAGACAATTTTGCAACAAAAATAACTAGTAAATACACTAGTCGTTTCTTTATTTATTTCAAAGCAAATGAAGAAGCAGAACCATTTATTTATTGCAATTCAGTATTTACCATTGATACTTGTAAATATTTAAAATAATTTATTGCTTATAAAGTAAAGAAAGGACTTAAGCAGATCAGTTTCTCCACAAGCCTTAATGCCAAACACAGCTGTTGCATAGAATAGTTTCTAGTAGTAAAAATCAGTATGATCTGGACAATAGATATAGTTCAGCAGACCTATATATAATGGCAAACAATAGATCCAGTTCAGTAATAACTAAATCGACAAATTGTGCAACCAAGAAAACATGCCCCTCCGCACAGAACCATCAAAATAACAGAGCCTCCACCAATGTGAAAAGGTAATAGGTAACTTAGTTCAATTGAAATGTTAAATAAAGGCTGTCTAAAACTCTAGTTTGTTGAAGACACAATAAGAACATAATTTCAGTGTGGTAAGCATCACAAAACAGTGAGATCGAGGAGAGAAAAGGGTACAAAAAGAGCAAAATAGGGCACAACTTACCTTGTGCAGGGATTCCAGTTCCTCTCCCACATCATTATGGTTCTTGAAAACTTGTTTAGGCCATATATCTAGTATTGCAAACAGAAAGTTACACAAAGAACTTTCAAGAAGCAAGGATACCATCATACAAACTAAAATCATGTCTAGTCCAACTTTCTTCTTTGAATGACTTGAATTTTTGCCACTGGTGTGAATCATTATTAATTGTAGATTTGCCATTAAAACGAGCATAACTGAGAATTTGGCATCACAATCGGTTGGAATCCAACAAATCAGGGCAAATTCGGTCTTTTGGGCATACTACGGCTGAGTTTTTAGTTGTTGTGCCTCGAATGCGATGATTGTCTAATGTGAAGCGTTGTAAATTGGAAAATGTAAAATTTGAGTTTAATGGCAATTTAATTTTATAACTTATTATTAGAGTTTACTGCACGCTGGGTTTTTACTAGCGAAAATAGGCAATTTATCATTTTTATTTGTTTGAGTGAGAGAATTAGAGTTTCACAAAAAACTACGTGAGAAGACAACACTAAAAGACTTGCAAAATATAGGTTGTTCTAATTAGGATGTCAAGAGAGGAGAAAAAGATACACCAAAGCTGCAAAATTAAAAATTGTACTCCCTCAGTTTTTTAAGATTAACGGGGCCTTGCCAGGCTTGAGTCGTGGCGGCCAAGGCCTAAACGTAGGCAGGCGTAGCCTTTTAGTATAGTCATGTTTTACTTTTGAAGTCATGGCGTCTGTCCGTGGCCCCACCGTGGGGTCCGCACGAAGCAGGAGAAAAGTGATTTGTGTATCGAGATCCTGACCCTGCAGGGGTTGTCAAGGCAGAGAATGTGCAACGCTCGTGTGCGTTCTTCCTGAGCCCTTTGCAGGGTCGGGCAAGGCGGAGTTGTTCGGAGGCACGTGGTGTGCCTTGGTTGTTTTCCTAGGTCGGGCGAGGCGGACACGTGCCGCCAGGCCTTAGGCTCCTTTCTCGAGTCGGGCAAAGTGGATGTTGGGACCCAGTTTCATATAAAAGGTCTTGTCATTATTTTAGACTTATCTTCTTATTGCTATTTTATCCGCTGATCTCAGGGGCCAGTATTGGCCCACGACAGTGATGTTCTTCATGTAGCGGGGTCATTCCATACTTTCACCATAAGTATCTAATTTTTTTTCTAGAATCCCACAAGCACCTAATTTTGTCATCGGACAACAAAGTGGTGCAGGTCAAGCAACCTGAAAAAAGAAATTGCTGTGCAATGCTACCAAGAAGATATGTTGAGTCGTTAAGCTCTTCTAAGAAGTATTTCTGCCCTTATAAATATTAAATAACACATGAAACTTAGTCTGCTTCACCACCTTCCAACACATAAATATCAATGGTCCCAACAAATATAAAACCAACACGCACCAGTTCTAATTAGGCAACAGATAATGTAGTATCTTCCATAGCTGCTAGAAAAATCCTCCATGGTAGCTCGAGATGGGCCACCTGCCACAGTTATAAAGTACATAAGAATATGGAAAAAAAATGCTCAAAATAAAACTTGGAGAGGGATAACTACGAGTAGAACTTCTCCTCCTCAGTCTCCTCCACAGGAAGATTTATTGAATGTGCAGTGCCATCCTCAGCCTTTATAACAGTCAACTCCACCATCTTTCCAATATTTCCCACCAATATTTCGAACAACTATTCAAACAAAAAATGACATAAAGCACATATGAGTGCAGCCTCACAGCAAACAAGACTGCCAATGCCACAAAAAACTAGTTTCATGACAAAATTATGGAAGTACCTGTAAACTTGTAGCAACACGCCTGCCATTGCACTGAATAATTAGATCCTTTTGCTGTAATCCAACTGATAAAGCTGCTCGCGGTGGCTTGTAAGAGACAGGCATCCAGATAGCAAGAATTCAGAAAAATGGTAGAATTATATAAATGAACATCACCTATATTGTTTGCACATAAGGCGGGCTGGTCAAAATGTATATCACTCTACTATTTATGCATGTCATTTCAGTTACACACCCTCTAGTTCCAAATGTAGGTCATTTAGGACATCGACAGTCTCTGATGATACTTTGACTTCATTTTTATAAGTTTAATATTTCAAACAGAGAAAATATATATTGTGAAAGTACTTTACATGAAAATTCTAACAACATCAACCATGTTTTATCAATATTGAAGTTTGACCAAATAGACCGAAGGAAGTATTTAATAATATTGAAACAAACTACATCTACATATTCAATGAGCAAACTAAATAATCATGAACATTACTTGTACATTTAACAAGCAAGTAAAAGCAATAATTGGGACATACCAGTTCAACAAGAAGACCCTCCAACCCTTCATGCAAAGTCGTGGGAACTTTCACCCAAGGTGAAGACTGGGCATTATGCAAATTCACACCAAAAACCCTTATAGTTGGACGGCAATACTTCCTGCGAAAGAAGCTCGCAAATAAGATACGCAATGAAAGAGGATCTAGTGCCACTAATTTCTACCAACCAACAAATTAACTGTCAAAAGTTATAAGAGCATCCTTGTGACAATTTGTCATTAGCTCGCACAAAGCATGGGAGTAAACTATAAAACTTAAGAGTTTGCATAGTTTCATCCTCCTTTTGTTTCTTTTGCAAGTTTTTTCTGTTATCTTAACAGAATTATACTGGATCATATACAATTAATAAGTTTTGTTTGCAGTCTTGTTCAAGTCCTCATTTTCTATTTGGCAACAGATGGCAGGAGCTTTGCCTAGCGATTGAAGAAAGGAAAATTAATTCAGATCAAGAGTTACGTTACCATAATTTTCTTTGGATATATGCAATAAAATTTCTTACCCTTACTATAAGTTGTAAATATATCATATTTAGCATCTAAAATACACATACTGGACGATGGACATTCCTTTCTATTCCAACTGTTTTAAGGAGGTACCTACTTTACCTGTGGTCGTATCTAACACAAATGCTAGATCAAAAAGTATGATCTATCTTTGACCATTACAATATGATATGCCATCTTTAACATCTAAAATACACATGCTGAATGCTTTGGTTTCTACTAGCTACAACTGTTTTATGCAGATTACCTACTAACCTATGACCACACCTATAACACAAAAATGGTAGATAAAAACATATTTTTGAAGGCATAGTGTATGATCTGGTATCTCTCTTTGCCACATTGGTACCAATCTGTTGTGCCCCCAACCCCTATGATAAGCTTCACAACTCTACTTTTCTTAACATGGTATATCAAAATCCCTCTTATGCTTACTCAATCATAAAACAATATCCAATAAACAATATGGTCTTGATTTTGCTTATGTTTATTGGGATCTACTTGACAGGTGGTGTGGAAATTAGTGCTAAAGGAGGCTAAATAAATGAATATGAGACAAGACATGCTTATGTCATCATGAAACATGAGCTACTTGGCGGTTAGAGTATGACAGGGAAAATGCATAAAAGGAGGCCAAGTGTTGGATATGTAACATTCTGAAGTACTTCCAACCTTACATAACAGCCTAGCTCTTTGACTACTTTGCATGCGAAATATTACCCAAAAAACATATTTGCAATTAAGGTCCCTTGAAACTAAGGTGGTTTTTTTTCCTTCAGCTACGAACTTGCACCTGTGCAAGATTCATGCAACATTTATAGAAAGAGCGGGGCAGATAGAGAATAATATGAGTTTTACAAAGGGCATGATCAGAGAGGTTATGAGGTGCTTGGGAAACTTATTAAGAATAAATAGTGAGTTTCAACTCACTGACAATAAAATCTAACAAAGCTTATCTCCTAAACCAACTAGACTCTCTAGAATTTTAAAGGCTTACTTCTGATGCCTTCATTACTGATTATGGAATTCATATGTGTTTGGGTCCCTGGTGTAGGTCTGGATACAGTATATGAATCGCTATTAGGTCTGGCCAATAAAAAAACATCATAACAGGAATCATGCAACTTGTCAATTTGGATGAGTTTTGCATCTTATAGAAAATATGCTTGTAAGTTGCACCACACCTGATGTTTCGTATCTTTATGCATCACGAACACAAGATCTCGCAATCAGCATGTGTAAGCTTATTCTTGGCCAACAAGTGCTCAATAAGTTAGAATCATACCCTGTATTTTTAAAATGTTCCCACCATCTTAGAATGATGTTAGATGGTAGGAAAGGAGTACAAGTCCGACTTTGGAAAAGCATTCCAATAACCCTCCCATTTCTGTTTATAGCTGGGCCTCCAATTGCATTCTACAAGGAAACGATAGTATTACAAAGAGAAGAAACTAATATTTTATTTCTTGGACGGTAAAGAAACAAAATGCAAGATGCTTACATATGTGTTTAAAAATGTTGCTTTCTGCATTTCTTGGCAAAGTCGGTGGAATGCAGTCCAACGTTCAGTGCTACAACAAAAGAAATGATGAAAGTTACTGCCACTGTTCATATATTTGATAATATCTCCACAATAATGCCCTAACAGTCCCTATCCTGTTTAATTTATTTACTTTCTTTGCTTTTGGTTCATTTTCTTGTTTTCTATCCTGCCTTTCATCTCATTCATGGTGTTACATTCCTACCTTTGACATCAGCATACATGCATATAGTCATGGAAATATATTAAGTATGGACCCTAAGTTGGTCAAAGGCTCACAACAAATTCCCACACACATTTGAAAGATTAATAGAATTCAAATATTCTCGAATTTCTGAGTATGGATGTTCATCGATTTCAAACTCAATAGCATCTTTTTCAAATATGGACATGTGCACTTTGCCACTAAGGATAATCAAATAAGCATAAAACACAATAAACATTTGTACCATGACGAATAAACCTAAGTGGATAAAAATAGGTGCTAGATTTTAGAAAATTCTAACTGATCACATACATACTACGATAACAGAATACATAAATATCAAATTCATTCAAGATAGTAAAATATACTGGATGTAAAAAATGTATCCTTGTTTTTAGTGACAAAACATGAAGTTGATTAATGAAGAAGCCACAGTTCCAATTGAAACACCCATAAATATGACTTTCCTATCCCTATACAAGGCACAATGTGCCTCTTCAACATAAAAAGACTCTGTATGACGGATTGGCTCCTTGCAACTATAATTAAAATTTAGATTCCATATAAACATTATGATGATAATATCATAATATTCCATGGGAAAAATTCAGATCATATTGGTATCAACTTTCTTTCCCTACATAAGGAGGTGTAGAAGCCTAGTGTGACTCTTCAATGTCCCAAAAAAAGATCAGTCTTTGATACGGGTTTTCAAGTTGTAACTAGCTAAAAGCTGGATTTGGACTAAAAGCTGGTTTCCTTATAAATATTATGATAAGCACCCAGCAAAATTAGAGACGCACAGCACCTGTAAACTCCACAATTCGCTTGAAGCCCAAAGGGCTCTTCAGCCCATCTGCCAAGTCCAATAATGGTATCTCCAGGATAAAGATTCTCACAAGCTGAGTGAGGCAGAAGACTACATCTTTCTAGACGTGGGTTCCTAGAGTTTCTATTCTCACTGAGCTCCACCAACTTCATGCTCATGGTTTTGACAACTTTGTCAAATGAAACAGATAAAACTAACAAATTCCAGTGATAGTCACACGCTATTATGGTGGCATCATAAGAGGCACCGTCAAACAGATATACTTTTATCTGCAGTAAGTATAATATAAATTAGCAACTTGCACTTCCTCCAAAATCAAAAAACAGCAAAGAAGATCAAACCTCTAGTAGACAAGAACATGTTACCTTTTCAAAGTTGGGGAAGAAACAGTCACGTTTAGCTATAGTTGCCGAAGAAAATACTGTCCCAATCATGCTAGCTTCATCAAATTCAACAACAAATCCTGAAGCTTTCCGCAACTGATCACCATCAGCTATTAAAGAGAATAATTTGATGCATTAATTAGTTTTAAAAACTTGTGCTCATAACAACCATGCTTTGATAGGGATGTAATCAAGGATATGTTGTAAAAGTGTAATCTTCCTTAATTTTCGACCTTTACACTACTAGCTACCAAAGAATCCAGGACATGTTGTAAAGGTACAATCTTTCTTAGTGCTGCCCACTGTACTTAAGATTAGAGCGAATATGCAGGTGAGAGTGGGCAAATAAACAGGGGAAACATTGAGCCCCGAAGCCCCTCACGCATCCAAGAAGGGGCAAGGTTCAAATTTTTAATTACTTTTTAAAAGACAAAAGCTTTGGCAAATTTAACACAAATCAGAGAAACATGGAAAAGAGCACACGGAGCCCATGAAGTTACCGTCGATGGAGGCGACGGCGACGACTGCTGTGGAGACCCGCGCCACAACCCTTTTAGCTTCTGTGTCGATTGGCAGGTTTGCCTCCCGGGGTATCGCCACAAACCTCTCCTCTGATCACATAATTTTAATTTCAGTGCCATGAAGCAGGTAAACCAGGACGACATTTGGAACATAAAGACTAGGGCCCGGACCGCACCTGGTTTACACGAGCAGTGTGGGAGTTCGAGTGTTGCGGGCAAGTTCCAAGGATGATTGGTCGGGGCGATGGGGTCGATATCCCTCCGCTTCGCCGGCGGCTCGCCGAGCATCGGATCCCGCCCAGTCTCCGCCATGGCGCGTACTAGCGAAGAGATTGGGGGTTTCTACACTTTTTGGCTGCCCTGAGTCCTGAGAAGGTTTGAGCCTGTAGGCCGACCCCTTACCTTTTCTCTAACAAACACAAGAAGATTTTAGCCCCTTTGTTCAAAAAAAAAAGAAGAAGAAGAAGATTTAGCCCCAGCCAAAACCCTAATAAGCGTTGGACCTGTAGCCCGAATTTATGGAAAAACCCTTTTACCCCTGTGGCCCAAATTCTCCCAATTCACATATCCAACCTAACTCACACTTCCTTCACGCTCAACCCACCAGGGTTAAAAAAATCGTTTGGAACTGGTCCGGTTTGACCGGTTACCGGTTAAACCGGTCCGGTAGCTAAATAGTGCCGGTTACCGCTTTAAAACCGACCCTACCAAACCGCTCCTACCGGTTAACGGCCGGTATAACCGTTTACCGGACCGGTTTTTATAAAAAAACCCGCTCGAACCGTGGAAAAAAACCCTGCAACCCACACGGCCACACCTCGAACTCACGCACGCAGCAGCAGCAGCAAAGGAGACGACCAAACCTCCCCGGCGGCTGATCTCCCGGTGGCGCGCCTCCCCATCTTCCGCGGCGGGACAAGCTCCTACGCCCTCTCCTCAATGGTATGCTCCCCGGCCCTTTCCTTTCTCTCCCTCTCCATCGCGAGTTCATCGGTAGTGCTTGTTGATTTGAAATCGACGGGGAATTTAGCGATGCTGGCCAGTCCCGGTTGTTGGCTTTGCTAAATTCCCTTCCTAACTCCTGAACGACGGGAAGCAAGCATTGCCCGCCGACACTTAAGCCAACGTAACGCTAAATGTCTTGAAGCTTACACCTTGCATTCTGTGAGTCTTGCATGTTTATTTAGGTTATGCTTTGGGATTTTAACTTCATCAGATTATACATATGTGTGAAATGATGCTTTAACTGGCAATGTAATTTGTTGTCAGATCCTTTGCAGCTTGCGTGCTTGTAATTCATATGTGACACTGACTTAAATTAATTCATAGATGGCGTACATTATTTCATATATTCTTCTCCTGTGAATTCAATATGCTATCAATAATATAGTCCTTTCTTTTCTATACTATAAGGATCCAAGAGAATTGAAAATATTTCTCACCTGAAAAAACTCTCTATACCCCTCATATAAGACCCACCTGACAGGCTCGACCAAAGGAGGACCAAAACCCACCTGTGCAAAATTGAGAGTTAGAAAATGATTCTGCCAAAAACACTTAACTTTTTTTACCGTCCTCGAAACCTTACCCGCCCGCGTACCCATGGCCGACCCGCCTCCGTCAATCAGGCATGGGTTCCTCTCCCTCCGTTTCTTTCCTTCTGCATCGCACCCGTCCCCTCTCCTTCCTATCCCCATTCCCCAGTTCCTTCCATCCATTCTCCAATCGCGATCCCATCCTCCTCCAATCTCCATCGTCATTCACTCTGGCGGGATCGAGCGGCAGCGTGGGGGCGGGGGCAGCTCGTGCGGCGGCGCGGCAACTCCGGCCGCGCGGCAGTGTGGATGAGCCAGGGTGGGCGCGCGGGAGCCAGATGGTGGCGGCGCCGCACCTCCGGGCGGACGCGGGGGCCCAAAAGCGGCGGCGGGGACCAGCGGCATCCATGGGCGCGGGGAGCTCGATAGCAGCGGCGACGTCCATGGGCAACGGGGAGTAGCGGCGGTGAAGCTCCAGGTGGAGGAGCTTCAACTCGTTCAACATTGCATCGTGGGAGTTCGATTTGTTGTTCCGCGTCGCCGAGCCGCCGAAGGGGAGCATCCATCCATCTTCCCAGTGGCGATTTGCAGCAGAGTTGGCCGGACGACGGCGTGCTCGAGCGGATTTGGCCGGACGTCGTCCTGCAGCGGGTTTACCAACCGCGGCCTCATCTGCCTCAGCGCCGCAGCCTCGGGGACTACTACGTCGCCAACCCACTCGCCTTCACCGCCGCGTGCCTCCCGCGCCCCAACTGCGACCACCTCGCCACCGTCGTCATCACCTTCCACCTTGACAACGACCACGACGCCGCCGCTGCCGCCACTGGGGACGACACCAACGACTCCGCCCGCTGCTTCTACCGCCATACCGCATCACTGTAGCATTCCCCGTCGACGGGGAGGTAATCTACCTCTTTGAGTGTTTCACGTCCAGGACCTATTAGTGGAAGGACGATGGCAAGTAAGAATTACGCCTTTCTTCCCTTGCTGTTCTTTCCTCCAGAAGCAGATCTATTCAATTCGATCCAATCCAATTAATTTTGGTTAGTGACGAATCCTGCAAGGAGCTGAAGGAGAAGTCGGTTGCCCACGAGTTGAGTTAGCTGGTGGCCTGATCTACAGCAGCTAATTAATTTGATTTAGTAAGCATTGCCTGGACAATTAAATTTGTCATGCCTTATTAGAATCCCATGGTCACTCACAGATGGCGGATCTAAATCGCGAAGTTGATTTTTGATGCAGATTCCTATTTCCTCATGGCTGGTGGACAGAGAACTGCAGAGCTATTGCATTCAGATATGTTGCCCTCTATTCATCTTTCTACAGGATTAGATTTCACTAGATCATCAATTTAGGAGGTGGTTTGTTTTTCATTTTCCAACTTGACGTATGATAATATATAATTTTCAGATGCATGTGGAGGACAATATAATTTTCCATAGCCTTGTCAATGTAAAGGTATGGTTTGCTCCATGTTTAACTCTTGGTGTTATGAGTTTGCGTCAATTTATCGCCTATCTATTTGTATTATGTAAAACATGTACTCTGATAGAGTTGTTCAGTGGTGTCTTCAGTGGAGTTGCCATTTAATTATCATTTTTAGTGCAACATTATCCGGTTTAACCTAATCGGTCAGCATCCAGGATGAGTGATAAATGGGTTGTCAGACCATGGACACATGCATGATTGGAAAGTAATCAAATTAATCTTTTCTAGCGTAGCTGCAGACTATTTACTTTGCACCCCGAAACATTTGACGACTCTGTTAGAGTTCTCATTGCACAATGAGAAATTTATATCCCAGCTTTGATTTCTACAGTAAGTTGTTGTTCTGTGTTGTGTTACAGATAAGAGCCACATTGAGGCTAATAATAGAGAAGTACCCTAATAGAATACCTGTATACTTTTACCTTTCAGTATGTGCTGCTTCTTTCTTCTAGATTTCTTTGCTCTAATATATGACAACTTGTGTAATGCAGGTGATTGTTGAGAAGCCTGAAAGGAGTAATTGTTAAGAAAATGTCAGTTCTCAGCTTAATTGTTTATGAGTTAATAGGCTGTTGTTATAGAGCAAACATTTAAATCATGCCTCAAGCCAGGAACTTGCATATTCAGGCACAAGGACTTGCTCGGGAGAGGGAACATGACTGTTCTTTCAATCACAGGCCCTTGTGGGGAAAGAAAATTGACAGTGAAGAGGATTTGTAGTGAGCAGTGCTGATTTAGTAGCTCATAGGTCCTGCAATGTGACAAAATAGAGGATTGTTGGTCCTGCCATTAAAATTTTTGTAGCACCCCTGACATAAATTACAGGAGCAGTTAATCTATTAGGAAAGGAGTAGGATTAGTTCTGAAAGTATTATCTTGTATTGAAGATAATACCTATTAGTGCTAAAAGTATGTTTTTCCTTCTACCTATATGCTCAAAACAGGTATGCTCCAGTCAGGGTCCAATAGCAAGCTTCGAAATGCAAAATTTTTGAGAGGTAAATATATATAATCTCTTGCTATATTTTAGGAAATGACTTTTTCATAAGATATCCAGCTTTAAATCAACATCATGTTTGCTGAAGAGATTTTTTTGTTAGCAATGGGCTCCAAACTGAATTCTGTTTTTCTTTTCATGAACATGGCAGGACTAAATGTGCTTCCATTTTACTATATTGATAAGCCACCTCTTTACTATATTGTATCCGTGCTAGCTCTCTTATCTTCCATATAAAATGATTGCTGATTGGGAAATTGTAAACGAAAAATGATCTGCTCTTATCCTGGGGCTAACGATTTGGATAACTTGAGAGCATGTATTTTCATTATGATGGCTATCCAATACTAGAAAGAATTTCCTTTTGCGGTGTATAATTTTTTTGTTTCTTGCACAAGCACAAAGCAGGTTGAATGCAGCTCTCCTGCGCGTTCTGGAAAAAAACACAGATCAAATTTGGTGCCGACTAGGATTCTGTGGTCATTAGCCACTGATTCAGTACATTATGTATGCTAATTAACTAAGCTATCCTACACTATATATTCTAATTAACTGCACCATTCTTGTTTGTATCTGGATTTTTTTAGTTTGCTCATGCTTATGAGCTTTTCCATGAGCAGCTGGAACGGGAGGGCTTCCTGAGAGTATCAGCAAGGAAGGAGTAGGAGCAGGGGTGTTGCGAGGCAACAGACAACCTGGCCGAGGATCTATTAGAAGATGAGAAGGGGATATGCCAAGAAGAAGATGCTCGGCCGCTGGTCGGATAGACAGATGTAGTGATGGGCCTTGGGCCAGAACTGCTGCGACGGAAGGTGAGCTACCAATGTGCTGGTGCTACTGTATGCTTTTCAATATTCCCCCCTTCACTTCAGATAAGATTTTCTTGGTTCAAATATTTTCCACCTACACTTCAGATAAGGATTTCAGTGATGCGCGTGTGATTCATGCATCAACGTTGTTTTGTTTTGCATAGACCTATGAATTGTTGACATAATTTTTTTACCTGATTTGACCATTCAGCTACGCAAAGCAACACTACAGGAGTATCCATATGTTTTTATCCAATGCTGTGTTGTGGTAGAATATGATTTTAAATCAATATGTTTTAGAAGCAATGAGGTGTTTGTGTTGCTATCTTTTAATTCCTTTTAGCTGGAATTTATACCTGACAGTCTGGTGCAGTAATGGTTATTTTCAATTCTGTAAAGGGCAGTTCACGCTGCGACATAAAGTTGTGTGCTGAATGCATGCATGCTTGCTAACTCACTTATGTTGTTTTTGTGTTTAAACAGAGGGCTGATACCTTAACGGAGTGTGAAGAATTTTACACACCACTAGGCCATAGGTGAGTTTGTACTCGAAACCATTTCCACATGCATTTTATTATTTGCTAATGATTCAGCAGTTTTCTCATTCCAGGTACTATTACAACAAAATGACAACAATCTGAATGGTCTCTTCCGGATGAACTAGAATTGGGTGGGGACAAAACACGTTGGATCCACTTGTCGGGTGGAAAGCCGCTTTACTTGTTAGACATCATTGCATTTCACCACGTTTATTAATTGTATGTATCTGTTTCCATAGGCGATTCAGATGATATAAGAATGAAGAAACCAAGCAGGAATACACTCTAGGCAAGACCCTGAGCGCCCTGTTTTCAAGGACTTGAATGTAAGACCTTTACTCCAAGCGTCTTCTATATATTAACAATCACATTTGGGGGTAGAGTTCATATTATGATTGATTCTTGCCCTGCGACATTTGTAGGGGGCAGAAGAAGGGGAAGATAAATGAGCCAACATCATTTTCTCTTCCAGGTGGACTACTCACTCTATTTATCTATTTTATTATACTGCTTGCTTGATTCAAACATTTGCTTATTGTCACTTTCATATTTGGTGCTCATATTCATTATAGTTTTCCATTTCACTTTAAAATTTATATGGTTGTGAAAATACTTTGAAAATGATGATGTATTCATTCACTGTTGAATTTTGTTTATTTCATCAAGAGATGTAGCACATTTACTATTTAGTATAATTTTTTTTTAAAACCTGTGTCTGTACATGAATCTTGGTTTAGTTCAGTACATTATTTCAGTTCAGTGATGAATCTTGATTTATTTCAGCGGTGGCTCCTCTCCTGCCAAGTTGATAAAAAGTATGTATGTGTTATTTCTGGCAGTAAATAATATGTTTCTATACACGTGGTGTGAGGCTTTACTTTATACTTTGGACTGATATCTTCAGAAAGCTAAGAATATTGGTATTTCTTATATTCAAATGGTAATCTGTACTATAAATAAAGCCAGCATGTAAGTGTCACATGTTAAGTAGTGGAACCATGAGTCCTGATTTAATAAAATAACTGATCAAACCAGTAGCTGTCATAGATTCCAATGTGGATTCAGTGATTTATTAGTTATCTCATCCCATGGCGTAAATATTTTTAGATTGCACTCATCTATGCACACACTTGACATTTTTACACCCTATTGAAGTTTTTATTGCCAGAGCCACACAACTGTAGTTACATGTACTAACATGGCAAGCACAACTCTCTCTTGCATGGGTTCGAGCAGTTTTATGAGCAGATCTAAAAAAATATTTGCATGTATCGTTGTATCATTATTAAGATGCACATTTATAGAGTTCATATCCCATTTATATGGTGTCCGGCCATAGTACCAAATCAGATATAGTTTGAATGGGTGAATGTGCGTCTCGTCAAAGTAGTTTGACATAGCTTCCTTTTATGATTATACCGGCAGTGGTACGTATAGTATAGATATCTGTCACATGACTTATTCAACAGTTCCTTTTTGTGAGACATATTATCCAAAGATTTATAGTATAGCTTTCTTTTAGGATTATATATACTGTCATTGGTCCTTTATGGTTCATAAAGACCACTTTGATAGCCTGATTAATCTTATGTAGGAGTTCTAGATTTGCCATGGTAGTATATTTCACACACTTGTTAAGATCATTGCATGTATGACAGCTTAAATATAATTTTCAAATTGTGTCAGGGTCATGGGATAGGTGGATTATTTCGGGTGAAGGCTATATAGGAGAAGGTGAACCCTCAAGGACCATGGCACACATCACAACGCAAGGTACATGTTTGTGTTGTTTGCATTTAACACAAATTCAGTGGCATATAATTTTCTTTCACACACATAAGGATTTTGAGTTTGGGTATTCAAAATTTCTAAAGAGTGTAATTTTTTTTGACAGCCTATAGATACATAACACAGTCACATAAATATAGTCATAAATGCGCTCAAATCAATGGGATACAAGTTAGAAAATTTAACTTACCAAATACCAATTGTGCAATTTTGATGGTCGGCTTGTTGATGTGTACCGTGCTGTGTTGGATGGATATTGGAGAGGCAAAGAAGAAATAACTGAAGAACTGCAGCCGCGAGATTGGGGAAACGGACGTAGGGGCACTCCTGCACGCGTGCGGCGTGCCTGCGCTGCCGCGGGGCCGCCGGGCGCTCAGGCGCCGGCCGTGGCCCGCTCTCCACGCGACCGCGCAGGTCGCCGGCCACTGCCCGCTGCTGCCCGACCGCCGGCCTAGGATTCGTCGGTTCGACCATTGGAGTCGATCTGTTGAGAGGGAGACGGTGGTGTGCAAGGCATCAGGGGCAGTAGATGGAGACTGAGCGGGAGTGCACGGGCTGGATAGGAGCTGTGTGGGCAGATTAATGGGCAAGCCCATTTCGGGGAAGGGAGGTGGGCTAGATGTTGAATACCCTGATATGCTATCATTTTCATGTTTTTTGAATACATACGCATGTATATGCTACATATAGTTGAAAATAATGGGTATTCAATGAATACCCTTGAATACCAGGTGGGCCCACCCCTGCATAGGAGCTACTAAGAAGTATCACGAGGTTGACGCTGATGAAGAAGATGATGCCCACATTGATGATGGTCTCGTCGAGGAGAAGAAGGAGAAGACTTAAAAAGATGCTTGACAAGATGCCAAACCTCTTCAGCAAGGTTCACACAGGCTACTATAGGTGCCCTTTGTGCCCAGACCGAAGATGTGATCGTTGGACAATTTCTGTTCTCTGTGACCATGCCCGTGCATTGGGAGTCCTAGGAAATTACACTTATAAGGTGGCTGGCAAGCATCAAGCTCTGGAGGAGTACATCCACATGACATGGATGTAGGTGCCGGCATTGTTCATATGTCTTGGTGATTTAGGCAGTAGTATTTTTCTCGTCATTATCTGGACTTGGTGATGGTTACCTTTTAAGTAACAAAATTTCTATCTCATTATCAGGCGCCGGCGATGGAGGTGGCTTGGCCGCTGGCGGAGGGCACGGCGGCATGAGAGCGCCAACGACCGGGCTGGGCCGGATAACCGGTGGGTGGCGGTTGGTAGCAGGTGCAAAGGAGGAGGAGTTAGGGATGACGAGGTCGGTGAGTTCTTGGAGGACGATGGGATGAGTTAGTGTGGCCGCAGTGGCGGGTGACGGCGGAGGCGGCTAGAGGTCGCCGAAGCCCGAGGCGGCGAGTGCGGTGGAGGAGAGAAGGTGGACGAGTTCGCGTCGGCGGTAGTCGACGGAGGCTGCCGGGGTCGAGGGTGGTGATGGCAGCAGGGGAGAGAAGGAGAATATTCTTAAAAATATGCTTGTCTACACGCCAGACCTCTTCAGCGAGGTTCACACGGGCTACTATAGGTGCTCTTTCTGCCCAGGCCAAAGATGTGATCATTGGACAATTTCTGTTCTCCGTGACCATGCCCGCGCATTGGGAGTCCTGAGAAATTACACTTACAAGGTGGCTGGCAAGCATCAAGCTCTAGAGGAGTACATCCTCATGTCATGGATGTAGGTGCCGACATTGTTCACGTGTCTTGGCAATTTGGGCAGTAGTATATATTTTGCTCGTTGTTATCGAGACTTGGTGATGGTTACCTTTTAAGTAACAAAATTTCTATCTCATTATCAGCTTGCGCGACATTGTAAAACCGCCAGTTGTGTATTTTGACGCTTGGTTTAATCTATGGTTACCTTTCAACACTTGATTGTTCATTGCAAACACGTCTTTGAGTGTGTTGTGTTTCAAGCAATTGATTCAAACATTTTCATTTGGTTTTAACACACATTCAATGGGATATAATTTTCTTTCACACACACACTATGATAACTATCATAGGAGCTACTAAGAAGTATCACGAGGTATACTCTGATGAAGAAGATGATGCCCACATTAACGATGGCCTGATAGAACAGAAGAAGGAGAAGACCCTTAAAAAGATGTTTGTCAAGACGCCAGACGTCTTCAGCAAGGTTCATACGGGCTACTATAGGTGCCCGTTCTGCCCAGGGCGGAGATGTGATCAATGGACAATTTTTTGTTCTCTGTGACCATGCCCGTGCATTGGGAGTCCCAAGGAATTACACTTACAAGGTGGCTGGGAACCATCAGGCTCTGGCGGAGTACATCCACATGACATGGATGTAGGTGCCGGCATTGTTCGTGTGTCTTAGTAATATGGGCAGTAGTATTTTGCTCGTCGGTATTTGGACTTGATAATGGTTTCCTTTTAAGTAACAAACTTTTTGTCTCAACATCAGGTTGCGCGACATTGTAAAACCACCAGTTCCATTTGTGATGCTTGGTTTAATCTATGGATGAGTGTGATGTGTTCCAAGCATTTTTTTCAATCATTTACATTCGGGTTTTAACACGTGCCTGTGGCACGTGCACCCTACTAGTTTGTGTAAAAGATGGACGATACTGGGAGTACACAGTCAGTTCGTGGTCAAAACGAACAAAAGTTGTACAATGAATTAAAGAGTGCTGTTTGGCTGGTTCGCATAGAAACCAAAGATCACACTGGAATAGGTACAGGTTTTTGTATTGATCGAAATGGACTGATCATGACTTGTGCACATTGCGTGAGTGGCAACACTTGCCGTGTAGCAAGACAGAACGACAAGGATTTTCAAAAGGCTTATCTACTGCACAAAATTGATTCATGGGATGTTGCGATTCTTTGCCTTGACGAGGGGTTAAAACAGTAGGGTAATGTCCCTAATAATTATCCAAGTTTCACATTGGCAAAACATGGGACCTTAAACCCTGGTCAAGGTGTATATTCCATTTCACATCAGCATCGCCTTATGTACTCCTTTTCCAGTGTGGTAAGATTAGTTATCCAAGCAAAAATGAAGTGACGCCGTTTGGCAAAATGTCATCAAAGTCCTCAGAAAAAAAACTAGCAATGGATGTTCCAACTAAAACATCTAAATACCGTACAGCAAGTGAGATTAGTGTTTCTCTTGATCATCATGAAGATCTACCAGTGATCGAAATGAGGAATATTCATCTTGGTTCTGGCAGCTCGGGTGGTCCAATTTTTCTACCTACCAAAGAAGTTGTTGGTATGCTTTCTTCTGGAGGATTGACAAGGAGCTATGCTGTGCATTTATCTGCGCTGCTGATAGCGTTTGAGGAAGCAAAAGTGAAATATGACAAGCTATTGGAAAAATTGGCAGCCAAAGGAGATGAGCAATTTGGACAAAAAAGCGCAGACAGAGAAAAGTCCAATGAAAACTGAAGGTAAGCTTTGTGTTCAGTTATATTTTCATATATATTCATATTTACATTATGTAAGTTTGTTCTTTGCTTACTGATGATGAAACCAGTAACCAGTATTATTGAGGAAAATAGGTAACATTTCTGAAGTTACATGGACTACTGTTGTCATTTTGGTCACCTTTTAAGCTATGAGCTCGTGATGTCATGATATCTACATATATTCCTATTGTTTGGTAAAAAAATGGTGCAAATAGAGAGTTGGTTTTTGAAAGCTCACAACTGAAATGAGATTAATGTGGAGTGGATTTGTTGCATGCCACGACCTTCATTAGTTGAAATAACTACTAAAATTATTTATCCCTATAACATTAATAAACAGCTATTCTGGTACCATTGCATGTAAAGAGACTGTTTACTATTTTTCGTCAACCTACCTTGTTTATGTTGGTTTCCAGGCCTGAGCAGATTTAGATGTGCAATTGACTTGATGCATAATACCAAGTAGCGTGACACTAAATATTCAGAAAAACAAGCAAAATTTGACAAAACAATTAGTTTACCTGTGTGAAATATAGCCAAAATCTTCATTTATCGTGTAAAAACACATTAGTTTACATGTCTTTTTTTATGTGGAATGGTAACAGAAACACAGGATTCTCGACTAAATTGATTCAGTGGTGAACCATGTAGCACCATTGCCTTGGGCCAAATTTTCAGACTTTTGAATGAAAACAATTTAACTTTTGAAATATGGATTTCAGCTTTTTTAATTCGCTGAGCTGGTATGACGTAGAGAAGTGACATTTCTCTTTTCTTTTTTTCAGCCGAAAAAGGGAGTTTAGTGGAGGAAAAATGGGACACTGGATCAGGTGGTACAACATTACTAGGGGTCAGTCGGGTAGCTGTCATGATAAGCTGTTGAGTTAGAGGAAAATCTGTTTAGTTGAGTTTACCGAGTTCAACGCAATGAACACTGCTGGCGTCAATTCTACAACTTTTCGTACCCTCTTAACTAAAGATGGGCGTGGAGCACCCTTGGATCGAACCGCATCCGCACCACCTGATCCATACAACAAATTAGGATCAACGGATCGATCCAACCGCTGCCGCTGTTATGTCCATATGACCCGATGGTTCTCGTGGGTCGACCCTACTGCGGGCGTGCACCGGTTATTCGTCGTTGTCATTGAGTCGCTGGCCTCCTGCTCTGTAATATAACTTCACGTCCTCCTGCTCTGTAATATTACTTCACGTGGAGATGAAACGTACCGTTTTGCTTCTGGGACGAGAGTGAAAGGATCGGGGGAAGAGAGAGAGTCATGCTAGCAAGTACTACGTAGCAACCACTACAAGGAGCAGCGCACCAGCTCTGGAGGTAGGAGTATGCATCACGTGTTGCCGGCAGCTATGATGCAGAAACGGATCGACCCACTCGATCCTATGGATAACCACGGGTGCTCCTCAGTTGTATTTTGCGCCGAACCTTTGACCCACTGGATGCACTATGGTGGAGCGGATCGGCGATCCGATGGTCCGAACCGGCCCACGCCCACCTTTGACCCACTGGATGCACTATCTCAATTTAAATTAACTATTGAACTAAACAACAAATCCATCTCAATGAAAATTAATCATGCATCTCCAATCCAATACAGTAATGACAGGGAAGGGAAGGGGAAGGGGAAAGCTAACCTCGCAGCCCGGGCGGTGGCGGCCTCTGCACGGGAGAGGAGGCGGCCGGGGACGGCGGAGGAGGCAGCGGCCGGCCGGGGGCGCGCGTGCGGCGGCGGCGCGGAGAGGTGGCGGAGCGCGGTGGCATGGTCGTGCGTGCGGCGGCGGCGCGGAGAGGTGGCGGAGCGACGGCGTCGGGGGCGCGCGTGCGGCGGCGGCGCTGAGAGGTGGCAGAGCGGCGGCGCCAGGGGCGCGCGTGCGGCGGCGGCGCGGAGAGGTGGCAAAGCGGCGGCGCGGAGAGGTGGCGAAGCGGGGGGGGGAGGTGCGGCGGCGCCCGGGGTCGTGCGGCGGTGGCGCCGGCGCGGAGAGGTGGCGGAGCGACGGCGGCGGGCGCGGAGCTGGCGGCGGCGGCGGCGGAGTGGGTGAGCTGAGGGTGTGTGTAAGATTGTCTCTGTGCGCGGCCAAGTGTGGGGAAGTATTACCCCCTTGTTTGCCGAGTGCCCGCGATCTGGCACTCGGCAAACACCGTGCCTTTGCCGAGTGTCGCCGATCCGACACTCGGCAAAGACCCTATCCTTTGCCGAGTGTCGCCGATCCGACACTCGGCAAATCTCCTTCGTTATTTTCTGCCACAACCACAGGTTTTTAAATTGCAATTAGTAGATAAAAAATATCAAACTGTTTCTAAAAATTACAAAAATTTTAGATTAACTAAACCATGTTGTATATTGCCTATACAAAAAAATATGAATCTAAATTCTATTCCAACTTTCAATTTGGTTACAAATGTAATTGAATCCTTCTCAACAGTACGAATCTTATTCGGACATTCTCCGGTTTGTAAGGGTCATACATGAAATATTGTTCGAAACCTTCTCTGCTATTTACCACAACCTTACACGGATGTAAACATAATATCTAGACAATTCTCATATTTTTCAGACATTTTTTGCATTTTATATAATTTTTAAACAACACGGTCACAGGTTAATGGTCATGTATCGGCAATAAAATGTTTAAAATTTCACTAACTTTCATGGATAAGGACTAACAATGGAGTAAATAGCATGAATAATATTTTTCAACTCAATTTATTTCATTATTTAAGTCCCTTGACAACTTATTTAAAAAAATCCTAGAAATCAAATAAAGTATTTAAAAATAGCCAAAAGAGTAAAAAATTTATCAGCTTTCAGTGTGAAGTACTAAGAGACGTGTATGGAGAGAAAAAAAAGTTTAGGAGCGGTTTGGCGGTTTTTTTGTTTTTGTTTGCCGAGTGCATGTGGTCACACTCGGCAAAGATGTGACTGAAATATTTTTTTTTTAAACTTCGCCGAGTGTTACAAGAAGACACTCGGCAAAGGGCCAGCACCGTCATCTCGCCGTCCCCCACCGTCCCCGCGCCGTCCACCCGCGGTTTGTTCGCCGAGTGTCTGCTTTAGACACTCAGGGAAGAGCTCTACTTCGCCGAGTGTCTGATGGTGACACTCGGTGAAGGGCGACCGCCGTCAACACCCCGCCGTTCGTGATGCCCTTTGCCGAGCGCCACAGACCGACACTCGACGAAGGGCTTGTTCGCCGAGTGTCGTCTTGTTGACACTCGGTAAAGGGCTTGTTCGCCGAGTGTCTGCTCTTTGCCGAGCGTCAGAGGCTGGGCACTCGGCAAAGGGCTTGTTAATTAGCTTGATAACCAGGAAATGAAAATATGTAAGTGGTGGAGCTAGGATGTCGACCATCAAGGATTGTATTAGCTGAACAAAGGATCCTAAAGACCACAAGGTTTATGATCATGGTTGGATCGGATATATGGGAGAGAGGAGTGGAAGGATCCTCTCGTTGCTGTATAGCCACGACGAATTCACTGCGATGTCATCACTTGCATGGTAGAGGTATTCTGGCTTGCTTTCTTCCGTACGTGCCTTCCTTTGCAAGATCACCATCTAGCTCTTGTGGACTCAGCTTCATGGCCTGTGCTTTGCATCTGATGGCAGGCGATGGCTGTAAAGAGAAGGCAGGCGGGGGTTGGTCAGCAGCTGGCTCGGCATGGAACACTGGTTGCAGGTTGCACGGTTGAGATAGGGACACTGAAGAGTACATGCAGAATTCCTCACCGACGACAGCGACCTCAGTTGGACGAGGGCGACGATTGGCCCGGTGGCTGTCGGCAGGGTATGCAGAGAACACCAAGCCACGATCGATCTGTAGAGAAAACTACGTCAGGATTGAGGGGGAAAACGGATCGATGGTGAGACAGGGAACCTGCTGCAAGTGCCCGTATTCGGAGGAGACTGGCCGAGCGGCGGAGATGAGGCTTGACGAGGGCATCGCCGTGGTGGTGGCAGCTTGCTCCGTCCATCGGCGTCCGTGCGTGGTGAGTCGGCCTTCACTCGGCCAGCGGCGGTGAAGACGGCGGCCGGGACTCTCCACGGCGGCGGCGCTGCAGTGGTCGTCAGCGGACGACGAGGCTGCGACGGTTGGGAGCGGTTCATCCTCGCGGAGCTCCTGGTGGAGAGCTTCGAGCGAGCGTGCTCCTCCGGCAGTGGCGTGGTGAAGTCGTGAAGATGACACTAGGATCGCCTTCGCGATGTCTCGGCGAAGTTTGGGCCAGGATCAAACCTTGCCGGCGCTAGGTTGAGGATGACTAGATCGACGGCGGCGGTGGCTTGCAAAAGGAGCTAGGGCACGTGGGGAAACTGCAGTAGATTTGCCTCTTATACGGAAAATAAATTGGTATGTTCCCAGGAAAGTTTGATATTACGTACATTTGGGATTTACAAGCTGGTGGATAGTTTCCAAATGAATTATGATAAAGTGAAGAGAAGCCATATAACTACTCATGCATGATGTATACGTGACATCATACTTAGGAAATAAAATAATGGGACAAAGGAGTTACAAGCAGGGTTGGTAGAACTTTCATTGCGATCGTCGATGGTTCTTCGTGTCTCGCCGGCGGTGGGATGGACGGTGGTCGCCGGAAACGACAGCAGGAAGTTGAGATGGCGGCCGGCTCAAGCGTTGCGTGATGGGGCTCCTTCGGCGAACGGCGACGAACGTAGATCGGCGAATCGAGTGGCAAAGCTCGACGACGGGTGAAAGATAGTTTGGGACATGATGAATCCAAATAAAATATTTGGAACTCATGAAGAGGAGTATAGAGGCTTCTAATAAATAGAATTTTCTTTAAGAAAAATGAGAATAAATTCTAGAAAAGTCTAGAAAATTCTCGGGGAACCTAAACGTAGAATAAACGTGTTTTAAAACCTTTTCACTCACGAAGCACCAAGATGCATCGGCATGAATGCAACACACAGAGAACAACGTATTTAATTTTAGAAATCAAACAATTGTTTTTCTTTCTATGCTAATTCTCTGTAAAATAAATAAATGTTGGAAAAATTTTAAAATTGAGAGAAAATCGTTGTTTAATTATTTTTTAAATTCACATCCTGAAATTGGAGAATTTAGGGTGTGACAATATTAGTCGAGTTCTATGGGCCTATATTTGATTCAAACAATGCGTCTTTACAGGAAATAGGACCACAGTTTCTTTATTTCTTCTAGTATTACATTTGTTTCAAACTTGAAAATAAGTAGGGGAAAATCCAACAAGAAGAAGATATAGGAAACCTGCATTGGAAATTGATATGCAGAAGAGTAATATTTGCATTAGTATGCTGTTGGGTTTAGGGTTTTAGGTTTGAGAGTTGTGGCTACTTAACATTAAACTCATATGATGGGACATAGAGAAAACAGTGGGGGTGGCTTAAGTGTATGCAATTGCCAGTACTTCGTGCATTTGCCCACACACATAAGTTTTTTTTTATTGTAGCCTATACACTTCATGAATGCTAAGTTGAACTTGTAGTTCATCGTTATTTTAACAAACTCTGTGGTTTAACAATTGTATATTTCAGGTATTGTAAACATGCCACTGAAAACATTCGCAGACATTAAGAGTGGTCGTGATCTTACTGATGAAGAACAAGGGAAATTCTATTATACGATGAAGTCTACTGTATGGGTTCTTAAGACCAGGAAGGGACCGAATGTGGGTGTTGCCTGTGGACTTTGCATCGATAACACGGGTCACATTCTTACAACGTTCTGTGCTGTTGGGGAGTCTGATGGTATATATGTGCTCTCCTTGACTCCCTGTTGATCTGGAGCTGGGAGCGGTAGACGTGATCACTGATCATCTTGAAGTCACTTATAGCGTAATACAATTGAGTCCGTCAGAGCCATTTGGTGCTTGCTCTTAGCGCCCTGCTTGTGCATATCGAGGACAGCACCGAAGGTCGTGCTCTGACGCCGTCGGGCTACGTATACGGGCTCCAATGCGGCGGGCGTGACATGCAGCATCCCAATGGACAGGGGCATGGTAGACATGTCTCCAGGATCCGGGCTCATCATGGTCATGGGCGTGCAGATCCCGGGGAAGGTTGGGACGAGTGCGACTGCGAACCAGACCGGGACCGTTCGGGCAGGCTTGGATTAGCAACTGTAACGACGGCACTGAGCCCGCACGCCGCACGTCCTGATAGTCCATCACCAAGGCTGACCTGGATAGAAGGTTGCTCTTGCAGGCGGCGCAAGGGGCGGCAGAGGCGAGGAGCCACCAGCCGGCGAAAGAATTTGATGAGGACACGGTTGACTAGCAGTAGCAGGGAAGGAAACGAACGACACTGTGTGCATCAGATCTCTTGTAGCGTCACGGTTTCTGCTGTGCACCTGCCGATCTCTTGTAGACCTTTTTTTTTTTTTGAACGGACGGCAAGAGAGTTGCCGAATTTTTATTAGAAGGAATAAAAACGTTAAAAAAACAAAAAACAAAAATCAGCTGGCTCTTGTAGACCTCCTAGAAGGCCTTGCAAATCGTTCAGCAGATTCTGAAGAGCGACCATAAGAGATTGCAGCTGGGCCTGCACAGTGGCGGCAACATTCTGCAAACGGCCGCCCGAAACTGACTGCAGCTGGCTCAACACTTGGTTCAGCGGATTCTGAAGATCGCGCAATCCTTGCAGCTGGGCCTGCACTTGGCTCGGCAGACCCTCAAGACTGGCCACAGCAGTTTGCAACTGACCCAAGACTGCCTCTGCCTGCAACTACTCGCAGCTCGTCTTGCACATTCTTTGGCAGAAATTGCAACAGGCCCTGCAGTTGGCCGAGAAGATTCCCAAGAGTGACCGTAATCTCTTGCACCTGGTTCCCCAGCCGCCTGTCGTCTGCCGCGTTGCCAGGGACAATCTGAACCTGCTGCAGACGACGAGCATTGGCAACAGGAACGGCGGAGGCCAGGCACCAGCCGGTGAAGATCACCGTGAGGAGGACGGTGGCGGAGACCGTCGTCCGGTTTGACGCCACAGCCTCCATTATTGCTTCTCTTTAGCCAAGCTAACAAAGCTGCTACCCCTCTTCCTTCCACTATCACTGTATCTGTATGGATGTATGAACGAGTACCTAGATTTACTGGCTAAATGGCTCTGGAACAGTGGAATTTGTTTGGTGTATTTGTTTGGATGTTTTACAATGGCTTTTAGGCATTATTTTCCAACAAAAATGACGTGCCACATGACGTGTGCTAGCAAGTTTTGAACCTGAAGTTGATTGCTGATGGTTCAGATACTGAAATAGCAATCAGGGGAAGATATAGTATAATTTAGTTAAATATCTGCATACTGTGGGTAATAAGTTTGTAGAGGACTATGTCTTGGCAATTTTCCACAGTTATTTTTTTAAAAAAGCTAAAAATTGTATTAAGAAAACTGTTGGACACTTCTTCAAATCTACTAATATGTACTACAATAATACAGTAGGTCACTCATGATAAAATGTTGGGAAATTTACTAATATGTACTGCAATAATATAGTAGGTCAAAACTGTTGGGAAAGAAGGAAAAGCAGTTTTTTAGAGAGTGATTCTGTTGGTGGTTCTCCGGATTAACTTCTCATACTAATCTCTTTTTTCCATAAAATTTATTAAGAGAATCATTTTCAGCCACCAAATCACTTCTCTCAAAAAATCAGCTCCCATAGAGAATCACGAGTGGTCTAGCTTCATGTGTGTGGTGGAGCCCATGAAAAACGCGGGAAAGAGAGGCGGTCCGTTGTGGTGCTCAATACCCTTGTTTAGTAGTCAAAAGATATTATGATCAACTGCCAAAAACTAACTATTTTGTCCTGGAGATGCTAATCTCGGATCTCACTGGGATCGTATCTCAGTATGTGGATTATTCTTATATAATTCACTCCACATGACCAACGCAGCTAGTATAATATATGCCTAGCTAATCTATAATGCATAGGGAATCCACAACAGCTAGCATTGATTTTTCTAAACAATAAGCTAAATGATAGTTTGATTCTGGGATATCGTTTTTTGCATCCATTAACGTGCGGACCATGCATGAGCTCCTGTTGGATATATACCTAGTGGTTCTACGCGTCTGCCCTAGATGATGATGACCTGTTGCTTGCTGTACATAATACAGGAGACCAAAGCAAGTAACGTGATATAATTGTTTCTTCTGGGCCATCTCCAATAATCACTAGTTAATTTTAGCTCGTCGAACATATATGACAGCCGTTTGCTTTTGATATGCTTCAACAGCCGTCGCATCCCCTGCATGCGCTTCTATAGCAGCTCGATCGTGCATTGGTGCTTACATTACAATCACAATATATGTTAGGTGTAGTCGACTAGGGTGTGTTTGGCAGAGCTGATTCTCGGCTGAATCAAGCGAGTTTTTCAGAGAGAAGTGATTCCATGCTAATTCTGTGAAGTGATTTTTTAAATGAACTAAGAGGCTGAGAGCTGAAAAAATTAGCTTCTCCTGATTCTGTGAAGTGAATCTACATCCTAATTTTAAAAGTTTGTGCTAGAGAATCAAAGAATCACAGAATCACTTCTATCACATAATCAGCTTCCATATAGAGGATCATTAGATGGAGCTCTAACAAACAGACCCATTTAAGTTTCATACTCTTGGCAGAGCAGCAGCCATTGCCAGGTTCCCTGGCCTCGGCTTGCTGAACCCCATACGCTGGATCGTTACAGTGGTGGCTCGAGCTCCCTGATAAATCAAATTTTGCGTACGTGTTTGCATTGCACCTTGAAGTGGCAGGCCAGTACGTACATCATTGCTTTAGTGTAGTGTTTGAAACAACTGTTCATAAACAAATACGGTGCTAGCTTTCGCCTAGAGAAGCAATCAGCTGTCAACAAAGAGGGATCGGATCGGAGAGAGGGTGGCGAATCAGTTCCCACAAGGGAGAGCCGTAAGTTTAGGACGGAACCAGTATAACAAAATGTTCAACTTGTGTCCTAGTACGCACGAATATTTATGTTCTGGAAAAAAGAATGACAAGGGATGGTCAACATAACTCGCTCTGATCTAGAATATATTACCGCCCTCAATCCAATCGAACTGGCAGAGCTTATTACATCACAGTTGAGCACGTGGCACTGGCTCAAATCAAACACAGCAACAAACACATATCAGCCACGACAAAAGAGAACAGCAAGCTAACACGACTACGATCGACGACAACAACAATAGCAGTGGCAAAGGAAGAAACAACTTGACGAGACACAGTTGACTAGGGACGGAAACGAACAACGCTGCTATATCATCCCCAGATCTCTCGTAGAGGTATCACTGGATGGCAACAAGCAATTCTCCAAGCAGGGCAAGAACGACCTCCCCATGGCTCAGAACAGTCTCAAGGCCGGACGCGCATGAGTTCACCTGGCTCACAGCGCCCCCGAGGCTCTGAAGATTGGTGATCAGAACTAGCGGCTGCATACTGATTAGAAGACCAGATGTAGCCGACTTCAGCTGGCCCGTCAGATCGGTGATCGCGCCCAACACATTGACTTGCAGAGTCGCAAAACAGCCACCAACTGGTTGCGGGTCCTGAAACTGCGTCAACACATATTGCAACTTCGTCTTGAACTGGGCCAGCAGGTTCTGAACAATAATCTGGTTGTCCGGCAGGCCCAGCACAGAGGCCGGCAGGCCCAGAAGAGCCTGCACATTAGATTGCAGCTCCCTCTGCGCTACGTCAAAGCTGGTCGCAACTTGTTTCAGCTGGGCTAGCAGATCGTCCGGCACTGAAAGTGTCGACAACTCGAGCTGCAGTTGGTCAGCTGAGCTTCTGAAGAGCAGTCGTGAGTGCCTGCAGCTGGCTTGTCAGCTCGCCGCCGACAACGACAAGCTGCTGCAGACGGCGACCATTGGCAACAGGAACGGCGGAGGCCATGGCCACGCACCAGCCGGTGACGAGCAGCGTGAGGAGGACGGTGGCGGAGACCGCCCGGTTTGAGGCCAGAGCCGACATCGAGGCTAGCTAGCTGGTAAAGCTACACTCTTCTTCCTCCTCCTCCACTCAATATCACTGTGTGGATGTAGGAACCAAGCTCTTTGCTAAAGAGGATGCTCGAGCTACTGGTTTGTGCGAGTCTGTTTGAGAGCAAGCAGGGATTTATACAGGTTACGAGCTGTGACAGCTGCCAAGTCGTCTCTCACTCTCTCTATTATCATGTGTACCACTTTGTCTCTCTGGCAAGCTAAAGGCTTCGACTATTTGCATGAATGTTTTACAATGACTTGCAGGCAACTGGCACCTTGCAAAAACATGAAGTACGAGCTAGTTTTGACTTTTGAGCATGTTGCCGATTGCTGAATGGCTGATGCATGGTTCAGAAACTGAAACAGCGATCAGGGAAGATGATACTCCATGATATGATAGCTGTCTGGTCTGCTGGTGTAACAAGAACGTGCAGCATTAACAGAGTGATGTAATGGTCTGTGGGGGTTTATTTCAAAAAAAAAAAGAGTGTGTGGGGGACTATATGTTGTTGGCAATTCGCCACAAACCAACAACTATTGAAAAAGCTAAAAATTGTATTAAGAAAACTGTTGGACACTTCATTAAAATTTACTTATGTTTACTACTACCTCCGTTCCAAATTATAGATTGTTTGGACTTTTCTATGTTCATAATCTTTGTTATGCACCTAGATAAACACTATGTCTAGATTCGTAGTAAAATCTATGAACCTAAAAAAGTCAAAACGGCCTATAATTTAAAACGGAGGAAGTTCAATAATACAGTAGGCCACTTATGGAAAACTGTTGGGAAGAAGGTATCAGTGTAGTGGTGGGATATATTCGGAGCAAAAGTTGAACTACTCTTTCAGGTACTGTCACGTAAATAGCGTTCTCCATATGCATGGAACATGCATGGCTCGTATTAGGTATTACCGTAGTGGTAAAAATGGATGACACACAATGACACAAATAAGAATGGTCCAGCTCTTGGTATGGTGTGTGTTGGTTTGTGGTGCTCAATATCTTGTTTCGAAGTAAAAAAATATTATGGTCAACTGCCAAAAACCATTTTGTACTGGAGATGCAGATCTCGCTGCGATCGCATCTCGGTATGTGGATAGTGGATTCTTATACAATTAACACCACATGACCAACGCATCTCGTACAATATGCCTAGCTAGTGTATAGTGCATATTGCAAAAAAGAAACAGCTAGCATTAATTCTTCCAAACAATAATCTAAGTGCCAGTTTGATTCTGGGGTAGTTTTGGCATCCATGAACATGCGAAGATGGCTCTTGTTGGATATGCCTCCAGTGGTTCTAAGTGTTTGTGCCAGCTGGATCATGCTTGGCCGTATATAATAGATAATTCTAGTTCAAACGCTGGAACAAATTTGGGAAACGCTTGAAGAAAAAACTATCATTACATGAGTGGAAACAAATACTAATTTTTTGCATCCCTTGGGACCTAATTGTCGGTTAACAAGGTGCATTAAAATTTACTATAGAGCAATTATTGGTTCCATAGGATTGGGTGATAAATTTACTAATCCAATCTAACATGGTTTATTTCGAGCTCCATTCCTTCTTCCTTTTTTATCTGATGACAAGTAGAAGTGTGTAACGGGAGCGACTCGCCCCCGCTCATGGTTGTTGGGGGGGGGGGGGGGGGGGGGCTCATCATTTAACGCGTTGACACCAATGGAAATAGCCTAAGATTCGTATAGATTTTTGTGCAACAAAAAATCATAAAAACCCCATAATTCACTAATGATATAACCAAATTACATTCTGACTGCACTATCGTGTTTGTTACAACATCATCTTTAAAACTAATCCACACTTGACTATATTTAAGTAACATTTTATAGAACATTTTTTATGATGGTGGAACAATTTGATTGCAAAGGTGGAACCACAATGGGACATCTTTTTATAAGCTTATGAATGAAATGGATTTTTCAAATACTAATTTTGACCAATGATGATATGTTTGAAATGTAATATTGTAATCTATCTTGTGATTTGAAATGAGAATGATTTAAAATATAACATGGACCATTTCAAATTATAGATAATAATTAAATTATTTTATTATAATTTATTCTGAAACATCTAATAAATAATGTGATAGAAATAAAAAACATATAATCGAATAGGTTGTCGATACTATAAGAACAATCCAAATCACAACATGGAATACGGAATACCTCATGGATATAGTCGAGACAATATGAACAACACCGTGGAACATCTCATAAATAACGTGGGAAAACAATAAAAAACATCATGGTAAATCTCATTCACATGGGAATAATCCAAACAACACCATGGGCACATCTCATTGATACCATGACAATTCAAATAAAGTTGTAAAATATGTCATGATACCGTGGGAATAATTTAAATACTATTATGGAATATATCGTGAATACTGTGAAGAAACATCTCTTATAAATATTGTTGGAATAACTGAAACAACACTTTAAAACATCTAATGAGAGCTATGGAACAATAAAAATTGCACCGTGAAACATCTTATAGATAATATGAATAATATGATATAGAACATCTCATAAATGCTTAGAAAAATATAAACATATTATAGAACATCTATCCAATAGATGCAACGAGAAAATAAAAAAAACATCATAAGATATTTCCTAAAAAAAGTAAAATCAGAAAATAAAATAAAAGAGATAAGAAAAAAATACGTAAACAAAAAGAACAAAAAGAACAAAATGAACGACCAAAATGTGAAAAAAAAATTGAAAAGAAGCTAGCTAGCACCATGGACAAAAGCAAAAGGTAAAATAGAAAAAGTAAAGAAAAAGAAGAAACAACACCACACTTACCTTCAGCGAGTCGGCCGATGAAAAAAGAAGCGGGGAGTCCTCCGCGAGTCCGCGTGACGTGGCAGATGGGCCAACGCAGAGCCGTTGCTTCCTCCTGCCCTCCTGACCTAGGCTGGCCCACACGGAGCCGCTGTTGAGGGCTCGTGGCCTACGGATGAAAGCACTGTCGCTGTTGCGGCGGGGTGTGGCTGCTGCGTGTTTCTTGCAGTTTGGGACACCGTTTGTGCGTTGGTCTCCATCACCTAGCTGGCGACGGATCGAGCTTAGGCGGGATAAAAAGGCGAAGGTGAGGACCGTGTGGTTGTCGTCATGGAAGAAGTCGGGCTCAAACAATGTCGGTGGCGAAGGGAGGCATGGGAGGCGTCACGTGGCGCTGGCGACGGGGCAGGCGAAGGGTGGAGCCCGGAAAGCGGAGAGCATCCATGGCTGAGTGAACAAGATCCACTGCAATCACCCCCAGCGTGAATTCGTCACAACACATGGGCAACATGGACCCGCTACCCGCTTTTGAAATGGCCCGAGTTAAGCAACGTTGCTATAAGAGAAGAGATGTCTTCTTCTATATACCGTGTGAAAGATGGTTAAACAACTTATTTATAAAGCCGACCAAAACTCTCCACATTTGTTTTCAAATAAAAGTTGTTGACCAATATTTATTCGAAAATGTTGAACCTATTTTTTCCAAAAATGTTTAAAACATTTTTCAAAAGTGTTGAACTTCAATGTTGACAAATATTTTTTTCAACCAAAAAATATTGAACCTCAACATTTTCATCGACATTCTTTCAAAAAAATTAAACCTCTACATTTATTTATTTATTTTAAAAAATGGAAAGTGGGCTTCTTCTCCTGGGCTGGCGAGGCGCTAGCGGTGCCGGGGATGGCGGCGTCGGCGTGTCGGCAACGGTGCTCCGGTAGGCTTCGCGAGGTGGGGAGCCGACGACAAGCTTCGACGGGGGCCCACCTCGATCAATGGCGCAAAAGACCAAGGCAGCACATGGCAGGAGTATGACGGTGAGCTTGGGGCCGAGGCGGCAACGAGCTCGGAGGGTCAGGCACGCCAACGAGGGCACTGTCAACGAGCCGCGTGGGGTGGTAGCGCAGTGGCCGAGCTGTACGATGGAAGAGGAGGCAACGTCAACACGGTGGGGAAGGAGGCAGTGGCGGTACGATGGGGGAGGAGGAGGTTCATTTTTAAGACAAAGAGATCCAATGGCTTATATGGTTTGCAACACGAATCTCCAATATTAAAACTTGGAGGGTCTTCCCATGGAAGATGTATAGGATTGTCCTGTCTTTAACGTCGTCGCCTTGTGGGGATTCTATATGCCTATCGAAAGATAGTTGAAGGGTTTAACTATAAAGCCCATAAAGACCCATATCAAACGCAGTATGGTGGCTCGTTCAACATTTTTACTGAAAAAATATTAGACAAAAGACGTTGGCCAACATTTTTATAAAAAAGTTGGCCTGACGAAAAATGTTAACTAAGATTTTCGTAAAAACAATGTTGACAAAAAATATTTAGTTCGGCAAAAATATTAGCCAATATTTTTATTTTTAAAAAATGATCTGATAAAAATGTGAGCCAACATTTTTATAGAAAAGGTTGATATTTTTTAAAAAAAAATTGATGAACATGAGTATGGATCTCAAACACTAGAATGTACAGAAGAAAGAAAAAGATAAGTTTCCATCGCCTCCTCTCCGATCTGGCCCGCTCCCACTTCACACCGCCACATTCCTCTCCATGGGCCTCACGTCATCGACTATTCTCTCCCCCGGCCCGGTGCCCCCAACGCCCAAGCCCAACTAGCTCCGTGTAGCCGCCCACGCCCTTCCGCTTCCGCGTCGCCGCCGTTGAACTCTACGCCGCCTCCAACGCCGGGGCCGCTTCAACGCGGTCGTCGTCGGAACGCAGTCGGCCTCCTTTATATGTGCAAGGGCAGCGGATTGGCTTTGCTGGAGAGAGGGGCTGCGCTGTCGCCAGGGCGATTGGGGCGTCGTGGAGTGGAGCACCAAGTCAATCGGCTGCCGTCGGACAGTGCTGAGCCTTCTTCCTCGGCTTCAGCATCATGTAATTCTGTAATTGTATTTCTGACTTGTGCTGAATGTGTATCTAAGCATCTTCACTTTTTCTTGGCTCTTTAATTCCTCGTGCCACTGTTGTTCTTTAGGCATGCACAAGACAACGCTGATAATTATTCCATCCACTTGTACTGAACTCATTTTGAGTTAGAATGGGCTATTATCTTTTTTTTTTGTTTTGGACATGCGCATAAATTTCTTGGGGCTGGTAATATAAGCGTTAAAAAAGAAGAAGCAAGCGTGCATCCATAACATGTAATATGAGTGCTGCAGATGAAAGAGCATACCTACTGCTATGCATATCTGATGCTGCGGATGGAAATAATATTTTTATGTTTCAACTTTGATGAGATGCCACTTGGAGCAAAACAACTAAAGTTGATTAATATATATCTGATTTAAGCACGTTCTGTTCACGGCATTGCTCATTGCTGTGTGCCAATTGTCTTCATTTTTGTTCATGGGAAGTGGGGACTATGTTTGATTCGACGTACATCCTAATGTCTGATTCTATATACTATGCTTGCTGACAATCTTTGGTTCTGAACTAGTTGGACAGCTCAGACCTGATAGTTGTATTAGGTGATGTATATCATTTAGTTACTCATTAAAAAAACTTTCTGACCACCCTCATATGTCTTTTCCTTGTCATGGGGCAAGTAGAAAGGTGAAAGGCTTTACAAAGTGATGTAATGCCTAAAAGTTGAGGAATGTTGAATGCAGGGTATGGAGTCTATCTCTTTGATGGTCTTTGAGTGATGTAGTGCCTAAAAGTTGAGGAATGTGAATGCAGAGCTAGTGTGGAGTCTAGCTCTTTGATGATCTTGGCCAACAAGACTGGAGTCTATGTCACTCTTAAAGAGTAACTGGAATTAACCAATACAAATATGTGTGGCAGTTGAAAAGGAGATGGAAAGCTAACAAAATTTACTGTTGTCAAAAGCAGAAGATAACAGTCTATCTCTTTCTGGTGTCCAGTGAAAAAGATGGATCCCCTGGACAGTGGTTCAGTGGCATATAGTCGGTATTACTACTAACTCATATCTTTCACTTTATAGTCGCTTCACCTCTCTTTTTGAGATACCGTGGCTGGCCGCCTTAAAGATAAAACAAGCACAGCGGTTCATGATTCAGATAATTTTAGAGAATTCACGTAATAGCTTTTGAACTCTTGCATATTAAGTATTGGGGTACTGTTTTGGCCTTTTGGAGCAGTAAGGATCGTGCGTGGCCTATATTTTGATAAAAAGAAAAGAATACTTCAGGTCATTTCTTTCAGTTTTTATAGGAATTTTCTATTTGTTCATGTTGCCCTAAAAATGTAAAAATATTTTAGAACATAAAATCCTTCAGTCTAAAAGACTGTGACATTTAACCCTACAAATAATGATCAATCTTACCAATCAATCAAGCTTCACAGTTGGTCTGCAAGCATTGATTTTATCCTGAAAAATAATTACATACGATCCAAGTCACTATCGCTTATGCATGATTGACCTTTTGTGCTTGTCTGTTCGCTTTCTCAAATCAGAGAAGTTTCAGACCAGATTCAGATGAAACCACCAGCTTTTGGCTAAAAGCAGCTGTGGAAAGGGCTTTGCCGCATCGGATACACCGTCATCATCTGGATAATTTCATCAGACATGACAGCTACAAACAGAGAAGATGAGAAAGCGTTGCTGGTTTAACAAATAAGGAACATAACAAAGCAAATGAAGAAGAACGTATGGTAAAGGTTTTCTATAGCTGTCGACCTAGGAATCCACCCTATGAATTACTGTCATATCTATCGTTGTTTAAATCTGTCTCCTTATCAACCATCGAACATGCCTTGAGATCATAAATTATTTTTTCTTCAAAATTACGGCGCAGCTTTGTTCACTTGTATGTAGATAGAATTGCTTTGAATTGGTCATACCATGGGTGATGCCAAAATGTGCAAAATTTCAATTGGAATTCAAAAAACTATGTAAAATATGACGCCTGGGATGGGTTCAAATTATTCATTCATCATGTAGAACAGCTGGATTAATTTTAAGATATAATTTTTTTGTGAGGAAATTTTAAGATAGAAATAACTAGATTTAAATAAGATTGATATTTCTTTTCTAAAACATATGCTACAAACTTCCATACAAATAAAAATAGATTTGTATTGCAATATTGGATAAGCAGGTTTTTATTTATCAAAAAGTTATGGCGCTGGCTTCCAGTAGCTGTATATTCAGATTCATATTTTTTTTCTCAGTAGCAAAGCTGATAGAAGGATTCTGTTGGTTTGGATTTGTTTTCAAACAGAACTTAGTTTTAGAACTCACACCTGAAAGTGCATCTAGGCCCCTAGTGGGTTTTGGTGAATTGAGTGACACCTAGATTAAAGAGTTAATGATCTTGTTGAGTTTATAAGCAGGAATTTGTCATAAAATCAATGAATTGGTTACAAGAGATTTATTCCATATGGTAATTCAAAGAGGCTCATACGACAAGTCACTTGACTAGGCTAAGGTCAATAGCGAAAAATTGGCAAGCAATGAGTTAATTCGAATTGAGACATGTGTTCATGGCAACTATTTAATCTCATATCAAGATGAAGCTTGTTGATGATGACATAGCACTAGAAGGGATTCTCTTACAAAGAAATGAGATATTTATTTAAAGAGAAGAACCAAAAATAAAATCAAAGTGCAAGCTAAGGGAAAAATGGTCAAGAAGGATGATGGTATGGGACATCATTGATCTACACTTAATACATAGCTTGTATATGAGGCATGGACATTGTGATTCAAATCAAATGGTCAAAATTGATAAATGGACTTCATGAATGATGCAAGCCTACATGAAGCTCTAAGTGATGCTAAGGTGAAGAGTCGAAGTTCGGGATAGTGTTTCAAGGTACCAAGCAATGTGTGATCAAGTTGAGGCTTGAGTCATGTAGTCTTTGCTAAGGGTGAAGAAACTTTCTTTGAATTCAACTCGATGAATCTTTATCATGAAGAGTTTATTGTAGAGAAGCGTCAATCTTCAAGAAACAAGTGAATTGATCTAGAAGTGGATTTCATTCAAAGACAAAGGTTCAAATCACTAGCTCAAGGAAAAATGTGCTCAGTTCATAGAACCAAATAAGATGCACTCCTCAGGTTGAGAAAGATCAAGACACGGCATGAATATGCAAATGAGAAGCTCAAGTTGTAGAAATCCATTTTATCTTTGATCTTGAGTATAGGTATGCCGTACTATCAAGAGGGATGCATCACATAGTGTTTTGGCTCAGTCTCAATGCTCAAGTAACCTAAGTGAGTTGAGAGAAACACAAAAGCCTCACGCACACACTTGTGAGTTTCTGAGTGTATATACTCGGCAGTGCCGAGTTTACCAACTCGGCAGTGCCGAGTACATAGAGTGTGCCAACGGCTAGTTCATTCAAATTCTCGGCAGTGCCGAGTTGGTGAACTCGGCAGTGCCGGGTTCACAACGGCTAGTAACGGCTAGTCTTCTTGGAGTGGAGTATTTATACCCCACGACCTCAACTGTTGCTAGCTGCTGCTTCTGAGGGTTTCTGTGTGCTTCCTTCCTGTTCTAAGCTAAGCAAAAGCCAAGTAAGCTCTCCCCAACCTCTCTTTGTGAGATTGCACATTCAAAGTGATATTTTTGTATTGGGTTGAGAGAGAGATAGCTTGAGAGACATCAAGAGCACAGCAAAACCTTGAGCATTTGAGTTGGTACAAAATCGTGTGATTCGCATTTGTTACTCTTGGAGCTTTGCTCCTAGACGGCTAGGCGTTGCCCGGTGAGCACCCGGTTGCGTGGGCTGTCACGGGAAGTTTGTAAAGGTCGGTTTCCACCTCAAGGGAACCATTCTTCTTAGTGAAGGTCCATAGTGTGCTTGAGTAGCACTTTGGCGGGGAGGCTTCGCGGAGCTCCTAAAACGGAGATTAGGAACCACTGATCTTGCCTTGTTGTGGGCATGCAGTGGGTCTGAACTTCGGTAAAATCCCTGTGTCAATTGTGATTGATTATTGTATTGTGGATTTGAGGAGATCTCCATCGAACACTTGTGTTCTTGGAGAGATTGTTGATTTTCTTGTGTGCAGGGACTGTGTGAACCTGCTAAGGAAAATCATCTGAGCATCCTCCATATTTGGGGTTTGATCCAAAACTTATTTACTCGCACTTAGAAATTGTACTCACTCTGCTCTGTGTGTACTCGGCAGTGCCGAGTTCATAAACTCGGCAGTGCCGAGTTCATAAGCTCGGCAGTGCCGGTTACATTGACTGCTCAGCCAAGTATACCTCTGTATACTCGGCTGTGCCGAGTTGGAAAACTCGGCAGTGCCGATTTGGCAGGCAGTGAATTTTATCCGCTGCATTTTGAGTGAAATTTGTAGGTGCGCCTATTCACCCCCCTCTAGGCGACGTCACGGTCCTTTCAACACCAAAAACAGATTAAGACCGACTAGCTCAGCCTATATGTGTGCAGGGTAGCTCGAATATGATATGTATAGGTAGATTAAGTCTGGGGCCTGGAACATTAATGAATGATAGTTTATGGGTGGGAAATAAATTTCCTCTTCCAGAGTCCTTTGACGTAGGAACCCAAGTGGGTTGTAATTATTCAATGGAGCAATTTGCATCAAGTTAGGCTACTTGACCAATTCAAGCCCACAAAATAACAGATAAACAATTAAGTTTGGCTTCACCTAAAAGTTTCAGAAATAATAAGACATCAAGTAGCAACCAAAAGATGAAATTTGGACGTATTATGGACCTTGTCAAAGCTTCAAAGTTTGACAGAGACATCACGGTCCCTTCCCCTTTGCTTCTTTTCCCACTCTAGTCTGCCAGTCACACCATACTATAAATTAATCAGTGTACTAATGAAGTGACCATGCATTCATACAAATAGCTAAATTCAGATGCATTTGCTTTTAAATTTTGAAGTTATTTTCATTGTTGTCCTTTTTGTTGTTTACATAAAGGGTCCTTACATAAAACTTTTAGTTGTAGCTTGTGATTTCAACTACGTCAATTGATTATCTTGGCTTCCTTCAATTTTTAACTTCATTTAGATCTGAAATGCATTTTCTCAGCTTCACTATAGGATTTAAACTGTGCAAAGTGTCAATTGAGCCCCAAATAAAGGTCCAGGAGAAGGGTCTGAAACAAAAAGAGGGTGGATTTATAAACTACTCATCAAACCTTCAGTTTTAAACTCTTAATTTTGTTCATTGCAAGATAAACTAGCCTACACCAACATAGCTAGCTAGGATATCTCTAAAATGATTAGGATAGCAGTAGCATGTACTGCTTGACTTCATGACATGACATTTGCATGCTGCCTGATTCTTTTCTTAAATCTAACTCATTGTTTCATCTGTCCCTTGTATAGAGATTTATTAGGTCATTTGATTGAATGTTATCTTGATATATGATATGTGGAATATAGAGTTTCTTGCGCCCAAACGATGAAACATAGTGTCCTATTTCTTGTAGTATGTCACTTTCAGGTCAGACAAAAATAAACAGATGCATGCGCCCTGGACGAGACGCTTATGAAACAATCGACCGAAGGTCACTTTCACTTGAAATTCCTGAAGATGTGTGCTATTAGTCGTGACTTATTGATATGCGTGAAACTGTGTGCACTCAAAAGTTTGGTTTTAACGGGATCTAGACAGTAGTTATATGGGACCCCGTGAAGAAAAGAGAAACAATTTTTTTTCTGAAAATTATGGACAAGATTAATTTCACCATTTTCGGTCACTGAATTTGGCTGGATGTCACGAAGATAACACCATGTGCTCTAGAGAATAAAGTTGTATAAGGATAATTTAGCTGTAGTATGTATATTTTCAGTGGTGAGTTATGTATGAGTAGGTACCTATATTTTTTTTTCTTTTTGAGGATCGGATTTGAACTGTATCAAATTAAAAGGTTAAGAAGAGATATCCGCCTGGTTTGGAATAATGCAGAAAATGGAAAACGTAACTGTTTTGTATGACAGGAAAGCACCATGTGTAGACTCTAATTCTAGGAATAGATACTTGAGTAGTAATTCACACGAAAGATAGAACTGATATCTGTTTTTCATTCTCTCCCGCACATTGTCCTTCAAGTTTTTGTCTGATCCCGTGTTCCGATTTCTGAACAGGTTTTGCTGCCTGTCTAGCCCGGCCCGGACTAACTTGGTCAAGCTCAAGAAGTCTTGCCAGACATGTTAAACTTTCCACTACCGGAAATCCGGCCTTTGCCGTGTGTCCATTGCACACGGCAAAGGCCGTTTTACACACGGCAAAGGCTTTGCCGTGTGTCGCACACGGCAAAGTTTGGACGGCAAAAAATCTTTGCCGTGTGGTCATCAAGTCGCAAGTCGCGCATTTTTCCGCGCGGCCGGCGGGATTCGAACCCGCGCCGGCCCCCTTCGCGCGTACCGCCCCCTACCACTACACCACTCAAGTCTTTGTGTCTATATCTCATTTTGATTCCCCTCATATTAAACTTTTCCGAGTGTAAATTGCTTATTTGAGGCCCTAAATGACTTCAAATAAAAAAGTTGTGAACTACAAATCTTCATAACTTTTCAAGATCTACAACTTTCGTTTTGGTCAAAAGTTCATCCGAGGTCGTTTATAGAATTTGAATTTTGAAATTTGAAATATTCAAACTTAGATCCGGGTGACAAGATGACTTCAAACAAAAAGGTGGTCAACTACAAAGTTTCATAACTTGTCGATCTAGACAACTTTCATTTTGGTCAAAAGTTCATCCGAAACTGTTTACAAAATTTGAATTTCAAATTTGAGAAATACAAACTTAGTTTTTCGTTGA
This sequence comes from Urochloa ruziziensis, assembly GCA_015476505.1. Classification (NCBI taxonomy): domain Eukaryota; kingdom Viridiplantae; phylum Streptophyta; class Magnoliopsida; order Poales; family Poaceae; genus Urochloa; species Urochloa ruziziensis. The sequence goes on from CM027118.1 coordinate 59,589,329, forward strand.
CAGGATGATTTCAAATAAAAAAGTTGTGAACTACAAAGTTTCATAACTTTTCGATCTAAACAACTTTCATCTTGGTCAAAAGTTCATACAACATACCGATAGTAAGATTGTTCACAAATCTTATACATCTCTCTTCTAGTTTTAGGAACTACTTATGAGAGATGTATGATTTGTAAACACTTTTAGTATCACTTTGTTATATAAACAAATGACCAAAGTAAAAGTTGTAGATCTTTAGAAGTTATACAACTTTGTAGTTAAACATTTTTTAATTTGATTTTGTTTAGGGGTTCAAAATGTGTTTTAAAAATTTCCTTTGCCGAGTGTTTTTAAAAAAACACACGGCAAAGAGTTCTTTGCCGTGTGTCAAAACTTGACACACGGCAAAGAGAGTTCTTTGCCGTGTGCCAACTGTTGACACACGGCAAAGAGAGTTCTTTGCCGTGTGTTTTTCTTTGCCGAGTATTTTTTTTCTCTTTGCCGTGTGTTTTTCTTTGCCGTGTGTTTTTATTTTCTCTTTGCCGTGTGTTTTTAAAAAAAAAAACACTCGGCAAAGAATCTTTGCCGTGTGCCCCGAGAAAAAACACACGGCAAAGAGGTTGACACACGGCAAAGGCCGGATTTCCGGTAGTGTTCGGACCAAGCCAAAGTATACGGCCATTATATATTGAATGAACTGTTAAAAAAGTCTGCAATTTCAGGCTTTATGTAGCCCTAGATATACAAATATCAGGATAATCAAGTGACGCCCAACATTGGTCGGGTCTAAAGAATTTGTAGCATCTTCCTCAGCAGCTTCCATTTGTAGAGCTCCCAGGAGTCCAAGGCAGTACCCATCAAGATTATTTCCAGGGGAGCAAGAGCAACGCGTTCACTATTTGCACAAGCAACCAAAGCCATTTCCATTCTTCTCCGATCCCTCAGAGCCTTGCTCCACACCCTTATTTATACTCTGTTCACCCACCTCATACCTGGCAGCAAAAGTGTTTCACCGCCGTACCTTAATTACCCTCCAGCAAGCTAAAGCCCAAAGGTAAACGGTACATCCAAAACCATGGCGCTCAAGCGCAAGGCGTGTCCCGGCATGGCCGACGACCTGATGATCTCGAGGGAGGAGTCGCCGTGGGCGGAGGCGGCGGCGGCGGCGCAGCGGGGGAGGAAGCGGTTCGTGGGCGTGCGGCAGCGGCCGTCGGGTCGGTGGGTGGCGGAGATCAAGGACACCATCCAGAAGATCCGCGTGTGGCTCGGCACCTTCGACACCGCCGAGGACGCCGCGCGCGCCTACGACGAGGCCGCTTGCCTACTCCGCGGATCCAACACGCGCACAAACTTCTGGCCCCGCGCCGCCGTCGGCGGCGCCGCTGCTGCCGCCGTCACGCCGCAGCACCCACCGCCGATGACGTCGTCGGCCCTGCCCTCCAAGGTCACAAGCCTACTCCTCCTCCGCCTCAAGAAAGCACGCGGCGGCGCTCTCACTGTCGCGCAACAAGCAGCGGCGCCGCCGCCTGTTGTGCAGCAGCACCGGCCGGCCGCCCAGCAAACAGGTTACGCCGGCGGTGGTCAGGCTCAGGGCCAGGAGGAGTACAGTTTCCATGTCGACGACTTCCTTATTAGCTACGAAGACGGCGGCGATGACGGGCTCCGAGCCGTGAAGCGCGAGGAAGGGTCCAACTGCTCAACGGAGGAGGTGGGCGGCGGCGGCGTCGAGGAGGAGGAGCCCTTGGACTTTGGGTTCATGGACAAACAACCCTCGCCGGCGAGGGAGGCTGACGGCGACGCGGCGGCGCTCTACTCGCCGTTCGAGGTGGTGGCAGCGGGCGACCTCGGCGGCGCGGCGGAGGTGGGAGGCACGCCGTCGGGAGGGGCGATCGACGAGGTGGTGAAGAGGATGAAGTACGAGAGGGAGGTTTCCGCGTCGCTCTACGCGCTCACCGGGGTGTCCGAGTGCCTCCGCATGCGTCGCGCCGCCGGCGATGTCGGTGCGGCCGGGCGGCACGAGCTGGCGCTCTCCGGCCTGAGGGAGGCGTGCAGGAAGCAGCAGCGCCAGCAGGAACAGCAAGAAGTGGTGGACGAGGGAGGCGACGCCGCCGTTGGCCATGAGGAGAGCTCGAGCTACAGCGACAGCGGCGTCTCGTCGGAAGGGACGAGCTTGTCGCCGGAGGAACCGGAAGCAGCGAGCTCGCCGGATGACGGGAAAGCTGTCGACAGCGACATGCTCCTGTGGAGCTCCCTTGATCTACCTCCTATTTGCTGAAGTTATTTATTGTTATAGAATTGCTAAGCTTTATCGCTGTTGTTGTAGTATTAGCAGAGTTTGTCATGTTGGTTTTGCCACGTCTTGGTAGTAGGATATATTATTAGTAGCCATTTTCCGGCCATATATAGTTTGGCCAAATTCTTTATACTCATAATGTATTCACTGCAGTGCAGTGCAGGGGAGTGATGTTTTTACCTCCAAAGATCACCTTTTATTTTAAGCATGCATGGCTTAATTAATATATGATTACACCATTTCACAATGTTTTTATGAAAGTTCACATATGAGTCCATACTCTATTACGTATGCTGCACTAACATTAGTCACTTTAATAAAAAGAATTGTTTGGGTAAATACACATAAAAAGCCTAAATCAGTATCTCTATATATCAATGTGCTATATATATGCCCTTTTATAGTGTTTCTACAATTCTACTATATCACAAATTAAGCTCTACACTACAAACTCCAACACTATAAATTATACATACATGGCAATTATCTATGGTGAAGGCAAATTAAATGGAAAAAAACACAAGTGTAATACAGAGCGCAGGCCTAGCACATGGCAACATTTTTCTTAGGTCTAGCTAGAGGACTTTTCGCTCTCGCGTTCGATGAAAATTAAGTTGCTTCTACCGGATTCGTCCACAGTTATACATCAGAATACTGGAAAAGATGATAATGCTAGTGGACAGTGGTTCTTGCTAAGTAATTTTTGTTCTGAGCATCTGCAATTCTGTGCTTGAAGTACGCATGAAAACCTGGGAATAAAAGACCGTATGTGTGTCTTGGACAAGACCCTGGATTCAAGGAAAGCATCGTTTTGTATATTGATGTTTGATAACATGTTCGCTAAAAGCAATCTTTTTTAAGTAATAGAAAATCAATCTTATTAGAGGAGAACAAATTCAACAAGAAACACTCGCAAAAAAAAAGGCAACGTTCACAAGTGTAATCCAAGACTACGAATGGCCTAATCAATCATGTGAGCAGCCGGCCTGTGATCAATCCCAAAGACACAGTCCAGTAGAGCCGTTTATTTTGGCACAGCCCAGTAGAAGACCTTGGGCCAGGGAAAGTCTCCCATTCGGTGCGATGCAATGTTTGCAGTTTGCTGCACGGACTTGGAGTACACCCAACAGTATAGATAGTACGAGAGTGCTCGTGCTAGAAAAGCTTGTGCTAGGCATTTCGGTACCCAAAACTCAACAATCAAAAGTTAAAAAAAAATCATATAAATTCGTTCGCGGGCATCTATGTAAGCAAGCATAAAGCATTGGACAACCAAGAAGAGAGTACTACCCTGTCGCGTCACATATGGTTGTAATGGTTTAGCATTGGACAACCAAGATAAGAAGCATAATTTTTTTTGTTACCAATTACTAGCACAAAGGCGTGTGCCTTAAGAAAAATATAGCGTGAAAAAGAGTTTTAGTGGCTAATGTGTAGCATGTGAAAGAGTCTTGACTGCTTACGTACATTACCAATATAGCGTGAGAAAGAGCCCTAGAGGCTGACGTATAGCATGAGAAAGAGTTGTGACTGCTCACGTACATGACCCGTGGGTCCACATGTCGGATCAATGTGTCATTATATTTGACGAAGAACCGTCGAAATTCTTTCGTCCTTTTATCGTATAGATAAAATAAAAAAAATACCGTGTAATGGTTTAACCTTTACGTCGAACGTCGTCAGATCACCTGTCGCGATGGACTGACGGTGATTTATCTGGAAGAAACATGTTCTCATCTACAGACTCCAGGAGTAGTCGTCCCGGCCGGAGTCCACCATACACACACACAGCCTCTCGCCCTCGCACTCATGAGGCTTCACGTGGTATATGACCGCGACGGCGACTGCGTGTCTGCGAGGCTGCTGGTTGATAGCAATGCATGCAGAAAGCAAGGTCGTCACTGCTGGTTGCAATGCAACTGTATCCAGGGCTCCAGGCCCTCCCGCTGCCGATCATGCTGCAGCAGAGAGCAGACCAAGGGCTCAATGCCAAGGAGTGGTGGAGGTCGACACTGCGCTGCGCCCCCCGTGTGCGTGCCAAACAGCAAGTTGGTTGACTGAATCCATCGAATAGGTTCGGTTCTACGTGGTGACGATCGCAGCAGCAGGCTGCGCGCACTTGCTGAATTCTGGCCCCGTCTCTTCGGCGTCGTTTAGAGCTGTTTATTTTCAGATACCTCCATATGGGCATATGGCCCCCGGCCTCATATGCAAACAAACAGCATGCATGCGCACCTGAATATTCTCGCTTCGTATAGTATGCTCCCCAGAGATTAGATGTTTCATTATTTTTCTAGAGTAATAAGATGGAGAGGTGTGAGATTTAATTTTATTTTACGCGAAATTTTCTAAGAGGTGTGAGATTTTGCGCACAGCTGGGAGGGAGCACAAAATAAGGATGGACGTGTTTCAAAATTCAAACTCGATCAAATATGAAACCTGGATTGCCAATCTCATGAATCTCCTATTCTTCCATTTTAGATTACACCCCCCGTGAAAAGAAAGACCTGAGTTCCAAATAAGGCCTTGTCTCAACTGATCAAGATATGGACCTTACAAACAGCTCAATGTTAATCATCCACCTATAGTATGTATGCATGCATCACAGCCTTTGCCACACACCACTACACCGGCCCATCTTTTTCCCTAGCAAATTAACACACTGTTAATTCGCCAAATCAACCGCCCCCCAAAAAAAGATTTGATTAACCAACACTGACCGATTCCTGCAACTAATTACCACACACACCCTGCATGCTGAACCCTCTCTCTGCACAGTTACATCCTCTTACAAGAAAGAAAGAAAGAAGGGCGATGAGACACGGTCAGTCAGTTCAGTTGAAGAGGTTGAGCAGCGGCGGCGCCATGGGCTCCACGTCGCCGGCGGTGGCCTGCAGGTCCTCGCACGTCGTCGTGGCGGAGTACTCGTCCGACGCGCCGCCGCCGCCGCAGCCCCGCCGCCCTCCGGCCATCGGCGACGCCGGCGTCAGGCAGAGGTCCAGCTCGCACGACTGCAGCAGCCCCGCCGGCGCACCCCTGGGCACGGCGGCGCCGGCAGCGGCGACGTTGAACGCGAGGGCGCCGTTGTGCCTGCTGCGCTTCTTATTGGACGGCGGCGCGGAGGAGGAGTTCTCCGGCGAGGAGGACGACGCGGCGGCGCCGCTGCCGACGTTGCCGTAGAGGCCGTCCATGTCGCGGTCGGTGAAGGCGGCGGGGATGGCGGAGAGCGCGCGGAGGGACTCGCCGCGGAGGACGGCGTCGGCGGCGGCCTGGCAGAGGTCCCAGTTGCCCGTCCACATCAGCCCGATGGCGCCGCTCACCGGGTTGATCGTCCGCCCGCAGGCCTCGTACAGCAGCGAACGGAAGAGCGCTGCATATCCACAGTAACCATTGTGCAATCAGTTAACTTGACCAATCGTCCCAAATGCTTATAGTTTGCACACAACGAACATGATCTAAAACTTCTTTTACAGTCCGGCTAATAAAACCTTAGTGTCCTTAGTGAGCTTATTAATTATGTGTGTTTGAAAATTACATGAGAAGTAGTATGTAGTACAAGGTAAAGGAACTAAGTGGCTCTTAGTTACGCTAGCAGTCAGGAGTCATGTGCAGTTCAAAGTCAAATCAAAAGTAATATAATAATTATACGAAGTGATCAACTAACGACGAAAAGGTCGAAATAAATCATCGTGGCTAAAAAAATCCCATCAATTAAGTAGCATATCTGTGGCGTGCCCATATATTCGAGTGGGTCGGTTTGGTGAAGTAGCATCGGCCATCGGGTTGGCCTGGCCGAAAGATTCTGCCTTTTGCGGCTTTGTCCCATGGGGCGTCGGAAGGCCGCGTAACGCCACGCCATAAACAAATGTTAAGACGATGGTACTTGGGCAGAGATACCTTTGCGGGCAGGTCAGGTCAGGTCGTCTATTCTCGTCAAGATAACATTGTTTGTTGGTCTAGATGGAACCAAAGCGCGCACCAATAGTAAACAGGCACTAAGGTTGATCTTACTAGGGATGTTGTCATCTTACCATGCCATTTAACCATTAATTTGACACCTAAATTAGACGTACGTACGTAGTTGACGATTAACAACTGAGATAGCTCGTAAACAAAAAAACAACAACACCTGAGATAGTAGAATTACTATGGCATGATCATTGATCAACCTTTTGAACTGTAATTACTTTATCTAGATGATAGAGTAGCAGGGGCATGCATAATCAGGCTGTTACTGTTAGTTACCTGGGCGGTGGTGCAGCGGGACGGCGGCGAGCGAGGCGACGAGCCCGGCGCGGCCGAAGAACTTGGCGACGAAGACGGTGGCGTTGGCCTGCGGCTGCGCGCCGTCGATCCACTCGATGCTGGGCCGGAGCACGCAGGCGTCGCTGCAGCCCTTGCGCAGGACGCGGCAGCCGTTGCAGCTCATCCTCACCACTGCCTCTCCCGATCGACGACCTGGCCTCTGCCCGGCAAAATTCCAATTGATCCTTTATTACTCCTCCTCGGCTCAGCGCGTGATGGTGAACTGGTGATCTCAAGGCCGGTCCGCGACGACGGCGCGCGGCCGCACGGGGAGCTTTCGGAGCGCTTCCGCGGAGAGCTGGGGGCAGCGATATGGAGCTGCTAGCTGTCGGCAATGGGGACAGGAGTGGGAGGAGCAGCTAGGAGCCAAAGCTCTCTCTGGAGTCTGATGTGTGAACCACAAGCTAGCAGCTATTATAGCTAGGGGAGGAGGAGGAGGACATGGTGGTCGTTTATATAGAGGAATGGGGGCGGTCCTCCGGGGTGGCAGGGGGCAGGCAATGAAGGGAGGACAAACATTGGTGTTCCGCTCCAATGACATTGGCGGTCGTTGGCGACTCCGTGTTGCCGCGCAACACCCCGCTGAGTATGGCTATTGCCCACCAAACTATGGCTATCTGTATGTCCGCGCCCTGTTGTCACTTCCCCCAGGATCCTCTACGCATGCATGAACTGCAGAGACACTCCCTGATCGACCAACACGCACATACACACACACCCACCTTCCACTAGCCACTTGCAATGTCTGCCGACGTCTCTTAGATAAAACTGTGGGACGATGGAAATAAACGAACAGGATGCCGACCTCCCTATATGTAGACAACTAATTAACCTGTGCATCAAATGTGTACCTGCAAAATGATTTGAAGGTGAGATAATCATGTTACCAGTTAGCAGGGTATTTATACCCCACGGTTTTTCTTGAGAATCAATTGGTCATGTTATCAGTATGGTGTTCTTGAGAATAGACGCCGCTTTGTTCGTTTGGCTTATCAGCCAAGCTCTTTAGATTATTTTCCTCACAAAACACTATTGAATCAGCCCAGAATCAGTCAAAATCAATAGACTTTTCAGCCCAGTTCTGCCAAACGAACAGAGCCATATTAGGTGCAACATTAACATGAGTTAAGTTTCGCAAAAAAAAAACATTTACTTAAGTAAACACTGTAGAATTTTTTTTAGCTTTGTGCAGTAAAAGAAGTGATGAAAATTCCTAATATACTGGAGGTCACTTAGGTAACAATGATACCGTCTCTGACCATTTAGGTTTCTAACAACATATTTAAATCTCTATATGTAGAAATTTCTAGCCGACCTTTCTTGTTTTTAGCCTTATAAAGCCTCGGTTAAGCTAGGCGTCACCATCTAGTTAATGAATCAAGGACAGGTCTAGAAGTGTGTCGGAGCTCGCTGACACTGAATTCCAGTGGAAGATCAATAATGTCTTAGCTATGAGAAACCCCATTCAACATCCATATTATAGGGATTATTCCGATCATCTCCTCATTTCATGCTATATGCATGTAAATGTGATTGTGAATATAATATCGTTGCATGACTAGGGGCGGACCCTGCAAGGGGCCATTGCCCCCCCCCCCCCCCCCCCCCCCCCCCCCCCCCACCACCAAAACGAAGCCACTGAAGTTTCCTTCTGTGTTGAATGTTGGAGGTTTAGTTGTGGACTAATTACAATAAATTTGCTCCATTTTTTTTAAAAAAAATTGCTTAGTCATTAAGCCACCTAGCGCTACGCTGGCCTATACATTGGATGCCATCTTGAATGGATTTCGGGATTTTCGCAGGTGACTGAAATATGCAATTTCGTTAAGAACATTTCAGAACACAAAATTATCATATACCATTATTACCACTAGCCTCCACTAACCAAAGCTTGTGGTACTGATAGGAGCACCTTTCCATCAGATTAACGCAAAACCAAGCAAACTACTGAGCTAGTCACGGAAGTGATCTTAGATTCAATAGGATGCTTAATAATCATTGTAGAAAATTAAATTATTATTTTTTCCAAATGAGTTTGACCAAAACTTTTACCAATTTTTTCAAAATTCGTGAATTCCGCTTGTTTCGTCGGGGACAAAAAAGAAAGGACTCTGGAATTTAAAACCCTACCTTCACATGCAGTCTCCCAAGGTGACTGCAGGGCTCGCAAGCTGCAGCGAGCAAGGCAGGCAACATTGCGACTTTGCGAGCATATAGCTCGTGTAAGCTAAATCATTCATTTTATTTTCAGGGTCTGCCCATGCGCACGACAGAACACGAGCGCGCATGAGGCGGGCGGGCGGGCGCAGAGGATCCCATCTGTGGGGGCCCGGAGCTCATTAGTGCGGACGTTTAGAGCTAATCTAAGCCGCGGAACGGGGCTGTGGATAGGAACAAAGGGAAGCGCGGAGAAAAGGCCCGAAAGTGACGCGCCGCGGGGGGGCCCAGCAGTGGGTACGGGAGGCATGCAATGCAATTGCAAGGCATGACAAGGGCAGCAGACAAAAGTTATAGAGAGAGAGCGAGACGTCGTGGCCCCCTGCCCTGCCCCTTGGCGGCAGCCAAGGGCTGAGGTCGCCGTCGCCACAAAACCGGCCCCGGGGCTTTTCGAAAAAAACAAACCGGCCCCCTGCTTTTTCCTTGGTCCTTGGCTGGCCGATTGCCTGGCCCTTCCGGCGCGCGCGTGCTCTGCTCACCAGTCACCTCCTGACTCCTCCTGAGTCGCTGGCGCCCCCGCCTCCTCTCCCTCTCCCACGTATCTGGCGCGGGTGCGAACTTGGCGCCGCGCGATGAGGTGCCTGCCTGCCTTTCGGCTCCTTCTCTTTCTTTCTTTTGATGGGGCCTACTTCCTCCCCCCCCCCCCCCCCCCCCAACTTGCGCGCTCGGGGACTGATTAACTAGCAGTTAATCATGCTAGTTGCAGGGACTTGATTGCTGTTGTTAATTCAGATGGCCAGCTTTAATTTTTCGTACTGGCCCTTGTTAATAATTTGTGTCATTGTTGTCTAGTGTGGGTCAGTGGGTGTGGTGTGGAAATTGAGAGTGGCAGGCAGGGCATGGCGCGTGCCGGTGGCGGTGGTGGACGGACGGACAGGCGCGGAGTGCGGCGTGACGTGCGCCGGCCGCCGGGCAGTATATGGAATCGAATGGAATGGGAATCGGCGGGTTGCTCCGCTCCGCAGGGCCGCATCGGATTCACGTCTTATTTCAGTGCGGCTCCGGCCGCGCGCGCTCGGATTTACTATTTTCTCAACGCCTTTAATTTCTTCCTCTTTTTGGCCGGGCGACGCAAAAGCATCGCAAATTCACAATGCATGGCTGGTGCTGGTGGAGGGGGTCGTGCCGGCCAACCGGCGAAAGGAGCGCGGACGCGGCAACCAAGCAGGCCGATCCAGAGCCACGTGTACACGAACTGGCCGTTTATGCGATGCACGCACTGATGATTTTGCTCTCGCCGCGCGCAGCCGAGAGAGAGAAACCAAACTGAACCAAACCAAAACGAACCAACACGACCGGCCAGCGTAGCTTTGGCTGCATGCTGTCGTGCGCGGCCATCCTGTTGGAAATATGCGTTTAAATCTAACAGATTTTAATTCGACGCAAATTACACAGAACAATGCTGCTGCTATGTATAACAAATCTATTCGTATATAGATTGAAATTAACCGAAACATGCACATGTAAACGGTACGTAAATCCATTAGACCTACAGATCAGCGCTCCGTCCTCGTGTAGGCTTGACGCAGTGCAGATCGTGTCGAGGCAGCGCAGAACGTAGTCGATCGAGCGGTCGCGCAGTTGCGCTGCCCAGAAACCTTATTGCCGCCCCTCGTGCAGGCTTCACGACAGCAAAGGCTCGAAGATACCGCTCACTCTTCTCCTCGGTGCACGCCAAGGGAAGAGCCGGCGAGATCCAGCGGCTCAGTACCACAGCACAAAGACCAGATGGAAAACGGAGAAGAATGAGAGCGTGGGTTATTCCGGTGTTGGAATCAATTGTTCCTGGACGTCTCCAGGACCTCTTATACAGGAGGCGGCCAACGGCTCTCTGCTGCGCCTATAATAACGCCCCACTAATTGGCAGTAGTAACCGCCCAATTAACTCCGGAATAAGGCATTGACTGCATGTTATTATTTCTAATCACTGTTTTCAATAATTACACGCAAATGGCAAAAGGTTTGCGCTGACTTGGCTTGGCTGCTCGCTGCGTCACAAGTCACGCGGTCTGTCACGCGAAAGGAACGCGTATGCGCGCGCGCGCGTGCGTTGTGTAGACCAAGCCCCATTCTCTTATTCACACACATTCAGTGAAGTGAGAGCGCTCTTCTATTTAAGTTCACTTGCACCACCTCAAACTAGCAGTATGGGACTATCTCTTTTACCATGCACTCTTGCTTTGGAATTTTTGAAATAGGCCTCTCCATGGGCCTAATTTCCAGCAATCCCCCACCAATGCCAACGTAAGATTAAAAAGGACAAAGGATCAATGTGGTGTAATATTGTTAATATACCAGCATTTTAGTATAAGTCCCGTACGGATTGAACTTACACCTAGAACAACAAGATTCATCTTCCTGCGGCCGGAGAATGGACTAGGCCTTGAATTCTCAGCTTTAGTACAGTCGGACTTCACCTGAAGTCATAGCTGATACTAGGCTGCCAATGAGACCTCGCCTAACCGGAGCGTTAATGGTCTGCTCCCATATCTTTTAGTGAGTTTTTGATGAGAGCGCCATCTCTCAAGAACTGCGACCTACAGTTAGACTCACGTAGGTGTTCCCCTTCAAGATATCCTGCTGGCTAATATCTTTTCAACGGAAAACATTAAGGCTTTATGCCAACCTTCCAAGCAGTAAAGAGTACTTTAGTTGTCATTTCGACACGGGTACATTTTTATTTTATTAATATACTCTTTGAGTTCACCCTCAGCTTGTTCTTCCTATTACCTACTTCACGGGATCTCCGATCACATAGGATAGGTTACCATTGTGGTGCAACATACTCATATGGGCCTCATACCTATGTCCTTAGACATCACAGAAATCACATTCCGTGATAATCCCTTGGTAAAAGGGTCTGCCAGATTCTTCTGAGTTCTCACATAGCTTACAGCTATTACTCCGGAGTGTCTTATTTTTCTGACAGTTTTAAGCCTCCGCTTAATATGCTGGTTGGACTTGGAATTATCAGTTGTATTCATAACCTGAGCTAGCATTGATCGGTTACCGCAATACATTAGGATGGGTGGTACTGGCATCTCAAACAAAGGCAAGTCCATCAGCAACTCTCTAAGCCATTCAGCCTCATTAGTGGCGGTCTCAAGTGCTACAAGTTCTGCTTCAGTCGTTGATTTAGTCAAGACTATTTGTTTGCAGGACCTCCACTTAACTGCAGCACCTGGTAGAGTAAATATATAGCCACTAGTAGCTTTGATCTCATCCGCATCAGACATCCAATTGGAATCACTATACCCTCTAACACAGGTGGGTATCCCAAGTAGTGAATTCCAAGATCTGAACTACCTCCCAGATAGCGACACATTCGCTCGACTGCTTTCCAATGATCATCTCTTGGGTTTGACGTGAACCAGCTCAATTTGCTCACAGCATAGGAGATGTCTGGTCTGGTCGCACCAGCCAAATATATAAGGGATCCAATTATTTGTGAGTATATTAGTTAATCTCTTCCCTGTCCTTTGAATTTTCGAAGTTTTACACTTGCATCATAGGGAGTTGGAGCGACTTTACAGTCCTCAAAGCCAAATCGGCTAAGAATCTTCTCCGTGTAATGGGATTGACTCAATGTTATCCCATCCTCATTTTTAGTGAACTTAATATTCAGAATTACATCTACTAGACCCAAATCTTTCGTATCAAAACACCGACATAAGAAAGCTTTGATCTCTTCAATCACAGCAGTGCTGGTCCCAAATATAAGTATGTCATCGACATACAAACATAATATAACGCCTTCACCTCACCATAATGGTAGTACACACTTATCTGCCTCATTCACGCTGAACCCTGCAGATGTTAAAGTGGTGTCGAATTTTTCGTGCCACTGTTTGGGTGCTTGCTTTAGGCTATATAAAGATTTAATTAATCTGCACACTTTGTTGTCCTCTCCGGGAACAACAAAGCCATCCGGCTGCTCCATATATATTTCTTTCTCTAACTCTCCATAAAGGAAAGCCGTTTTTATATCCATTTGATGGACGTGTAAACCATAGGAAGCTGCTAACGCTAGCAGTACTCTAATGGTAGCAATCCGGGCTACAGGAGAGTATGTATCAAAGAAATTCTCTCCTTCTTTTTGGGTATAACCCTTGGCCACAAGTCTTGCCTTGTACTTTTCAATTGTACCATGAGGCCTCATTTTCTTTTTAAAGATCCACTTTCATCCAACTGGTTTACACCCGCTTGGACAATCAGTGATCTCCCAAGTCCCATTGGACATGATGGAGTCCATCTCACTATGGACTGCCTCTTTCCAATACTCTGCATCGGGAGATGCATAAGCCTCTGAAAGTGTTTTTGGCACGTCATCCACAAGATAGACAATAAAGTCATCACCAAAGGATTTCACAACCCTTTGTCTCTTACTTCTGCGTGGAGTATCATCGACTTTATTATCATCTTTGTCGGATGTAACCGGTTCACTATCCGATTCAGGTTCAGTATTAGTTTCAGGTTCTGTATAAACCTGAGTTTCACTACTACTTCCTGCTTTCATAGGATACACTTTCTCAAAGAATTTAGCATCATGTGACTTCTTAATTGTGTATACGCTCACATCAGTAGAATCTGATTTCACAACTAGAAATCTATAAGCTGCGCTGTTTTGTGCGTAACCCAAAAACACACAATCAACTGTCCTGGGTCCAAACTTTCTCTTTTTCGGCGCTGGTATATTGACTTTAGCCAAACAACCCCACGTGCGTAGAAAGTTGACATTGGGCTTTCGCCCCTTCCATCCCTCATAAGGAGTGACATCTTTGCTCTTTGTCATAACTCGATTAAGGACAAAGTTCGCTGTCAAAATAGCTTCCCCCACCATTCATAGGGCATACCGGAACTCTCTAACATGGCATTTACCAAGTCTGTAAGTGTTCGATTTTTCCTCTCAGTCACCCAATTAGATTGGGGTGAGTATGGTGGTGTAACTTCACGGACTATACCATGTTCAGCACAAACTGAGAGAACTCATTGGAGATATATTCTCCTCTATGATCATCACGCAAACGCTTGATCTTTCTCTCAAGTTGGTTCTCAACCTCGGCCTTAAAGATCTTAAAATAGTTGAGAGCTTCATCTTTTGTTTTCAGCAAGTAAACATATCAATAACGTGTAGCATCATCTATTAAAGTCATAATATATCTTTTGCCTCCTCTAGTCAACAATCCATTCATCTCACATAGAACTAGAATGAACAAGATCTAATGGTGCCAAATCTCTCTTTTCCTCTAAACTCTTAAAAGGTTTTCGAGGTTGTTTTGCTTGCACACATGATGGGCACTTTGATCCTTGACAACATCGAATTTCGGAATTAACTCTAATCTGGACATTCTAGCAATGGTGTCAAAATTGACATGACAAAAACGAGAGTGCCACACATTGAACTCACATATTTATTCATGGATGCAACATTCAAATGAAAGTTTGGATCAACAGTGTTTAAGCGGAACAAGCCTTCGCTATCATAGCCTTTACCAATAAAATTCCCAAATTTAAAATTACAACTTTATTGGACTCAAACACTAACTTATAACCATCTCGACATAACAAGGACCCGCTGATGAGATTCATGTTTATCGACGGAGCGTGCTGCACGTTCTTTAATTGGACAATCTTCTCTGAACTCAGCTTGAGTTCAACTGTACCAACACCAAGAACAGAAGCAGCTAATCCGTTTCCCATCAAGATGGAGGAAGTCCGCGCTCCCTGGTAAGAAGTAAACAAGTAAATATCAGAATATACATGTATATTCGCACCAGTATCAACCCACCAATCTGTAGATTGAAATACCGAAAATACAAATGGTAAATTACCATACCGAGATCCTTCAGCCTCATTGCTGTCGCCAATGGTGACGTTCACCTTCTTGTTTGGCTTTCCATCATCTCGGTCCTTGCGGTGGTGGCAATTCTTTGCAAGATGTCCTTCTTTGCCGCACACATAACATGCTCTGATTTTCTCATCCTTCTCAGGTTTCTTCTTGAAGTTAGTGGTTTTCTTAGGCTTTCCACCATAGTTACCCTTCCCCTTGCCCTTGTAATTGGGCTTGTTCACTACGACATTTGCACTTGCACCTTGAGCGGATGTTTCTGGAACATCTTTTGCCCTTACCTTTTCTTCCACATCGAGGGCTATAATCAGATCCTCGGTGGAGATATCTTCTCTTTTGTGTTTCAGGGAAAGTGGCAAAATCCCTCCATGAAGTAGGGAGTTTGGCAATAATGCCCGCTGCCATAAACTTGTCCGGCAAGGCACAACCCAAACTTGCAATCTCTCCAACCAGCAGTTGCAACTCATGCGTCTGTGCAACTATCGACTTTGCAGCGTCAATGCTGTAGTCATAGAACTGCTCATAGGAGTATAGTAAACGACCGCCTTCAGAGACTGCATATTTGCGCTCAAGTGCATCCCACAACTCTGTTGGGTTTGTGTAACTCATATACACATCGTAGAGCTGATCTGACAGCAGGGTCAGGATACATCCAAGTGCAGCATCACTTGAACTTCAAATTTTGCTGACTGCTCATCTGTAAATGGCATTATTGGATGGATCACCCACCACGATCCCATAGACATGAGCCAAAACTTGACTCTAGTCTGCCATCTACGGAAGTTACCACCAGAAAACCTCTCAGGTTTCATTGCATCCGAAGCACCAGCCATTGCTAATTATAATAAACGCATAATTAAGGTTTCTGAAATGTTGGAAATATCCGTTTAAATCTACCAGATTTTAATTCGAGGCAAATTACACAGAACAATGCTACTGCTATGTATAACAAATCTATTCGCATATAGAGAAATTAACCGAAACATGCACATGTAAACGGTACGTAAATCCATTAGACTTACAGAGCGCTCCGTCCTCGTGTAGGCTTGACGCAGTGCAGATCGTGTCGAGGCAGCGCAGAACGTAGTCGATCGAGCGGTTGCGCAGTTGTGCTGCCCAGAAACCTTATTGCCGCCCCTCGTGCAGGCTTCACGACGACAAAGGCTCGGAGATACCGCTCACTCTTCTCCTCGGTGCACGCCAAGGGAAGAGCCGGCGAGATCTAGCGGCTCATTACCACAGCACAAAGACCAGATGAAAAAAGGAGAAGAATGAGAGTGTGGGTTATTCCGGTGTTGGAATCAATTGTTCCCGGACGTCTCCAGGACCTCTTATAGAGGAGGCGGCCAATAGCTCTCCGGGATTATGGCATTGATTGCGTGTCAATTACCTCTAATGACCGTTCTCAATAATTACACGTAAATGGCAAAAGGTTTGCGCTGACTTGGCTTGGCTGCTCGCTGCGTCACAAGTCACAAGTCACGCGGTCTGTCATGCGAAAGGAACGCGTATACGCGCGCGTGCGTGCGTGCATTGTGTAGAACAAGCCTCATTTTCTACTTCACACGCATTCAGTGAAGTGAGAGAGTTCTTCTATTTAAATTGGTTTGCACCATCTCAAACTAGCAGTATGAGACTACCATGCATTCTTGCTTTAAAATTTATGAAATAGGCCTCTCCATGGACCCAATTTCGAGCACATTCATCACCAAAAATGAAGCACAACCTCGATGCATGCGTGGTATCTTGCCGTACGTACGTCAGTACGTGCGCGAGCCCGGCGCTCTCGGCTGTGAGTCTGTGACTGAAGAATATGGTCCATTGGTCCTGGAGAATACAACGTAGACGTACGAAGGCGTCATGATTCATGGGGGGTGCACTACCGCACACACAGGTACAACTAATTAAAACACTTACACCACGCGTACCAGTACCGCCAGTATCCTAGTTGATTAGCTAGACCATTCAACCATGTACGTTAATTATATTCCCAAATGATCAAGAGGTGGATACGGAATTTCACTCACACCGAAAGTTCGATCCACCCCCTCTGAATATGGAAGTCTCTCTCCTTCGCTAATCAACTAGGATTTTCCAAAGCATACATGCTTGCGTTTTTTTCCCTCGATAAATATAAATGTTACCGGTAAACCATTTTGGCTACGTTTCTATATGTTAGTTTTAAGGATTTAGCTGGTGGAATTCTCATTGCTAGCGTCTTGTGTGCCCAGCTAAGATTTCTATAGAAGAGGAGAGCATTGCAGGTAAACACGTATAGCTTCGGAGGTGTTTAGTTCACGAAAAAAGATGATTTTTTTAATTGAGTTATGTGCATAGAAAAAAATAAACTATCACATTTTTTTAGTGAAAACTTTTTAGATTTTGGATGAAACTAAACACGGCCCATTGGCTATAGAGACCGGGCCATACAAAGCCAGCAGAAAGAAATGGGTAGTGTACATGCTTCCAGCCATTCTGTCGCCTAGCTCCGGAACCGTCCATTCACGGAAAAGGGCTCTGGTGGCCGAGGCCGGCCGCCTCCTAGGCCATAGGCGTCGCAGCATCCTCCATTCCTCCTCCCTCTCGTCATCGCA
Organism: Urochloa ruziziensis; assembly: GCA_015476505.1. NCBI lineage: Eukaryota > Viridiplantae > Streptophyta > Magnoliopsida > Poales > Poaceae > Urochloa > Urochloa ruziziensis. Next base: position 59,606,565 of record CM027118.1, read on the forward strand.
GTGGAATTTTCCGTCTCCGCACATGGCGTTGCGGACTTCTATCAGACGTACTCATCCCGTTTATGATCTGCATCTTCTGCTTCTCTTCTTCTGCATGCCCGGCCGCCAGGGCCATGCCATCGCACCGCAGTCGATCATGTGCACGGCCGCGGCGGTCAGCAACGGGGGGCGGGGAGGTGCACCACCACAAAGACACAGCCCTGCCCCTGCCTGCCGAAATCTCAAGTGTCAACATGCTAACAATTGACACACCACTACACCAGAGCTGCGCGCTGTGGTGCCGCCGCTCCACACCAGAGCACAACCATCTGCCTTTCGATCGGTTCGTTAATTCTTCCAAGAGCGCAGCCTGCAGCTGTCACGTTGTAAGAGCAACTCCAGCCCAATGACTAAATATAAGCCTTTATTTTGCATTTTTAGCGGACCAGTAAAAGTTTAGGGCTTGAATTTCTCTTCACACTCCGGCCAGCCCGACTAAATGAAGCCCCCTAAATTGCTTCAAGATTCGTGCGAGCGATTTGAACCGTTGGATCGTTGGGCCAAACCCTAAACTCCATGGCAGCCACAACCGTGCGTGCCTCCTGCACGCCGCCGCGGGCTCCTGCGCGCCGCCGCGAGCGCCGCCGCCGCCGCCCTCGCCGATCTCGTCGTGCTCGAGGACCTCCGCAAGTCCCTGACCAACCCCGACGCGCTCGGATGGCCGGACAACGGCGACGCCTGCGGACCCTCGGCCTGGCCGCACGTCTCCTGCGACCGCGATGGCCGCGTCGACAACCTCGACCTCAAGAACGCCGGCCTCGCTGGGACGCTCCCGGCCTCCATCTCCATCCTCGAGTCCCTCCAGGGCTCAGCCGTCAGCCTCTAGGGAACGCCCTCTCCGGCCCGCTCCCCTTCTTCCGCGGATGTCCAGCCTCCGTTGTGCCTTCCTCTCGAGCGCCGGCGCCGACGCCGCCCCCGCCATCTTCAATTCGAGGCCTGGCGCCGCCGCGACGACCGCGCTCTTGCCGTCCGCCCTCGAACTCTTGCGCGCGGGCGTCGACGCCGACGAGTCCTCGTCCTCCGCCGCCTTCTTCCCCTCCCGTCCCCAGCGCCATAGATCCGAGTGCGGTGTCCTCGCCGGCGCCGCCGCGGCGCAAGATCCCAAGGCGCCGCAGCCCTCAAAATATCGACGCGGGCGCGGGGGAGATGGCATTGCGGCGTCGCGAGGGGGACGGCGGTGCGGTGTCCCCGCGAGGCAGCGCCGGCGAGGAGGGAGGTCGCGGCGCGGGGGGATGGCGTCGGCGCGGCGCGGGGGAGGCACGGCGGCGCGGTGTTGAGCGACCGGCCGGGTCGAGAGCGACCGAGCGAGTGGATAGAGGAGAAAGAGAGAGAAAAAGGTGGTGGGGTCCATGGGTGGGTGGAAATGAAGGGCCTCCATTTCTAGAGGCCCTGGATCAAAATTTGAATGCATCTACAAAATGGTAGCCGGTAGCTCGTTTAGAGGCCCGGCTGGAGTTGTTTTTTCTCAATTGGGAGACTAAAATAGATATAAAGGCCCATTTGAGGGCTGGGATGGAGTTGCAGGCAGACTGATGATGCGAGGCTCTCGCCTCTCGGTGCCGACGATGCCGACCGGGGACATGATACCATGCCAGTGGCGCCTCGATCGATGCCTCGGCAGCTGACCTGGCTCTCTGGAACAGGTGTGAAAGGTGCTGCCATTCATGCTCTGGCTGATCTAGCTCGGACGCGGACACACGTGCAGATTTGCACAGTGCCCGAACCTACCCCATCCAAAGGGAGCATGATTAACATCTTCAGTAGAAGCAAACATCATTAGGGGAAAAATGGTTACAAAGTGGCCTTACCAGTAGTACATAACTTTCTTGTTACTGAAAAAACAGCAGTACAATACCTTCCGAGCGAGCCATATATTGTTATAGGAGAGAGCATAATCAAATACTGTTTTTTTTTAAGATTAGCAGTTTAGCACTGCACTGAAACGCAAAACTAGAGAAACCAATCTATAACCCGGTATCTGCACAACCACCAACGAGCTTCAACCGATGTGCACTGCAAGAGTAAGTGTTCCTCCAGCTCTTGTGCATTGCACGTGTGCATACAGAGAGACCAAATAATCAAGGAATCCTGTGCAGCCAGGGAAAAAAATAATCCAGAAAGGATAGTCAAGGAGGGTATCTTCTTCTGGGTACAAAAATACAGTAAATTAAGTAAACACACATGCTCAGGGATTCATGAATTTACTGGAAAAACTATAACCACAACTCAAACTATAGCTCAGAGCATTTAAGCTAGTGTAAGCCTCACCTCAAGTCCTCAACAATGGCCATCCAAATAAGCAAATGATAACTGTGATTACATCCTCATCTGGATCATATGTTTATATGTACTAGCAGGGCAAAAATAAGGGAACCAAACAGACTTTGGTTCAGAACTTTAGATCACATGAAACAAGAACAAGAAGATAAACTTGGTGCACAGGAAACTTTGTTAGCTGCACTAACGTGCAACTGCATCAATAAATGAGATGACTCAGGCAGCGTATCCGGTGGAAACTGCTTCCTGTGGAAACTATGCAAACTACAATCACAAACGTGAGATCTTCATCCGATGGCACAACAAACATGTGAGATCTTTCAACAAATAAACCCTCGCACCAATCACTTTCTAATCAGTTTTATCCCCCTGCAAACCCCTCCGCTCCTCCCTGGATCGATTCCATTGCCCGACGCTGGACTCCGTCCCGAAGCGCTGTCGCCTGGCCTGGGCGCGTCGCCTGGTCTGCAGAGCCGAAAAATCGAACGCTGCCGCCTGGACGCCGCCCTAGAGTTCGCTGCCGCCTGAATGCTGCCTGGACGATCTCCCTGGCCCAAAAAGACTGACGTCTGGACGCGCCCAAAAAGACCGACGCGTGAGGGCTCATTCGGTTCTTCAGTAACCGTTCCACCTGAATTGAGATAGCTACAGCAAGAAGTTTATACCCAGACCGAGATTTATTCCGGGTCGTGAATTCACGATTGCTGCAACAAAAGACCAGGAATCAATCCACTAGTCAAGAGGTGTAGAACCAATCCGGATCTTTTGTTGTACTTATCATAAGCAAATTGGTTCACGATCCGAAACAAATCCCGGTCTCTTGTTGTACCTATTACAAATTTCTTGCTATATCTACCCCAATCCGGGTGGAACGGTTCCAAAGAAACCGAATGAGGCCTGAACGCCGCTAAAAAGACCGATGCCTGGAATCCTCACCTGATTGTTGCAACTATGTTATATTGGCACGGCAAAATGCTAGATGCAAAATGATTGCAAATGTAGCACACCAATGCTAGTTCAGTTCAAATAAACATTCTAGTACAGAGACCGTTCAAATAAACATTCAATTCAGCGTTCAATTTTTCGACGCAACTATGGTATGATGATTGCAAATGTAGCACACCAGGCGGCAGCGAACTCTAGGGCGGCGGCGGCAGCGTTCAATTTTTCGACGCAAGATGGGGGCGTCGCTTCGGGACGGAGTCCAGCGTCGGGCAATGGAATCGATCCAGGGAGGAGCGGAGGGTTTCAGGGGGGATAAAACTGATTAGAAAGCGATTGGTGGGGAGGGTTTATTTGTTAAAAGATCTCACCTGTTTGTTGTGCCATCGGATGGAGATCTCACGTTTGTGATTGTAGTTTGCATAGTTTCCACAGGAAGCTAGTTTCCACCGGATACGCTGCCTGATATCATATACTGTATCATATATTCTACAATAAAAATGTGAGTTTTCTCCTGACATAGCTTTTCATCATGTTTGTGTGGGATGCAGTCTGAACTCTGAAATTTAGTAAGAAATGCTACAGATACATGTGAGATTCCCATTTTGCTATCCTGCCTCACCGTAATAATTGAGAATAGAAAAAAAAGAATAGGCAAAACTAATCACCCTTTATTCGAAGACCTTTTCGCCGGTCGAAAAGATCAAAAAAATGACGGAACTAAAAATACAAAGGTATGCTGGAACAAAGAAGACTGTTTTCCAGGTTTCCGAGCTTGTTAGATCCTTGTTAGAAGCCTTTGCCCCCTCCAGAATATTCCCAGTGAGGCCAACACCAACAATTCCAGCAAGCGTTCCTGCAGTATTGGAGACCCCCATTACTATCCCTGCAAACTTTGGAGCAACATCCATATGGTTTACAGCAAACCCTGCTCTTCCTAGAGCCAGAAAACCAAGAGATATCGCTGAACACATTACAGTGCCTGAGGGTGTACTGAATAAAGGAAGGGCCATGAGTGCAAATGCTGAGACAACGAACCCGATGGTGTTCAGAAGCTTCCTTGTCTTTGTAACAGATAAAATCCTCCTTGTAATCAAGTGATCAGCAACCACACCACCAATATTGGAGAAAATGAACATGTTGAAATAGGGAAGCATCTTTGAGGAACCCATATCCTGGAGGCTAAGCCCAAGGCCTAGCTCAAAATAGGTAGGGAGCCAGTTCATAAGAACATACAGGGCATAGTGGAAGGTGAAGTTGTTCACAACAATTGCCCAAACAGGCAGGCTGAAGATTATCCTTCGCCATGGGATCTTTACAGTGCGAGGTGCGACAACCCCTCCTGCTTGTGCCTTGATCGTGTCTCGAGATGCCACTTTCGGTATCGATACCTTTGGAAGATCAATACGAGGTGGGTCACTGGAAAATTTCAACCATATTACAGACCATACTACTCCCAATACTGCTTCAACAAAGAAAACTGACTGGGGTCCCATATTCTTCACCAGACTTGGGAAAAAAAGCATGCCACAGGCCGCACCAAGATACATCCCTGAGGTAGTAAGAGATACTGAGCGAGAGCGCTCCTGTGGTGGCACCCATTGTGCAAGAACAGTGTGAATGGCAGGAAATATGAAACCTTGCGCTACACCAACAAATAGACGAGAAAGGACCAGAATGGTTATTCTGTTGGGATCTATTGGAATTAAACCACATATCAAAGACCACAATATGAATGACAGTAGCAGAACACGTCTGCCTCCTATTCTCTGTGCTGCCCACCCACCAGGAATCTGTGATAAAACATAACCATAATAGAACATAGAGAGTATCATGCCCTTGTTTGCTTGATTCACACCGATGGCATCAGCTGCGACAGTGTAAGCAATCGAGAAACCAACGCGCTCAATGTAGCAAACATTTGTGCAGATGAATGTCAGCAATACTATGACATATCGCTTTGGGAACTTCATCCTCATCATCAATGATCTAAGATGAAGCACACTGTTCTTTTCTTTTACCACTCTTAGTCAGGCCAGAACTTGCTGACCTCCCATGAATATCCACCAGGATTTACCATAAGCCTGATTCTCTTCCCTCCATTCTCAGAGTATACTACAATCTGAAACTGATAAATTACTGATCATCAGTGCTTCTTCACTTGTGCTTCAAATGCCCTTATCAGTTTGCTGATCTCATAAGCAAATTAACTTAGAAAATCTTGATATCTGGTGCATTAACCAAAAGAGAAGGACCTGCCCAATGACAATCAAAGGAGATAAAGTTAGCTATATCAAGAAAAGCCGTCAGCCCAGTGGTTGTCTCACAAGGGCTACGGGCCCCTGTGTAAGGGTGGGGCAGAGGTTCGGGGGTTTCCTCGACCTGCGTGAGAAGGTCTTCTCTCTTAGCAAAATGCCCGGGGGCTGTCTTACCCCCCGCAGGTCGAGTTTTTTTACTATTGTGTTGACTAACGAAAAGAACCTGCACAAGTATTAATAATTGTTGAAATTAAAAAAAAAAGTAACATCATCAACATAATTCTGATTGGCACAAACTCAACACTGCAGGGAAGGAAAAACATGACATTGAAATTGTATTTGGCTTGTAGAGGAAAACAACTGCTAGTCCTGTAAGATGGCTGCACGAACCAAGCATATACTTCCAGAGGCAGATCTTGCTAAAATCCTAGTCAGAAATTAACTTTTGGTACTGTGGCATATGCTTGGGGAAACTACCTGACACTGCAATGCCTGAGCTAGATCTTACCCGCATTCCAAGCTCTTTAGTTACGCTTGCAAGATACTAGGAGAACCAAAGGCTGGGAGTAGGACTAACTTGACCCCTAGCTAAAATTCACTACTAGCGCTGCTTCTATGCGATCAGACAGCAATGACAGTTTGGCACGGTCCATCACGCCCAGAGATTCATTCAATCAAGCAAAAGCAAGAGCAGAGGCAGCGGTAGTACCCAACCCACAGAGGTGTACAGCTAAACAAATCAGCAACAAACAAACATGCAGCGCCCGCGAATCGCACTGCCCCGTGAGATTTAGGGCAGCTGCAACTCGTGGGGAAGCACGGAACGATCAGGCAGTGAAAAACAGGGGCCAATCACATTCGCTGGATCTGGACGACCAGACCCAGCACTCACCGTAGGGCGCGCGCTGGATCTGGAGGCCCCTGGTGTCGGCCGGCTGGAGCGGAGACAAACCTGCGGGCGCGGCTGACGCTGTGGGGGCAGCGAGCGGGCGAGAGCGGCGGGAGGTGCGTGCGCGTGCATTCTGGGAAGGAGGGTTTTGTACCGGATGCTGAAATCGCCTCGCCGGAAGAGAGGAAGAGAACAGAGCTCGGCGGTTGGTCAGTCCATCCACAATTCCACATGGTGGAAACAGCACCGGCCTCAGCACAACTAGACCAAAATCAGCTAGACTTTTTGGTCACAAATCTACAAAATTGTTTTCCTGGTTCTCATTAATCCTTTCGCCTTGAATTATTTTGGTATGCTTTGGCCTTGAATTATTGATTGACGTAAAACAATAAAATATTTAAAACAAAGAATCAACTCTTTCTGCCATTCGGTGCATAAGCTGTACTGTTGGTATTAAAACTACCAGTAGCTTATGGTATGCTTTACCTCAACAATTTAAGACCAATGATGGATGCTACGCGTGTAACGGATGTCATAGCAATAAGCAAACTATATAACGCTTTGATTTCACCTTCAAAAACACCAGTCGTAATTGTAAAGACCTGTACTTTCTTCATATTCCTACCAGGAAAAAATGATTACAGAAATAACCCCTGAAACTTTGCTGAAAACATCACCAATGACCAAACCTACTCCAATTATAAGCATTGCATGCTAAAATGTATCATTGGCGATATCACAAGTGAGTCCAGTAGTAGTACTCCGCATTTTGAGATTGCTACTACTCTCAAGTGAAGGCAAATCAAGAGAAAGAACAAAACTATGGCTGTGAACCCGTTAACTCCCCAGCGACTAGGAGACCGAGTGCCTTGTGATACGTGACTGCGTGGACTTCACCTCATCTGGATTCACCGACCCAGGGCTCTCCGACGTGTCTGAGCTGCTGTTCTCACCAGCATTCGTTTTGCCAGACCAGAGCTTGCTCAGTATCTTCTTCGGCATCAGCATCCCCTTTGGCTTCCCTGAGGCGCACTTGTCATCACCGTTCTTGTTCATGTCGCTGCTGCCACTGCTCCTCTCGCTGCCACCACTGTTATTCGCCAGCCTCATCGACCTCAACGAGTTTATGTCACTCGATGTCGGGACCCCACACTCCTCCTCTGTTATCGTTGTGGCAGCTGACCTGGAGCTGCCAATGGAATTGCCATTCTCTCTGGGAAGAAGCGAGCGAACAGTGGATGGTAGCTCAACTGAAGGGTCGCTCCCTGCAGAAGCAACTGATGCCCTGACTTGCTCAAAGAAGAGAACTTGCACAACCACACGTAGGGGGAGGCGCTCATTCTGCACAGCATGCATGCATGCATCCTGCGACAGCTGCTTGCAGTCCATCAGTCCGCATAATTTCTTCTTTTCACTCTTTGATAGGCTTGGGTGCTCCTGTAAGCATGCAAAGCAGAGTTAAGTTTTCTAACTCCCAACAATGGAAATACTCAGTGGAAACAGAATGAGATACCTTAGATACATGTCAATGGCACGATAGAGCCCGTCATGTGTTGGTCGGGGTAGAGAAGACGCCATTTCAGCAAGTGCCATCAACTTTGGAAGAGGGAGATTGGGATCTTTGGCAATCTCAGCAAGATATCCATCGATCAGCTTTGCAACTGCCAGTTTTGATGCGCTGGGAACAGGTGTCACACTCACACTCACATTCTCAACCTCCACGATTTCATCATCATCTTGAAATTTTTCCTTGCCATTATCACTATTCTGCGACATGAACTCATCCACGATTGCCATAATCAAGTCTATGTTATATACACTGTTTTCATCTGCATTTACTGGTATAAGAAGGTCTGAAACCGAAGCACCATCCAAATGTGTCCCTATTCTCTTGATCAAGTCACTGTGATGGGACTCCCCAGGTTCCAACAAACATGCAGCTCTTAGAAGCTTAAGAAGAAAACCACATGACACTGAACCTTCCTCAGTGGGCAAGAGAAACAGAATAGCATCAAGAGCTGCACGACGCTTTGTGCAATCAACTCCATTACTCACAGCATCTTCAAGGGAAACAAGAAGTCGCCGATATGCATAGGCCCTCAATGCTTCTCCAATTACAACAGCCGGTATTCTTCCCTTTGCCTTGATAGCCATGATCACCCGCTTGTACAAATCCACCTCGAGCTCACAAAGGTCCTCAACCCACCAGTCGTTAGGGACAACTGGTTGCTTCCTTACACCGTTCCAATGAGAATCAATACCATTCTCAGATGGGAGTTTCCTTCTATTGTAAGTGTATGACCACTCAACCTCTGATGGATCAATTGAAGCCTTTGTTGCAATAGAGTCAATGCAGTGGTTGATCACCTTCAAATTCTCACACCAAGGTAGCAGTGACTTTGTGCTCTGCAAAACTATGATTGAGTCCTTCCAGGTGCGAAACACGCTTGATGTCAGGAACACATCAATCTTGTATATGAGGTTTCCTTTATCAATTGTCTCGAACATCTCTAGATATTCAGCCGCACAACGGGCGGCGAGGACATTATATGCATTGAGAGTTACAATCATGCCATAGCAGAACTTAGCGCAAATTTCAAATGCTGAAGGCCCACCAGGGATGTCAGAGATATCCACTTCATCACTTTTCTCCTCGCTACTTGAAGCCACTAATCTTTGCAATCGTGAACTCTTCGATAGAAGGGGGAACTGAAAATAATTTGCACAAACAGTGAGTTTATTCCTTGGTACATAAAACGCATTAAAACTAATTATTTGTCACACTACAAAGCTGAGCCCTGTATCATCTTAATTAAAAAGTGGGGGTGCGGTCTGCACCTTCCCGTCAAGGTTTTTTTTTTGACACACTACAAAGCTGCAGTATATAATAACCAGCTGCTAATCAAATGAAGATAGACAGAACTGAACCACAGTTGGCAGAAGATGTGCATTACATCAACCACCTGGTTTGAGTCTCTTTGGCTTAAAATTTTACCTTCTTCGTAAGAAAGATAGTTCTTCCCAAGTTACTATTTAAGGAAAAGTTATATGTTGTAAAACATGTATAAGAGTTTGTTCTGTTGTAATGCAAAAGTTACAAAGATGACAAACTATGAGAGCTTTCATGCACCTGAAGATGGAATATCCAAACAAAAGGAGTAGGATGTGATGCACTAGCAGACAAGACAAAAGGTATCATCATCTACACATACGCACAGCTAAGATTTCAGGTGGCACAAAATATGTCTCTTCCGCAATAAGGGCTATTTGGCAGTAGTGTACAGTCTATCTTGTTCAATGCATTCTGGGGCTAACAACGTGTGAAGCATATAGAAGTTGATACCTTGTGAAGATAAAACTTGACGTCCCCAATGGAGATAACAATGTCTGTTGCCAGCTCTGTTGCAACAAACCTGAAAATAATGATTGCAGATAACATTAGCATGGAAGCAAAGTTACACAAGTGTAGGAAAGACACATCCTTACAAAAGAGAATAGCAATAGGAGCAAATATGTGAAAAAGTTGCATGATAAACAAAATTACGCAATGCGAGAAAGCAGCATAGTTTATATAGCACACATAATAATACCTTAATCCTTAATATACGGTTAGATACGTTAGAGGATAAAATCTTTTCTTATGGATGCAACGATGGTTAGGTGAATCCTTATACTCTAATTGTGCAATAACGCAGAGATGAGATGACATGATGTAACAAAAATACAAAATCACCACTCGAATCAACTAAAGGTGAGATAACAGTGGCAGAGCATTTGCGATTTGGCCCAACCATCCAAGTACATGAAGAAAAACTAGAAAAAGGCAAAAGCAACTTCACATATAGAAGCAGTGTGCATCACAGGTGTAACTAATTGAACTGATGTGGTCCAACAAAAATGATCAAACAATAAATAGTTTTATCAAGGTAAAGAGAACTTATTGAGCTCCCAGATTTAAAATTACATGATGGACCACAATGTCACCAACCAATCCCCTAATCAAAAAGGTCAATACTAAGCAATGCAGAGAAAGGAACTATGAGTAAATCGTCACAAGCCTCCAAAGTACAGAACTACTTTAAGAACATATGCCACTGAAAAGAATCAAGGACAACTGAGCCCATAAACAAGCTCAGTAATACAGTTAGCCATCTGCATGAGTGCATGTCATCATAAGATGCGCATAGTATGCCAGGCCATTAATTTCATGGCGATTGTTAGATAAGAGGGCAATCCACAGCTTCATAACTGGCACACAAACCACATGATATAATGCACGCTATGAAACACAGAGTAGTTATAGAGCCTTAAGAAAACTGATTCCACAAATGTTTGCTATAGGAGTGCACAAAAAACATTAATTGGTTTGCACTGTTCTAATATTATAACACTAGTTTTCCATAAGTCAAAATTATTGTATGCTCCATGCTAAATTATAAACTCAAACAAGTATAAAACAAAATAATAGCACCTATGGATATTGTGCTTCCTTTTCTTTTGGTTTAAGACACAGGGCACAGAAAACTACAGAATTAGGTCCTCTTTCCAGCTGATCTACATGTAAGCAGTTACCAGTATGATTAGCGCATTCAGCAACTCAATTAATTCAATTTTTCTTTTAGAAAAACAGTCAAAAGCAGATCCACTAAAACTGGTCCATTAGAATATTCAAAATGCAACTAAGCTGCGAAAATACATCAGGAAATTTCCACAAAGTGAAATCAATCTCAAAATTCATACCATAAGATCCTTAAAATTTTCAATGGACTAACATTCACCACAACATGACCAATAGGGCAATAGTGATGAAGCAGAGTACATCAATGAGACCAGAGTTTAGAATGAACAGTAAAAGACAAGGTGTGTGTCTCTATAATCTGAAAGAACTGTGGAGCCAAGACAGGAACAAATCAACTAACCTGATATCACTGCCCTCTTTCTGAAAGGCATCCGGCTTTGATCCAAGCTTCATGTACTTCATCGTGCCACACGAGAAATGACCCAAAATCAAGAGAGGAAATCTTCCTACTTCCTTTTTGTTCTCCGTAGCTCTTCTTTTTCCCCCCTACCAATCACCACCAAATGAGAAGCAAGGAGGAGCAGCACAACAACCCCACAGACAGCGCTTAACCAATCCGTCAAGAAAGTACCAAACCGGTGGCCACCGGCATGTGAATGCTTCTCAGCCCAACGGAAAGGACAGGACCAACAACTGGTGATAAAGATCCAGCAGGCCTAACTGTCCCCCTATCCCAGTGGCAAAGCCCCCACCAAATCGGGTCAAGAACCCAACTCCTCCTCTAGATCAGTAAACTACTCTCCGCAGACGCATCAAGATCTGGGTCGCAACGTCTAGAAGCCAAGAGTTCCTCCTCCTCCGAGCTGGATGGATCTCACACCACGCGGGCGGCAGAGGGAGCAGCAGCACCTGCAGAGCACAAGGGCAGCATCTCGTGGTGAGGGGACAGTGGGAATAATTGGCGACTCGATGTTGGGAGACCATGGGGGAACAAGCACCAGCGAGGGGAGGAATCTTATCTCGTTAATTTTGCAAGCAAGCACATGAATGAATGGCAAAACGGGTTGCAACAGGGAAATTTTTTTAAGGATCTAGCACATGTAGGCAGTCAAACGGTGACTAAAGAATTGCAATCCACAGACCACAGGTATTAGATTTTTTTAAGAACTCGTAGACAACAGGATTGGAATGCGCACAAGGAAATTGACAGAGAAAAAATTCATGTGGGTTGATCCCCATTACTCATCCCGACACCACACACGCACACTTGATCTCCTGCCTCCTCGCCGTGGAAGAAAAGGAAGAACATGCGTGGCTCCCAGGAATAAAAAAATTGCGAATTTCTTTCAGTAAACCTGAAGCACAAGTTCAGCAATGCTAAGGCTGAATGTGCGACCGATCTTATCAACCCCAAATTGACTCAGAAACATTTTCCCAACTAGAATTTGTGACAATTAGTCCCCAAAAAAATCATCTTGCTGCCCGAGACCGAAGTGATTCCCAAGAACTTGGCGAGCGGATGGGAGCGACGGCAATGGCGCGACCTACCTGCGCCGGGACCGAGACGAGCCTCCCGGCGGCGCCAAGGATGCAGCTCGTGGGAGGATTTGCGGAGCGAAACGGGGGTTTCTTGGGACGGAGCTTTTGCCCCCCAAAGATGACAACAGAAAAACTGCGGTTTTTCAGAGGGGGAAGTGGACAAAGGGCAAAAGAAGAGGCAGCTTTTCAGGACGAGGAAATGACCGAACCAACATCGTCAAGAAACATTCCTAACCAACTCCAGTAGTACCAGAAAACAACGCCTGATCCCAGACCAATTTTCTTTTAAAAAAGAAAAAAATCGCGAAAAATTGTGATGCAGATTTGAGAAAAAGGCCTGCTCGACGCCAAAAGAAATCCAATTCCTTCTGTTCGGAACAGTAGGGCGAACAAAAACAAATCAACAGGAGCAGCTCACCTTCGCCCTCCGCCTCCGGCAGTGCCGTCCTACACGAGCTCGCGGTGGCCGGGGCGGCGGCGCGCGGCGGCGAGCAGACGCCGAGATGGGCGGGGTGGTTAGTGCAGGCGGAAGCGATCAAATCGCGCTTTCTCTTTTGGCCGCTGCTCATCAGCCTTCTAGAGCAAGTTGCAGCTTCTCTGCTGCGGCGGTCATGGATTTGGTTTATCTTTAAAAGCTGGTGCGGTGGGGGTTGTGGTGGGGGTGGGGAGGTGGCGAATGGCGATGCATGGCCATGGCCCATGGGGGGGCTTGTGAATGGACAGCATTGCCCCTCCCTCCAAACTGTTTCATGGCCATTCTCTTGCTCCTTTTCCTGCCTGTAGACTCGATAGATCATGTAGCCGAATTTATTTTATAATGATAAATACGTGCCAGCTTTTATCTCGCTTTTCCATGCTCAATTAAATTTTGGTGATGGGTTTTGTTACTGGAGGATTTAATTTGTACTAGTATAGGAGAAGAAAGTAGGTACACTTTTGGCATATATTCAGCTTCCTTTTCTCTCCCTAAAAAGAAAGTACTTCCGATGAGACCTGATGGTGAATATAATTGATTAGTTGCACAAATTGTACTAAGGCCAGTCTCAGTGGGAGTTTCATCAGCATTAAATAGACTGACATGTCAGCATTTTTGATGATGTGGCAGTGTATTAATGAAGAGAGATGTGAAATGAGTTTCATCCTCATGAAACTCTCTCTACACGGTACTCTAGACAGCTTGTGTCTTGCATGTTGTCTTGGGAACAACACGAGATGAAACTTTGCATTGAGGGAGGGTGTTTCATTATAGTTTCAAACTTCTCTTAGATGATGTGTCACTCTAGGTAAGTGTGTCGATGAAACCCCTACTGAGACTGGCCTAACGTTCCTTTGGAATTTTATCAGTGTTGGCGGCTGAACAGTGGTTAGAGTTTATCTTTTTTATGAGGGGTACAGTGATTAGACGAGAAGTCAATCCGATGGAGCCCTGCTTTAGTAGGGGACCAGGATGAAATAATATCTGCATGAGAAATGGCCACAATTCATTAGGCTGTCGCAAAGGCAATCAATTGCATGCAACAAAAGCATCCATCGTCCTATGTGATTTTCGGTGCTACAGTAGTGTGGTATATGTAAATTGTATCAGCAAGCAAATTGTTAACCAATAACCGTAGCAAAAGCAGATTTTTTTCCCAGCAAACGTGGCCAGGTGTTTACACTATTGTATGCCAATTATAAAGAAATGATGCTGTTCCCATTAACTTGAGTGCGTATTCTTAAATTAGTGGAGTATGTTCTAATTTTACTGATTTGTATGATTGTATCAAGAGAACACTTAATTTGATTAAAGTTTGACCAACAATTCGACCCAAATACATCCGACCAACATTTATGTTTGGTATTTAGTTTTTTATTTTTTATGAAAGAAACTGAATAAAGTTCTGTGCGGACGCTCCACGAGCTTAGGTTGATGCAATGGTGGAGCTCTTCTTTAGCACAAAAGTGTTGGTCTTGTTGTTTTTCTTTTGAAAAAGGTCGGATGCGCCGTATACACACATGCATATGCAGTGGCGGATCTAGCCCCCAAGAGCTCTATTGAAGGCCTAGAGGAGGAAGGGAGGAAGAAGAAAGGGGGAAGGAGAAGGGAAAATAGCACCCTCTCCCTCCCTCCCCGTCCTCCTGACCTGGCCCCACCCCTGCACACATGCACACAAAGTCACAAACCACACTATCACAGGTCTAACAAGATTGAAGCCTAGTCATCTCACTTAGCATCGGCATGTACTTAAAGCCACCATCCAACAATTATAACACACTTATATATGTGTGCCTAGATTATTTTCCAAGAATAACTCAAATTTTTCATATTGGAATATTGGATACAAGGCTCAAATCCAGAAGAAAACGTTCGACCATAAGGATCACTTGTTTCTTACTCCAAAAAGAAAAAAAGATCACTTGTTTATTTGTATTGTTTTTCTTTTTTAAGCTTCATCTACAGTAACTTAATTTAAAATGAAATGTTTATTTTCTTTGTTATATGCCCACTTTCGTGTACACATGTCAATCAGTCAATCCTAGCTACAGATTGACCACATCCATCTATCTCCATCTAGTGGCTCATATTGGTTCCGTGTGCTGTGCTACCTTTGTTCAGCAATAACGGTGATATCTCTAGCTACACGACTTGTCAGTTCACTCAAATATTCATCACCAACCCTAATTCCACGAATGTTAACCAGTTCATCATCAGATAATCCCCATCATGCATGTTGATTGTTTCAACGTACCAATTGCTTTCGACGAAAGACACACTGCCATGGATGGTGTGCACATGCTGTCCATCGCTCGATGGAGTCGTTTTGACGTTTTTCCCAGCCCATATCTCGCGTACGCCGGCGCAGTACAGCATGCAGACCACAAAAAAGTAACTGTAGTTATCCTGGTATGCTAAAAACCTGGATTTTTCTGCTTGGATTTTTTTCTCCCCCGTGCATGATGGCTCGAGAGTGCACGTAGTAGCCTACAGTGGGCAGACACAATCCTACCTGTCGCTGCCACCAGGGGACAGAGGTTTCCTTGACAATTGACGCTGCTGGTCAAAATTTGTCCCTAGTAGACTACTGGAGCCCTTTTTTTACATTTCTTGTTTTTTTAGGGAGATTTAACACTACTAGAGAATGAATATATGAGAATATCTATGGTTTTGTAGATATAATAGTACTGTGTTGTTCTAACTCGGTTTTTATATTTCACTTTTGTTTTATCAGCTTGTTCCGCTGGTAGATATGCTCACTGGTTGTGGCTGATTTTGGCTGTTTCAATATAGTATTCTGTGATGGAGAAGAAGATAGAATGAACCTTTCAATAGTATTTTGTGATGGAGAAAAAGATAGAATAAGCCAAAATAATCTCGTTGTGGCTGGAAAACAGACAAGCAGACCTGGTTGTATGCCTCCAACCCAATGCAAGCAAAGAGATTTGAAGCCTTATTACAGCAGTATGAACACACAATTATGTCCGTTCATATGTAGATCTTGTTCGGCTGAGATTTCAAACCAACGTAACTACTGCTGGCCGATTGATCGACGGCGATTGGCACCAAAAGCATACTAGACCACAGAGGCTTTGTGGGCGATGGATATGGACGATGAATAATTGTCATATCCGTGAGATATATCTGTATGCATGGCAGACAAGGCATCTCGATCACCTCACCTTCCCAGTGGCATGGAGCGCACGGATGACTGCGACGTCTGAGGTCCAGCGCCGCACCCGATTTCTACGGTGTACACGACTTCGTGCGGCTAGGCTACACATATGGCTGTTGCCGTGCCGCGGATATAATGCCACCGGCATTTCAATCTGCCTGGTCATTTTTAGCTATTACCAGTCTCGGCTCGTGCTTCAGCTACTTGCCTATTACTACTTTCTAGCTTGCACCTTTGGCCGTTGCACAAGTGGCCGGTAAAAAGTGGCCGGAAGCAAGAAGACTGGAAGGTCTATCAGATACGGCGAGAGTGACCCCCAGCTGGGGTGATATGACCCCTGTGGTTTCTCTTTTATGGGTAAAAAGTTATATGAGTGATGTTTTGCTATGGCTGTTGGGGTGTAAAAATATGATAGTCAATTTACAGCTAGTACAACAAACTTGAAAAGATTTTTTTCTAAACATCTTAGAAAGAAATTATTAACGATTTTACTCTTAAATATTTGCAACTGTCAATTCTCATTTTCAGTGACATGTATACCTAGCGTGCATGCATAGGGATCTCATGGTACCTCCAAGCTATCCACCAATTTCTCCAACACTCAGAAGCTTTGTGCGGGCTATATATGTTTCCACCAAGTTTGAGTTGGGACAATGGTAAAAGTGATCTATAATTTGGAACTGATGAAGTAGCTAGATATCAAATAATACTTCTTTCTTTCTTTCTTTCTTTCTTTCTTTCTTTTCACTTCTTAAATTCTTATATAAATGCATCCATACAGGTGTGTACATTCCCTGCTCCCTCTATCCAAGAAATACAAGATGTGTTCTATTTTATTTCATCATGCATGGTCTTCCAAATTATATTTAGGTAATTGTTTATTTTCTTGTAAAACCACTCTACTGCGAAAACATTTTGAAATATGTGCTACATTTTTCACACACGCTAATTGTATTACATTTTGATCAAGTGCGGGTGTCGGTCAAATATAAAAACTTGATTTAAAAAAACAAAACGTGCCTTGTACTTTTGAATGGACTGAGAAATTTAACCTTTAATTTACAGATCAATCAGTTTAGAACATGTCTATATATAATGCATCAATTTTACAGGGAATCAAAACGAAACATCTCATTCCTACAGGGTTCTTGCCTATGTGTATTTGAACGTTAACAGGCTCTCAGCAGAGAACTTTTGCTTAAATATGCTACCAAAGTTCTATCCACCCCTTCACCAGGCCCAGAAAATGACTCATCAACAGCAAAAACAGCGTGGACTTGACTTGTAACAGCTTTTCTGTATCTTTGTTTTTCGTGAGCAACTTTTCTATGTTCATTTTTGAATGAAGGAGATCAATATACAGTTGATGCGTATACGTTTCAGCGTAACAGTGACTATAGATCGATTGGCCCATAAACATGGCATGCTACCAGTAGCCTTAGTTGGCATGCATGGAGTGGCCCAAGTCAAAAGTGTGGTTTGGATCACTCTTCCTGTCTGCTTGGAATTGGCTTGGCAGCTACACGAAGCAATCCACCCTGCATGGCTTCATTTGGCATTCAGCTAGTGGTATCGAATCTTTTGAGACCTCTATGCGCATGCATGCTAACCTTATCTTAATTCCCACCTTTCGAGTGCTGATAGATCACTGGTAATATAATAAGCGTTGAAAATATAAGCAATCGCGTGATTAAATTTTGAACTAGATTAAACATTGTAAGAATTAAACCTAACATGCATATCTCTAACATACTAGTAAACATCAAGGACATCATCATGATCTCAGAAAACATGATGAACAAACAGATCGGATCACAGCGTACGTACGGAGCAGGCGTAGCCGTGAAGACGAGCGGTGCAGACGGGACGACGACGGTGTTGCTGACAGAACGCAGCAGCCGGCAACGAAGGCGACGGTACACCCTGGCGCGAAGGTTGAACGGAGGACGAGTCGTGACGGAGACCTCGCGCGGTCGCGTAGAGCGCTTCCCAAAAACCTTTTTCGCCCTCTTCCAGTGCAGGAACACAAGGACGAGCGGTTTCGGAGACCTGCTCTCCCATTCGTCGGTGCACGCCGGCGCTCGGGATGAAGTAGACTACGGTGGCGGCACAACAGCGAGAAGAGGCAAACCCTAGCTCAAATAGATGTGTTTCTGGTAGAGGCTGATAGGTCGCATATATAGGGAAGCCCACGATCTCACGTCACGCCGGCGCTCGGGATGGGGTAGACTACAGTGACGACGCAACAGCGAGAAGAGGAAAAACCCTAGCTCGAATAGATGTGTTTCTGGTAGAGGCCGATAGGTTGCATATATAGGGAAGCCCACGATCTCACGTCGCGATCGTGATCTAAAATGTTTAAGATTCGAGATATTTCGTAGACTTACAAGCAAGTAACCAAAAATAAAAACTGCAAAAGGAAGTTGTACCCCCTTCACGCGGACGTCGTGCGCCCACGCCCCGCCCGGTGAGCTGGCGAGTGAGTGCGCGTGTGTGGAGCTTTTTTTCTCTCCCCACACTCATATCTTGGTGGAGTAGAGACAACCTGCATATTTATGTTGGCCATGCATCCCACTCTTCCACTAGCAATGCGGGGCTAAAGGGTTGCACCACTTCAACCACTTCCTCATGCACACCTAGGCCTTTAAGATTTATTAGGAATTTTAAAATTTCTTCATGAGCCAAAACTAAAATTTCAGCAATAAGTTTAACGTAAACCTAATAAGTACCTAATATAACCGGCCACCTCTATCGGGTCATACAAGGTGGTTCAAGTGCACACAAGTCGTACTAATTATACCCGCAAAAAAAAAGCCGTACTAATTAAATTAATTTATTTAGTCAGTGACTAATACACCATCCGTCTTAGTAATATAACTGCGTTTAGATTTTATCAAAGCCAATTTTTTCAATTTTAATTGTGAAAAAATGATCATAGAGAACTATAATAACACATATTTAGGATGTTGAGAAGAATAGCGTAGAGCCAAGCAAGTTCACACTGTCAATGTCACTATGTCACCGACTGCTCGCTAGTGTCGCAAAGTTTGCACAGCGTCATGACATGCACGCCGACAACTCGGCAAGCATACTACGAATAATAATGGAGACGAGTTAAGCACGATCACCAAAGGGTAGTACCGTAGTAGGTGGTTCTGTTTTTTTTCTAGGGCATGGCTGCCCTTTTGTCTTGCAAGCAAGATCCTGAAGAAATGCCACCTGTTTTGGGAGGGAACTAGGGAAGGATATATACCAGCAGTATACAGCGACACGCGTATAGTACCCCCAGATCCAGCATTGACAGTATCAGCATGGAAACCACCAGGACTATGGACCCCTAATCTAAGCTCCTCACAATAGAACAGAGTAAATTAGGTTATTGTCCGTGGGAGTTTCATGAGCATTAAATATGATGTCATATTAGCATTTTTTATGTTGTGACAATGTATTAATGCTGAACAGAGAGATGAAATGGGTTTCATGATGATGAAACTAATCCTCCATACACAGTTATCTAGACAGGTTGTGTCTTGCGCATGTAATATAGAAAACAACAAAAGATAAAACTATGCATTGAGAGGTGTGTTTCATCATAATTTCAAACTTTTTAGATGATGTGTCACCAACTCAAAATATAATAACAAATTTGAACTCAGCATGGGTTTCGAAACGTTAATGTGTCTTTGATTGTAATAGCATGCTTCAACGAAGAAAAGACTAGTCCATCTTCCTTAATGAAATGACTAGCCGGAGTTCGGAAAGGACATGATGCCGCCCCTAGCTTGTATGAAATCAAATGGCCAATACAATTAATGTAGCTAGATACAGAAAGTAGTTCTCTTTTGAAATAATACAATGATTCTAATTTGATTGTGATTAGCACTAACGTGGTATGGTTGGCTGGCTTTGGCTCGTAGTATATATATGTTGATGACTGCAAGCAAAGCAAGCCTGACAGGTCCGACGATGCAACGCATCCGTGCGTGTTGCAGTGCATCGCATATAACGGCTTGACCGTCTTTTTTTTGTTTTTGGCCCCTTTTGTGAAAGATTTTCACAAATGGACTCCCTGCAGAAAGATTGTCAAAAATGGACCCTGAGCTCGGCGCCAGAGAACATGGCGCCGAGGTCGCATTCGTCGGCGCCGGAACAGCTGGCGCCGAGGTCCACGCCCCTCTCGATGACCTGGATTTGACGTGGCAGGTAGCTCGGCGCCAGGGATTGCGGCGCCGAGCTCGGCGCCGCAGATCTTGGCGCCGAGCTCTCTGCTTTGAATCGTGTACCGGCCCGCGGACAGATCACAACGCTGAAGACTGGACGCCGCCGCCGCCGCCGACCCCGCCATCCCGGCCGCCGCCGCCCCGTCCACTCCGGCCGGCGGCAGCCCGGCCGCCGCCTGTCCCCGCCGTCCCCGGCCGCCGCCACCCCGCCCGCCGCCGCCATCCCGGCCGCCGCCGCGGCGACCCGCCCGCCGCCGCCCCCGTCCACTCCGGCCGGCGGCAGCCCGGCCGCCGCCTGTCCCCGCCGTCCTCGGCCGCCGCCACCCCGCCCGCCGCCGCCATCCCGGCCGCCGCCGCGGCCAACCGCCCGCCGCCGCCCCGTCCACTCCGGCCGGCGGCAGCCCGGCCGCCGCCTGTCCCCGCCGTCCCCGGCCGCCGCCACCCCGCCCGCCGCCGCCATCCCGGCCGCCGCCGCGGCAACCCGCCCGCCGCCGCCCCGTCCACTCCGGCCGGCGGCAGCCCGGCCGCCGCCTGTCCCCGCCGTCCCCGCCCGCCGCCTACCCCGCCACCCCGGCCGCCGCCTACCTCGCCACCCCGGCCGCCGCCACCCCGCCCGCGGCCGACCCCGCCATCCTCGGTCGTCGACGCCCGCCACCGGCCGCGGGGTGGGCTGCGCCGGCGCCGCCAGGGGGTGGGCTGCGCCGCCGTCGGCACCGCTGGCCACCCCGCCCCCCACGCCGGGTTGCAGTCCCTTCCCTGCAAATCAAGGTAAAAATTAGTTTCCTCTTGCACAAAAACTTAGTTAGTAGTAGTTTTTCATGTAGTTAGATACTAGTAGTTTGAAATTAGTAGTTTGTTAGTACTAGTTAATATTAGTAGTTATCAACAACTATGTAGCTACATAGTTAGATAGTTAGTTAGTACTATTAGTTTGATAATACTAGTTAGATAGTAGCATTTACATAGTTAGATAGTTAGCTTGATAAAATTAGCTTGACATATATATATGTAGGTTATATTAGATATACTTAGTTAATTATTAGCAGTAGCACATATATGTATTATGACTAAACCAAATATATTGCTATGTAAATTTAGATGGACAATGTAGTCACTATTTATCATGGAGGTACTGTGGAAAGAGATCAAAACTATGGATATGTTGAGTTCGTTGGGATGCATAGCGTGCCTGTGCTATTCGATGATAGACCAAGCTTTCATGAGTTGCTTGTTAGGGCTTGTCAGGAGTTAAATTGGCATGGAAATCATGATGACATTATAGTGGAGGGTGTACTTCATCTAGGTGCTCCACCCAATATTCTTAGGCGACTAATTCGAATTGGGAGTCAGAATCAATGGGATAATTTTGTCAGATCTGCAATGAAGAGTCAGTTGCAATGTTTGGATATTCTTGTTCAGTTTCCGGTTTCAATTTCTCCCAACCGCCGCCCTCCTAAGCGCCCGGTTCCTGTTGTACATGTTCGTGATGCCGGATCCGCTCCAAATGAGGTCCATATTGCTATGCCAGTTCCAGATATAGTTGCACCTCCTGCTCATGATGTCCCTTCATCACAGAATGAGTGTATTCCGTTGTCACAACATGTGGCGGTCCATTTGACACAAAACCCTCCTTGTAAGTATTGCATCCACCTCATTTTTTCACTTGTCCTTGTCAATCCTTCTGTTTTGTCCTAGTAAAATCATCCTTGTCTCATTCATTCCTTGTCTTTGTTTTTGTGTTTCAGCATGCATTTCTGACAATGTTGGTGGTCATTTGGATGAAGGTTTCCGGGCTTCGAATAGTGTGGAAGTTGATTTCCAGTTATTGAATGATGATGAGACATTTGAGCCTGAAGCATTGAATGAAGAGGATCCTTATGATGTAGCAAGGGCAATTGATTCTGATGGTGACCGTGAAGTGGGTGCGCTTTCAGATAGTGATTTAGAGATGATGAGGCGTATTTTTCCTGCCCGTGACCTAAGGGTCCATGAATTCAGCGATGTTGGACTTTCTGATCAGGCATATGCACAAGGACGAGATGATGATCTTCTAGACGCTCCCGAGACTAGTTGGTCAATGACAATTGAAAAGGGTCGAGTATTCAAGGACCTCCCTGCCTTGAAGCGTTGGTTGCAGCATTATGCAGTGATACGCAAAAGGCCGTATAAGGTCCTCCATTCTTATGCGGAGCGGCGATACACAATTGTGTGCGACAAGGATCTTTGTCCATGGAGGGTTTGTGCAAGGAAACAAAAGGACACCGGCAATTGGAAAATTACTAAAGTTGTAAGTCCACACACTTGTGCTGCTGTAGAGCTCATAACGAAGCATCGACAGTTGACATCTACTTTAATAGCGAAGCGTTTGATGGGAGTATTGAAGCAAGAGCCGAACATGAAGGTGAAGACAATCATCGAAACAGTTAAGTTGGCATATGATGGTTTTCAGATTTCCTATGGTAAGGCTTGGAGGGCAAAGCAGCGGGCGTGGAAGATGATATATGGGAATTGGGAGGATGGGTTTGAGATGTTGCCAGCTCTTTTTAATGCCATAAAGGCGGTGAATCCGGGAATGCATTATGAGTACATGGCAAAGCCAAATGAAATGATTGGTAACCGTCACATAATCTTCCGTGCTTTCTGGTGCTTCCCTCAGTCCAAAGAGGCATTTATGCACTGTCGTCCAGTGTTCTCGATTGACGGTACTTTTCTTCTTGGCAAGTACAAAGGCATACTTCTTGTAGCCATAGCAGTGGATGCAAACAACATGCTTGTACCGTTGGCATTTGCTTTGGTTGAGACGGAGAACAAAGATAGTTGGGATGGTTCTTGAGGCTAGTCCGTATACATGTGGTTGGGCCTGGTAGGGAGGTTGGTGTTATATCTGATCGTCACCAGGGCATTCTTAGTGCAGTGCAAGAGCATATTGATGGCTTTGCACCCTTGCATCATCGATGGTGTACCCGGCACCTTGCAGAGAATCTTCTCCGTAAGGATAATGTGAAGGATAACTTTCCGCGGTTCGAGGCCGCTTGTCGTCAACGTGAGGACAAGTATTTTCGTTTGAAGTTGGAGGAGGTAAAAACAGCATCAAATGCCTTGGGTAGGCAGTGGTTGGCAGGATTGATGGGAGATTTGGAAAAATGGACTAGGGCTCATGATACGGGTGGATGGAGATATGAATTTCAATGCAGCAACATGGCAGAGTCATTCAATAAATTGTTGCTGGGTATACGTGGAATGCCCGTGAATGCCATTGTGTCATTCACATTCTGCTCGATGCGGATGTAGGACACTGACGCCGCACAACGTTCACGACCCTTCCACCGCTACTGGCTCGAGTAGCCATGCCCTCACGTTTGAGGATGACGAACAGGAGGTGCACCACACTCCTTTGTTTCAGGATGACAACCAGGAGGTGCAGCCCACGGCAGAGGAGATTGGGCCATCTCAGCTCGTCGACGCCCCGTCCACGCAGCCTTCACCGCGTCGACGCCATGCCGCGCCGTCCAGATACACTCCAGGCACAGATGCTCTCGGGAAGGTCAAGGGCAAAGGTAAAGTTAGGAAGCCGCGTTGAGACAGTCTTGTATGCACTACTATTATCCGCCATATGTATCTATTGTAGACTTTATTTATGTATCATGGACTTTATGTATGTATCATGGACTGTATTATGTATCATGGACTTTATTTATGTATCATTGGACTGATGGACTTTATTTATGTATCATGGACTTTATTGATGTATCATGGACTGTATGGACTTTGTGTAGTTACTATCGAATATTTGGACTCTATTGTGCACTATTTGAATTGTTGGGTATGTATATATCTTTATTTGGTCATTGGAATGCAAAAAAAACAAGGGAAATTATGTGAAAATTTTTGTCGAATGAGAATATGCTTCGTACTGTTAGATGCTGATATGATGGATCACTGAAAAGCCTACGCGTCCTATGATACAGATCCTACAATGCGACAGCTGAACTAGCCTTTTCAGGAGTGCGCGTAGGCTTTTCAGTGCACGCATTAATGCCGGGACAGGATGCACATGGTCGATGCAGCCTTCGCATGTCTATATCTATACACAATCCTTTGAACTTCAGCACAACAACATTTGCTTCTACGAGCAATGTCGAAAGGGTCATCTTCTGGGAAGGGAAAGGGGAGAAAGAAAGGGCCAATTTTGTATGAGGGCTCTCTTGGTCCTGATTTCTTTGCGGAACCAGTGTTTGAGTTTCCAGAAGAGAGCAAAAGTGATTTTAGCAAACAAAACCCACTTAGAGGATATGATGACCGCAAGGAAGATTGGCCAAAATGCATGCATGGTGAGGATTGCGTAGTGCAGATGCAAACCGAGGGGCCTGATGGAGGTCGCCGTTTCTTCAAATGCCCATACGCATGGGTAATCTCGACGAGTATTGTTTTCATTCATTTTTCTCTCTTCAATTGACCCACTAACTAGAGTCTTTGATTGTAGTCTTCCAACGCTCCAGACAATTGCAAGTTCACTAGGTGGGTAGATCCTGCTCCTATTCATCCTCATGAAGAATACATCCACTACTTGCAGGATCGACTCTTCGATCTGCAAATGGCGGTAAGCGATGGTGACAAAGAGGACGAAGAGGATGACAATACAAATGCTGCCGCTTCAAAGGGGCCGGTGTGTACTGACCCATATTGCAACTGTCTGTGTCACAAGAACAAGGGACCTCAGTCGCCACCACCACCTCCATCACCACCACCGCCGACAATGGGAGGATATTACGGAGAAGGATCTACCCAATTTGCTATGTGGGGACACTACTAGGAGTGACCAAACTTATTTACATGCTTCAGTGATGTCTGTGTTGTTGATTTAATTACCTAAGGCATGTTAAAGTTTAGTCCAGGACCTAGCAACCCTTGTTTGCTATAGGTCCTCACATGCCATTTCACGTACTTATCATGTTTAATTATGTAGCTGAAGTACTTCATTCCGCTTTAGTGATGTAATTCAAGCCGAGTAATGCAAATGCAAGTGATGTAGTTTGTTATAATTATGTACTTTGTTACTGTTAAAAACGAATGACTCGCCATGAGCACTACGGATAGCCTTTTCAGTGATACAGTCTACACGAGTAGAGCATCCAATGCACCCAACGTGGCGATCTTATCCGTCTCCTAGGGAAAATACCAAACAAACCCACATCGGATCCCATCTCTTTACTTCTGTACAACACATCGACCTGCACATGGACTCAGTCTATGAACCAGCCAATTCTTCCTTTATATAACACAGGCCATGGTTATTGAGTTTGTGCAGTCTTCTTTGTTACAAACCATGGCTTGTTCAGATCCTGAGCTCCTCAAGTGGGGAAAGGTGAGAGCTGTCGTTCCAGAAGGGGTGCATGTGCCTATGTGCTTCTGTGGTGACCTTTGCAAGCTCGTGCAGTCCAAAGTTTTGGGTGACTACTATGGCATGAGGTTTTTCATGTGTGACAACTTCGAGTATGATCCACCCAAGGCCTCTGGCAGCATGAGAGCCAAGGTATTCACTAACCCGGCCCTGCCATGTTTTCCTACCCATTTCATGTTCTGTATTCTTACTTTGAGAGTCAAAGACTCCCCCGCCTCTTTGTGATTTCTTGCAGTGGCTAGATACAGAGCAGTCCAATGAGGACAAGGCTCATGTTGAGCAGGCAGCATCCTCGGCAAGAGCTAGGTGGCAACGGATGATGCACGAGGATCAGAAGGAGGAGAAGCGCAAGAAAGACCAGGAGGAGATTCGGAAGAGGATGGAGGAGATCGAGCGTCAAGAGGCCCAAGAACGTGAAGCTGATCGCGAGAGAAAGAGGGAGAGGGCACGTCGAGCAAAAGCAGCGGGTCCTGAAGCTATTAGGAAGGGGAAATATCCCCGTTGTACCCAGTGAAGAGCCAAGTCTTCACACCCGGCGATTTACATTCACCTAAGGCATGCTAGGATTAGCACACAATTATAAGTGTGCTATAGATGCCATTCACCTATCCTCTTTGTCATTTCATTATGATGCAATGCATCTATGTATTCAAGCCGGGTTACGCAATTCATGTTTTAAAAATGGTTAGGCAAATTCAAATGTTACTAATATTGTTGTAGCATGAAACAACAGGGGGAGGTGCAAAAAACAAAGCGAAAAAAGAAAATAAATGACCCACAACTATCACTAGATATTTCAGTTCAAACTTTAAAGATGATATGACATTTCACTGAAAAGCATACAGACTTTCTGAAAAGCCTACACATTTCGAACTAGCCTTTGCAGTATGCATGCAACTAGCCTTTTCAGATCTGTCGTCTACCTAGACTTTTCAGCGAGCATCTAACTAGGTGCCTCAGGCATCTATCTAGCCTTTTCAGATCCACAATCATGACTTCCTTGCCTTATCCTACGGGACGGCTCAAAAAAATAATATTCAAAAAACATATTAGTTCTATAAAACATACATCCTTCCCCTCAACCACAACACAACCTACATTTCCACTTCTTCTCCAAACGATGTCCTCATGGAAGGAAGACCGAAAGGGCATTCCACCATGGAATGAACGACCAAAGTGCTACTGTGGGTACCGTGCCTGGTTGCAAGTATGTGATGATCCTTCAAAGAGGCAGCAGTATGGGTGTAGGTATTTCAAGTGTCCGGACATTGATGATGATTTCAAGGTACGCCATTGATTCATCTCTTCAATCTATACTTAGAGAGAAACGGCGTACATCTAACCCCATGTATTTCATTAAGGCTTGCACATTCATACAATGGGTCGACACTGGCCCTGTTCCTCGTCCGGTCTCACCAACTCAGGTTGAGCACAAAGGGCAATACAACGTGAGACAGGCGGATGCTCGAGAAGCCAAGCGTCTTGCGCGTGAGGAGCAAGAGCGAAGGATCCGCCACCAACAGATCCGTATGAAGGGCAAGGAGGATCAACTTCAGAGGCGCCGTGAGGAGTTAGCTAAGAGAGAAGAGGCACTGAAACAACAAGAAGAACAATTTCAAGCTCGTCAAGCACAACTCCTCAAACAAGAAGAGGGACTGAACACCAAGAAGAGACAAGATGGGGAGGGCTCATCCAAGCAAGGCAGGAAGGAAAAATTCACCCGCTACACCCAGTAGACCTTCAGTTCTACTTTGTACCGATTTCAATTACATAAGGCATGTTAGGGTTAGTTCAAGACCTAGTTACCATTGTGTGGTAAAGGTTTTCACATGTCACTTTGTCTCTGTTCTCCATTTCAATTAACTAAGAAATGTTGTTAGTTAACATCCTGATTTTAATGTGATATGCAAATCTATATTTTTATCCTCGAAATAGACAGATGTTTTGCGACTTTGATCCATGAATAAAGGGAAATGGTGGAGGAAATTAAAAATCGAAGATCGGCGCCAGGGTCTGTGGCGCCGACCTCGGCGCCATGGTCTTTGGCGCCAACCTCGGCGCCACGAGCTATGGCGCCGAGCTATCAGCCACGTCACCTCCAGCTCATCGCCTGAGTTGTGGACCTCGGCGCCAGCTGTTCCGGCGCCGACCAATGTGACCTCGGCGCCATGGTCTCTGGCGCCGAGCTCAGGGTCCATTTTTGACAATCTTTCTGCAGGGGGTCCATTTGTGAAAATCTTTCACAAAAGGGGCCAAAAACAAAAAAAGACGGACAACAAATCAATCATAGAAGTGACGTCTTGACATACATATGACCTTGCAAACACTATTAGGATAATTTGCATTTCATTAAGGGGCCTACAATGCAAGCTTTTAATGTTAGCACATGTTCTAGCATAGATATGTCTAGAGCATTTTCATATACACAATAATATCAATGCCTACAAAGATACAGTAGGCAAAAGGTGAAGCCTGATCTTTTGGTTTCCCATCCTGTTGCAATATTTGACAGGAATATATCATTTTTTCCCTTGTGCGGTGGTGTGTAGTACATAGTTATAGACAGCCCTATAGGAAAACACACATGGTTGTGTCTCTTCCATATTATGTCCTTTAAAATTAAATAATTAGAAAACTTCTGCAGCATTTTTTTCTTAAAGTACCACCCCCGTTCCAAATTATAGGTTGTTTTGGCTTTTCTAGTCCATCAACTTTGTTATGCACCTAGCTAGATAAACGCTATGTCAAAATTCATAGCAAAATCTATGAATATAGAAAAGTCAAAATGACCTGTAATTTGGGGAGGAAGTATCGATCTCCGAGCATGCCAAAGTGATTATTGTATCATCTTTCTATAGGTTTTCATGAGAGATATATCAATCAAATAATGTTATAAGAATTCATGTGTAAGACAACCACTCTCTACGTTGAAAATATATATGTTTTATTTAGTATATATACTCATATATGTATTTATTGAGTTAGTTTATTAAGACATTATAATATTGTAATATATACAGGGACATGTGGAAATTTGCATTTATCCAAATGAGCATTGATCCTCGCTTTTTAGTCTATAACGGTTGATATAGTTTTTCATCTAAATCATAACATGTCATAAAAAATATAGATGAGATGAAACCACTCGATCGAAAACTAGTCACACTAGAAGAAACTATTTATTCTGTATAGACTACAGGTGACAGTTTCAAAATCCATCGCTAACCCTATGTAATATGTGATGGTTAACAAATTATTGTCACAAATTTTCAACAGTCGATATCAGGCCCATAATATAGTGACGGTTTAATGAATCCGTCACGAGCCGACCCATAACCTAGTGATTTTTAAATGACACTTAAATTTATGTTTTCTCTCATATATATTTTAATTTAGTATAAAAATATTTTTAACATTTGCTTGCCTTTCATTTGGAGCCCATCTGTCAACCAATGCACCAAAAAAATTTAACTAGTAGCCACAAACAAGAATTGAACTCAAGACCTTAGCCTTTAAGACAACTATATCAGATCTTTTTTCTATGGAGGATACAACTATTCATTTCCAAGTTAAAGAAACTTTGCATGAGTATAAGCTACACCATTGCATAGTGTTGCAAGTATTTTAATCTATATCATGTGTTTGGGAAAAATGCAATATGACCTTTTACATGGATTTGATATTTGCATTTTAGGGGCTCTCGGTCAGCAGCAAGCAGCAACATGACAGGGCATCTGGGGCTCAAGAAATATTTTTCTCTCGGCCAGGAACAAGAAGCAACCCAACAAGGCATCAACAACAAGAAAGTGCACGACCGCATCTTGTTGTATTTTGCTAAACCTGTTTTTTGTGGTTTTTTGTTGTTGGAGTGACTTATATGTCATGTTGGATTGGTAGTGATGTTAGACGAAAAAATAAATTGAATCTTTTGATACTATGTTGTTGTATATGAGCTGCAATCGCTTTATATGTTGAAATTGTTGGGCTAAAAATTTTTAGTGGGCTGAATTTTTTTTGCTAGAATTAGTGGCCCACTTCTAAGATGAGCCATTAACAATTAATTGGCAACAATAGTGACATCATCATTCATGTCATCATCCATCCACGTTGTTGCCATGTAATCAGCCACGTCATCCTCCATAGCAATTGAATTCGCCATGTGGCATCAATCCATGACGGATATGTTCGTCACTAAATTTGGGATTGGGTTGGACTGAGCCTAAAGCTAATCTATGACGGTTTACACAAATCCATCTGCGATTTAATCCATGACGCTCAATTTGTGATGGAATTTAAAACCGTCACAGATGGCACTTTGCTAACGGTTTTTGAGGCTTTTATGACCGGAATTGACTGTCACAAAATAAAACCTTTCTTGACTTACTATCATTCTATCAATATCTTTGCCACTCTTGTCTTTTACTCTGATAAGCAGCTCGAACACATCCTAATGTCACATATGAATATCTCATGACCTATACCCCTGTGAATCTTTATCTAATCTACACTAATATATCTCAGCATGCATACACCATCACTTGCTGCCGCGCGCGATCTTAGCTCCAATTTACTACTACTAGAAGACCAAATTAAAAATAATACGAGTTGACATTTTTATTTCCCGAGACAGTTACAGTTAGGCATGTCCAACGAACAGTATACCTACCCACACTATACAATATATACTCTGATGAAGCTTTAACCTTTCTATAACTCAAGAATTTAAATAAAGAACATCTCAAAAGTTAGTTTAACTAATCAAGAAGCATGAGCATCCAAAGAAGGAGAAAAGAGATGCATTCACATGGATGCACGCACTAGCATGGGATGATTCCACATAGGATGCCACTGACTAACCTTAATAAACTAAACAATTTCTCGAGGAATAAAAAAGAAATAAAACTACATTTGGTATCAATCTGAAGAGAGAACAACCGAATCCCATGCATAAGCAGTGCTGCATCGAATAATTAAAACTTGACTTGTGGTTCGATCGGTTCCTGGATTACTTTTTTAAACCCATCAGATTGGTTGACATCATGTGTGGCGCCGGGGTTTAAACTATGAGCGCCTTGTCCCCTGCGGCGGGCGACCTGGCCGGAAATGGCGCCTCGCCGAACGTGGCTGCCGGCTAGGGCGGATGACTTTTCCGATCTTCAGTCCTCACCATGTTTGGCTACCAAAAAAGACGTACTGTATTTTCTTTTAACAATTTCCTTGTTGCATTCAATTCACTTCTTCATCTGGAGAGACGACATTCAATTCACTTCCCCCGAGACGTATTTTAGAATTGACATACAAGGCCACAACATAAGTAATATCCTCTAGGAAATGTCGAAAGCCATTTTTTAGAACAAAATGTCGAAAACCTTGTTATGTTTTGCACTTGTACACTACTCTACTGTTAATTAAGTGTATTTTCCTCCGGCAAGTAAGCCTTGGTTCCAAAATGTAGAGTGCCCCGTTCGAAATTATAAGTTTTTTTGACTTTTTTACACCAAGTTTAACTGTTTATTATCTTATTTAAAAAATTATACAAAATATCATATCTTTTGTTCTATGAGCTTAGCTGATTGGAGGCCGCCTCAGACCAGCGATCCCTTCATCGACATTACTCAGCCTGATCAGTAGTGCCACTTGCGGCCGCGCTTCAGCTGCAGCAGTCCCTTCCGATCAGCAGACTGCTTAAAAGTAACGTGCAGAGCTGAGTGTGGAGTAGTATTACAACACCTACAGTTTGTTTATTTTTTAATGGAATTATTATTGTTTGAAACTTAACTGGCAAGTAATACTTGTACACATGAAATGGAGGAAGTGGCATTTTAGGTCGCTTTTCTTTTTCTTCTCTCTTCTGTCTTGTACGTGTATTGTTGAACTCATGCGAAATAACGCGATCGTTCATGTTTGGATTTTCTTTTTTCTTTTTTTTTTTTTGAGGAATGTTCATGTTTGGATAGAAATACATATAAGCCCTTATTGGGCTCTATCAATTCAAACCCAGACGACATGCAAAGCGAAATAAATAAACCCGGCCTGCTGCGCGCACTGTGTGCGTGGGCAGGCCTGCTGCTTAGAGCCCATATATAATGGTAGTCCAGCCCACAAGCAAAAAGATTCGAGACAACCACATACTACTAATCTAGTCGGTCGCCGACGTGGCTGATGTCCGGCGATCATCGGCGATAACGACAGGCGGCATTAAGCTAGCAGTAGATCGAGCTAGCAGACGAAGATAACGTAAAAGTCTGTTGTGAATGTATGGCTGCTCCATGCAAATATATTTCCATGGAGGAGAGATTGAGATCGATCAAACGCAAGCGCTAGCAGCAGTAGTAGTGTTCGGGTCTAGCAAGGAAGGAACAATATACTACTCAGTCCGCCTCGTCGTC
Source organism: Urochloa ruziziensis (assembly GCA_015476505.1). NCBI lineage: Eukaryota > Viridiplantae > Streptophyta > Magnoliopsida > Poales > Poaceae > Urochloa > Urochloa ruziziensis. Next base: position 59,638,688 of record CM027118.1, read on the forward strand.
GGTGACCTCGACGAAGGCCTCGCCATTGGCGAGGAACTGCTCGCGGACGCTCCTCTTCTCCTCCTGCCAGGCCTCAAGCATCGGCACGGAGCGCTCTTCCATCTCCAAGAGGCGGATGGGACGAGGCGGCGACATCTCCATGTAGGCGTCGATCCGATCCTGCGTCAGCTTCACCCTCCTCGTCTTCTTCGCCTCCTTCTTCTTCCTCGCCTCCTCCTCCCGCGCCCTCGCCGCATCCAATACCGCCCGTACGTGTGCAGCCGCTGCGCTTCCAGCGTGTCTCCTCCCATCTTGTAACATCCCTGATGTTTACGTCCTAAGTATAATACTTATCAGTTGTGGAGAAATTTAGAATTGATTGTGATCTATGGAGCAAAGTCAACTTTTGCATGAAATTTGACCAAAAGTCAAAAAGAGAAGAGGAAGTTTGAAAAATTTCAAACAAAAATTTGGATTAGCAATTCAAAGTTAGTGGAACCTGTTGGAACTAAGTGGTAGCAAAAATTTCCTTCTCAAGTGCCTCAATTAAATGTGGAAAGAAAAAGATCAAGGTTACTATTCCCCATATGAAAATAGGAAAAAAATGGATGTCTGAAAACAGTGAAAAGTGGGTAAGTTTGATGGCATGAAACTTTGAATTTTCTTTATATACAGTCCTATGACCCAAAGTGAAAGTGGCAGCTGATGGTTTGAACTTGTTGTGAGAAGGATATCACAACTAAATTTGGCTGTTAAGTATTTCTTTTGAGCTAATCAACTTGAGTAAGTATTATGTTTCTGCTGACAACTTGAGAAAAACTCTAAGTCTGGAACAGCTGCAAAACCTTCCACTTGGGGCTCGATTTTGGAAAGATTTTGTGTATAAAACTTCGAAGTGATCATGCTCACAAGAATTATGGATGTCCAGAGAGTTGATAAGTGCTTGGGTTTGAGATTAAATAGGAAGTTTACCATGTTAAAGTTGAGCTCCAAGTGAGCTAAATGGAATAAATTCAGACTCTCTATGATAACTCTGAAAATTTCTAAGTCTGGAAGAGTGAACTCGAGCAGCTTTTAGATCAATGTTTAGAGATGAATTTCGTGAGTTTTTGTGTAAGGACCATACATGTCTAAGATGTAAAATGGAATTTTGGATATGTATACTCTCATCATGCCAAATCTTGCTGGGATCAAACAAAGTTTGCTATTTATTTGGAGTCTCTACTTTTGGATGAATTTCACTGGAATCTCTGAATAAGTGACGAACTGACAGACTGTAGGGGATTCGAAATTTTCCCCAATGTTCAGAGATCAAATTCGAGAGATTGATAGAAGTTTTGGCCAAGCAATTTATATCAAAGTTCAAGCCCTATAGTTCCTCTCCAAATTTGGTTAAAGGTTTGAAAGGAGTTTACATTTCAAAGTTTGAGAAAATTTAGAATCAAGGGGGGTCAGTTGAAAGGAGAAAGGGGAGGAGCAGACAGATAGCCTCCCGATGGGAGCTGTCTGCCTGCTCGCCGCCGGCGAGCAGAGGCGGTAAAATTCGGCCGTGCCACGCGTCGGCATCACCCAAGGACAGCACTAGGAGATCAAGCATGAGGTGGCCGATCGATGGCGGTGAAAAATTCGAATAAATACCGCGCTCCCGGTCGAGTTTATCCCTTCCCGCCATTTTCGTTCTTCCCCTGTCCTCTCGGTCGCCGGCGAAATTCGTCGTCGTTCGGCCGACGTAGCCTTAACCACTCCGCTCAAACTTTCGCTCCGTCCTCCTCTACCATCCGAGCAAGATCTCGATCGAAGCCGTGCCCCACCGAGCCCGCGCGACTTCTTTTCCTCGACGCCGGCAGTTCTTAGTTCTTGGTGAGCACCCCTCCGTGGAAGTCTATGTTGCCGTGGTTTTGATCAAAATTAGAGGCTAGATGTGAGTTGAGTAGGTCAAGGTGATGCTTTAGGAGGTGTTGGTTGGATCGAAGCGTCGCCGGAACGGCCGGCACAGTCGCGCCGCCGCAAGCGCCGCCGCTATGAGTGCCGCCGCCATGGAATTCGAGGTTCTGGACACCGGGAAGGAAAACCGAGAGAAGCACTAGGTGTTCTAGGGTGAGGCGAGTCTGTTGAGCATGTTCTTGTTGAGTTTGTCGTCGCCGTTGAGCCGGCGTAACGCCGCGCCGCCGCCTAACCCTAGCCCGGCCGCCGCCGCCCTGCGCCGCCGCTCCACTGCTCCGCCGACCAGGCCGTCGCCCCCAGCGTGTGCGCCTCGCGTAGCCGCGTCTTCCTGTGCTCGCGTCGTGGCCAGAGGGCCACCGCCGGCGCCTCGGCCGCCGGTCAAAGCCGGTGAGCCGCTGGTCAAGGCCGGAAGGCCTGTTTTGGCCGCCAGGGACCGCGGGAGAGAAGAGAAGGAAACCCAGGGGGGTTTCTGCAAGAAGTCCTTTAAGTTTTTTAGAATTAGATTTAAATTTCGGTTTTCACTCGAAAATTCATAGTAATTTGTAGAAATGTCCAAAAATAGTGAGACCAATTTTGTTAGGTTTGTTTTATTTTCCTTTATGCATTAAAATTCTTAAACCCTAGGTCAATTATAAAATAAATTAGGTATTTATTTATTTACCCTCTTTTAGGTATTTAAATAAATACTTAATTATTTCCTAAATGTTTAATAATTCTGAATAATGATTTCTCAATTAAAATTAATAATAAATAGGTTTTTAATTATTTATTTTTCTCCTTTAGAGTTAGAAATTTATTTTAATGATCCTTTTTAAAAAAAAAGAAACAAATTAAAAATGATTAAGGGCTAGTTTAATTAGGAGAAAAATGTGGGTTAGTCTTTTTTAAAAAAGGGGTAGTTAGTGTTGGCTTGCAACTTTATCATGAAGGTAAGTTGTATGCTTTGTTTTTCAAACATTTTTGCATGCACTAACCCCTGTCTTGCATATCGTAGAAACTGAAACTCCTGAAGTGGAATACGTGGAATTGTCTGAGGAGCAGCAGCCGTCCGAGGAAGTGGTCGTGATTGCCCCTGAAACCGAAGAAGTCATCGAAGAGCCTAACTTTTTTGTGACTTCAGGCAAGCCCCGGTGCATTTATACCTACTAGTTTTGAATTATTTATCTCGTGTCCAAATCTTGCTATATGTTGTGCATTAGGTCTAGGAATGATTGAAACCTACTTTTATGCACAATTCACCCTTGATATTAAGGACATCTTTGCCATCTGTTTAATTAATTAGTAATACTCCATGCTTAGTCATGCTTAGAATGGTTATCCTAGCGAGTAACTTTTCGTTGCTCCTCTACCTAAGGTAATTTGGATCAATTAAATGTTTATTCAAGGAATAAAGGCCTGTTTTGAAATGCGGACAGAAGATTGGAAGGAATCGAGGAAAGTTGATTCCATAGTTCTGTTTGCTCTTTAATATTGCTAAGGCCCGTTCGTTGTTTTAACCGCTGATCAAGTGATCTTACCTGGTAACTTACTGGGATAGGGAACCAGCAAGCCCGGTAGGTTGGTTAACTCTTTGAGGGGAAATATATTTTACCTGTGCTTGCTGAGTCGGAGAAGGGCGGGGGCGTAGCCTGAAACTCACATGGTGGTCAGGCCAGACGTGGGGCCTCATGTGGGGGTGCGTTCCCGGGTTCGGGTAATTATATTTCCAGTCTTAGAGTACGACCAGTCGAAAGGATTGTTGCGTGCAGCCCGATCAGCTGCGCGTGGCTGGGAACTAGGTCTCTCCTGCAGGATGTAAATCGGTCCGGATCGCCACAATTCTTGGTTATGAATGCATTTGATCACTGTTAAGCATCGTAGAAGAAACAAGTTGAATGTAAAGTTTTTATGAATTCAATATGCTGATTGATCTAGTTACCACTTGTATGAAAAATACTTTGCAATCTAGATGCTATAGCTAAGAACTAAATTTGGAATAAAACATGAAAAATATAAGGATCCACCTTTAGTAAGCATTTCCGCAAAAAGAATAAAGTCAGCCAGTCCACTAAAAGCTTTCATACTCCTTGAAGGTTGGTCGTTTATTTTGTTTAGTCGGGTCAGTCTTGCTGAGTACCTTTGTACTCAGACAATCCCTTCTTGTTGTTTTCAGAGGCACCACAGCAGAGAGGCGAGGAGGAAGCCCCGAAGAACTAGAACATCTGTGGGTCTCTGATGTTCTGGTGTTGGCATAGTTGTATAATTAGGATGATACTAGACTCCTTTGGCGTGTTTGTTTTAAACTCTCTAGCAAGGCTTGACATGCACTTAAGTTTGTTTCAAACTACAGTTTGTAATAATCCGTACCTCGATCTATTTATGTAAAAAGGTAATGCTTGTTAATACTTTCCCTTCTCGAAAGTGATCCTGATGTATGGCTAAGATTCAAAAGTGGATGATTCGAGTCGTCCTAGGGACACTCGACGGATTGCCGGATTTAAACTGTTTGAAGTGCGTTAGTGGAAATTACTGTTGCGACAGTGATTCGGCGCACTTGAGCCAGTTTAAATTGGACGGTTCTGCCACAGCTGGTATCAGAGCCATAGGTTGGGATAATTAACAAGGATTGCGTCTTTTTGAAACTATAGGGACCCTATTTTGTTATAAAAAGAAACAATTGTGTCAGTGGTGGTTGTAGAGTTAATGTGATTAATTGTTTTGCAGATGCTAACTGTCTCTGCGTGTATCGTTAGATTCGTTAGAAAATTCTTGATTAGGGAGAGTGTTACGATGCCACCGAGTTTTCTACGAGTGTGTATAAGTTGGAAAGGACGCAGGGATCGTTGCATCATGTTGCATTGCATAGTTTTTAAAACTTTTGGGTTTGGTGAGTGTCGCTAGACCTAAACCTGGTTTCTTGTTCAGATGGAGTTTGAGGAGCGCACTGACCGGGATGGATGGACTCAGGGGTGTTATCATAAAAAGCCTGGGTTTACACAGCTTTTGTGGGAGACTCTAAAAGGCAAGGGTTTCAAGAATCCACCTCTGTATTATTGGAGAAAGGAAGATACTGCTCACAGGGTGGGATGCAGCGTGTATGTTCATATTCCTGAGTCAGACGCTCATCCTGAGTGGAATATAGATGAAGTGTGGGAGTACGGGTTTGAATTTGAAGATACCGTGGAAAAAGCCGCCTTAGTGGCATTGACGGCACTGTGTGAGAAGAACAAGTTAGAAATTGGTTCCAGTCCAGCACGACACTTCCCAATCATAAATCAGCAAGATGGAATTTGGAGGCGTCGTATGAAGGCATTGAAAAGTGAGCAGCGAGTGGAACGGGATGTTGTTGCTGCTGCTTCAATGGACTATATGACTCATATGTACAATCTTCACCAAGCCTGCCAGCACGAGTACTATAAGCAAAGAGAAAGAAATGCTGAAGTCAAGATGGCTGAGGCGGGGATGAGGTTTAATATGGAACAGGATAGGCAACGTGAGCGAGCTCGCAAAGAAGAAGCCATGAAGCGAGAGCATGAAATAGAAGGTGCTATGAGGAGGCAGTCTCAGCAAATTGATCAACTGGAAGCGGAACTTAAGCAGGTTCGTGACACCCTGGAGGTAGGCCAGCAAACTTCAGCCTTATATCGGGAGACAGTTGAAGCCAATGTCAGCAGATTGGAAGCCGAGCGTATGTTTCATCTCGATGAGATACTCTCTCTTCGAGTGGCATTAGAAGAGTTACAGGAGCAACCACCGGTACACCCAGCCGATAATGCCCCACCTCCTGTACAAGATCCTCCGCAAGCTCCAATCGCTGGAGAAGGTGCTAATGTTGTTGGTTTTGAGGTGGAAGTGCATGGCTTGGAAGCTCTAGCAGCGGGTTTCCAGGCTGGAAATGATGAGGGAATGGAACCTCCGGGTCAGGAGATTGATCTCTTTGCCTATGAGAATTTAGATGGGTTTGATATGCCTATGGAAGACAATATGGGGAATGTTCCGATGGGCCATCATCAGTTTGATTGGGCTCATGTGAATGCTGACGGTTTTGACCCGGATGGACATGAAGCGGCCATGGCTGATGCTGAAGATGGTGAAGAGGAGGAGGAAGAAGAGGAACCTGAGGAAGTTGAAGAAGCAGAAGAAATATCAGGATTAGATAGTGCACCTATTTCGTCATCATCTTCTTCTTCCAGGGATAGTGAGTCCGCAGGTGAAAACTCGGTCAATTATCCTCTGCCACCTGACAGACAGGATGAAGCTACTTCTAGGCCTCCTGTTCCCCCTGGACAAGTACTAATGACGGCCGATCAAGAAGTGTTACAAGCAGCGATGGCACGATTGGGGATCAATACCGCAGAGCTGGGTATTTATCCGTATGGTGGCTAAAGGGGACATGAGAAATCGTGGTTGTGGATGTAAATGTGTAGATACTGGACGCTAGAATAAGACTGAAGAACATGGTAGAGTACCATGTTATGTAGTTAGTGATGCCAGTCTGTACATTTGGCTTGTGATGACAGCTGTAAATATTTGCTGGTTTGTAGTATGTTGGAAACTGTTGTTGTAATACTAAACAAGTGATGTAATATAAGTGTGGTTTGCTTAAGTAAGTGATGCATGCTTTGGTGCTATGTGTTACGAGTATTTTGCAGAATTACGTAAATGTTGTACTTGTTGCTGCTAAAAATCCAAGAAGGAGAAATTAATCCCTTGTTTTGGAATTTTGTAGAATGTCGGGTTCAAAGGAATCACACCCTGCGGCAAGGGCCGAGGAGGCGGCCCGAGTTCAAAACCCCACTTTGACGGATGCCTTTGCTAGTATTGTCAACTCTGGGGCTGAGCAGACTAGGTTGCTCAATCTTATCGCTGAAACTCTCAATACTAATCAACAGCATGCCCGCCAAGCAGGACCACCCAGAGTGACGTATCAAAATTTTCTGGAAACTCATCCACCCATCTTCCTCAAGGCAGAGCATCCTATTGAAGCAAATGAATGGCTTCAAGCCATAGAGCAGAAATTTCGGGTAATCCCCCAATGTTCCGAAACTCAGAAGGCGGAATTTGCAGGATTACAGCTTCAAGGCCCAGCGGGTACTTGGTGGGCTAGTCATTTGATGAGACAACCTGCTGGAAGAGATATTACTTGGGATGATTTCAAGGCAGCGTTTCGTGCCCAGTTTGTGCCTGCAGGAGTTATGAGAATGAAGCTAGAGGAATTTTTGAAGCTCCGACAAGAAGGGAAGAGTGTATTGGATTACACCAATGCTTTTGATCATCTGTCTCAATATGCTCCGGAACATGTGGATACTGAGGCTAAAAAGAAGGATTGTTACTTTCGAGGCCTCAATGCAAAAATGCAAGACAAGCTGTTTACATGTACTTTTGATACATATAGTTCTGCTGTGAGCATGGCGTTCACCGCAGAAGAAAAGATGAAGGCAGTGGAAGAAACTCTGAAGAAAGAGGAATCTCTCAAAAGAAAGAATCCACCCTTTGGGGCTTCAAGTAGTGCTCCTCCGCGTTTCAAGGTGGTTTATCGAGGGCCAGCCCGACCACCTTATAGACCGCCACAGCAACAACCTCAGCAGCAATGGGTGGTCAGAAATCCCTACAATGCACCCCGACCCACAAGTCCGCAATATCCAGGGATTCGTAACACCGCTGCCCCATCTAGTGCGCAGCCGTGTTATAATTGCGGAAGGATTGGTCATTTTGCTCGGGATTGTCGTTTTTCCAAACAAGGCGGAAATCCAAATGTAAAAGCTCAGACTTCAGGCCAGGGAGTTGGTCAGAAGTTTATCCGGAAAAAGTTCCTCAACACTAAGACGGGCCGAGTTCATTATATGAATGTTGAGGAGATTCCGGAAGGAGAACCGGTGATGGCTGGTATGTTCTCTATCAATGATCATCCTGCAGTTATTTTATTCGATTCGGGTGCTTCACATACTTTTATCAGTAGAGCTTTTGTGGAGAAATATCATTTAGAAACAAGTGTCTTAAGGACGAACTATGCTATCCAATCTACGGGAACCACCCAAAACACCAATCTTATAGCTCGGAATGTGATTCTTAACCTAGAGGGCAAAAAGGTGGGTGCAGTTCCCTTAATCTTAGAAGATCAGGGAATAGACCTTATCTTGGGGATGAATTGGATGAAGCAGTATAAAGCATTGATAGATGTGGATATCAGAACCATTTGTATGAAGGATATGCAAGGAAATCCTTTTGAGATAGAAATTCCTACCCGCCAATGTTTTGATCAAATGGTTAAAAAGACTAGAGCTGTCACTTTGGCCTCAATCCCAGTGGTAAATGAGTTTGAAGATGTTTTTCCTGAAGATCTTCCTGGTTTACCACCGGATAGAGCAATAGAATTTACCATTGAAATAGAGCCTGGCACAGCTCCAATCTCAAGAAGACTGTCACACCCGGTTCTGAAAAACAAAACCGAGTGCACACCGTATGTGTGCCAGGATCAAGTTTCACACATACGGCGAACGAAAAGTGAATAATCGAGACAGTATCACGTAAAAGAAAATGAATCAGAGTATTACACAGCTCAAATCCTGGAAACGGAGGCTCCAACTCCACAAGCAGACGACCGGGGGTTGCGTACGCCTAGCACTCAGCAACGTCTTCAGTGAACTCCACAGTAGCTTCCTTCTTCTGAGCAACATTGTTTATAGCAAGGGTGAGCACATGTCGTACTCAGCAAGTGTGGGGAAAGTATGAATGCAAGGCTAAATCAAGGAAAGGCTGAGGTTTAAAGCGATAAGCAATTTTAGTTGGTCAAACTTTTATTAGCACCTGATTACTAAGATATAAATATATACCAAACCACATTAATATAAACAGAGCGCCATAAGCACATGGCACAACGAGAACCACGATTTAAGTCCATCTTCAAGTTCAATTATCATGTGAGTGTCCAGGCCGCTCTTGACCGTGAGCACGGCTGATATATCAGTTTTACACTCTGCAGAGGTTGTACACTTTCACCATAAGTCGCGTAAAAGTCCAAAAGAACTTTAAACCCAACCACGCTGTGCTGGCCAAGCACGTATCACACTACCGAGGTGTGACCGCATAGGGACGCAACAAGGCCTTTACAAAGATTCCCTAGCAAGTGATAGTCCGCTAAGGTTCCAAGCCGAAGCAGGCATAACCCTCTCTAATGGGCACACCTTAGCAAAGGCTTCCTCCCAAAAAGGGCCGGGCTATACACCGTCAACGCTTCCCCTCTTGCCCAGTACAGGTAAGACTATCCCAAGCTAGAGTTTCTAATTAATTAGCCAAGACCAGAGCCCATTAGTTCTTATGGTTGTACTGTTTTCCCGGGTGGTTCTCCATGTTCCGATTAAATCATATGATCTTGTATTAACCAGAGGTATAGCATAAAGTAAAGCATGTTTATCATTAATGTTCATTAGAACCACCATAACCCAAGTATAGCAACTAGCAATGCTACCCAACATAAAGATAAACCCAGGTTGACAAGGAATAATCATGAAAGACTAGTCACTCCTTAATAGGACCAATCAAATCAAATGCAAGCATATGCAAAGGTATTTATTGTATAAAGTTATTGGGACAAAAATAACAAGGACACACTTGCCTTAATTCCAGAGAATAGTTGCTCAGATTATCTCCAGCTCTTCAAGCTCTCGAACCACGTTCCTTCTACTTGAAGCAATCATCCAAGCAAAGCAAACATTCTAGAGCAAGCAAACAAAGACAACTAAGAACAATACACCAATCAAAATAAAAGATTTAAAAACAACGTTCTAAACGGTAGAGCTCGATGCTAATGGCATCGATAAATTTTGGATGAGCAAGATGTGTCAATGATGTATGATAGGAAAAATAAAAGATAATACAAGTTGATATGGATGATCACAGATATTGTCGTATATGAGTAGCTGGCAAAATATGTTCAGATAATATTATGGTAAATAGAACAATAAAGTGAACATGAGAAGAGGTTGATGGCCATGTTGAACAGCTTAATCCAAAGGATGTGCCATGTAAGATAACGATAGACAAAACTTATTGTTTGATGCTCACGTGCATGTAGGATTGCATGGCTGGTAGATGGATTCAGAATGGATCACGGTAAAGTGAAGGAAAAACACAATTATTGCTCAACAATGATGTAAGCATATCATCACTAGATTAATTAGGCAATAAAAGAATGCGGAAGAGGAACAAATGGTATCACCGTGATATCATACTTGCATGACCAACGTTTTCTTTGCTTCTGTACCTCCATGGACGATGCCTTGCACCAGATAGCTAGCGATGGCTGTAAAGAGACCACGGAAGGGCTCAGCAGCTGGCTCGGCATGGAACAACAGGGGCATGGCCGTAGGCAGCACGAATCGCAGGTAGCATGGATCAGAGAGAAAAATGGACAAAGGAGTGCTCAAGCATTAGTAGGTATGGCATCATCAGATACTTTTGGAAATTAAAATAACTTTGCAAGATATTGAAGTGTTAACTGCACCTCATGGCTACGACGCCGGCTTCTGTTGATCTCCTGGTGTGAAGGAAAAATCTTGGCCACGCACACGGATGGGATCGGAGATGGGCAGGAAACATCACGGCCGGAGTCTGGTCTTGATCATAGATGCATTGCGGCAAACTTCATGAGTAAGCTCTGACCTCGTTAACAACTTGTACAGAGAACAAAGGGAATTATGTAGAGAGCTTACATACGTTGGGCTAGTTATGATAAAGTAATAACATACGCATCTTGTAGTTGCTTGCCAGCGAGGGAATAAGCACGGTGTTGCCGGTGTGCTTCAGCGGTAGATTGACGGACGGCGGACGGGTCTCAATGGCGGCAGCGCTATGCAGTGGTCGTCAGCGGACGACGAGGCTGTGACGGCTGGAGGCGGTTCATCGTCGTGGAGCTCCTGGTGGAGGCGGCTTCGTTCGACGGTCACCAGGCACGGCTAAACAGCGACGGCGGCGCTGCGCGATGTGAGGTTGCAAGGGGGCGGCAGCGCTCTGCTGCGGTAGCGGCGGCGGCGCAGGAAGGCGAGAGGTAGCTAGGGCAGCAGCGTGGCGGCACGCTAGCGTTAGGGCTCGTGGGGAAACTTCAGTAGATTGCGGCGATACAGAAAATAAAGTGATGAGAGAGCAACAAGATACTTGTAGGCTGGTGGCAGGGTCGCCGAGACTCTTGGCCGTGTGCATCTCTGAATCAGAAACGGCGCCCGAGCTGGACTCTAGGTTGGTTGGGCTCGAGCGTAGGTGTGTGGAAGCAGGAGATGAAACGTGACACAAGCCCAGACTTCAACGACCAGTGCAGGTGCAAACATGAGATGCCACGTTGTTGGGTTTGGCCCAACTCGTGCAGACGAGAGGAAGCTACAAAGAAGACAAGAACTTGAGGAGATATGCGTGACCAGATTTCAGATTATGCAAGCCCAAAATAGAATTTGTTACGGAAAATGGGAAAAGAAATTTTCCGTAAAATGTGGATGTCAAGAAAAACACTAGACATTACAGATTCTTCAAAGGTCTTATTGCAAAAGCTTGGGGTTTCTTTCCCATGGCTGATGGGCTGCTGGGCCGTCCGGCTTGCCGACACTCTAGCGATCCGGAGATCACGGAGAGGCGGAAAAACAAGGGAGGAGATCGCGGAGGTGAGCTCATCATCAGCAGGGCGTGAGCGGCTTTGTCGAAATCGGAGATGCGGCGGCGATGGATGTAGATCGTCGAATCGGGCGGCGAAGCATGCGGCTTGGCTCGGCGAGGCTCCTGGTGGTCACGGCGTCGTCCGGCTGCGCTCCTTCACGCCGGAACGGCGGCGACGGCCGGCGGCGGCGCTGCGCGGCGAAGGTGGCGGCGCGAGGCGTGAAGGGCGGCGGCGGCGGCAGGAGAGCACGGGGCTGGGCGCCCGCCCTTTATAGGAGCGCGGGGTGGGCCCACCTTGGCATGCACGCCAAGAACGCGGCGCCGGCGGCGCAGCCGTGCGCGGCCAGGAGAGCTGGCGGCGGCTGCTGGGCCCAGATGGGCTTCGGCGGGCCGGAGCGGTTAGGGTGAAGCGGGTCGGGTCGGGTTCGGTTGGACCCGGCCCAATCCGTTAAGGAAAAGGATTATGTTTTTATTTTTCGGAAATACTTTTCAATGCGAAAACAATTCCAGAAAAATCTAGAAAATGTTTTTAAAGCACGAAAAATACTCAGAAAATCCCAAAAATTCTAGGAAAAATCCTAGTGATAGATTTGGACACGAGGAGGCTAAATAAAATATTTAGAGCTCGTGAAAAGAATTTTAGAGCCTTCTAATAAATAGATTTAGCTCTAGGAAGAGGAGAATAATTTCCAGAAAAATCTAGAAAATTCTCAGAAGAACCTAAACGTTAAGGAATGCATTTTTGAAACCTTAGCACTCATAAAACACCAAGATGCAACTCGGCATGAATGCAACACGCAGAGAACATTTAATTTACTTTTATAAACACACACAATTAATTTTATTTCTATGCTAAATTCCTTGTAAAATAAATAAATGTTGAAAAAAATTAAAATTGAGAGAAAATCGTTGTTTAATTTTTCTTAAAATTCACATCCTGAAATTGGAGAATTTCAGGGTGTGACAAAACTACCCCCCTTAAAAGGAATCTCGTCCCGAGATTCGAAGAAAGAAGAAACAAGGAGGAGACAGATAAACAGGATTAGCGTCGAGCCAGGCAAAATCTTGACTCTTCATCTTTTCTTGTTTTCTTCAACTTGCTTCCATCTGGCCGGTGGTGACGATGATGATCTCTATTTGTCGACATTGGTGTTGCCTTCAGCTTGCTTCTCTATGATCTCCATCGAAACAACTGATAGAAAGGAGAAAGACAAGGAGTTGGAAGGTAAAAGAAGAGCCCAACTAGGCAACTGATGTTATTGTAAGTATAAGACCCACAATACACCAACAATCAATACAAAGAATCAAATCAAACCTGATCATAAAACAAACATCATCGTTCAAGCACGAGAATCCACCACTCAGCACAACAAGAACGATCTAAACGTTGTTAGTAAGGGAGAAAGGGTTATCCTAAGCATGAGGTTTCTCTTCAGCTTCATTACTCTTGATGCAGGTGTCCTTTAGCTTGTCGAGCATCAAATGCTCAAGCTTAACTTCTTGTGATTGATAGTATCTCCATTCATCAGATGAGAGGGGCAAGAATTAGAACAGGTGACACGGATGATCTGAATGTTTTGAATAAGCAGAAAACATACTTTGAAATCCAAAAGTCAAGAGGAGATTTCAAAAAGGAAAGTGAATGAGAGCAAATAATGCTCTGGACTAATATCAAGAAATAAAAGAGAATGATTATGAATTGGACTCAGGATGTCAATAATGGCAGTTTCAGATATTTGGAAAGACAGGCACATAGCTCTCTGTCCGAAAGTCCAAAAATCGTGAAAAATTACCATAAAGTAGCTCATCAAAATCTGAATCCAGCAAATTTGGTTTCACCTCAAATCGAGACCTATAGCTCCAGAATTAATTCAAAGAGTACAGTAAAGTCAGGCGGTGACGCGAACAAATTTGAGAATGGTAAAATCATTAACAGGGGAGTGAATGATCAAGGGAAAGATAAAAGTAGATAGACAAGGATTAAAAATTTAGGAAAATCAAGACAAGGAAGAGTAATAAATAACAAGAGTTCATAATGTGAATTAAATTATCAAGGATTAGATAAGTAGACAAGGAAAGATCAAGGATAGGATACAGACAGATTTCATAGTGAAATAGACCTTAGAAAACAACCATTGCTATCTAGGCTTACGTCCTACGGTCGATACAGCTCTGATACCACTTTGTCACACCCGGTTCTGAAAAACAAAACCGAGTGCACACCGTATGTGTGCCAGGATCAAGTTTCACACATACGGCGAACGAAAAGTGAATAATCGAGACAGTATCACGTAAAAGAAAATGAATCAGAGTATTACACAGCTCAAATCCTGGAAACGGAGGCTCCAACTCCACAAGCAGACGACCGGGGGTTGCGTACGCCTAGCACTCAGCAACGTCTTCAGTGAACTCCACAGTAGCTTCCTTCTTCTGAGCAACATTGTTTATAGCAAGGGTGAGCACATGTCGTACTCAGCAAGTGTGGGGAAAGTATGAATGCAAGGCTAAATCAAGGAAAGGCTGAGGTTTAAAGCGATAAGCAATTTTAGTTGGTCAAACTTTTATTAGCACCTGATTACTAAGATATAAATATATACCAAACCACATTAATATAAACAGAGCGCCATAAGCACATGGCACAACGAGAACCACGATTTAAGTCCATCTTCAAGTTCAATTATCATGTGAGTGTCCAGGCCGCTCTTGACCGTGAGCACGGCTGATATATCAGTTTTACACTCTGCAGAGGTTGTACACTTTCACCATAAGTCGCGTAAAAGTCCAAAAGAACTTTAAACCCAACCACGCTGTGCTGGCCAAGCACGTATCACACTACCGAGGTGTGACCGCATAGGGACGCAACAAGGCCTTTACAAAGATTCCCTAGCAAGTGATAGTCCGCTAAGGTTCCAAGCCGAAGCAGGCATAACCCTCTCTAATGGGCACACCTTAGCAAAGGCTTCCTCCCAAAAAGGGCCGGGCTATACACCGTCAACGCTTCCCCTCTTGCCCAGTACAGGTAAGACTATCCCAAGCTAGAGTTTCTAATTAATTAGCCAAGACCAGAGCCCATTAGTTCTTATGGTTGTACTGTTTTCCCGGGTGGTTCTCCATGTTCCGATTAAATCATATGATCTTGTATTAACCAGAGGTATAGCATAAAGTAAAGCATGTTTATCATTAATGTTCATTAGAACCACCATAACCCAAGTATAGCAACTAGCAATGCTACCCAACATAAAGATAAACCCAGGTTGACAAGGAATAATCATGAAAGACTAGTCACTCCTTAATAGGACCAATCAAATCAAATGCAAGCATATGCAAAGGTATTTATTGTATAAAGTTATTGGGACAAAAATAACAAGGACACACTTGCCTTAATTCCAGAGAATAGTTGCTCAGATTATCTCCAGCTCTTCAAGCTCTCGAACCACGTTCCTTCTACTTGAAGCAATCATCCAAGCAAAGCAAACATTCTAGAGCAAGCAAACAAAGACAACTAAGAACAATACACCAATCAAAATAAAAGATTTAAAAACAACGTTCTAAACGGTAGAGCTCGATGCTAATGGCATCGATAAATTTTGGATGAGCAAGATGTGTCAATGATGTATGATAGGAAAAATAAAAGATAATACAAGTTGATATGGATGATCACAGATATTGTCGTATATGAGTAGCTGGCAAAATATGTTCAGATAATATTATGGTAAATAGAACAATAAAGTGAACATGAGAAGAGGTTGATGGCCATGTTGAACAGCTTAATCCAAAGGATGTGCCATGTAAGATAACGATAGACAAAACTTATTGTTTGATGCTCACGTGCATGTAGGATTGCATGGCTGGTAGATGGATTCAGAATGGATCACGGTAAAGTGAAGGAAAAACACAATTATTGCTCAACAATGATGTAAGCATATCATCACTAGATTAATTAGGCAATAAAAGAATGCGGAAGAGGAACAAATGGTATCACCGTGATATCATACTTGCATGACCAACGTTTTCTTTGCTTCTGTACCTCCATGGACGATGCCTTGCACCAGATAGCTAGCGATGGCTGTAAAGAGACCACGGAAGGGCTCAGCAGCTGGCTCGGCATGGAACAACAGGGGCATGGCCGTAGGCAGCACGAATCGCAGGTAGCATGGATCAGAGAGAAAAAATGGACAAAGGAGTGCTCAAGCATTAGTAGGTATGGCATCATCAGATACTTTTGGAAATTAAAATAACTTTGCAAGATATTGAAGTGTTAACTGCACCTCATGGCTACGACGCCGGCTTCTGTTGATCTCCTGGTGTGAAGGAAAAATCTTGGCCACGCACACGGATGGGATCGGAGATGGGCAGGAAACATCACGGCCGGAGTCTGGTCTTGATCATAGATGCATTGCGGCAAACTTCATGAGTAAGCTCTGACCTCGTTAACAACTTGTACAGAGAACAAAGGGAATTATGTAGAGAGCTTACATACGTTGGGCTAGTTATGATAAAGTAATAACATACGCATCTTGTAGTTGCTTGCCAGCGAGGGAATAAGCACGGTGTTGCCGGTGTGCTTCAGCGGTAGATTGACGGACGGCGGACGGGTCTCAATGGCGGCAGCGCTATGCAGTGGTCGTCAGCGGACGACGAGGCTGTGACGGCTGGAGGCGGTTCATCGTCGTGGAGCTCCTGGTGGAGGCGGCTTCGTTCGACGGTCACCAGGCACGGCTAAACAGCGACGGCGGCGCTGCGCGATGTGAGGTTGCAAGGGGGCGGCAGCGCTCTGCTGCGGTAGCGGCGGCGGCGCAGGAAGGCGAGAGGTAGCTAGGGCAGCAGCGTGGCGGCACGCTAGCGTTAGGGCTCGTGGGGAAACTTCAGTAGATTGCGGCGATACAGAAAATAAAGTGATGAGAGAGCAACAAGATACTTGTAGGCTGGTGGCAGGGTCGCCGAGACTCTTGGCCGTGTGCATCTCTGAATCAGAAACGGCGCCCGAGCTGGACTCTAGGTTGGTTGGGCTCGAGCGTAGGTGTGTGGAAGCAGGAGATGAAACGTGACACAAGCCCAGACTTCAACGACCAGTGCAGGTGCAAACATGAGATGCCACGTTGTTGGGTTTGGCCCAACTCGTGCAGACGAGAGGAAGCTACAAAGAAGACAAGAACTTGAGGAGATATGCGTGACCAGATTTCAGATTATGCAAGCCCAAAATAGAATTTGTTACGGAAAATGGGAAAAGAAATTTTCCGTAAAATGTGGATGTCAAGAAAAACACTAGACATTACAGATTCTTCAAAGGTCTTATTGCAAAAGCTTGGGGTTTCTTTCCCATGGCTGATGGGCTGCTGGGCCGTCCGGCTTGCCGACACTCTAGCGATCCGGAGATCACGGAGAGGCGGAAAAACAAGGGAGGAGATCGCGGAGGTGAGCTCATCATCAGCAGGGCGTGAGCGGCTTTGTCGAAATCGGAGATGCGGCGGCGATGGATGTAGATCGTCGAATCGGGCGGCGAAGCATGCGGCTTGGCTCGGCGAGGCTCCTGGTGGTCACGGCGTCGTCCGGCTGCGCTCCTTCACGCCGGAACGGCGGCGACGGCCGGCGGCGGCGCTGCGCGGCGAAGGTGGCGGCGCGAGGCGTGAAGGGCGGCGGCGGCGGCAGGAGAGCACGGGGCTGGGCGCCCGCCCTTTATAGGAGCGCGGGGTGGGCCCACCTTGGCATGCACGCCAAGAACGCGGCGCCGGCGGCGCAGCCGTGCGCGGCCAGGAGAGCTGGCGGCGGCTGCTGGGCCCAGATGGGCTTCGGCGGGCCGGAGCGGTTAGGGTGAAGCGGGTCGGGTCAGGTTCGGTTGGACCCGGCCCAATCCGTTAAGGAAAAGGATTATGTTTTTATTTTTCGGAAATACTTTTCAATGCGAAAACAATTCCAGAAAAATCTAGAAAATGTTTTTAAAGCACGAAAAATACTCAGAAAATCCCAAAAATTCTAGGAAAAATCCTAGTGATAGATTTGGACACGAGGAGGCTAAATAAAATATTTAGAGCTCGTGAAAAGAATTTTAGAGCCTTCTAATAAATAGATTTAGCTCTAGGAAGAGGAGAATAATTTCCAGAAAAATCTAGAAAATTCTCAGAAGAACCTAAACGTTAAGGAATGCATTTTTGAAACCTTAGCACTCATAAAACACCAAGATGCAACTCGACATGAATGCAACACGCAGAGAACATTTAATTTACTTTTATAAACACACACAATTAATTTTATTTCTATGCTAAATTCCTTGTAAAATAAATAAATGTTGAAAAAAATTAAAATTGAGAGAAAATCGTTGTTTAATTTTTCTTAAAATTCACATCCTGAAATTGGAGAATTTCCGGGTGTGACAAAGACCCTATCGGATGCCACCAAAAGAGTTAGCAGAATTAAAGGTTCAATTGCAAGAATTGCTGGATAAAGGATTTATTCGGCCCAGTAATTCGCCTTGGGGTTGTCCAGCTATATTTGTGAAGAAGAAGGATCATACTTTGAGGTTATGTGTGGATTATCGTCCTTTAAATGCAGTGACGATTAAAAACAAATATCCATTGCCTCGAATTGACTTGTTATTTGACCAGCTAGCTGGAGCCAGGGTTTTCTCTAAAATTGACTTAAGATCTGGTTATCATCAGATTAAAATTAAGCCTGAAGATATACCCAAGACTGCATTTTCTACCAGATATGGTTTATACGAATATTTGGTTATGTCCTTTGGATTAACAAATGCTCCAGCCCATTTCATGTATTTGATGAATTCAGTGTTTATGCCAGAGCTGGATAAGTTCGTGGTGGTTTTCATTGATGATATTCTAATATTTTCCAAGAATGAAGAAGAACATGCAAGGCACTTGCGTATAGTTCTAAATCGACTCAGGGAGCATCAGTTGTATGCCAAGTTCAGTAAGTGTGAATTTTGGTTGAAGAAAGTGCCTTTTCTTGGACATGTATTGTCAGCCGACGGAGTCGAAGTTGACCCAGGGAAGGTTAAAGACGTTTTAAATTGGAAACCCCCAACAACAGTGCATGAAGTTAGAAGTTTCCTTGGAATGGCTGGGTATTATAGAAGATTTATTCCAGATTTCTCCAAGATTGCAAAACCTATGACAGAACTGCTGAAGAAAGAAAAGAAGTTTGAATGGAGTAAAGAATGTGAAGAAGCGTTCCAAATATTGAAGAAATTGTTGACCACAGCGCCTGTTCTAGCTCAACCAGATGTCGAGAAGCCGTTTGATATTTATTGTGATGCTTCAGGCAAGGGGTTAGGCTGTGTGCTGATGCAAGAACGCAGAGTTATTGCTTATACATCTCGACAACTGAAGAAACATGAGGAAAATTACCCTACTCATGATCTAGAACTAGCTGCTGTGGTACATGCATTAAAGGTATGGAGACATTATCTTTTAGGTAGTGTTTGTCATATCTACACTGATCACAAAAGCTTAAAGTATATATTTACTCAGTCGGATTGAATATGAGGCAACGAAGGTGGTTGGAGCTCATCAAGGACTATAACCTAGAAATTCATTATCATCCAGGGAAAGCTAATGTGGTAGCTGATGCTTTAAGCAGAAAAGCTCAATGTCATTGTGTAACTGCTCATGCAAAGGAGAAGACGTTATGTCAAGAGTTGGAAAATTTAAATTTGGAAATAGTGGCACAAGGAACCGTAAGAAATATTATTATCCAAGATACTTTGACAGAGCAGATAAGGAAATCTCAAAAGGAAGACAAAGGTATGCAGATCTTAAGAGATTGTCTAAAAAGGGGAGAAGATACTTGTTTCACTCAAGATGAACAAGGTACACTTTATTTCAAAGATAGAATGGTGGTACCCAAAGACTTTGACTTAAGAAAGAAAATTTTGGATGAAGCACATTTATCCAGATTTTCAATTCATCCTGGTAGCAGTAAAATGTATCAGGATTTGAAGCAAAGATTCTGGTGGACTAGAATGAAAAGAGAAATTGCGAGGTATGTGTCGGAATGTGATACCTGTCAGAGAGTAAAAGTGATACATCAAAAGTCAGCTGGAATGTTGCAACCTTTATCTATTCCAGCGTGGAAATGGGATGATATCTCTATGGATTTTATAGATGGATTACCTGTTACTTCCAAAGGATATAATTCGATTTGGGTTATAGTGGACCGACTTACTAAATCAGCTCACTTCATCCCAGTCAAAACGACTTTTCATGTAAGTCAATATGCTGATTTGTATCGGGCACGAATTATATCGTTGCATGGGGTACCCAAGACTATCACTTCTGATAGGGGTTCTCAGTTTGTTTCTAAATTCTGGAAGCATATACATAAAGCCATGGGTACTACATTAATTCGAAGTTCAGCTTATCATCCGCAAACTGGAGGGCAAACGGAAAGAGTCAATCAAATTCTAGAAGATATGCTGAGGGCCTGTGTGTTAACTTTTTCCAAGAAGTGGGATGAATGTTTGCCTCTAGCAGAATTTTCTTACAATAATAGTTATCAAGCCAGTATTCGGATGGCTCCATTTGAGGCTTTATATGGCCGAAGATGTCAGACGCCCTTGAACTGGTCAGAATCGGGAGAAAGAGCTGCTTTTGGACCAGACTGGGTCATTGAGGCAGAAGAGAAGGTCTCTCAAATTCGACAACATCTTAAAGTAGCTCAATCAAGGCAAAAGAATTATGCAGATAAACGAAGGAGGCCTCTGGTTTTTCAGGTTGGAGATTTTGTATATCTCCGAGTATCACCCATGAAGGGAGTTCAACGATTTGGGGTGAAAGGCAAATTAGCCCCACGATATATTGGTCCTTATGAAATTCTAGAGAAACGGGGCCCGGTTGCTTACAAGCTTGCCTTGAATGACCAATTGGCAGCCATACATGATGTGTTTCATGTAGTCCCAACTTAAGAAATGTCTAAGAGTTCCTGAAGAAATTCTGGAAGATTCAGAATTTGAACTAGCTGCAGACTTGACTTATGAAGAAAGACCAATAAAGATTTTGGATGAAAAGACTCGAGACACCCGAACCAAGTCTATTAAGTTTTACAAGGTGCAGTGGACTCACCATACACCAGCTGAAGCTACTTGGGAACAGGAAGATTATTTAATTTCCAAGTATCCAGAGTTGTTTAAGTAAGTTTAGAAGTGTGTTTTTGTCTGTAAATAAGAACCCACCACCAGCAACCAGTTCTTTTATGAAGTCTATACTACAGACTTTCATGACGCATTTTCCTTTCCACTAAGAAAAATGGTAATGAGCATCCTAGGAATCTCGGGACGAGATTCTTTTAAGGGGGAAGGGCTGTAACATCCCTGATGTTTACGTCCTAAGTATAATACTTATCAGTTGTGGAGAAATTTAGAATTGATTGTGATCTATGGAGCAAAGTCAACTTTTGCATGAAATTTGACCAAAAGTCAAAAAGAGAAGAGGAAGTTTGAAAAATTTCAAACAAAAATTTGGATTAACAATTCAAAGTTAGTGGAACCTGTTGGAACTAAGTGGTAGCAAAAATTTCCTTCTCAAGTGCCTCAATTAAATGTGGAAAGAAAAAGATCAAGGTTACTATTCCCCATATGAAAATAGGAAAAAATGGATGTCTGAAAACAGTGAAAAGTGGGTAAGTTTGATGGCATGAAACTTTGAATTTTCTTTATATACAGTCCTATGACCCAAAGTGAAAGTGGCAGCTGATGGTTTGAACTTGTTGTGAGAAGGATATCACAACTAAATTTGGCTGTTAAGTATTTCTTTTGAGCTAATCAACTTGAGTAAGTATTATGTTTCTGCTGACAACTTGAGAAAAACTCTAAGTCTGGAACAGCTGCAAAACCTTCCACTTGGGGCTCGATTTTGGAAAGATTTTGTGTATAAAACTTCGAAGTGATCATGCTCACAAGAATTATGGATGTCCAGAGAGTTGATAAGTGCTTGGGTTTGAGATTAAATAGGAAGTTTACCATGTTAAAGTTGAGCTCCAAGTGAGCTAAATGGAATAAATTCAGACTCTCTATGATAACTCTGAAAATTTCTAAGTCTGGAAGAGTGAACTCGAGCAGCTTTTAGATCAATGTTTAGAGATGAATTTCGTGAGTTTTTGTGTAAGGACCATACATGTTTAAGATGTAAAATGGAATTTTGGATATGTATACTCTCATCATGCCAAATCTTGCTGAGATCAAACAAAGTTTGCTATTTATTTGGAGTCTCTACTTTTGGATGAATTTCACTGGAATCTCTGAATAAGTGACGAACTGACAGACTGTAGGGGATTCGAAATTTTCCCCAATGTTCAGAGATCAAATTTGAGAGATTGATAGAAGTTTTGGCCAAGCAATTTATATCAAAGTTCAAGCCCTATAGTTCCTCTCCAAATTTGGTTAAAGGTTTGAAAGGAGTTTACATTTCAAAGTTTGAGAAAATTTAGAATCAAGGGGGGGTCAGTTGAAAGGAGAAAGGGGAGGAGCAGACAGATAGCCTCCCGATGGGAGCTGTCTGCCTGCTCGCCGCCGGCGAGCAGAGGCGGTAAAATTCGGCCGTGCCACGCGTCGGCATCACCCAAGGACAGCACTAGGAGATCAAGCATGAGGTGGCCGATCGATGGCGGTGAAAAATTCGAATAAATACCGCGCTCCCGGTCGAGTTTATCCCTTCCCGCCATTTTCGTTCTTCCCCTGTCCTCTCGGTCGCCGGCGAAATTCGTCGTCGTTCGGCCGACGTAGCCTTAACCACTCCGCTCAAACTTTCGCTCCGTCCTCCTCTACCATCCGAGCAAGATCTCGATCGAAGCCGTGCCCCACCGAGCCCGCGCGACTTCTTTTCCTCGACGCCGGCAGTTCTTAGTTCTTGGTGAGCACCCCTCCGTGGAAGTCTATGTTGCCGTGGTTTTGATCAAAATTAGAGGCTAGATGTGAGTTGAGTAGGTCAAGGTGATGCTTTAGGAGGTGTTGGTTGGATCGAAGCGTCGCCGGAACGGCCGGCACAGTCGCGCCGCCGCAAGCGCCGCCGCTATGAGTGCCGCCGCCATGGAATTCGAGGTTCTGGACACCGGGAAGGAAAACCGAGAGAAGCACTAGGTGTTCTAGGGTGAGGCGAGTCTGTTGAGCATGTTCTTGTTGAGTTTGTCGTCGCCGTTGAGCCGGCGTAACGCCGCGCCGCCGCCTAACCCTAGCCCGGCCGCCGCCGCCCTGCGCCGCCGCTCCACTGCTCCGCCGACCAGGCCGTCGCCCCCAGCGTGTGCGCCTCGCGTAGCCGCGTCTTCCTGTGCTCGCGTCGTGGCCAGAGGGCCACCGCCGGCGCCTCGGCCGCCGGTCAAAGCCGGTGAGCCGCTGGTCAAGGCCGGAAGGCCTGTTTTGGCCGCCAGGGACCGCGGGAGAGAAGAGAAGGAAACCCAGGGGGGTTTCTGCAAGAAGTCCTTTAAGTTTTTTAGAATTAGATTTAAATTTCGGTTTTCACTCGAAAATTCATAGTAATTTGTAGAAATGTCCAAAAATAGTGAGACCAATTTTGTTAGGTTTGTTTTATTTTCCTTTATGCATTAAAATTCTTAAACCCTAGGTCAATTATAAAATAAATTAGGTATTTATTTATTTACCCTCTTTTAGGTATTTAAATAAATACTTAATTATTTCCTAAATGTTTAATAATTCTGAATAATGATTTCTCAATTAAAAATTAATAATAAATAGGTTTTTAATTATTTATTTTTCTCCTTTAAGTTAGAAATTTATTTTAATGATCCTTTTTAAAAAAAAAGAAACAAATTAAAAATGATTAAGGGCTAGTTTAATTAGGAGAAAAATGTGGGTTAGTCTTTTTTAAAAAAAGGGGTAGTTAGTGTTGGCTTGCAACTTTATCATGAAGGTAAGTTGTATGCTTTGTTTTTCAAACATTTTTGCATGCACTAACCCCTGTCTTGCATATCGTAGAAACTGAAACTCCTGAAGTGGAATACGTGGAATTGTCTGAGGAACAGCAGCCTTCCGAGGAAGTGGTCGTGATTGCCCCTGAAACCGAAGAAGTCATCGAAGAGCCTAACTTTTTTGTGACTTCAGGCAAGCCCCGGTGCATTTATACCTACTAGTTTTGAATTATTTATCTCGTGTCCAAATCTTGCTATATGTTGTGCATTAGGTCTAGGAATGATTGAAACCTACTTTTATGCACAATTCACCCTTGATATTAAGGACATCTTTGCCATCTGTTTAATTAATTAGTAATACTCCATGCTTAGTCATGCTTAGAATGGTTATCCTAGCGAGTAACTTTTCGTTGCTCCTCTACCTAAGGTAATTTGGATCAATTAAATGTTTATTCAAGGAATAAAGGCCTGTTTTGAAATGCGGACAGAAGATTGGAAGGAATCGAGGAAAGTTGATTCCATAGTTCTGTTTGCTCTTTAATATTGCTAAGGCCCGTTCGTTGTTTTAACCGCTGATCAAGTGATCTTACCTGGTAACTTACTGGGATAGGGAACCAGCAAGCCCGGTAGGTTGGTTAACTCTTTGAGGGGAAATATATTTTACCTGTGCTTGCTGAGTCGGAGAAGGGCGGGGGCGTAGCCTGAAACTCACATGGTGGTCAGGCCAGACGTGGGGCCTCATGTGGGGGTGCGTTCCCGGGTTCGGGTAATTATATTTCCAGTCTTAGAGTACGACCAGTCGAAAGGATTGTTGCGTGCAGCCCGATCAGCTGCGCGTGGCTGGGAACTAGGTCTCTCCTGCAGGATGTAAATCGGTCCGGATCGCCACAATTCTTGGTTATGAATGCATTTGATCACTGTTAAGCATCGTAGAAGAAACAAGTTGAATGTAAAGTTTTTATGAATTCAATATGCTGATTGATCTAGTTACCACTTGTATGAAAAATACTTTGCAATCTAGATGCTATAGCTAAGAACTAAATTTGGAATAAAACATGAAAAATATAAGGATCCACCTTTAGTAAGCATTTCCGCAAAAAGAATAAAGTCAGCCAGTCCACTAAAAGCTTTCATACTCCTTGAAGGTTGGTCGTTTATTTTGTTTAGTCGGGTCAGTCTTGCTGAGTACCTTTGTACTCAGACAATCCCTTCTTGTTGTTTTCAGAGGCACCACAGCAGAGAGGCGAGGAGGAAGCCCCGAAGAACTAGAACATCTGTGGGTCTCTGATGTTCTGGTGTTGGCATAGTTGTATAATTAGGATGATACTAGACTCCTTTGGCGTGTTTGTTTTAAACTCTCTAGCAAGGCTTGACATGCACTTAAGTTTGTTTCAAACTACAGTTTGTAATAATCCGTACCTCGATCTATTTATGTAAAAAGGTAATGCTTGTTAATACTTTCCCTTCTCGAAAGTGATCCTGATGTATGGCTAAGATTCAAAAGTGGATGATTCGAGTCGTCCTAGGGACACTCGACGGATTGCCGGATTTAAACTGTTTGAAGTGCGTTAGTGGAAATTACTGTTGCGACAGTGATTCGGCGCACTTGAGCCAGTTTAAATTGGACGGTTCTGCCACACATCTCGCCGGCCCGGCGCGGCGGCCCTTGCAGCGCTCCTAGTCCTAGCTGAGGACGACCTAGCCCTAGATGAAGCGGAATTAATTAATTAATTAATTGGCAGGCGGCGGCCGTGGTGGAGGGCCGTGTTTAGATGTATCGCGAAATTTTTTTCGAATATGTCGGGCATACATTTGAAGTATTAAATATAGACTAATTACAAAACTAATTACAGATTCTGTCAGTACATCGCAAGACGAACCTAATGAGTCTAATTAATCCGTTATTAGCACTTGTTTACTGTAGCAATTTATTGTCTAATCACGACCTAACTAGGCTCATTAGATTCGTCTCGCGAAGTACACTCCATCCATATAATGAGTTATTTTTTTACTGCATTTAATATGCCATGCATACGAGAGAAAATACTCGAAAAAAATTTCACGAAACATGGCCGTGAGATTGTATGGTTGGCGCCCGGCCGGCCCACACGATTGGAGTCGGAGACCGACAGGCGCGCTGTTCGAGTCCGACCCCAACCGGGTCGGTCCAACCGCCAAGCTTTTTGCAGGGGTGGGTTTGCGCTTGCAGGCCAATGGCGCGGCGGAGATCAGGTCACGCCGTCGAGGCGGCGGCGCAAATTGAACACGATCGATACGGCCCGGAGGAGGTGCTCACTGCCCGCTACTGGTGGTTGGTTACTTGGTTTGATTGGTTCCAGTCAAAGGTCAAGAGCGTGTGTAATGTAATCTGGACAGCCAATACCAGTAGCGAGAAGAAGAATTAAAGGAGGGACTTCTTTGTGTGGAGAGTGTAGACCGATTCTCGAGCTCCCGCCGTGCATAAAAGTTCAAGCTGGGGAGCACGTCAGCGGACCAGTGGCCGCATTGTCATGGCCGGGTTGATGCCTGCTCGCCAAATGGGCTCGTATATATATGTGCTCTGTCTGAGTGTGAGGAGTAGTTGATGTCGGCATGCTTGTCTGGGGGCGGTACACATGGCTAGCTGTGGCGCTGCCGCGTGGAATCAAAGGAACAACTTAACGCGCCCGGGCCGGCACGCTAGGACAGTAGGACCCGCGGCCGACTTGACTTGCACTGGCGTACGTGACTGGCGAGTGCAAGCAAGAGCCAGGGAGACACACAGCTCGTTCCTGGGCGTTGCTAATTTACGGCCGCGCGCACGGGAGGGCCCGTGCGCTCGCGTCCGTCCAAACTGGACGGTTGTGTTCACACGAGCTGGCCTGCCCACCTTCCGTCCGGCCGCCTGTGTTCACACGAGCTAGCCTGCCCACCTTCCGTCCGGCCGATCGAACCGCATGGTACACTAGCAAAACTTTTTCAAAAACATTTGAGAAAACGTTTTTGCAAAAACATTTTGCCAAACAAATATTTAAGAAAAAAATTTGCAACAAATTTGGAGCAAATGTTTGGAAAAAAATGTAAAAAACTTTTTCAACACATCTGCAAACATTTTTCTAACAAGTTTTTGCAAAAAGTTTTGTCCGGAAAATACTTCGAGAAAAGTTTTGTAACAAAATTTTCTATCAAAAACATCAAAAAAATTTTGCAAAAAAATTTCTAGAGAACAAAATTCAAAAGAAGAAAAAGTTTGTAACAAAAATTTGTAGAAACAGAAGATTGACGGAGAAAAAGATTTGCAACAAAAATTGTCTAGAAACAAAACATTGAAAGAGCAAAGTTTTGTAACAAAAAATTGCTGCAAACTTTTGTGAAAACAATGTTCGAGCAAAAATTTTAGAAGGAAAGAAATTGACAGAAAAATTAAAAACAATCGTCGGCTTTCTCACCGGTCGCGGCGCTCGCCGGCAGGCGTCGCCAGGTCCAGCGACTGCTCCGTCGGCAGCCGCTCGCCGGCAGCCACAACCGCTCACTTGGGCAGTTGGGCTCACCGCCGCGCCGCTCGGCCCGTCGCGGCCCCCGCACGGCCGCTCGCCGAGGCCAGCGCGGCTGCTCCGCCGCGGCCGCTTGTCAAGACCCGCACGGCTGCTCCGCCCCGGCGGTGAGCGTCGGGCCAGCGAGCGTCGGGCTGCTCCGCCCCGGCGGCGAGCATGGACTAGATCTGGGTCAAAGAAAGGAGCAGGTAGTGGTGTGGTATTATTGCTTGTGGGCCCACGCGCAATTAATGGGTCGACGCCGAGCGCGCAGGGGGAAACTCACGCGCGGTGGTAAAGTTGGGATCGGGCTCGTTCCTCCTGGAAGAACAGGGCACACGGCTTGGCTTGGCTGGCGACGCGTGTCGTTAGTTTCTTCATCCGCCGTGGCTGCCGCGACGTACGAGAGCCTTTGGATCCGTTCCAGACTTGGCTCTCGGTGTTTTTTTTTTTTAATCAAATAGGACCCACATACTCATGTACGGCGGCTGGCACGGTACTGATATTGGCCGGTTAATATGGAAAATATTCTGAATACTTTAAGTGCAGTTATAACGGGGCGGAGGGAGTAGCTTTATTTCGGAAAAGCACTACCTAGCTTCACTGCGACCCACATGGCTAGCAGAGCAGGTTGACGGATTAACGTGCTAGCTATGATAGGCGCCGAGAGGGTTTGCGTGCAGGGTTCGTGGCTGCGGCGTAACGAGATTGGTAATCTTTCCGTTCCTAAATACAAACAAAGTTATTTCAACTTTTTTGGTGAGTCAAACCTTCTCAACTTTAACTAAATTTATACAATATAAAGTATTGAGGCCTTGTTTAGTTCGAGGAGAGAGAGTGATTTTTTTTTTTGCATTTGGTTGCGTGCATTGTGAGAGTAAAAAATTTGGAGAATGGAGGAACTAAATAGGGCATAACATTTATGATATCAAATAAGTATCATTAGATTGTTCATTACATATATTTTCATAGTATAGTTATTCGGTATCATAAGTTTTTAAAGTCGTCCATATAATTTTGGTCAAAGATAAAATAATTTGACTCTCCAATAAAAATTGAAATGACTTATATTTTAAAATGGAGGGATGGCTTATATTTTAAAACCGAGGGGGTAGTTTGGGACTCTGGACGGTTGGTTTGCACAAGAAAACAAGGCGATCGATACATCATACATCGAGCGCACTGCATGCGAGTCTCGAACCGTTCTTGCTCCAAGC
Organism: Urochloa ruziziensis; assembly: GCA_015476505.1. Taxonomy (NCBI): domain Eukaryota; kingdom Viridiplantae; phylum Streptophyta; class Magnoliopsida; order Poales; family Poaceae; genus Urochloa; species Urochloa ruziziensis. Next base: position 59,666,832 of record CM027118.1, read on the forward strand.
TGGCGCCGAGATCTCGGCCGTCGCCAGCGGTCACCGACACAGCACGGCCGCGTCAACAAAACTCGCTCAATCACCTCCGGTTTTGCAGTGCAGGGTTACGCGGAAATGCGGAATAATAGCCTAGCTAGCACCTACGACTACGAGTAGCTCTTGCTGGGGCAGCACATACAGTACATGCGTGTGAGCGTGAGTGATCCACTTTTTTTTCCCCCACCGAATTTCGCAGCGGAATCCAGCGCCGACTCGCCGCCGTGCGGCGCGTCAGGCATCACCGCAGCGGCGCACCGCGGCCGCAAACCCTTTTCTTTCCAGAATTCCTAAACATCTCTCGGGCGTCGAGAGGCATCCTATTGTGCCTACCAAAAACGGTTTAACTTCAGCCAGCAACAAAACACATGCTCCCTATCGATTCTGAAATACGAGGTTTACGAGGTGGGAATACACGGCAAGTTTTTTAGTTAACAAGGAAATTTTTTGACAAGTATGTTTTTTGGGAAAGTGCCTTATATTTAGGGAAATGAATACTTACCACTTCTAAACTTTATATTTGATTTTTGAAACAAATTTTGAACTCGCCTTGTATTTCAGGACCGAAGGAGCACAGAGGCCAGGACCGAAGGAGCACAGAGGCCACGCTGCGCCGCTCGTCCGGCCGAGGCGTGCTGCCTACAACATCTCGTCTAGGCGATGGCGTCCTGAAGATGGGGGTCGTGCGCATTGATGTTGATCGAATACGATTCGGCTTCGCGTATCTGCCGTGCCGCATGCATGCGGCCATGCACAACAAAAGATCCAATCCGACTACAACCCCAACTCCGAAACGTACCGCGTACGTAGCTGGAGCGGCATCATCACAATTCACACGGGCTCATTCACGTACGCCATCTGTGATCTTTCGTATCCATAAATAGGCCGGCGCGACCGGCGCCGATGTCGACGGCTCGATCCGCGCCGCACAAGCAGGAGGGGCGGGAGCACGATCAACCCGCTCGACACGGCTATGGCGGCGGCCGATCACCCCGCCGGAGGATGGGGCTGCGCCGCCCCCACCGACCACGACCTGATCACCTTGGTCCTGCGCCCGATGGCGGCCGCCGCCGGGCAGGGGCAGCACCAGGGCTTCGACGCCGGCTTCATCAACCTGGCCGACGTATACTCCGCCGCCCCCGAGGCGCTCGCCAACCGGTACGCTCCCGCGCCGTGCGCCGCTGCCGGCGGCGGCGAGGGGATCTGGTACTTCCTCTGCCCGGCGCGGTGCCGCTACAGGGCGGCGGCGGCGGCTGCGGGCGCGCTGGGCCAGGGGTGCTGGTCGGCGGCCTCCTCGGGGACAACCGGCGCGGCGAGGCCCGTCACGGGGCCGGACGGCCGCCGCGTCGGGCAGGCGCGCGCGCTGTCCTACTCCTGCGGCGGCGCGAGGGCGGCGGTCACCAGGCACGGCTGGTGCATGGTGGAGCTCGCGCTCGACGACCAAGACGGCGGCGGCGGCGGCGCCGGAGGAGGTTTCGTCCTGTGCAAGCTGTTCAGGTCGCCTCGCAACGAGGCGCCGGCCGCCACGGCGTCGTCGACGCCCGCGCCGGCTCTCGCCACCAGCTGCAAGAGGAAGGCGGCGATCGACGACCATTCGGATGCTCCACCCGGCGTGCGGCAGCAACTGATGCAGCGTTCATACTGAATAGCTGATAGCTACTACATGTTCCAGCACGAAGGGGTGCTGCTAGCTGCTGCTGCTCCGATAGGACTAGTTCCATATGTACTGATAGAGACAAGAAAAACTTCGATCCATGTACGGAGTTCAGCATACTCATTGCCAAGAATAAGCCACGAGAGCTGAATCATCACAATCCACAATCTGATGATCCAGCTGCTCGAGCATCCATGTGTTGTCCAACCTTCTACTTGATTCACAAAGGTTTCAAATAGTGATAATATACCTGTGAGAGGATCTTTTGGTTTCTAACAGAAACATCTCTGAGCTCTTTATACGTTTATTATAGCAGACACTAACTATGCATGTGCTAAGACAAAAGACTGTACCACTACAAGTCTACAACTGGATCACTGTTTCTTGATCGGTACGGCCCTCTCTGTCTTCCATCAATATGATACGCTCCCCTCTGCATCATCTAAACTTGGCTATAACTATCAACAACTATTTTGCTCATTATACTATGAATAGCGGAGAACATCTGTACATCATCCTAAACGAGCTTTGACTTAACAGCGGCCAAAATTAGCTCTACCAATTGACCTACAAGATGATTGTCTTCATGTTTCGTTTTTAGCTTGATTTTTCAGGTGCAACAGTTGGGTCCTCAGGCTGTCTTCCATCACCTACACAATTGGGAATGCCCAACACCATCAGTTCAACTGTAGTATGTAAAAACCTAAGTGTATCGCAACATAGGAATGCTCGAATAGAACAAAGTTTGTGCCAATCAAGGCATTCATTTTGTTTCTGGTGAAACCGCACCTTCATACTGTGAGCTTGATGTAAGAGGTCAGCACACTCTTCAAGCAACTTTTGCTCAGTTTCCATAACTTCTGCAAGTTCGGAGGCCACACCCTCAACTTCTTCAACCTTAATTACAAGATTGTCAATTAGATCCAGCAAAGAAGTCGAAAGAAAGATGACCATATAGACAATTGTTTTTTAATACGAGCGGGCAGAAATCAGCAGCTCATGTGCCCAGACCATGACATAGGTAAATAGGTTATCGACTCCCCCTTTACTAACACTAGTATCACTAACATCTTCTTTCCAAAAAAATTCTATATCATCTTTGTTGGTGCCTCCTGTTTGTTTCATCTCAAGCCCACCCTAACTTGTGGTACTAAAGTCTTCTTTGTCATTATATATTGCATAGACCACATCAATCATTTCAACCTCATGAATTACTTGTAGCAAAGAACTATTCTAGATATTGCTATTTCTATGTATGAAGTAGCACTCAAACTGGCAATAGTTAGCTCCTGATAATGTATGGTTAAGTTATTCATGAATGCTGCAAACTGAGGGTACCGAGTTCTATAAAATGGAATGGTGTATGAGTGTCATAGCTACATCAAAGTTTTTACATTTCTCTTACCTTTCTTGACAAATGTTCAACAGAATGAGACAATTCCTCAAAAATTTTCATTGCAGATTGAAGTGATTCGTTGACTCCTCCAATGTCTGTCTGAAAAATTATCAAAAGCACAAGTCAATAAGCATGTAAACCATATAAGAATATAAAAAAATTGATACGGAGCAATATGAGGAAAAAAAACTGGACCAAACTAGAACAGCATGTGTTTACTTTTAACAAATAAAGCTTACCCTAATCTTCCCTATGGTTGGTAGACATGATGAAGCATCACGGAGAGCTGTTGTTCCTCTTAAAAGGCAACTTAAATGTTCTGTCTCAACTTCATTCCACTTTTCCAAGAAAGGCACCTGATGATTTAGAAAGCACAAATTATGATGTGCGCAAGTCAAGACATTGATCCTTTGCAAGTCTTTAATTCATAACCTTTCGAAAGGAATCGGATGTCAATTTTGTTACATGAAACTAGCAGTTAAAAGAATTTGTGTTTAGTTGATAGAATCCAATATGATTCACTGATGGTGCATACAGATTTACCAAATGGCTCTATTTTGAGGACAATTGTGATGAGATGAGTTAGAGAAGCAGAGAGAAATAGAGTTCAGAAAAAATGTACACAAAGATAGTCAGATGTCTTTTAAAGAATGGACAAAGGGCCACACTAAACCATAATTTTGTTTTGAAACGGTGAGCTTATTCAATATACATGCGTACTTGGGTAAGGGCGAGAAAGGCTAGCGAACTGCCATGAGCTCTTGTTTCATATCGGCCAAGATTCTAAGCCTGGCTGGAGTAAGCAAAGAGCAAACAACTTCAACATCAAACAATCTTGATCCTAAAGAATCAAGTAAACAAGAAAGTTATCTAACTAAAGAGTCAATCTATTGGCTCCTAAGCAAACCTTTTAACTACCTTGCTGGTGCACAAAAAGCCCCACGATGGACCCCTGCCTTATGTGCAATTTCTGTCCTCAGACCCTAGCCATAACAATTTCAGTTAAATTCGTTGTTGCAGTTAGAGGAAATAAGGTAGTCTTATCTATTCTTGAACTCTTAGAAGCTGTGATAAACTAGGGAAGAGTGCATCACAAGAACTTTGCAAAAATTTTCAAGGAAAATACATCTAGTTGTTGAGTGGTTCCTAAGATTAGTATTTTGGGATCATTTATTTTTTTTGAAAACTTTTTGGGATCATTTATGCTAAGTATGGATAAGAGCCATATGTTCCAGCCCACAAAATGTGTATACTAACAATGGCAGAAAATAGTATGGAAAAGCAAAAGGTGATTGCATCATTGCATGCATATCCAACTATTTTTCTTCTCTGTAATGAGGTAATCAAAACTACATCTGCATTTATGAGAAAGAGAAGAATACAACTTTTCCGTACCTGGGAACTAACAACAGAATGAACCCTCTCCACCCTCTTCAGACACTCCAACTCAGCCTTCTTTTCTGCAACTGATTCCTGCAGATCAGCAATCCTCTCCGACAGCCCATAGAGTGATCCCTGCAACAGATAATAACAACATTCTTACCGCAATGAAGCATTCAATCAAAATACAGTAGTGAGAAAAGGTCTGTAATATCCATCACCTCAGATGCTGCACTCTTGGCCATCGCCACCGCCTCTGCCTGGGCATTCAAAAACCTGTAGTGCATATAGCAATTATCAAGAATCCGTAGTTTGTACGCGCCCTCCTGCTTCGCTGCAGCCTTGTCGCCTCCCGCCACTGCCCCCTTCTTGATCGCTACTACCTTCCATGCAGGCGGCTGCGGCGGCTTCACCAAAGCTTGCAAGGGTGTTGGTTGGCAGTCTGACAGGGCCGAGTCGAGCGCACGGAAGCAGAACGGGTCTTGTGGCCGCCGGGACCCCAGTGCCAGTTGCAGTGATGACCGGACCTCGGAACCAGGGGCGCGGCGAAGACAGGATGCCGGCGCGCAGAAGTTGATGGACGCCGACGAAGGTGCGCGGGGGGTCTCAGGCGAGGCGCTGCGGAAGTTGAAGCTGGCGCGCGCTGGTGTCGACGGCCGCGCGCAGCCACTCCTGCGGTCCTGGAGCGCCGGCGTGGTCTCGTTAGCCGAGGCTCTGGACGGGCGGAGGACGCTCCTCCTTGGGGTCGCAGTGGCGGCGGCGCGAGAGGCACCGGAGGCGCGAGGAGTAGCGGGCGGGTTGAGGCCCGGGACCGGGCGCGGGCGGACCATTGCGTCGAACAGGTCCGGGGCGGGGCCGCGCTTGCGCGAGCCCGGCGTGGGCGGCGGGCGGTTCTCGTCGGCGGCGAGGCCGAAGACGAAGGGCGCAGGGGCCGCGGCGAGGGCGGGGGCCGGCGTGCCGCGGTGGTGGTGGTGCTGCTGCGCGCGCGGGGGCGGCGGGACGGACGCGGAGTGGAGCGAGGAGGTGGAGAGGCGAGGGGCCTGGGCGGGGAGCGGCGCGGAGAGGTAGCGCGAGCTCACCTCGCGGACGCGGCTGCGCGGGCGGGGCCGCGCGGCGGACGGGAGCGCATCGGCAGGCGGAGGCGGCGGGCCCGGGGTAGGCATCTCGCCCGGCGGCGGCGCGGTGGAGGCCGAGGCGGCCGCCATTGATTCAGGGAGACGTTAGAGGCGGGGGAGCGGAGGAATGATGAGTTTGATGACCAAGGACGTAGTAGCCGCTGCGGCCTGCGGCCGTGTCGAAGGGAAGGGTGCGGTGGGATCCAGGAAGGCTGCGTGCCGGGTGTGCCGCGGCTCGGTGAAAGCCGAGAGAACAGGAGCGTGAACTACCTACTTGATCTGGGCTTGAAACTAGAGCTATGTCTTGCGGCAAAATGGCACATATGTACTTTTATTTTGGGGTAACTAATTCGTATACAAACGACTATATTTCAAACAAATAAATAAATAGTCATTAAATAAATTATATACATACTATTGATTTGGAAAAAAAAATCATTTCAAGGATGCATAATTGCCCTTATTCGCTAGCATGGTGTGATCGATGTTCAAACAAATTAACAAAAACGATTGAATTGTGGAAGGCACGACGACTCATGGATTTACGTGCTTGTTCTGATTGATTAAGCTCAATCTCGCAACTTTATTTAGCAATGATTTTACCTTTAGCCCCATGACTCACAGTATTTTCTCTCGAGTGCTAATATATTATTACTGGAGGGTTGACACAAGCATGGGGCCCATGGCTCTTGCTAGCCCTTCTTTCATCTACCACGGGAAGATATGAAAGATCGTACGGTGTGGATTGCTAATAGAAAAATATTCCAGATAGAGATCACAACGCTTTAAAGTACCACGACAACAGCAAAACGCAAGCATTTTTTTTTTTTTTGAAAATTCAAAACGCAAGCATAGAAGTAGAACAAATGTCCATGGACTTCTAGATTAGAGGTACGTGTAGGATCTAGGCTTCTTGTTGGATCACGACTTTTTTTGGATATCTCCAATTAAATATTAAAATTTGACCTACATAGTAAGTAGTATACTTATAGATACCTAAGAGGTAGATTTCCAAAGCATTATCTTTAGAAGTACACTTTCATAGTGCCTTGATTTTGTTTCAAATATATTATACTTACGTGCAATGATCCTTCAAGATCATCAGGCTTCAAAACAAGAGTAAAAAAGCTTCCCGGAAACTACTGTTGCTTTCTCCAAGTAGCCACGGAGGATCCACACGCGGGCACGCCGCACGCGGTTGCTTTCTCCAAGTCGTCGTGCTGTCTGGCAAAATAACACGAAACACCCCGCGAGACTCGGAAATCTCACCGCCCCGATCAGTCCTCCCAGGCTCCCACTTTCCTCTCCGGCGACACCCCCCAACGACCGACCATGGCCACCGCCGACATCCGCCTCTCCATCTCGCATCAGACCCGCTTCGCGCTCCGCCTCGCCTGCCGCGCTCTCCTCCCCCTCCAACGCCCCCGCCACCAACGCCGCCTTCTCCCCGCTCTCCCTCCATGTCGCGCTCAGCCTCCTCGCCGCCGGCGCCGGGGGCGCCACCCGGGACCAGCTTGCCGCCACCCTGGGCGGAGACGGGGCGGGGGCAGCCGAGGGACTCCACGCGCTCGCCGAGCAGGTGGTGCAGCTCGTGCTCGCCGACGGGTCCGGCGCCGGCGGCCCGCGCATCGCCTTCGCCGACGGCGTCTTCGTCGACGCCTCGCTGAAGCTGAAGCCGGCTTTCGGAGAGGTCGCCGTGGGCAAGTACAAGGCCGAGACCCAGCTCGTCGACTTCCAGAAGAAGGTTGATCCCCTTCCTGCCGACCTGCTTCTTAAGACTTGCCAACTGCTAGTTAGTAGTTACTACAGATTGTTTGGCTGGGAGCCTGGGAAATGACCAAATGAATCAAATCTTGCTATTTCTGCTATGGGATAGATTTGCTAGTATCCTTGTGAGTCATTTTTGTGTGCATTTATACATCATTGGCACTCATGCTGTGGTTATCTTAAGTGGCTGGTTTCTGCTTAACTGATAATGTAATTTAGACTGTAGGGGTTCCTTAATTGTCATTGGGAACAATATTCGAAGCATTATGATGGGCACAGCTGTACATTATGCTGTGGTTTTATCATGGAGTATATGCTATACATAGGTGTTTTTAGAGATTTGTTTTCCCCCCTAATATTTGCTGCCTTAAACAGTTCCTAAACTTGTGGCATACTATTTTATTTTATTATATATATATAAATTGATTTAAGCCTTTACAATTTGTTTTTACATAGTTATCATTACTTTATTTTGATGCTAAGATGATGCTTTTTAATGTGCATCTTCTCTTGTCAAACTGTGCTAAAAGCTGTTTGTTAGTGCTCAGTCTGAATATTGCACCGGGAAATTTGATGGGGGCTGGACTGTTAATGAATAAAATGTATGGGTGTTGTTATTGTAGCATTGTTAGCACATTCAGGACTTAGGACCCTTTGTTAGGATAGGTTCACACTGGGTGCATCCTTGAGAGGTGAGATTTTGAAGGCTTGAGGTCAGTGACTTCTATAATTTCAGGCTCTAGAGGTAAATACATAATTTAAATCGTTAGGAATGTTTAGTACTTAGAAGTTGGAACATTTCAAAAATGTGGATATGCAGTTGAATGCATCACCATTTTCTCTAGTAGGGTTCTGCCGTTGCCTCTTGTACTATGTTGTATGTGGACCTAGATGATTGTAACCACATGAACTGTTTCTAGTTGCATATAATTTCCTTTTTCATATGAATTCCTTGTGATGATGGTAGTACATTGATGTTCAGTTCACTTCCTACTTTCTAAACACTTTCTAAAGTCTGTTTGATTAGAATGTGGTTTCTGTTTTGTCTAACTTGCTGACACAATATTATATATATAATGGTTACCTCAGTTTATTTACATACTTGTGTCCTTGCACTGTTTCAATGGTTTTAGAAACTTCAGGATGATTTTGATTTATGCTTTTGACATCAGTATGAAGCACTGATATATTCTTTATTGTTGCTCAGGCTGATGAAGCTGCTGGTCAAGTGAACTCATGGGTAGAAAAAATAACGTCTGGTCTCATCAAAGAGATCCTCCCCCCAGGATCAGTTGATCACACCACCAGGCTTGTTCTTGGTAATGCGCTCTATTTCAAAGGAGCTTGGACTGAGAAGTTTGATGCATCTAAAACAAAAGATAGCGAGTTCCGCCTTCTTGATGGGAGCTCAGTTCAAGCACCATTCATGTCCAGCACAGACAAGCAGTATATTGCGTATTACAACGACTTGAAGGTGCTTAAGCTTCCATACCAGCAAGGTGGGGACAAGAGGCAGTTCTCCATGTACATTCTTCTTCCAGAAGCTCAAGATGGCATCTGGAGCTTGGCTGAAAAGTTGAGCTCTGAACCAGAGTTCCTGGAGAAGCATATCCCAACGCAGAAGGTTCCAGTTAAGGACTTCAAGGTTCCCAAGTTCAAGATATCCTTTGGATTTGAGGCATCCAAATTGCTCAAAGGTTTAGGGCTCCAGCTGCCATTCAGCCCAGAAGCTGATCTATCGGAGTTAGTTGATTCACCCGAGGGACAGAACTTGTGTGTTTCCTCCGTTTTCCACAAGTCGTTTGTCGAAGTGAATGAGGAAGGAACTGAGGCCGCCGCAGCATCTGCTGCAACAGTTGTGCTCAGGTCGTTCACAATGCCCATGGATTTTGTCGCAGATCACCCTTTCCTCTTCCTGATCCGAGAAGACATGACTGGTGTGGTACTGTTTGTTGGTCACGTGGTGAATCCCCTACTTGCTCCATAGTGCGTGCGTGTTCAAACAGCCGCCTGGTGCGATTCCCATCGTGCCGTGTATGCATGGCTGTGACAATTGATCATGCCTCCTGTGTAACCTGACTTTTGTTTCGTTTCTGAATAAATAGATGGCTTGATCGATGTATGTAAAGCTTGTGGGACGATGTAGTTCAGAATTGGTATGTACGTTGTCTTCTACGGTTGGCATCATGGTCCTTCCTGTTTTCTGCTTCCGCTTGGAGGTTTCTTGTTATAGTGACCTTTTGCAGTGTGAGATCTAATTCTCCAAACAATTAAGAGAAAACACATCATTTGCCCTTTTTCTACATAGCCACGACAGCTGTTTGTGAGGCACCTGTCAGATTTGATTTGCATTCCGAGACAATATGCTGGGATATATGTTTAGGATCCTGTCATCGCGCTACAATGATTTTTAGTATAGTTTGTCTTATTGTGATGCTCACTCTTCGTTTATAAAAAAGAAATAACTAGGCTTAATGTCAATAGCTTCACAATGGCTAACTAATGACACAAGTTGTTACACAATTGTTAAGGCAAAAGAAAGGTAGTAGTATGGTACCTAAAATATTTTTTTATACCACTGGCTAAATATCTGAGCTGATGAGGTTTGTTACAGAATATTCCATTGTAGTCTCTCTTTTTTTGGGGAATATTCCAGTCTTACATCACGATATGTTGCGATAGAAAAACTTATTTGCCAAATATAATGTGACTAATTGTTAAATTAAACTAACAAAGTTTGACTTGTCAAATCGTAATACCTTCTTCGCAAAATAAAACCTTGATATATCTTAGAATAAAGAGAGTATCATGCGAATAAGTTTTGAAGACCAAGGTATATTGCAACCAGACATTACCCATATATCCATTGATGCGAACATATTTTGGGGCCTATAAAAGTATTTCCAATGTGTCTACAAAGTAATTAGACATTCGATGTTCCTATCTACTATAACTATATAGAAGATCCCCACTAAGGATTTCTCTCAACTCTCATGAAGCCACATCATCACCTCCGACTAAGTTGTATTAACACCCAACTAAGATGCATTAATTGTCTTGGTGCACATTTTCTACTCATTAGATTATGTCTTATTATTTTTTTTCTTATCTATTCAAAAGTAACATAAGGTTTGTGATTTGCATCAAAAGAGATAGCTCATATGACTTTCGGGGTAATCTTTACAAGTTTACTATTTTTACGAGCAACTAAACAACCACAGTGATTCACAGTTTACCGAAAAACCTTAAAATCCTGCTGCAACGCGCGGAGAATCACCTAGTTGTTGTTAATTGGAGACTCCTTTTAGAGCATTCACATTAATCCCAGACATTCTCACAAAATTAAGAAACATCCGGACATTACTTTTTGAAGTCTCAAATTATCATTAATAATAGTATCCATATAGTCTATTATGTTTTTACAAAAAGCCAAAAAATGAGTAAAGTAAACCCTCTAAATCGCGTGTTTAAATGATTGGAAAGTGGTGAAAACTTTTTGCATTGGGTTGCATGCACAGAGAGAAGAAATGAACTGACACGGTTCTCTAGGTGAAAACTTTTTGCAAACTTGAGGGAAATAAACAGGGCCATAATATCCTAATTCCTCACATATGCAATTATGAAAAGACATAAAGTGAATCTTAATCTTCATCTGAATTACAAGAAGTATTTTATAAGAAAATAATCTAAAATGATCCCCAAACTTGCACACAAGTTACCTACATTTGTCATTATAAAAAATGACTAAAAATAGTCCCTAAATTACATCTATTTTATAAAAATATCCTAAAATACACCAATATATGTATGATTTTGAATTACTTATTCTGCTGCTACTAATAATAAAGAAAACACTTAGGGTATATATACATGATACGTGTCATTATGTACACTTAAGTTACTTTTTTTTTGAAATGATCTTATAACTTACCAATATGTATAAAGCTTCTTGCACATCTTCAGCAAAGTCTCCGATGAGGAACCTCACCATCAAGATGACCTGCGGCCATTGGATCCTCACCCAACGGCCAGGAATTTTCAGTGCTAGTGCCGTATGGAGAGCCCTTGCTTAGCAGTTAGCACCGAAGGGAAAAACCTCTAGCTTAGCATTGAAGTGTTCCCTCCACTCGCTGGCTGAAAGGCTGAAACAAAACAACTATAAATACCCCTGAAGCTGATTACAGTTACACACTACGGGCTCCCGTCTTTCCTCACCGGCAAGAAACCACCAGTCCTGTAGTCCACCACCTCGTTCCGGGCATGGCCACCGCCCACCGCCGCCGACATCCGCCTCTCCATCGCGTGCCAGACTGCCAGACACGCTTCGCCTTCCGCCTCGCCGCCGCGCTCTCCTCCCCCACCAACGCCGCCGCTCCTGCCGCCAACGCCGCCTTCTCCCCGCTCTCCCTGCACGTCGCGCTCAGCCTCCTCGCCGCCGGCGCGGGCGGCGACACGCGGGACCAGCTGCTCTCCGTACTCGGCGGCGGAGGCGATGAGCCGGCGTCCACGGTCGAGAGCCTGCACGCGCTCGCCGATCAGGTGGTGCGCGGCTCGTGCTCGCCGACGGGTCGGGCGCCGGCGGCCCGCGGGTGGCCTTCGCCGACGCCGTCTTCGTCGACGCGTCGCTGAAGATGAAGCCAGCTTTCGAGCAGGTCGCCGTCGGCAAATACAAGGCCGAGACCCGTTCCGTCGACTTCCTGACACAGGTCGATCTTGATCCCCTCGCTTGCCGAGCTGCGTTTTGCGAATTTGCAAACGACTAATAACTTTTGAAAAGAAGAAAAGACTTGCAAGCAACTAGTAATACAGTAGGGCTGGGATCGTTTATATATGTTTGCTGAAAGCCTGAAAGATTAAGCAGGGCCAAGCTCTCCACTCGTGGGTGGAGTGGCTAGCTAGTCTCGTCCACCCGGGTTCGAGCGCGGCTTCCCGACTAATAAAGTTCTAGGGACCTCTGTCTGGTCGCTTCTTTTTTTTGAAGATTAAGTAGCGGATATTCCTGAGTGCTCTGCTGAGTCTGCTATTATAATTTATCTCTTAACTCACATGTTGAAATTTAATTTAAAAATTTTGTAATGCAGTACATTATAATTTTTTGCCATATATAGATATTTATATAATTTTGTATGCCAAAGATTAATTTATTATTAAATATCATGTCATATTAAAATAATACTAATTAAAATATTATGATTCATTTTTTAACCTGTGCTATGATGTCTGCTACCATACCATAAAATTTTATCTGACTCCACTTGTACATGGAGAACCAAAAGGATAAATTATATTATGGGATAAATTGACCCAAACAGTATAATTTATTATGTAAATTAAACTAAATATAATTTTAGTGGGTTATCCAGACTTTAGCTACACTTGAAGAAACTGATCGATTGTACGGAATATTTGGTGAAAAGTATACCGTGGGATAGTTGTAGTACGCAAATTTTCTTATTATGCGGCGCAGCCAAGGAATTTTTAGGACTACTGGTACATACATATTATATGAAACTTTTGTATTTTATAAAGCTCATTTGGATCATCACAAGGAATATGTACAACATTTCAAATTCGTTGGTACGCAATGGAATGTGTATCACCCTATTCTCCAATAGGATTTATTATGGTTCCTTGTGCAACGCTTCTATGTTATGTGATGATTATTTGAATGAAATTCATGTGAACTGGCCTCTACTAGATGCATATAAATTCCTTTTCATATGGATCGAATGCTTAGCACACTTATCTACGGCGCCATATTTACCTTTTGTTACATATGTTTCACTTCTCCAATCAGTTGGGAAACACTTGATTGGATTCTGTGTATAACGGTTCACTTGCACGGAGGACCAATGTATCTTTCCTCTCTCCTTTTCTTTTTTCAGGCTGCACAAGTGGCTGGTGAAGTGAACTCATGGGTGGAGCAAGTAACCTCAGGTCTAATCAAGGAGCTACTTCCGCGAGGCTCTGTTAATAGAAACACCCGGCTGGTTCTTGCTAATGCCCTCTATTTCAAAGGGGCTTGGACTGACAAGTTCGATCCTGAGATGACAAGAAATGGTGAGTTCCATCTGCTCGACGGGAGTTCAGTTCAAGCACCTTTCATGTCCACATGGAGCAAGCAATATATCGCGTCTTACGACAACATTAAGCTAAGGTTCTTAAGCTTCCGTACAAGCAAGGCTGTGGTGACAAGAGGCAGTTCTCCATGTACATTCTTCTTCCAGCAGCACAAGATGGCTCTGGAGCTTGGCTGAAAAGCTGAGCTCCGAACCCGAGTTCCTAGAGAGACGTATCCTTCCAATGCGCAATATATCTCGTTTGGATTCGAGGCATCCGCTTTGCTGAAAGGCTTTGGTCTCCAACTGCCATTTAGCGAAGAAGAAGCGGATCTGTCGGAGTTTGTAGACGATTCACATTCACCCATGGCAGAGAAATTGTCCGTTTCATCTACTTTCCACAAGTAGTTTGTCGAGGTGAACGAGGAAGGAACGGAGGCCGCTGCAGGCGCATCTGGTGTGGTTATTGTGTCCAACTCATACTCGAGGCCCGTGGATTTCGTCGCCGACCACCCTTTTCTTTTCCTGATACGAGAAGACACCACCGGGGTGGTGCTGTTCGTCGGCCATGTGGTGAATCCCTTGCTTGCTGCGTAGTGTGTTTCTTCTGAATCGTTGCCTTGGTGCGATTCCGTCGTCCGTGGTGGTGAAGAGTAGTGCAGGGTTGTGGCACCTGTTCTGTTTCTGAATAAATTAATGAATGGCTTGATCGGTTATTCGATGTATGTAAGGTCGCGTGATCCGAATACATTTTTTTTTATGAAACGAATATACAGTTTTCTGCTTCTGCTAGGTCCCTTATTTACTACTACCTCCGTCACCAATACATGACGTTTCAGACAAGAAGTATTACTGGAAATAGCCTAGATTGATTGGTTTGAACGTCATATAAAACAGGACGGAGGTAGTACTAGTTATCTTTAATTTTCATGTGCGAGATCTCTATAGCAAACTAAGGTTGTCAAAATTCCACCCTCTTGCGGCCTCGTTCTTTGACTTCAGCTTGGTGCGTGCATCTATGCGTGGTGTTTTATTCTCTCTTCTTTGAAAAGTTGTACCATACCACGTACTGTATCATCTCTCCATCTATTTTTCACAGGTGCATTAGAATGTCAAGCCTTAAAAGCATAGTTTAACATTAACTTCAACCACGTACTGATGGTAGTGAGTGGCGGGCAGCAGCCAGCAGCGGTGGATGGATGGGGTTTTAGTGTATGGTGACGCGAACGAACAAAAGCAATTATACCTTGCTTAGGTTGCTTAGGGCTCGTTCGGTTTCATTGGAATGGTTCCATCTGGATTGAGATCAATATAGTACAAACTTTATGATACTTACAATGAGAGACCGGGATTTATTCCAGGTGAAGAACCAATTTACTCATGATATGGACAACAAAAGACCTGGATTGGTTCCCCACCTCTTGACTAGTGGATTAATTTTCGGTCTCTTCTTGTCCCTATCATGGGTAAATTGGTTCTTCACCTGGATTAAATCCTGATCTCTCATTGTAAGTGTACTATATTCATCTCAATCCGGGTGGAACCATTCCAATGAAAGCGAACGAGCCCTTAGCGGTAACGCGTTACCGCTTACTTACCACCACAGTTCACTTCCCACCACCATGGCCGCTGGATATAAACACTGGCAGAGTCATCAGAGTTGGGGCTAGTGAAGAAGAAGGACTTGTCATAGACGATTCACCCATGCCAGAGGAATTGTTCGTTTTGTCCATTTTCCACAAGTCCTTCGTGGAACGGAGGCCGCGCGCCGCCACATCTGCTGTACTAATGGCTAGTTAAGAAGAGGTCACGCACAGTTCTCGTGGATACTAGAGAAGACATGTTTGATGTTTGTGCTGTTCGTTGGTCATGTTGTGACATTTGATCGTGCAAACCCCGTGTTTAGTCTGCCATCGCATATATTTTGTGTCTGCATAAATAATTAAACGCCGTGTTGTCGACGGAGCTCTGCTGGAATCGCCGTGGCCGCTGTCGCCGTGCACCCTGAATGTCTTCTCGTCGGTGACGGGGCGGTGGGAGAAGAGGTCCTTCGACCGTGATGGTGGTGAGATCGCAGGGACCGTTGCTGAGATGCGACTGGACGAACGGTAGTTCTAGATGCGGCGTCGCAACACTGTTTACTGGCGAGGGGCGCTCTATGTTCATTGCGAGAAAGATTTCGTCAATGATCTGGAATTTTTTTTTAAATTTAACCATTTTTTTAATAATATTTTAACATTAACCCCACCAGAAATTTAATTTCAGTTTTGACCCTTTTGGACGCGCCTGTCAAGTTGGCGCGGCGAGCAGCCTTTGCCGCGCCACAGCATGTGGCGCGTCAATTCTGCCGCGCCGATGCATGTGGCGCGTCAGGCTTGCCACGCTGGCTTCTCCGCTGGCGAGGCAGCAGCATGGCTCGTGGTGGGGCCAGCCTTTGACGCGCCAGGCGGGACGGCGCGTCAAGGCTTGACGCGCCAGGCGGGCCGGCGCGGCAGGGACTTAACCCCGAGCGCGGCCCACTCTTTCTCCTCCCTCCCTTCTTCCTCCTCCAGACCCGCGCGCCTGCTGCTGCCGCCGGCGGCCGCCGCCGCCCCCATTCCCCCCCAAATCCGGCGATTTGGGTTGGGAAAAGAGGGGAAAACATTCTCCACCTCGTGGTGAAGGTATTCCCCTACTTTTTTCCCTCGATTAGCTAGTGATTTGTGAGATATTTGCATGGATGTGTCCCTAGGGTTAGGTTTTTGATTTCGAAATGTGATGATTTAGAGGTTCGATTAATTGATATGGATGCTTTAGGGAGTCGCTATAGTTGCTCTGCTCGTGATTTTTACGTGTAGAAGTAGTTGCATGACTTGATTTTGTGAAATAATTTTGGATTGTGTAGTGTAGTGTAGATAGTATAATTTCATCAATGTAGCTAAGTTATTTATATTTTGTATGTAATATTTCCTAATGGAGGTATGTGAAATGAATTGTATTTTGTAGATGGATCGTTTAGTTCGTATGTTTCATGGTGGTAGTGTGAAAGAGGATGGGGAGTTTGAGAAAATGAATGAGCAAGTAGAGTTGTTTGATTCGCCTCCAAGTTTGAATGATGTGGTTCAGCGTGTGATTAGCACACATGGTTGTCGTGCCGATGATGTGAAATTGAGAGGCCGATTTGATTGTGGGAAAGCTAGGTCACATTATGTGTTGATGGATTTGTCGTCCGATTCGCATTGGCGGCAGTACAAGGAGATAGTTGCAGGGGCTAACGTTGGTTGCTATGAAGTTGCGGTTGACATATGCCGTAGGACCCAGAGTAGCGCTGAAGAAGTTTATAGACTTGAGGCTGAGCATATAGCGGTTGAGAATCTCACTCAACAATCCAACGTTAGCCATTTGGATGAAGCTTCACTAGACAATAATGTTGAAATTGAGCGATTTTGCAATGATCATCCATTTGATATGGCTCGTGCCGTTGATGATTTTGATCCCGGTGTATTTGAGCAAGAGGAGAATGAACATGATGATGATGATATATCAACGGGGTCTGAAGGTGGAGGTGATGAGGATGACGATGAAGAAGAAGAAGACGAAGAATTTGAAACAAACGGCTGCTCACCAATTGAAAATGTGGTAGAACTTCCGAATTCAGGCCGTTCTATGTAATTCACTCGGATAGGAATTTAAGATATGAGGTTGCGTGCAAGCAAGGTTGCCTTTGGCGAGTGTGGGCTAGGTTTGTGAAAAGCACCGGTCAGTGGAAGATTAGTAGGGTGGTCCAACCACACACATGTAGAACCGCCGTGGCGAAGCAAGTACATTCCCAACTGACAGCAAGATATCTATCCCGTAGAATTCTTGCAATTGTTATGAAGGACAATGATACATCAATTCCCTCACTCATTGAATCCATATTTGCCTTTAGCAGTTACCGTGTGAAGTATTCAAAGGCTTGGAGGGCCAAGCAACATGCCATTGCCATGCTATGGGGTGATTGGGCCGAGTCATATGGCCATGTTCCTCGAGTGCTACAAGCAATGGCCCATTTCAACCCTGGAGTGAAATGGTTTCCTTACACCACCGGTTTGATGCAAAGTCCGAATGGTGTGTTGAAGCATGTCTTGCATAGAGTATTCTGGTGCTTCCCATAGTGTTTACTAGCATTCTAGCGTTGTCGTCCTGTCATACTCGTGGATGGTACATTTCTTACAGGCAAGTATCAGGGTACCCTTATGATGGCTGTCTCGGTGGATGCTGAGTCGCAGATTGTGCCCCTTGCCTTTGCCGTTGTAGAGTCTGAAAACCTTGAGAGCTGGTCTTGGTTCATGAAGCTAGTCCGACTTAATGTTCTTGGGCCGTCTAGGCAGGTTTGTATGATCTCAGACCGTCACGCTGGACTTCTCAAGTGTGCAAATGACCACATGGATGGATATCCACCCCTAGTGCACCGGTGGTGCATGAGGCACTTTGCTGCCAACATGTGGAGGCGTCACAAGAAGAAGGAAGTTATAGAGAAATTGAAGGCGTTGTGCTCCGTGCCAACTGAGAAGGAGTTTGAGGAGAAACTAAATGATTTGGTACCGGATTTGAACAATGATGCAAAAGAATGGTTGGAGGGTGAAATGGGTGACAAGGACAAATGGGCTCAAGCTTTTGATGAGGAGCGTCCTCATCAGCCTCATCGGGGTATTGCCCAAAGCCCATCATCTGTTGATAATATCGAGGGTTGTGCATCTCAACTACCTACACATTTCAGAAAATAGCAACTAATCATACCAATACTACCTTCACTTTCTTTTTCTACACATAACATAACCAATATAAAAAATGCACATACTCGCCCTCAGATCCACATGCACAACGATAACATTATCACTAGTACACCACACACCTATCAAACTAAGCATCCATTCAACCTAAAATAAAAAACCTAACCAAACCCTAACAATCAAAATACTACCCATACATGAGAAATGTAAAGAAAAAACTCGAAATAGATAAGGGTAATACCTTCCCTAAGCTGTGGGGTGTGATTCCCCTCACTTTTACCACCTAAACTCGTCGACGGCGATGAATTTGTGGGGGGCGGCGCCGGAGGGGAGCAAGAGGAGGTGGTCTGGACGAGGAGGAAAGGGAGAGGAAGAGGAAGAGCAGGGCGCCGCACGGGATAATGAGCCAGCCGCGCCAGCCCGCCTGGCGCGTCAACACTGCCGCGCCTGTGCATGTGGCGCGTCAGGGCGGGTCCCGCGGAGCTCCAACGTGGCGGCCGAACGCGTGCGACGCCACCGTGGCATCCCTGACGCGCCGGTGCATGCGGCGCGGCAAAGGCTGCTCGCCGCGCCAACTTGACAGGCGCGTCCAAAAGGGTCAAAACTGAAATTATATTTCTGGTGGGTTAATGTTAAAATATTATTAAAAAAAGGGTTAAATTTAAAAAAAAATTCACGATCTGTGCATGATAGGGGAGTTCTCTGAAGGTTTGAAGTCTGAATAAAAGAACAAATAAATAGCTTGTGTTCAAGTTTGAGTCACTGCTTTTATTATTTCTGCTTGTGATTAACATGTACTATCCTTTCTCAAATACAGTTTGTATCGTCTCTGTTACTACTCACAACTGTTTCGTTGTAGTATGAGCTATCGCTAGGCTGATGCTGAGCCTAGTTATTATCTGTGTTAGGGTTATTAAAGGAGGCTGAAGCCGCGCACTTCATATATACTGAAATTATTTTAACCCAGTGTGGGAGTAATCAAATGTGGGAGTACATTAAACCTAAAAAATAATGTAGGAGGCCATCTAGTCTTTGACCATAGCACTCGACAAAAAATTGTCTGCATCTTTTTCCCCTTGCATTATGGTTAGAACACATAACTGCCCAAATTTAAGTAGTTTAGCACCTATCCGACCATAATAGAAGCAAACCAGCACCACGCTTTGTGCATTTAGGCTCCACCTCCGCATGCAGTGGAAACATCAAGTGCTGGTTTAGACTTTAGACATGCAACCAAATCAGAGAGTGCGACAAACATGTGTCATGGTTTTTTTTTCCTTCCAATTTTTCTTTTTGGTTGTTGTGTGTTGGGTTTGCGGGTTGCTTAACACATCAGGGAGTGAATTCTAAATTTTATTTTATGTGGGCACTGGGCAGAGTCGATGTAGTACAGCAGCCACAACATACCCCACCTGTATCCTAATACAGCGAGTGAATTCTAATCAAAACATTCATAGATTATACTGGATATTATATTTTGATCCAGCTGTTTCCGTCTGACCTCATCGCCAAAAAATAATTATTATAGTACTATTTAGACATCCTTGTATGACATTCTACGTGTTGGAAGGACAGACCATTTCGAGTCTTCGCGTCTAGCTGACCTGTCGAGCATAAATAACCGAAACACCCTGAGACAATTCGAAATTACACACTCGTGTCTTTCGTCTCCGCTGGGTCCCCAGTCCAAGCCTCAAGGAACAGCCACCCCTCGCCGGACCGACAATGGCCACCGCCGGCGCCGACACGCGCTTCTCCGTCGCGCACCAGACCCGCTTCGGGCTCCGCCTCGCCGCCGCGCTCTCCTCCCCTTCCTCCTCCTCCAGCAACACCGTCTTCTCCCCGCTGTCCCTCCATGTCGCGCTCAGCCTTCTCGCCGCCGGCGCGGGCGGCGCCACGCGCGGCCAGCTGCTCGCCGCCCTCGTCGGAGGCGATGGTCCGGCCGCGGCCGACAGCCTGCACGCGCTCGCCGAGCAGGTGGCGCAGCTCGTGCTCGCCGACGGGTCCGAGGCGGGCGGCCCGCGGGTGGCCCTCGCCGACGCCGTATTCGTCGACGCGTCGCTGAAGCTGAAGCCGGCATTCGAGGAGGTCGCCGTTGGAAAATACAAGGCGGAGACCCGGTCCGTCGACTTCCAGAAAAAGGTTGATCCCGTTGATTGCAAACAACTGGCTTGCATGGTTAATATCGATTGCTGGCTTTGCTGAAATATTCAGTACTGCTAATTCTGCAATTTAAACAGCAGTAACAATCAGAACGTGAACTGGTTGGTTTCTTCTCTCATAGTTGGCATTGGGAGTAATATTTTCATGTCTCTGTATTGAAGAAATATGTTTGTACCTTGAACGGTTCTTAAGCTTGTGAGTTGTGACATACCATTTGATTTGTCTTTTTCTTTTAAAAAATAGTTTAGTTTGGACCTTCTATGCTGTGCTGTGGCCTGTGGGCCAGTTACAGACTTATAGTATGCCAGATTGACAGCTTATGCATATAGCTCAAGGCTATCCTGAAACCTATTATTAGCAAATATCCATGTCTCATGTTTGTCCAAGTTTTATGTACCTATTGCGTTAAAAAATGTTGGTGTTTAGTATTATGATCATGAGTAGTGGGGCTATGGAAGTATCCTTTACTTTCTTTTGGTGCTGTGATGTAAGATATTTGTTAGTATATTGGTCTTTTAGTGTACAGCTTCTCTCCTCGAATTTTGCTGGAAGCTATTTGTTAGTATTTACTACAAATCGTTCTTTGGAATTTGATATTTGAACTCGTTAGTTTACATGAATCAGTATAATGCACGGGTTTATACATCTGTTGTTATTGTAAGCACCTCTAGCAAATTATGGTTTTGTGCCTTTTTAAGGATTTGTTATTGTCACGGTATGTGCAAGATTCACTTTTTAGGATTAGTGGTTCAGTGTGTTTTACAAAAATAATTGTTTATTCCACCTCAAACTATGCTGTTTGTTTGTATTTAATCCAATTAGATTTTGCATTATGACACACTTGCACATAGGAGCCATATATATTCTCTCTCTTTTATGTCAGGCTGCTGAAGTTGCTGGTCAAGTGAACTCATGGGTAGAGAAGGTCACCTCAGGTCTAATCAAAGAGCTTCTGCCAGCGGACTCTGTTGATGAAACCACCAGGCTGGTTCTTGGCAATGCACTCTATTTCAAAGGAGCTTGGACTGAGAAGTTCGATGCATCTGAAACGAGAGAGAGTGAGTTCCATCTTCTTGATGGGAGCTCAGTTCAAGCACCTTTCATGTCCAGCACGGATGACCAATATATTGCATCTTATGACAGCTTTAAGGTGCTTAAGCTTCCATACCAGCAAGGTGGGGACACGAGGCAGTTCTCCATGTACATAATTCTTCCAGAATTACAAGATGGCCTCTGGAGCTTGGCTGAAAAGTTGAGCTCTGAACCTGAGTTCCTGGAGAAGCATATCCCAATGAGGACAATTCCAGTTGGGCAGTTCAAAGTCCCTAAGTTCAAGATATCCTTTGGATTTGAAGCATCTGATTTGCTAAGAGGTTTGGGACTCCAGCTTCCACTTAGTCCAGAAGCAGATCTGTCAGAGTTGGTTGATTCGCCATCGGGGCAGAACTTGTGTGTTTCATCCATTTTTCACAAGTCGTTTGTGGAAGTTAACGAAGAAGGAACAGAGGCGGCAGCCGCAACTACTATAGGGATTATGCTATGTTCGTATAAAATGCCTGTGGATTTCGTTGCAGATCACCCTTTCCTGTTCCTGATTAGAGAAGACACGACTGGGGTGGTGCTGTTCGTCGGCCATGTGGTCAATCCCCTACTTGCTCCATAGTGTGTTTGTTCTGAACCGCTGCCTTTGTGTGATTCCTTCCGTCGCCTGAAAGTGCAGGGTTGTGGCATGTGATCATGCCTCGTGTGTTATCTGCTATATATTTTGTGTCTGAATAAACAAGCGGCTTGATCGATGTATGTAATAAGGTTGTGGGATGATATAGTCGATAATTAGTCTACCATTCTGGTCATGAGATGTGACATTCTGATCAAATTATCCTGCTTATACTGTTCACAGAGAACGAGTGAATTGTAGCGTCCCTTTATTTGACTAAAACAAAATACATACTATGATACAAACACAACCGAATAATAAAGTACATTGCTGTCCCTTAGTTGGGGCGTGCAAAAGACAAGGGTTCTTCTCAGATGGATGAGATTCAAACAGCAGCAACAACAGAGTCACATCCAAAAGGCTAAACTGTTGTACAACACTGGAGGTGCACAAAACAACAGCCAAAACAGTAGGAAGATGAAAGGGACATCACCGCATCAGGCATGAGCAGCATCGGCAACAGAACCTGCAACTGCAATGTACTTCTACCATCAGTTCACATCCCCTTTTGCCCCTCTGATTATCTCAATAATCTACGACGCAACATATCGATCTCAGCGCAGGGGATGATACACATTGTTTCGTCGCTGAGTATTTGGTGAAATCACATTGCATACACGATCTCCCCGCTGCTTTCCAGATCGAGATCAGCATCTGAGTCAAGGTCCTCCATGTCGTCATCGAGGTCGAGGCCGTCGTTCAAGAATTGGTTGATTCCACTGGAACCAGCTGCTGGTATGGTCGCCTCAGCCAGTATCTGCATGATTTCATCCATGCTCTGCATTGGCTGCTCCGGCTCCTCATAGTGGTTGCCCATTGTGCTGTCATCCATTAGGTCGGCTGGGAGGTTCTTCAAGAACCATGGATGGTTTCTTATCTCAGGGATGGTGATCCTCTGTTTATACAATGTTAGTGAGTGGCTCAAAGGAAACAATGTGCAAAACCTAATGGCCCAACCATAACAGAGCTGAAAATACTCACAGTGGCTGGGTTGGCAACAAAAATCCTAGAAATAAGATCTTGGCAATCTGGAGATATGTGCACATAATCCGGAATGGAGTACTGCACACCCAATATTCTCTGCCAAATAAATCGTATTAGTAGCCAATTCAGAAATATTGATGAAAAATTGAAAATACAGCTGCAAATGAAACCTGAATTGTCTTTCTGAAATTTTTTGGCTCATCAGGGTCCTCAAATGGATATGCACCAACGAGCATCACATAAAGGGTTACTCCGCAGGACCACACGTCAGCAACCTTGGTTCGGTAACAAAGAGTTAGTGACTGAACTAACAACATAGTTCCCTTATGCATGTAAAAATGTAAATGCTTTGTAAGGCCAAATATGTTGCTCAAGTGGAGAGCACTGACAAGTGCATTGAACAGAAATAGTATGGAAGTGTAGAACAATCAGCATAGATGTGCATAATACCTTTCCATCGTATTCCTTCTTCAGAAGAACCTCAGGAGCAATGTATGCGGGAGTTCCCACTGTAGATTTTGGCTGAGAATGTAGAACTGATGACTGCAATACAAAAATAGAGTTTGACATGGTTATTGCTGGTCGTCATCCAATTCTTTCACGGGCGCATCGAGTTTTTAAGTTTCTGCAGGTGTTACGTGGGTGTCGAGTGTGATTGTTTTTGTGTTTGTGTTTGTGTTTTTTGTTTGTGCTTGTGTTCTCGTGTTGTACTGCCAGGGATCTACTCTCTTTTCCTCTTCTTAATATAATGAAGCGTAGTTCTCCTGTGTCTTTCGAGAAAAAAACTTTAGGGAAACATTCCCATGACAACAGCAACAGTAACAGCTTTTGTTTTAAAGGAACACATGATAGCAATATTTAGTAATCGACTTAAAGCCACAACTGCTTTCTCTTCACACTTTATAAACAGACGATTCAGTTTTGAAAAATCACCTCATCATGGCCTGCTAATTTTAGTTACCATTCAGTCTTACAGTCTAACAAAGTGAAGGTGTGCCCTGTTAATTGTAACTACCATTCCTTTTCCCCCAATTTTGTATATACACAGAGTATTTTTGTATATCTGGCAGTACCTTTGAGTAGCCAAAATCGCATATCTTGAGGCGAGGCGCGGTGCTCCCATCCAACAAGGTGTTCTCCAGCTTCAAGTCTCGATGACATACTTGCTTGACAAAAAGGTAGGCACAAAACAGAGCAATTTTAAACAAACAGACCAGACCAGACCAGTACAGCACAGTACACACTAATCATGGATGATCAACAATTCAACATGCTATATTTATCTGGTACTCCCTCCGTCTCAGGATATAAGGCACGCACGTAAATCAAAATTCAAACTTTAAAAACTTTGACCTACGATTAAGCTTGTATAATAAAAACTTTGTCTTACAACAATAATATAATTGTATTCATATTTAAAAGTACTTTCATATGACTATAATTTTGTTGCTACAAGTATTATATTATAAAAGATATTAAGAGTCAAATCTTATTATTGAAGACCGTGCCAAGTTTGACCGCGCCTTATATCCTGAGACGGAGGGAGTAATAACAAAGGAACAAGAAGAAGAAGAAAAAAGTTTTCAGAAGAGTACCATGGAATGGCAGTAGCTGACCCCTGATATGAGCTGCTGGAAAAAGAAGCGCGCCTGAAAAGGTGGGGGGAACTTTCAACAGGCGATTAGTCAACCATGTAACAGACTACAGAGGACTGGCAACGCAAGTCAGCATCAGCAAGCAGGGGGTGACGAGACGAGACAAGGCGGAGAGAGAGAGAGAGATGGACCTCGTCCTCGCTGAACCTGCCGGCGTTGCAGATGCGCTCGAAGAGCTCCCCGCCGGAGGCGTACTCCATGACGATGGCAAGGTGCGTGGGCGTGAGGATGACCTCCTTGAAGCGGATGATGTTGGGGTGGCGCAGCGAGCGGTGGTTGATGATCTCCCTCTGCACGTTCTCGTCAATCTGCAGGGGAGCAAGAAGAAGCCTCTGAAATGGAGCCCAAGAAACAGGCAAGCAGAGCAATCAGGCAAGGCGTGGCAGCAATTCGCTAGCGCACCTTCTCCCCCCGCTCGATGTACTTGACGGCGACGAGCTGGCCGTCGGCGCGGTTGCGCATGAGGCGCGCGACGCCGAAGTTGCCGGAGCCGATGTCGCGGACGAGCTCGTAGCGGTCGCCGTCGTGCATTATCGGCATGTCCATCCCGGGCCCCACGGTCACCGCCGCACGGTCCATCCTTGATCCTTCCTCGCGACGCGCCTCCGCCGCCACTCCCTAGCTCACCGGCGCCAGGCAGAGGTCGCTCGATCGATCAAGCCCTCCTCCCACCAGCAGCCAGCAAGCCGAGCACCCTCCGGCCCGCGGCGCGCGTCCCGTGACCCCGCGATCCCCTCCCTCCCTTTTTAGCGGTAGCTCCGGGGACACAGAGGTAAAGCGGTGGCGGCGGCGCTGGCGGATTTGGTTGGGGTCGGATTGGGCGGAGGAGGGAGCACACCTCGTGATCCCCCTCTCCCCTTCTCTCCCTATCACCTCGCCCTTTTCCCCCACCTCGCTCGCTGCCTTTATTTATTATTTGTCGTCCGCTTCCCCCTCTATCTCTCTCCTTCCCCCACTGGTCTCTGCTGTTTCGCTAAGCAAGAAAAAAAAATTGTTTCTTTTTTCTCTCCCGCTGTGTCCGTCGCGGGTCGCGGCGAGCCGAACTCTCCAGCGGGGAAGAAGACGATGGCCTGCGACCGCGATCCTCCTCGCCTCGCGTGCCCGCGCTGAGATCACACCGCCATGTGGGCCCAGACCTCCCTCTGACCCCACCTGTCACTCGCAGCCGATGAAGGATATCTGTGGCCAACGTCGGTGCCGGAAGTGGGACCAAGTCGTCAGTGGCCGTAAAGGGTGTGGGGACGGGACCCGAAGAAATATCTTGGAGGAGGTAGCAGTACTTAAATAGTCAAAAAAGTGCACGTGCGGAGTTACTGGATTGGGCTTCCGGGTCGGTAAGACGCGTAAACGGCCCACCATGGGATCGGACGGCTACCGAGTGTCTCGTGTCGTGCGATGGACGGCTGGGAACGGATTGCCGGGCGGCCGCGTCCAGGGGCGGTCTCGTCATTTCGCGACGGCGATGCCGACGAGCTGGGGTTGGTCAGCCCCACCTCCCGACCTCCCGTGGCCGTGACGATTAATTCGGGTCGGCTGGGTTTGCCGCTGTTTACCTTCAAAAGTTTTCACCGAAATGTCAAGTGAAGGCAATTTAACATGCATAGAGTATTAAACGTAGACAAAAAATTAATTCATTACATGAACGAAATGTATGTGGCGAGACGAATCTAATGAACCTATTTAATTCATGACTTGCAGCAGAAATGCTACAATAACCATTAGTTAAATATTGATTAATTACCTTCTAATTATCCGCCATTAGATTCGTCTCGTGATTTCCTAGCTACATCTGTATTTTGTTTTATTAGTAGTCTACGTTTTTTTTTTTTGACATTTCCATCAAAAGTTTCTACCCGTCTAAACGCCCCCACATTGGGTTTACTCTTCCTGGCCGCTGCTGATGGGCCCACGGACAGTGACGGGGTGGATGCTTGTGCCGCCGGGAAAGGAAGCTGAAAGCAAAGGGGGTTAAGGTCAGTGAAGCAATGCTGGACCCGAATTGATT
Organism: Urochloa ruziziensis; assembly: GCA_015476505.1. Classification (NCBI taxonomy): domain Eukaryota; kingdom Viridiplantae; phylum Streptophyta; class Magnoliopsida; order Poales; family Poaceae; genus Urochloa; species Urochloa ruziziensis. The sequence continues at coordinate 59,693,508 of CM027118.1, forward strand.
GTTGGGATCCTAAGCAGATGGGCTCTTAAGGAACTGGCTGATCCTGTTGGGCTGGGCCTGGGATGAAGAGTGACGAGTCTTCGCTTCCGCCACCCATCTGCTCGGCTGCTCCGTCCCGGGTTTGTCCACCTCATCCGCCTCGCCGGCTTCACCGCAGCTCCACCAGGGAAAGAACACGGGCGCACCACTGCACCAGTCCTCTTTCCCCTCCTCCAGGTCCAGCCTTCGGTGCAGGGAACCTCTACTCATTTCTTGAGCTAGCTAACCGCTCCTCGTTTCTTCAGCCGGTGCGCTTCGGATTGGCTTGTCCGGGGAGGCCAGAGAACCACCCAGACCAGGATACAGGTAGCATTCCTCTTCTTTCTCTTGGGCCTTGTATTTTCTGAAAAGAGGCATAGTTCAAAATATTTCTTGCAGGCTGCAATTCGTACCGGATTTCTTATTCGTTTATCCCCCTGACGATTCCTCGGCAAGGTAGCCGTAGAAAACTAGAAATTTGTATTCCTTTTTCAGCGCAATTGAAGGATTTAGGACTGCATAGGAGTAGGGCAGTAATCCACTAATGAGTTCAACATAGTCTTGCATTTCTTTCAATTGTGCCTACTGCTAATTTTGTGGACACTCACAAAGTAACCAATTCAATTCAACCACAAGGATGAATGCATTTTTGTTACACATGACATGATGCAAGGTGTGGTGATTAAACATTTAAACTTCATTTAGGCTTCTACTTTCTGAAGGCATACTGAATTTGTGGCACGCCTGACCATTTACTTGTTGCCTTTTGGAATTGTCGTTTACTTGTTGCTGGGATGTTCAAGGCAGCAATTCCAGTATGCAACAAATGACCATGTCAGCATTCGCGGTAACCTCGCCGTCGTTGCATGGCAATGCCTTGTCAGCGCTGCATGCTTGTCATTCTCAAAGACTGCACACTAGACGCATCCGCAGCAGAGTCCGGGCACTGACACAAACACAGTTGCAGTACAAGAAGCTGGGAGATTCAGACCTCCTTATCAGTGAGGTCACTCTTGGAACAGTATGTACAAAACTGAAAGCGGGTATTCTCCTTTCTGTCAAATACCTCTTTCCTGCATCCCAAGATTTATCCTTTTCTTTTTCAGATGACTTTTGGAGAGCAAAACACTGAGAAGGAAGCTCATGATATGCTCTCTTATTCTTTCGATCAAGGCATCAACATCCTTGACACTGCAGAAATCGTCAGTACATAGTTCTTCCTTACTTTTATTGACTATATCTCTTATGTTTTGAAGTCTAGTGATCGATCTACCTTTTCATTTTTTTTCTTTTGGTCTTTAGTACCCTGTTCCAATGAAGAAGGAAACTCAAGGGAGTACTGATTTATATGTTGGTAGATGGATGCAATCTAAGCCACGAGACAAGGTAACCTAAATTGTTACAATATAGTTAGGATCAGTTGTAACTAATTCTGGTTAACAGTAGGCCTGAAACCCAAAACTGCTAATATCAACTCATTTTTTTCTGTATGGGTAATGCCTCCTACACAATATGCTTGCCTCCATCCTTGAAATTGATGCCGTTCTTTAGTGCTTAGAAGCATAACGTTTACTGTTTACAGTATGCTGACAAGTAAATGGTAAACACTTCTCAGTCTTTACAGTGCACAGTGCCTAAGTTTCCCACTATGTGATGGCATTTTTAAAAAGGTCTGACTGAAAGATGAGTTTTGCCCTTTTTTTCTGTGCATTTAGATAATATTGGCCACCAAAGTTGCCGGTTATTCAGAGCGGTCTGCTTTTCTTAGAGACAATGCAGAAGTGGTGCGTGTTGACGCTGCCAATATCAAAGAAAGTGTTGAAAAGAGCCTTAAACGCTTGTCTACAGACTATATTGATTTGCTTCAGATACACTGGTCAGTGTCTGCTTGATTCACTTGTATGACTGTATGCCCGTGGAAAAATCATAATTAGATTCACTTTGTGCTGTTAATACTTTACCAACATACATTCAAAACACTCCTTTAAACATGGCTATGCAATGTTTTTCTTGTACAAACTGAATTATACCAATTTCTTCTAAAAAAACTAGTGAATGTATTGATAGGAGAAAGCAATAGGTCTTGTATCATGTAAAACCAGGTCAGAGTACACAGGACTGGAAGCTGAAAGTGCCTTTCCATTCTATTCTTCATATGAGGTTCAGCATATTTTGCTGGCACTAGAGAGAAAAAAAAAACTAACATATACTACCTTCATCCATAAATATATGACGTTTAGGACAAGCTAGTTAGTTCAAAAATGAACTAATTTGCTTATCCTAAATGTCATATATTTGAGAACGGAGGGAGTGTATATTAACTGAATTATTACCTTCTTGGAATTCCGTTTATGTTCCTTGCAAAACATGTTACTAGAATGGAAAAGACACGTTCAGCTTCCAGGCCTGTGTGCCTAACCAAGTACATTTCGTTGGTCCTTGTTTTGTCAGCTTGAACTAGTTGTTTCTTGTTTTTTAATGCCAGTTTTCTTTGAGTACACTTTTGTGAGTTCTTTAACTGCTTGTGTAAACTTGTTTGGATAGATTGATATTTCTGGTTTTCAATTGAACTGAATGAAATAAACATCCCTGGTTCCAAAGTTTCTCTTCGTGTCTTCAGGCCAGATAGATATGTGGCACTATTTGGTGAATTCAGTTATAACCCAACCAAATGGAGGCCAAGCGTCCCTTTTGAGGATCAACTGAAAGCTTTCCAGGAGCTAATTGATGAAGGAAAGGTAATATTTCTATAATTCATATTCTTATACGAGCAAATTAGTAACGAATGAACATTTTTCATATCATGGGAGAATATGAAAATTACCTAGCTCCATATCTGATCTTTATGTGGACATTTTTTATGACATGTGCTGGTACTTATCAGAGTTTAGAGGCACATTGGGTAGTTCTAGATTTTGTCTTAGTGTTGACAGCTCATTCAGAAGACAATAAAAAATATCATATTATTATTCATTGTCAAATTTTCTCTGTGTTCTAGGTTCGTTATATTGGTGTTTCCAATGAAACCTCATATGGAGTAATGGAGTTTGTGCATGCTGCAAAAACTCAAGGCCTCCCAAAGATCGTGAGCATCCAGAACAGCTATAGCCTGCTTGTGAGATGCCGTTTTGAAGGTGAAAAGATTGCTTCACTCCATTCATCTCATTCAATGGAACTCTATTAGTAATGCCTTCATTTCTAAAATTGTATAAGAATTATAGGAAAATCCCTTTGATGTCTATACAATTAGAAAGGGCAGTTGCCTGTTAATAAATAAATATTAAACTGCCAATATATGTTTTCTGCTAGCTAATGTCTTTCATGAGGCTTCTAGTTTCTTCATACGAGGCATTTAAATTGCTGATAAGGGAAAATGTTTGTGCTAATAGGTGACAATGTATATTCAATATAAACTGGAGTATAAACTGCCAACAAAAAATATGCTGCTAGCTAGGATAGTGTTATATTTCTTCTTATTATAAAGTATTGCTGAAAAGGGGGATAAGGATTTTGTGCTATTGGGTAGCGATTTATTTGGCAACATGTTTGTGCTTTATGCTTTTTATATAATAATAATGTGATTTGCACCCCAACTCATGTGTACACCAATGCTGCCAACATGCTGGCCTTTAACCACATTTTGTTTCATCACAGTTGATCTTGTTGAAGTTTGCCACCCGAATAACTGTAATGTCGGTCTGCTTGCCTACTCCCCATTGGCTGGTGGGGTTCTCACTGGAAAGTATCTTGATTCTAATGCTAACATCTCAAAGCGGAGTAGGCTGAATCTCTTCCCTGGATACATGGCACGCTACAATGACTCTTTGGCTAAAGTATGATATACTACAACAATTTGTTTTGTGACCCAACTTTATGGAACTTTGGGTGTTGGTATGCATTCTACATTTGTACTTTACTTTGGTTAACTTTATATGGCAGGAAGCGACAAATGAATACGTAAAGCTTGCCAAGAAGCATGGGCTAACTCCAGTCCAGCTTGCCCTCGGCTTTGTGCGGGATCGTCCATTCACCGCTAGCACTATCATTGGAGCAACCACCATGGATCAGTTAAAGGAGAATATTGATGCATTTACTAGTGCTCCACGGCCTCTGCCACAAGAAGTTCTTGATGGTATTGAGGATCTTTTCAAGAGATACAAAGACCCAGCAATCCTCTAGGTGTTTATTCACCATTTTGGCAAAAAGAAGCAACAATCCTCAACCAATACAAAAACCCAGCAAACATATTAGAACTTTGGACCATACCATTTCGTTTGTGCTGGTACAACTATTTCTTTAATCTTCCATTGGCTGTACAGATATAATCAGAATTATGCTTCTTTTCAGTATATAGAATGTAGGCTTCCATACTTTATACAATTATAGAGGGAGTCCAAAGGAAGGGCAGTTTTTTTTACTCTGTTACTGAACGTCTTGTCTCTTGGACATTGACAAGTCAATGCATAAGTTTAACCACTACGTTTTATATGGAAATAACAGTGTAAGATTGTTAAATTACTAAATTATGCAATTTTGTCATGATAAATCCAATGAGGAAATTATGTGTTTATGAATGTTACTTGCTTGTATTTTTATCCTATGGTGTTTGGAAAGTAGGAATTTCTTGAAATTTTAGTGGAGGTCCACCATTGTAAGTATGACTTGCTGAGTAGCCTTACCTCACCCTAAGTTGCCGGGCGCTGGAGCTGCACCGAGTTCATGACCAGTTGCCGACTTGCCGGAAGTTGGAGCTGCACTGGCAGTTCATGATCGTGCTCCAGCATGGCTAAAGAGTTTTAGGGGGGATTGCACCCGCCTGCAGGCTTGCAACAAAATCAAGTTGCCACGACAAGGGTTTGCGCTACTGTGTATGTCCGAATTTTTCTTAAGCATTGTGGCATTGTAAAATCGCCAGGCTTCTTCGCAGGTAAATGACATGGGAGAATAATCCCCAGAAGCTCATAATTCTTCTCATCCTGAAATGCTAAAACTTGCCTATCACAGATCTTCCACAGGATGATATCTCATCTACATCTAGAATTCTTGTTTTAGGTAGGACTGGATGGGATATTTAGAGACGGAAAACATACTCATGAGAGGACAAATTGAGAGTAATAGCAATAAAGTAAGAGTACATGCCTTATGTAAGTTATGAAAATATTGCTCAACAAACTTTGAGGCATGTTAATTGATAGGGCCTTAAAATGTTGATGTTCCATCATAATTGCACCTCGCCATACATGTAAACCAAATTACAAACGACACCCTATTACACTAACCCTGCAAGGCATTAACTATGTTAAAAAATTCACATCCTACATATTAAGCATACCATCTATACAATTTAGTAAGATCACAGAAGCGTGTCCCCTTAATGGCCTGGTGAATCTCTTCATTTTTGGCAAACAATATGTGCTTCTTGTTCATGCTTCCACGGAATGCTGTACTTCTTCATCGTCAGAGTAGTCAAAATCTTGGGCTTTCCAGTCATGATTTTTTAGCAGTCGACCATTACCCTTGTGACCATTCTCAGCTACTTCCAGGTCATGTAATTCAAGCTGCTTTCGTACCCAGGGAGGGTCGTCTGGTTGGAGCCATATCTTCTCACGAGTGTCCTTGTGCTTGAAATCAGGACTGCTGGCCCACAGTTTGGATTGCCGGTTGTCCCACCATTCATAAGGGTTGGCAAAGAAGACTTGCCACAAGTGAAGCCGGTCTATGTACCTTTTCTCTTTTAGCATTTTAGCTGACAAAAGTAAACAAAAGGGGGTTGATCAGAGATAACCTGAGGACAAGAGATTACTAGTATACAATGCAGAAACGAACAAGAACAAAAGGCAAAACTTACGGGTGGCAGATAGCATCGGTGATGGATGTACTGAGTCTTCATCATCCTGAGGCTTCTTATTTTGATCAAGAACATAATTCAGCTCTTTGACGTGAATCTGCAACATGATGGGTTTTCAAACTACGAAAGAATGAAAGAGATAATGCATCCAAAAAGTATTAAAAAACATTTATATAACAAAGCAACATGGAATAAGGAACATTTGAACAAATTTCTGTTTGTTAATATCCATCTTGCAAAATTTTACCTGTCTACAATAATGAGGTACTGGCATATTATGTAAATAAATTTCTATTATCACACTTGATCAAAGGCTGGGTAAGTAATAGGAATTATGCAATGTGAATTCTGATCAAATCAAAGGCTGCACAAGCTAGGAATTTATGTGACCACATCTGACCATAGGCTACATAAGTAATAGGCAAACCTTATAAGAGACAAAGTCTACTGATATAGAAGTAATACAACACACTGGTAGGTGGTACTGAGATGGAATCACTAACTGTATTGAACAGACAAGTGTATATTCAGAACGTTTAAACATTGAGAAAATAGTTATAGATGTCAGACCTGATAGAAAATATAACGATCACCACTTGGATTGACTTTATGATAAGATCCCAGAAAACCAGATACATAAACAAGGTCATTGTGCTTCAGATGCTTTAAGCCAACTTTGGCCAGTTCACCCTTCAACTGCAATGTCACCCTGTACAAGTTCATCCTGTTAAGGGTAATGACAGAATCTCATTTTCATTTAGCCTAAATCACAATAACAGTTAGCTGAAACATACATGCTCTTAACTCATAGGAAAGATGAACTGGACAAAACTATCAGGTAAGATTGACAAACTCCTGTTTGATTGCTGGTTTCTATGAAAATGAGTTGACTTTAAGCTAGTTTCTGGTAACTTGTACTGCCTTTATTTGGTAGATGCATCTTTATTTTGATGGTAGATTGGCTCTTATTTTCAAAAATGCACAGCACAATGTTTGCCACTTGTTTGTCAAATGATATTCACTGTAATAGTCATATTAGCAACCCAACACTAAAACCATTTTTGTCCAAATGCCTTTTGAATAGCATTCCCACGAAGCCAATTTGTTAAATTAACAATCCAAGTGGAATCTAATAGCGATAAAACCCTAGCTGAATCTTCCCAGATACGACAGACCACACAATCCAACCACTGACGTTTTCTATCAAGTACAGGAACCCCAATAAACCTTGAGCAACATACTCCAAATCAAAATCCACACCAATACTAGCATAGAAAGAGAAGACAATCCACCCAATTTCTAGGAGCACGAAAAAAATTTCTGCAGCAAGCGAAGTTGGAAGTGCTTGGAGGGGAGGGGGGGGGGGGGGGGGGGGGGGGGGGGGTGTTGTTACTCAACGTGAAGTTGGAAGAGCTTGATGAGGGCGACGAGGGGGACACCGAGAGGAAAGTGTACGCCCTGGGGTATTCATCGGGGCTATTGTTGCACGGCCTCACCGGCGCGTCCAGGCGGCCGATGAGACTGCACGAGTTCCAGGTGACCCCCCACTTGCGGACGGAAGAGGGGCGCCGCACCATTGACATGCGATACTCCACGCTCTCCGGCTCCTCAGCACCACCTCCGCCTCCACCTCCGGAACCCATGTGGAGCAGCCGCCGGAGCGCCGGCGGCGGCGGCGAACGCACGGTGGCGGCTCCGCCGACAAGGCGCCGCAACATCTGCCGCGGCCCGCGGGTTTGCCTTTTCTTCCCCCGGTGAGCGGTGGTGGCGGCGGGGGCTTCCGGCTCAAACGGATTCGTGTCGGGCGGCGGCGGCCGCCGGAGCCGAGCGGAAGTGGTGGCGGCGGGGGGCGCCTGGTGTTTCGCAAGGAAGAAGAAAGCTTCGCGAGAGAGAACGGCGTCGGTCAGGCGGGCTGGGAGGAAGAAGATACGGGCCATCCGTTGGTTTTGGATCGGATGGTTGGGACGCGGTGACTGACGCGGCTGCCCGAATCAAAATTTGGCATCAACATTGAACAGGTCGCTTTGCCGTTTGGCAGCAGCTGGTCCTCGTCAATTCGTTTTTTCAGTTAGCCCGTATTTTTCGAAATGAAATCTTTTCACCTATCACATAAAAAAATCTTAGACGCATAGAGTATTAAATGTAGACAAAAAGATAAAAATTTACACTGTCGCGAGACGAATCTAATGAGCCTACTTACTCCAACAGTAATGCCACATTATCCACCGCTAATTATGAATTAATTACTATATAATTACCATCGTTAGATTCGTCTCGAGATTTTTAGCCTATCCATGTAACTTTTCACTTTTTCGGCTACATTTACTACTCCTAAATCGGTAAAATCAAAACCCAAAATCTTTTCGCCGAAAACATTTCGGGAACTAAACACGGCCTTAATAAGGGGTGATTGGTTTGTGTACGAGTCTGGCCTGGCCCGTACCTGCCAGGCCCTGGCAAGACAGGCTGGGCAGATGCAACACTATCACGTTTGGTTGCTCGTAGCTACTCAGCCTGGTCAAGTATGGTAAAGATGAGATGGTGTTTGGTTGCTCGAATGAAAACATGTTGCATGAGATAAAGATAGATAAATAATTATTGTTATAGTATTTTTTATACAAAACTAACCCTTATAGCTCTTAATTTATCTTAATTGTACTTAATATTGTTTAAAATATGCTAATATCTTTTAATATGCACTAATTATGTATTGAAAACATCATTAACCAGCTAATCGCTTGCATCCCACGAGCCTGGCCCTGGAGAAACGGCCGAATCCTGCGTATCCCGAGAGCAGGGTAAGGAGAGCCTTTTGCACGAGTGGAGCCAGGCTCAAAGAGCGGCGCAGGCAGCCAATCACCCGAGACTCACACCCCATCAGCCTGGTTCGGGTGTATGCACCCAGCCAATCGCCCCCTAAAACTGCCGCACGTCGATTGTTCGGACTTGGTGCAGTAGCTCTCTCTTCGTCGATCGATCTCCCGCACACAAGGAGTGCCCTTGCCGGTATTTTCCTGAATTCATGCGCCTATGCTCCAACTCCTGTGTTGAACGTGTCCAATGGAACTTATGGAAGAAAGCCTCTTTGGGGTAGTTAGTCAGAGAGAAACAAAACGATATCTATCATAAGGATATGCAGACACTTTGTTAATGCTACAAAAATATACTGCAAGAAGCCTGCAGCTTGTAAGTTGAACTCCACTGATCAGACACAGTCGTGATATCATTCGAAGTTGCAGACTCGGTCTTGGGTAATTTGGTGATGACACTGTCAGTATATTAACATATATAACCCAACCCGGCCGATCCCAATACTCAAAGCGATTTCTTTGTCAACCAAGTCCCGGTGTGTACGTCATTGCGTCATTTCAGCTAAGCACATCTGCTGCTGCATTCAGGCATTCCCTCAGTAGTCAGTTATTAGATGACTGCAGAGTCTGAGACCCCAACACACCTGTCCTTTTGGAACCGTCGCTGTAATGCCCAAAAGCACATCTTTTTTCTCGAACACGCAGGACATTTGCGCATCAATATATTAAGAAGAAAAGGGGAAAAAAGAAACCCCAGTCACCGGTACACAGTTTTTCTTTTAGGGAGAAAAACTGAAAAATAACCCCTACCACCCTCTACAGAAAAAGGAAAATACCTACAAAAGCACATCCTCAGGGCAAACAACATATATAGGTTGAGACATTTATGACTTACCGACATTTTGTTTTTGGAAAAAGTCCAAATTACTCCCCTCAAGTATAAACAAAGTCTAGATAACCCACTAAAGTATGTTTTGGTTCAATTTACCACCTAAACTATGACATTTGGTCCAACTTACCCCTTAATACAATTTTTCTTTTTCCGTTTCTCCATGTACAAGTAGAATTTTGAGTTCAAATTTTGTTTCATGATAATAGACATCATAACACATATTAAAAAAATATGTCATGAAATTTTCATCATTATTTTCATATGGTAGGATATTTGATAATAAATTAATCATTGAGAAACAATTTTATATGAAAAATGATGACAAAAAATTTATAATATATTTTTATGATATACATTGTGATGTCAACTACCATCCTGTAAATTTTTTTGAACTCAAGATTCCACTTATGTATGGAGAAACAAAAAAGACAAATCGTATTAGGAAGTAATTTGAACCAAATGTCATAGTTTATGGGGTAAACTGAACAAAAGTATACTTTAAGGGGTTATGCGGACTTTGCTTATACTTAAAGGGAGTAATTTGGACTTTTTCCTTTTTTTTTGGGTAACATGTTGTCACAAACAGCGTCCCGGACTTGCAACGCAACGTGATCCTTCTGATAATATTCAGCTTCAAATTTGGTTTCAGCAAGAAACTTGTCTCTTTGGAGTGCCACCAGTTGAAACTATTTGTAGTCTCCCTGAGGTGAAGCACATGAGGTTCAGTTATGCTACAAGCCTACAGCTATAGTTTCCAACTCGCAAATTAAATTCATTAGAAAACATGCAGAATCAAAGGAAATCTAACCCCAGGTTCAGGACACCTAAGACATGTTTCAAGCCAATAGGTCAATCATATCGAAGACAAATGCCTACTACACCAACCATGATCCACCTATACGTCTACGATGCCAGCTCTTGATTTGTCTGCTTTTAAAAAGTACTAACTGCATTTTCAACTTTGACATTTCAGTCGGAGACCACAAAACCTTCCCTCCACTGCCAACGGCGAAAGGAAAACTAACCCTGGAAACGGTGCATTGGCTTGAATTCTGTCTACTAGTCTTCAGTCCTCTGAATACAAAGTCTTCAGGAATCCGTCCTATCCTATGCCTACAGGTCAGTGTCACAGCATCAGCTTGAACACTCACTCTATTTAATCCACTACTATGTAGCAGAGGTGGTAGTGGAACTAATACAAACTAATCTCTTCTAAGATCTGCGTCTTTGCAGTCTTTGCCTTAGTGAAATGGTACAGTCCAAGATCCTCTTCTATACCACCATTGTTCTTCAGGTTTGCATGTCAAATGCCACCAGCACGCCACAAGAGTTAGCGCTCCTGCAATGGAAAGCCTCTTTAGCTGATGCCAGTTCTCTGTCTTCATGGTCACCAGCAGGAAACTCCACCTGCTGCTCATGGTTCGGCATCAAATGCGACGCTACAGGCCATGTCGTTGAACCTAGTCTCCCCTGCGCTGGGCTCCGCGGCCAGCTTGATGCCTTCGACTTTGGTGCGTTTCCAAACCTCACCAAGCTCAACCTCAACAACAACAGTCTCGTTGGTGCCATCCCCTATCGCCTCTGCGAGCTTCCTAGCATTGCCTGGTTGGATCTGGGATCCAATTACCTGAACAACCAAGACTATAGTAGACTCTCTCCAATGCCAACCTTAGAGCACATATCGTTCTCCAGAAATAAGCTTAATGGAGAATTTCCAAAGTTCATCTTCAGCTGCACCAACTTGAAATTTCTTGACCTGTCAAAAAATGCTTTCCATGGTCCTATACCAGACTTGCTGGCCAAGATGACCCCAAATTTGCTTCATCTGAACTTGTGTTGGAATAAGTTTTCAGGGACAATACCAAGATCGCTTGCGCAGCTGCCAAAGCTCCGAGAGCTACGACTCAGATCAAATATTTTCAGTGGAGGGTTCCCAGAGATGCTCACCACAATGAACACGTTGCAGGTCCTAACACTGGGGAATAGCACCTTCAGTGGGTGGATACCGGAGGGCATTGGTAACTTAACAAGCTTGCAGGTCCTGGGGCTGGCAGATAATAACTTTACTGGACCACTTCCCATGTCGATTGGAAAGATGAAGCATCTTCAAGCATTTTATCTCTTCAACAACAACCTCAACGGAGCAATGCCAGCAGCAATTGGAAACATGACTGCACTGCAACAACTCTTCCTTGGGTACAACAACCTCAATGGCACCATACCACCGGAGATTGGAAACATGACTGCACTGCAACAACTTGATCTTAGGAACAACCAACTGGAAGGTGAACTACCTGCAACCATCTCATTACTCCGAAATCTCAACTATCTAGCCCTGGGCACCAACAGATTCACAGGTACAATACCTCTAGATCTTGGCCGCAGGCAACCACTCAATCTCATTGGATTAGCCAACAATAGCCTCTATGGAGAGCTACCACAAGGCCTATGCAGATCTTTTGCATTAGAAGTGCTGGCTCTAAACAACAATAACTTGTCAGGCACGTTGCCATCATGCACCAGGAACTGTTCCCATTTACAATCTCTTAGGCTGGGACAAAACCACCTTTCTGGCAACATATCACAGGTACTTGGGGTCCATTCCAACCTAACTGTTCTTGATGTCTCTAAAAATCAATTTAGTGGAACACTTTCTCCAACTTTCTGCTCATATATACTTCTCTTCTGATCCTGGATCTATCAAATAATAATCTCTCCGGAGAACTTCCCAGCTGCTGGTGGAACATGCAGAACCTGCAATTTATGGATTTGTCAATAAATGCCTTTATTGGCAAACTTCCAACAGCAAGGAGCCGCATCTCTTCTCTGAAATTCCTGAACCTGGCAAACAACTATTTTCATGGAGAGTTTCCATCTGTGATACAGAAATGTAAGAACCTAACCATACTCAACCTTGGGCAAAATAGGTATTACAGCATAATTCCTTCATGGTTAGGTGTGACAAATCCTAGGCTAAGGATTCTACAACTACGGTCAAATATGTTCCATGGAAATATTCCAAGAAAGCTATCACAACTCGCTTATCTCCAGCTCCTGGATTTAGCTGACAACAAGTTGACAGGATCCATACCAACTGAGTTTGCTGACTTGACATCCATGAGGCAACAAAATACAGAACAGCTGGTGATATTGGTCGAATACTCTACTCAATATCCATATTTTGGCCGAGTTGATATAAACTGGAAGGGTCATTATGAGACATTTCAAAGAACAGTGTCTCTAGTGACAGGCATAGACCTATCAAGCAACTTCCTCACTGGTGAAATACCTCGAGGGTTGTCAAATTTACAAGGACTCAAGTTCCTAAATGTGTCAAGGAATCATCTATCTGGCAATATTCCAAAAGGTATTGGGGACTTGAAGTTTCTTGAATCTCTGGACATTTCATGGAATCAACTAGCAGGCACTATTCCATCAAGCATCTCAAACTTGATGTATCTTAGTTCTCTGAATCTATCCAGCAACCAGCTATCAGGCATGATTCCCAAAGGCAATCAACTGCAAACGCTCGATGACAGTTCTATTTACGCCAACAATTCTGGGCTCTGTGGGTTTCCTTTGAGCATAGCATGTCCAGGTGATTCAAGCTCAGTACCAGCATTTGAGCAGAAGGGTTATCATAAGGACTTTGAAGAATTATGGTTATGCTATTGGGTAATTGCTGGGTTTATCTTTGGAATATTGTTGTGGCTTGGAGTTCTAGTTTTCTTGAAGCCTTGGAGGATGGCAATCTTCAAATGTGTGGACAAGATGCAAAATGTAGTAATAAAAAAAAAACGGACCAGTGTGGGAAGAACCGCCCCCGCAGCTTTCAACTAAGAAGAGGACCGTATAACCCTGGTGGAGAACAGCGCACTGTCACTTGCAAAATGTAGTAATGACTGTATTATGTTGTTAGTTGCTCATCTCAGTATTATTTTAGAGTACAAAAGATTGAATTATGGAGTGCTCAAATAAGATCATAGATGCCCTTTTATCTAGTTTACACTACACTCTGCAGTTCCCACCCCTGTTAAAATGCAGGTTCATGAAATTATCCAGTTCTGTGATTGGTACCAACAAATGGCTTTCCTAATTATAAAGGAAATTTGGATTGTAATATATAGGATATTTTAAAATGGAAGTATGAATTGCAGTGAAAGGGGGTATTTGGGTATTTTTAAATACTGAGCTGAGTGAATGAGGTAGCTGCCAAGTTGGATATATAGATTTTCGAGTTTTTACAGAATACCATGGCGACAGAAGTAAAGGGCATGTGACAACGTGACCCTTTGCCAGACCATATTGGTTGTCTGATACTCTGATCAGGGTTACTAAGTTGTGGTCAACTAAAGCGAATGCTTTTAGTTTTAACCAAACAGCACCAATCAAAGTCAAACTCTAGTTTTGGTTCCTGGGCCTTACAGTGATAGACATGAATGATACCATATTGATGTGCAGAGGAAGTACATAGTACATACTGATGTGAAAGAATTCACTTCCTGACTGCTATATGTAGCATCAGGTAGCAGTAGCACCAGGATGTCCATGAATATCACCCCCCAAACTTGCAGGTACCTTCGAACATGCTGCCAAAAGGAGCGATTCATTAGTATCAAAGTTTTCTCCGAGGGATTGCCACCACAAGCGAGCAATCCAGCTGATCATGCCTGCAAGTCATCTTGTGTAACTAGTCTGTTTTGTATCGACAGCATTAACCGCTGATGAATGGCTGCCCACCTGCAACTGCGGCGCACTTTGGCCAGCTTGTATGTAGATCTTGTTCTTCAGTTGGGCTGCCACTGCATTTCCACCGATATAGACAGGCTTGGTGCATAAGCTCTCTCTTCCGTTCCTATACACAAGGAGAGCGTACATGAATACAACAATTACACTGTAATTATGTAAACTGGAATCGTGAGGCCAATCAGTAAGCATTATCACTTTCCAGAAAACAAATATTTATATGGCCCAAAAGTGCCTCGATAAAATGCTAAGGTGGGTTGAAAACTGATGGAACTCCAAGCCATTCTTTCGTCAAGTCCAGTGTGCATCTTGTTTTAGAATCCACAGAACACAGCACATTCCCCGCATTAATTCAGTGGTTGACTGCAGAGTCTTCAGTCCTCTGCCCATACCATTCTGAAGGCAAAGAAATGTGTTCAGACCCTGAATAATTCAGCACCAGTTTAGACAAAATCCCAATGAAGGCCCAGAGTGGCAGATATACAAATCCGCTCAAATGCAAACAACATGCCCAAAACAGTGCAAGCAAACGCCTCCATTTTTCAGAGACCAAAAATTTATGCAGTAAGCCAGCGAGCATACAAATCGGACCAGAATGGGGGAGAGAAACTCAACCTGAAGTTGGGACACCAACTGGGATGCCGATGAGGAGGATTCCACGGAACTACTCGTCGGGATTGCCGTTGTACGGCCTCGATGGCCGGGCGGGGTGCGCCGCGGCTACGCGGCCGATAAGCTGCGCGAGTTCAAGGGAATCCCACTTTTCTGCACCTAAGAGAGGCGCCGCTGTATCGACATGCGGGAGCCGGGAACGCCACCCCTGGCCGTGGCCCGTGGGGCAGCCGACGCCGACGGAACGGTGGCGGCTCGCCGGCTCCGCCGATGAACTGATGAAGGGCACATGGAGTGTTTTGATGCATTGTTAGGCCTGGGCCACGAAAAGTGCTTCTCTCTCCTCTGTGTGTGTGGGCTGAGCTCCTGTTTCCTGGGCCCAAAGGCTTCCCTAAAAAGTGCTAGGCCCATAGGGCTGCTGTCCACATATATTTTTGAAATAATAAATTCCAAATTACTCACGGCCAAAGTCCGAATAACTTTGAAACTATATATTTAATTTACCTCACAACTATTTGAATTGATTCAACTTACCATAATAAGATTTATTTATTTTTCTTCATGCACAATTGGAGTTTTAGGCTAAACTTTTGAAGAGTAATAATATTGTAATAGTGGGCATACATTTTATTTTTTCACCATTATTTTATGTCCTATCCTATCAAAATAATAGTGGTACTCACATGCCCTTATTTATCATCCACATGTAGCTAACCAGACCTCCTAAAATCTATTTGCCTGGAAGTTAATTTGTCATGCAAATCAAAACTGACCAATCAATTGTGTCGACATGAACTCTTTTGTGATTTTTTTTTTCAAACACTATGATTGCACTTTTTATGAGACAGACAGAAGAATGAAAATTCTATGGGTCTTTGTAGTTGACACAGGTTGGTTTGTTTTTTAAATGAACAAGAAAAAACTGCCTGACGGATCAGGCATAAATGTATAAAGGAGAAAAACTATAAACAGTAAGAGTAAATGTATGCCGCAAAAACCTGAAAAAAAAAGAGCTCAAGAGCGCGCTAGCATTGCTGCAATGCGAGGTGCTATGCTCCGGCCAACATCCAACAAGCCAGCAGGTTCGGATTCATGGCATCATGTTGGTTTTTTTTTTATAATTCAACCATTTGTTTCGTTATTCATTCTCACTGGGGCCGTTGTGATTTGATTTCCACGATCTTCATCAGCCGAGGGGTTTGTAAAATTTGTGCTAGTACGGCCAGCATTTTGAATGGTTAGTCCCGTATCACCCCAACTACCCCTGGCCCACCTTGGTGCGGTCGATCAGTCGGCCCTTCCCCACGACCACGAACGATCCCAACTCCTGGAGCGCTCTCGACCGCCTTCCCCAACGAACGGACGCCTCCATCCAGATCGCGCATCCTCCTCGGCTCCTCCTCCTCTCGCCCTGTCCCCTTCCTGCCTCCTGCGCACTGCCGCCATGAATTGATGCCCTGGTAAGAACCGTGCCCTAGCTCCCTCGCGCTCCATCCCTTCCCGTCGATGGAATCCGCCCGAATCCGTCCTCTCTCCCTGGATCGATCTCTTTCCCCTCGATGGATCCATACGGTTTGCGGCGGCCGGTGCTGATCCGGTGCCGTAGTGCTTACGATTCGATCCATCCCACCGCGCGCGCTGACCTTGTTCTTCACGTGTATGCCAGGCACCAAGGAGGAGGAGGAGGAGGCCAGAGGAGCCGCGCGCCGCCGCCGCCGCCGCCGGCAGGATATATACATATATAGATGTCATCGTCGAGTTCGCCGTGCGCGGCGTGCAAGCTGCTGCGGCGCAAGTGCACGCAGGGGTGCGTGTTCGCGCCCTACTTCCCGCCCGACAACCCGGCCAAGTTCGCCAACGTGCACCGCGTGTTCGGCGCCAGCAACGTCTCCAAGCTCCTCAACGAGCTGCCCCAGGCGCAGCGGGAGGACGCCGTGAACTCGCTCGCCTACGAGGCCGAGGCGCGCCTCCGGGACCCCGTCTACGGCTGCGTCTCCTACATCTCCGTCCTCCAGCTCAGGATCAAGCAGGCACGCGACGAGCTCGCCGCCGCCCGCAAGGAGCTCGCCGGCTACATCGGACCCGCCGCCTTCGCCCCCTTCGTCGCCGCCGCCGCCGCCCCACCGTTGCAGTACCAGCACCTCCACCACCAGTACGCCGGCGTGCCTCTCGCCGCCGGGATGGGGCTCGGCGTCGGCGTCGCGCATCAGCAGCACCCGCACCACCAGCAGATCATGGCGCAGCAGCAGCAACACCAGCAGCAGCACCTCCACCACCACCAGCAGATGGCGGAGGCGCAGCAGCTGGCGGCGGCGGTCGAGGTGGCCAGGGAGCAGGACCTCATGATGAGGCAGCAGGCCGCAGCCGCCTACGCGCACGCCGTGCCCGGGAGCAGCGGCGCCGTCGGCGGTGGCGGCGCAACGGTCGCCGTCGTGCCGCCCGACGCTGTGCCGTACGGCGAGGGCGGCGGCGGATTCCTCTTCCAGCAGCCGCAGGCGCAGACGGCCGTCGCGCTCACGTACCAGATGGAGCAGTCCCCGCCGCCGTCGTCGTCGGGTCAGTCGCATCCCGAGGTGTCGCACCAGCAGAACACGGACGGGAGCGACGAGGGCAGCGGCGGCGGCGGCGCGCCGCCGGCCTGATCTGGCGGCCGCCCGCCGGCCTCTGATTTGCCCATTGTTTAGCCATTTTTGTTTTCTTTGGTGTTCCTTGTTCGTTACGATTTTCTTTTTCCCATCTTCTTCATCATATGACATCGGCATCGTGCGGCATCGATCTGTAGGATCCCTGCCTTCCAGAAGGCAGGCGAGGTGGATCCTTCTCAAGGTATTCTTCTACTCACATATATCCGCATTTTGCTATTCTTGATTCTGGCCTTTCTGCCCTCCTGTTTGATTCTTATTTTGACTTTCTTGTTCTCTCTGATGAAACGATAGTTTGTGCATAAGAGTTTGACTGTTTTATACCAAGGAGAGCATGAACATATATTTTTTTACTACTAGTATCTACTATCTCATATGATTCTCTTCCTTCAAGCAGGAAAGTTAATAAGGAACAGTATGAGCCTCTACTAAATTTTGTTGTTGAAAAGCTGCAATTGTTTGAAAAAAAAACTGCAACTTGTTTGCAAGTGCTAACCTCAATAAAGCAATATATTCAGAGAAGTGATCACTGATCTTTAAGTAGGTGAAAATTGCTCCCGCATCCAAAGTAGTATAATGACAACGTACACGATGTGGCTTCATGAAATGACTGCCCTGGTGATGGCCTGTTAATAAAGAAGTAACTAGATATATAGCTACTATATATATATAAGTGCTTCTTGCATACGGATAACCAACTGTGTGCTTGAGCTGACGGGTCCAAATATAAGTGCTTCTTGCATACTGTGTGCTTGAGCTTACGGATCTAAAAGGAACATGAGTAACACACAAAGCTAGCACATTACACATTATCAGCTTGGAAGTCCGGCCTGCCGCGTGGCTAGCTAAGGGATTCCACTTGCAAGAAACATGAGCTTACTGGCTTAAATGTTCATGTTTAAAATGTGCAAGATCTAAAATTACTTTTTTTTTCTTCAATTCCCATCTATTCATTTTGTTGCTAAACTCAGCTCCTCCTTTATTATAGTTGAATGTGCTTAAATTGTCGTCCCTACCAGAAGATAGTATAGTTTAATTGTGAAAAAAAAGATTGATACATGCTTTGAAGCGCTGATAGAGTAAACAATACTAATGGGTTTACACTGGTGATCCCTAAAAAAGATTCTGGCCTTCAGGGCTGTCTGTGACGATCCCATGTACTGATGATGCAAGGTTGCAATGAACCTGCCGTTTAATTGTTCAGTAATATCCTTTTGCTGTTTGAGCAGTTATTGATTGCAGTGTTAATTATTACTTTCACTAAGCTTGAGTATAGACAGAACACATCAATTTCAAATATGGTTATTAAGAACCGCAAGTGACCTATTTCTGTCATTTTTAATCTGTGGGTATTGCACAATGGTCTTCTAATAGGTTATCATTAATCTGTACATGTGCATGCTTATGATATTCCTTGTATGTGTTCCCATGCGTATATATCCCTCTTTCTATCTCTAGCTGTGGCTAGAAATAGGCAAACAGCTGAGGCCTCTCCTGCTAGCTGTATCCCTCACTATATAGGCATCATGCCATCATGCATATGATATATGGAACACTGTTTATCACCCATTCATTTTCACTCCCTGACATATCATTCACCTGGAATTATGCCTTTGTCAGGTTCCTCATGATCAGTTGCCTTTCTTCCTCAAGAGTTAGAGCCAAATAAATGCAAGACAGAAGGAGTGGTAGGAAATGGGGACAGATACTCATCATGGATCAGTGTAACACAGAGAAATTAATGGTGGGAAGGTGGAGGGATGGGGGTAGCAGGGGTTAGACAGACATAGCAGAGAGAAGCATGCATGGTGTGCTGCAGTGGAGGAGGGGAGCAGCAAATGGTGAAGTACTGAAGTGTATGCAAACAGAGAAACAAAATGCATGCAAATTAAAGGTGTATGCACTGCAGGAGGGAGCAGCAAGCATATGAATAAATAAATTAATAGAACAGTCGTAGGAGCAGCTAAACTTATACATTTGTTGTCGAACATATATATCTTTTCCATCACTGTTTTTAGTGTTTTTTCACCTTCCCCCTTTTTTTCTTCCTTTTTTTGTTTCTCGTTCGTAAATTCGTTCTGCCATCTTGTGTATAAACAAATAGAAGCATTTGGACATAAATGGATGGAGCTAGTCATTTTATTATGACATTATCAATTCATGGATTATACCACATTCGGCAGTGTTCCTCTATGAATAATACAGGGGGCGAAATTAATCTAGGTTATTAGCCTTCATCATATAAAATCTGTTAGTGTCCTACATACTGTTCTGTCAATATGGTAACTAATAGCAGTTGTAAAGATGTGATATTTCGTTAGAAGAATACGAACAAGCAGTGCCGGTTATGTACTTCTTGGTTTGTATAGCATTCTATAGTCCTAAATCATACTTTAATTTGTTTCGAGTGGATATGAAGAGTGCTGCATTTCCAGGAGCTTCACAGTCTCTCATACAAGTGTACCGTCACACCACGTACAATCCAACTTGCCAATAGTACATATGCTATCCCTTTCATTCATTACACATGACCCGCTACTCCGATCCAAGTGTGCACTCACAACTCACCTGCAGCCATCACATGCTAAGAGAATTTAATTTTGGCCAAAAATGTTTCAGTACTAAATTACACACCAAAGTACACACGATGATATGGGTGATAACTAAAAATCTTGTTGATATTTATTGTTTGTAAATTTCAAATCCAATCTTTATTTGAAAACTTTAATAACAGGTAGAGATTTCAAAACTCCTAGTAGTAGCAGTCTTTTCTTAAAAAAATATGGAAGGAAGAGAAGAAATCAATTTGATAAGATAATGTACTGCCTCACTCGGAAAACATACAGTAAGTTTTATCAGGTATCTACCATGGAGGCCGTTTTTCATTAAGTAACTCTCTTATTGATATAATGTTAGGTGTGTTTACAGTTAATTAAGTATTAATGGGATATGGGAAAAATACTTCTAGGACAATTTCCTTTATAATACTCTTTCTGTAGAAAAGTCTCAGCAGTGTCCTGCAGCAAAAGATCATGACATAACACAGTGTAGTATAAACTTGAAGCGGCATTCTTTTCCTAGATGACTTTAGCAGAAACTTGAAGCGAGAAACTGTTTGGACAATAGGCCGGGCACTACTAGTCTTTAGCAATGGCTTTTATGGATTGCACTGAAATCAATGGATCTCACAGACAACTAGGGCTGACTTCCCATCTCCCAAACCTGGCCACAGTTCATTTTCATATTCCATGGCTAGCCTGTGTCATTGTTTAACCGACGATCGCACAGTTAGAAAACCATTAGCTGGCCAACTAGGTCTACTCCACCCATGCACATTTCTTAATCCTCATCACAAGTGTGCAAGTTGTATGTATGTGTAATGTATAGTGTGTAGTGCAAACCAAGGTTTTGGTGTACGTGCAATCTAGAGGCTAAATTAAGCTCCTTGTCCCCATGTCAAGCTATTGACCCACATTACAAATTCAGGAATCAGAGCTCGATCTAGCGTTGTACTAGCAGACAGTGGTGGCACCAATCAGTGCCATGGCCATGTTGTGGTAGGGCTCCCTTTGCATGGGAGAAAACACACAAAAGGGCTATGCCATCGCCATCCGTTCTTGATACATGCCAAAATGTAAGGAGAGCAACAGCCTTGAATTTACGCAACTGTGTGTCTACTATACGGAAAAGAGTCCTGCTACACGTACAAGCAGCCCTGTCCACTACACAAAGAGTGACTGACCACCCGGTCCGGTGAGCCGCTGCGACCGGAGGCCTCCTTGTCAGCCACATCGAACAGTGGAGAACACCTTTTGTTCTTGCAGTGACTTCCTCCATGAAATTCCATGGCTTAAATGCAGAAACAGACAGGGTAGCTTTGGTGTATCTAACTCTGGGGACCTCTGTATTTAGTCCTTACTAGTTGTTGCTGCTCCTGGGCACGGTTTTGGAGTTATTGCCGCGACTATCTGCCGGCGCTATGCAGTTACCGACGCTAGCAGTAGGAGTTGTCGCCATTTCTTCAGTCTGCTTTGTAATTTGTGAGACCTGTGCAAAGATTAGCGGTATCTTTGAATCATTGGACTCGTCCAAAAGGACAAGTGTTCTTTTGCTCATCTTGGCTTTTAACACAGCAGTGCATAGCTGTCTGGGCCAAAAAGGACATGAGATTATACCGTATACGTACACAAAGGGTAAAGCTGCAGCTGAGTCTATATGCGCACAAGAATACTCTTAAACAACCAGCAATAAAGTATATATAAATTTGTAATGCATCATATATTGGATACTGCGTTCTTCCTTTCTGGGCATCTTGATTACATGTCTAAGAAACATGAACAACATCATCGCATTCGCATCTGTTACCATCCAGCTGGAGATCAAACTAAAGAGATTGCATGCAGATGCCATCATCTGACAAGATCATGCATGCATGCAAGCAATGGCCTGGTCCATCCGCCAGGCCAGAAAAGATCAGATGGTCGGTGACTCAAGTCCAATCTGGAGAGTGGAGACCGATCTACAAACATGAAGCCCACAAGCAGGGTTAAATTCGAAAAGGTAGCCTACAGGGCAGCAAACCACACCCATTGCAGTGCTCATCTCCCTCCTTGAGTGCACGCATTCAGCATTCAATACGTAAGATCATGACAGGAACCAAGCAGTCGGAACGATGAACAATAAGAACCATGAGCCATTGCAAGAGAAGCTTGCAGAGTTATAGCTCAAAAAAAAAACATCATGTCCAGGTCGCCAATTCACCCCAACCACAGCAAACAATAATGCACAATGTCTGTCTTACATGTCATTTGTCCCTGAACTGAGAGATAAAAGATGTTATTTTGTAGCGACCG